>CM057053.1:2400000-3076953 GCA_029948455.1 Solanum rostratum | reverse complement strand
AAAGCGTGGTTTTTTATGGGTATTACTTGCATGTCCATGCCTATGGATGTGTTCTTCTGATGAGGAGAATTCTGAGGTATCCTTGTTACAAGTTCAACAAAAAGACCTAATAGAAATAGAAGTTCTTCAACAAAAAATCTTAAAAAAAGAGCTTTTCAATAGCAAAAATACTTACTTGTCATTGGAATTGATTCTGAGAAAAGAGACTCACACATTTCTATCCGACATATATGTTTACGTCCCTCCGTGGATATCTTGTAGAATTGGAATAACATAACACGTTTAAGCAATCATGTTTCACGTGTTAATGTTGCATTTTTGCTGTGTTTTTTAATCATTAGCTGCAACTTACACTTTGGTCTTTACTGGAACTTGTCAAAGGCTTTCAAGGGTGATATATCTGATAGTACCTGTTTTATCTTGTAGACGAACAAAAACCTGGTAGTGATGATGTTTTCATGGAGGAAGACGTGTTGCCAAAACCCTCCGATGAAGAAATGAAGAATGAGGATGGTGGTTGGACTGAAGTGAAGGAAACCAAGGAAGAGGAACCCTTTGTAAAGGAGGAGGAAATGAAAGTAACTCCAGATGATACGATACGTGAAGTTCCAGTTGGAAAGGGTTTAGCAGGGGTTCTCAAACTTTTGCAAGACCGAGGTACACTCAAGGAGGATATTGAATGGGGTGGTCGAAACATGGACAAGAAGAAGAGCAAGCTCGTAGGCATCCGTGGTGAGGATGGGAAAAAGGAAATACACATTGAAAGGACTGATGAGTATGGGAGAATTGTAAGTACTTTTACCTGATTAGTCAATTTTTGGATCCTTTAACTTATATTCGTCAGTAGTTTTTTGCTGTTACCCCTTCAACCAGAATTCTATGGAAGCTGTCACTTGCCATCCTTGGCTTGTAAATGAAAAAGTTCGTTGCCTCCTCTTGCTCCACACTTTCTTGTCCAAAGATGCCTATACCTTCTGATAGGATAATTTTTGGTGCGTCTGTACTGTCTAATTGGGCAATTTTTCCTCAACCAATATTCGATAGACCGAGTATCTTATTTCAATAAGATCCTGAGATTTAATCTTTACATTCATTTTTTAATGAGGGAACTTTTTTCATAAATTGATGTAACCATCTCTTTGAATACCATAAAGCTCCAATTCAAGTATCTGTGTGGACATATAATGGGATGGAGGGAATTGCGAAGTAACAGCAGGTGAGGATGGTGAGCTTGCTCCTGTATGACTACCCTGTCTATTATCACCATTAAACTTGTGCATCCATGTCAGTTGATTTAGCTGAAATTAGATTGGAAATATGGTAGTTGAAAAAAAGGGGGGGGGGGGGGGGGGCGGTAATCTTTTAATTTCTATATAATAGAAATGGCTATAATGACACTAGCCAAATAAAAGAGAGGAGGGGAGAGTGGGGGATGACTGCTGAGCACATATTTGATGAGTTTCCTTATGGTTCCATGAGCTTTTGCTAGTGTAGCCTCATCTTTCAATTGATATATGGCTTCTTTTTCTTCAGCTGACTCCAAAGGAGGCTTTTCGGTTGCTTTCACATAAATTTCATGGGAAGGGGCCTGGGAAGATGAAGCAAGAAAAGCGTATGCGGCAATACCAGGAGGAGCTGAAGATAAAACAGATGAAAAATTCAGATACTCCATCACAATCTGTGGAGAGGATGAGAGAAACTCAAGAACAAACAAGAGTTCCATATATTGTTCTTAGTGGACATGTTAAACCAGGGTTTGTGTTTTCTTACTCGATTTGAAGTGCTTTAATTCAATAAGTAGGTCTTTCCCATGGAATATCAACTTTGCAGTTGACTTGTCAGTTGCCTATGCAGGGTCTTACACTTCTTCCCTGTTGAAGTTCCTTCAATTTTGATTTGACCTTTGAGATTCATTTTTTCAGTGCGTTCCTTTGTTTTCTGCGGTCAAGTTAGAACAAATATTCGAAGTTTCAAGAATATTAGTCTTTGTTAACAGTGATTTTTCTTTTATCTCATGGGTGTTCACATTTGTCTAATCTAAAGAAGTTTCATTTTACCTTTGTGAAATTTTGCTACCCTATAGATAATGTAGTTGGAATATATGTATCACATATATATACTTATACTTGATCTCGCATATCATCCTGTCACAAGCTTGTATTTTTATATATCTCCGACATTCTTTATGGTTTGTAATTGCAAAGTGTTCTGTTATTTTCAGGCAAACTAGTGATCCTCGAAGTGGTTTTGCTACTGTTGAGAAGGACTTGCCTGGAGGTTTGACCCCCATGCTTGGAGATAAAAAGGTCAGTGTCTTTCGCTGATATGATAATACTTATTAGCTGGCTATGATGATGCTGATTTCCTTGTGCTCACTAGCTTTCCACCTGGACATCTATTTTTACAGTCTGGATTGCTTCCATGCTATGCTTTGTCTTGCTGCTTGAACAGTGTGCTCCAATGTGCTTATTGTTCATGATGCAAATCATTGTGCGTTTTATTTTTCAATCTAGGTTTTGCATGTTTTATGATTCACATCATAATTGCAGTGAATTGTATATATCTGAAATTCCAGGATTGGGATGCAACATCCCTGAAGAGGTGTAGCTGAAGGTTGTCTTTTGTTCTAAAATGTGTCTCGCTGGGGCAATAAATAGGGTCTACTTATAAGCATTTCTGTGTTATAGTATCTGTTAGATTCTTTTTGTTAAAATGCCCTTGCTGTATATTATTCCTTAATTATTAAGGATATGAATTTCCTTAATATTTAAGTAGCTGTAGGGCTAAGAAGTCTCTGTCCTTAGCTGTGTGCGCATGCGCACGCACTTGTGTTCTATTGAGGATAGTGATTTTCTGTTTATTCTTACATCAGTGGTCAGACACACGCTAACATCAAGAGTGGTATGTTTATCCATATAGGCTTTTCAATGTACCCAATACACCATCCCCTGTGACCCCCCCCCCCCCCCCCCCCCCCACGCAGAAAAAACCCTACTGTGGCATTGGTTGATTGTCGTTTTAGGGGTAGAAGTTCAAGCAGGGCTTGTATTTATTCCTACGTCGATTACTTTGTTGGTGCTGTAGTGATCCTTTATCTGATGTTCTGTTATTTTAGTGCTTATCGGCCTCTATTTATGCTTATTTGATCACCATCTAATTCTCAGGGTTATAATTTTTATTGCTTCATCTTTCAGGTTGAGCACTTTTTGGGCATAAAACGCAAATTTGAACCAGGAGAGGGAAGCTCACAAAAGAAGCCCAAAAATTAATTGTGTATACTTCTTGCAGGTCTAGATATCCTTTTGCTTTATGCACAAGCTCTCTTGTATTTGTACATAAATTCTCCGCTCCAGGCGGAGCGGAACAGGTTCAAGTGATTGATGCCAATAGTAGTAGTAGTACTTTACAGGCATTTGAACAATACTACTGTTGCCTTGACCCCTTTTTGACCTTGATCACTAATTTTATCGTGACAATCCTTATGTATTTGTCTAATCGTGCTGAACGTAAATTTCATTTAGACGTTCAAAGGAGGACATGTTTCAACTGGGAATACCAATTGATGGTAAAATGTGAAGCTAATTTGTTTTATGAGAGTATGTTCATGTTCACAACTTTTCATTACGTAGATAAGTTAATCATATAAAATGTCTCTTTCTTTGATTATATATACTTCTTAACAAAATTGGAAATATGCATGAATTATGGCTTATCAAGTTAATATATGTATAGATAAAGGAGATATATTTTAAATAGTTAACTTATTTATGTCTTACGAAAGTTTTTCCAAAATTGAGTGGGAAGGTCTACTAAAAGCACTTAATCATATGTTTATGTGCTTGATTGAAACATATTGTAGTTTGAGTATTCAAATAAAATTTATTTACAATTGCTTATACGTAGATTTTACGTCGATCACAAGGGTCTATTATGCGCAACGTTATTTTGTATTTTTGCTAGAAGATGTTTTCAATAAATCTCTGATCACATGACAATAAATTTATCAGACGGATACCCTATAATGTAAGATGTAAGAAAGAATAAGGACCACAGGATTTGGGTAGGCCTTGACTTCATCTTCTTTCTTCCTTTGTCACAACTTTACCTGTAGTCATTCTACACATCAAGAACTAATAATGGCAATGCATCATTGTTTTCGTACGGGAACAACTACTATATCCCCATGGCGGAGTCAGAATTCTATGAACGATAATAGAGTTAGAATTTTCAATAAGAAAACGCAATTATACATGACTCAGGATCCGCCCTCGGATAACCAAATACGCCAATCCAATCAATTTGCACCACTGGAATCAGTTTTCAGGCGGCGTCTACTTACAGGGATTGGCACAGCTTCTGTGGTAGCCCTGGGAGCCAATTTTGCTGGAATTACTAGTTCCTTACTAGGCGTATTGCCTGACGGAGCTCGGAGTCTCAGGCTTGATGTAATTTATCCCATCGGAGGTTATACTCGATGCCTTGACACAAACGAAGGATTTGGTCAGTAAGTAGTAACACCATTGGTGGCAACAAAACGAGTCGCCACTAAAAATATTGGGACTGATTTTCATTTCTTTGTTTCTTACAGAGTTTGTATATCCATCAAACTGGGTTGGAGATCAAACTATCTTGTATCGAGCTGCGGGAAAAGCAGAACGATCACTAGATCTGCCATCGCTGAGCAGCAGCAATGGCGATCGGAGGGGTAAAAATGTAAATGAACCAGTTGTTGCATTTGGTCCGCCAGGTTCAAATGGGGAGCTCAATGTTAGTGTCATTGTTGCAAAAGTTCCTATTGATTTTTCGTAAGTCTATCTTTGACGGTAAATTTTTCATAAATACATATAAATATTTTAATTTGTTAATTTTTGTGACTTATAGTACTTTTTACGTAAATTGCAAAAATGTGAATTTCATTTCAAAAATTTTGGAAATTCCATCCGCAGTATACATGCGTCTATTGGTTCAACTTTATACAAGTTTAAGTGACTACTTGTGCACAATCAGAATTGAAGGGCATATATAAATACCAAATTGAAGCACATATTTATGTATTGTACCAATTATATTTGTCGTCAGCGATTTATCATCGTTCATTGCATTTGTTAAGCAAGTGTATAACTTGGTCTTATCTGACATTTACGCCTCGAACTTTGAGTGTGCATAAGTAGACGCGTAAACTTGTATAGAACTGAACAAGTAGACACATGCATGCATTCGACTTAGGCGTCTTACATAACAATTTGTATCTTATGTGTAATATGCCACATAGGACGCGTGTGTCAACTTGTGCACATCCAAAATCGGACGGCGTAGATGTCAACTGATGCCAAATTAAAGAACATATTTATGTATTATGCCAAATAATATTTGTTGTTATCTAATTTATCGTCATTCAAGATTTGCATTTGTTAAGCTTTTGCATGAATGACACCTTGTTATTTCGATCCCGACAGGATAGAGACATTTGGAGGACCAAAGGAAGTAGGTGAAGCCATAGTGCAGATTATTACAGGATCAGGCAAAAGGCCTAATGTGAAAGGGTCACTAATTCAGGCAAATTTAAGAGAGGATTCTAATAAAAGATACTACACATTAGAATTCCAAGTTGAAAGTCTTACATTTCAGAGACACAATGTTGCTGTTTGTTGTGCCAAAGGAGGAAAGTTATTCACTTTGAATTCCCAAGCTCCACAATCAATATGGCCAATGGTGAAACAAGATTTCTACAAAATAGCTGATTCCTTTAGCTTAACAACATGAAGTCGTAAGCAGTGGCAGAGCCAGAATTTCAAGTAAAGGGAGTTCAAAATCTGAAAAAGCAAGCACATGAACTAGCAGAAGGGGGTTCAACATCTGCTGTATATAGACAAAAAACAATTTTAACTATGTATAAATAGTATGATTTTACGACCCCTAGCAAAAGAGTGGCTCCGCAATTGGTCGTAAGCCGAAATGAAATACAAATTTGCTTGCTCAATTTGATTCAGGACCTCTTGATGTTGCGTCTTTTTTTGATATGGTGCCTAATGATTGAGAATACGAAAGAGGATATAAAATAGAAGAAAGAAATTGAGTTTGAACTTTGACTCAAGAGGCCTTATAGTTTGGATAATTACATTTCATAATTGTAGTTATAGGAGCATTTCTATCGTTCGCGCAACATTTGTATAATTCACTATATAGTTCGCACTTATTATATCGCATAAATTTCGCTGTACAATTTGTGCACAACGTTAGTATAATTCGCTATACAATTTGTAATGTTTATATATTTCGCTATATAATTTTCTTGCGCACAATTTTTGTATAATCGTGCACAATGTTTATATAAATTGCGCGAATTATACCAAACTCAAACTATAATTACTAGACGTTTGCCGCGAGTCGTAATAATTCAAACTATATTCTCTTTACGCAATAAGAAGATATTAGGATAAAAGAGAATATGGATTATCTTAGGTATTTGGAGTCTAGAAAAATACAATGATAATAATTTCAATAAATTGTGCATTTCAAAGTTGGAGATTTTTCCTAGTCTATTAGAATAGCCTAAAGTAGTAAAGTCTCGCGTGTATACCATTTCATCATGATATAATGTTACGCCTTTTGGACTTGAACGTGTAACTTAATCTAAAATAAAAATAGCTATCCTACACGCGATCCAGAATTATAGCAAGTCAAAATATACATCAAAAGTGTAAATAAATAAATTATATTATTAGTGTATGTAACTTTGAAGATTCCACCACTTTTTAAGGGTTCCAATATTTTCTCTTAACTAGGTCTTTTAAGTCTTCTCATTAAGACACGTGTCTATATTAATTATTAATTAATAGTACTAATTTTTAATAATTATTATCACAAGTTACTAATTAACCAAAAAAAGCCCCCCATGCACGTAAAACCACAACACATCCCAAACAATAGGAGCACAAGTAATTAATAGGAACAACCTTAATCATTGCTAAATTAACGTTTGATTAGGTCTTAATCTAAGAATTTCCTCATTTTTCATGTTGTAACCCCGACCCCTTTTACTAGCTTGTTGTATGGAAGCTTGAAAAACATCAAGATTCTTCCATCATTGTAAGTAATTTTGCTTTAATTTTCATAGCATTTGTCTCGAATCGCGTGCTTAATCATGTTTTGTGTTTGAATTTGATGTGTATTGTGTTTGAATTTGATGTGTATGTACAATGAAGGGGTTCGATTGAATCTCGTTCGTTGGAAAATTATAGTGAATAATTAATGTGGGATGTATAAATTGTTGAATAATGTGGTTGAAATTCTAGGATGTGAAATCTTGCATTTTCTTGAATTGTCTTGTGGTTCGACCCTTCCCTAGATCCTGGCTCTGCCGCTGTTTGTACATCATGTTAATTGTTCTTAGCTTTATGGGGTTGTGAAGTAAGATGTTTTTTTTTTTGTTCTTTCTTTGCTTATTGATTTTCTTGAGCCGGGGATCTTTTGGAAACAACCTCTCTACCTCCAGGTGATAGGGGTAAGGTTCGGGAACACTCTACGCTCTCTAGACCCCACTTGTAGAATCACACTATGTGTTATTGTTACCTTTCTAGTTAAGCTGATATGCTTGGAAACTAGTCCAGATTGATATCATTAAAGCACTTTTGAAGTCTATCGGAAACAAATATTCTACTTTCTCAAAAGGTAAGGGGTAAGGTCTGTGTACACTCTACCTTCTCGAGATCCCATTGGTGGGATTACATAGGGTTTGTTGTTGTTGTTGTTGTACTTTAGTCCAGTAAAGGTGTTTATTTTTTATTTTGTACTTCTTGATTGATGTATTAAGTATGAATTGGTATTGATATGGTTCTCTAATTTATATAGTTGACATGTCTAAAGGGGGTGTGGAAGATAATATTGTTCTGTCTAATGTGAATGTGGGTAATGCTGATAAGATGTTGGCACCAAATTATAATGGGTTGAAGGGAAAGAACAGTTTGGAGAGTGAACTCGAGTCGATACTTGTGAGGCAGCAGCAACATCAACATAATCGCGATTTAGTTGGTGGACACGAGAGGGATTTGAATATATCAAGGAGTGGTAGTGCTCCTCCTACTGTCGAAGGATCGCTGAGTGCTGTCGGAAGTTTGTTTAAGAATTCCAATTTAGCACAATCTAATAGTAGTAACAACAACAGCAACAACAACAATGGTGGTGGTAATTCTGTCAATGACATTTTGACAGAAGAACAAATTCGATCACACCCCGCGTACTTAGCATACTATTACTCAAATGTCAATCTTAATCCGAGATTGCCCCCACCGTTGTTGTCTCGAGAGGATTGGAGAATTGCTCAGAGGGTTCAGGCAGGAGGATGTGCATTTATGAGCAAAAATTTGATGGAACAAGGTGGTGGTTCATCCTTGTTCGCAATGCAGCCTGGTTTCCCAGTACAGAAAGCAGAAGATGAATTGATAAAGCTGAGGAAGACTGCTGCGAGGAATCTTTCACGAGGAACACTGGAATCAAGCACTGGAATCGGTGTAAGGAATAAGAGTTTCGCGGACATAGTTCAGGTGATCTCTCTTGTATTGTGCTGGTATATTTACTTCACCCCTGCATCTGTTCTATTTCCAAATGTTTCTGTTTAGTTCATTGAAGTACTATTTCTCAAGTTGATGTGTATTCGTGACAGATTAACGTTGTTTTTTTCTTTTTTGGTGCAAAAACAACACACGTTGATCAAATGAAGTTGTCGTTGCCAGCAAGTAGTCGTCATGTATCAGTTGTATACCTGCAGTTTAGATTATTAGATGATGAATTCTACTTATTATTGAAGCGATACCATCAAAATATACTAGCCATTTACTGATAAAATGTATGCAACGATATGAGTCCTCTTCAAAGGAAATATCAATCAGCACATACATATTGGAGTTCCAAGAGCCACTTGCAACCCCCCATTGGAACAAGAATTATATGAAAAGTATAGTCTTTCCAAGACTTGTCATGTCAAATCGTCGAGAAAATAAACTTGATATGGAAGGGTACATGAATCCATGATCACCGATGAGATTCTTTCGTCTTACGGTTATTGAGCTTCCTCCACTTCTCGTGATACATCTGAATCTTTTAACGTAATATGAGATACTTTTCTTTTTCAGGAAGGACTGGATCAATCTGCGCTCTCATCTGCTGATCTTTCACACTCTGAAAGCGCAGAACACGCAAAGACACCACACACTGTAAATGCTCCCCCTGGCTTTTCTGGATTGGAAAAGATTCAGAATCCTAAGTCACATCACTCTGATTCTTCTGCATCTGCCACTAATTCACCGATAAGAAGGAGTGGAACACCTGAGCCTCGTCCATTTACAAGATCACCTAGTCCCCAGATTTCAGTTGACATAACTAGCTCAAAAGGCCTCAACGGTGATGTATCTGATCTTACTGCCTCTTTATCCCGCCTTCAACATGATGACAATATGCAGCAGACTTGGCTTCAAAATAGAGTATCAAATGGTTATAGGCAGGGCATGCAACATCAACTAACTGAATACTATGGAGCCGAAAAATTAGGTACTGTTTCCGATTATGCTAATCACAATTCCACTTTCTACCTTGATGGACATATGGATTACCTAACTCCTGAGTTTGTGAGTCAAAACTCTAGCATGCAACATCATGTTAGTAACAATCACGTTTTTTATTCTACCGGATATTTACCTGGTGGATACAAATATAATCCGAAGCTGGTGTTGAATAACAATCTTGGTAAGGTTTATAGATAAATCATGATATCGTGTGCACTAATATTCTGAATCCTTAAGCTTTTTGTGCTCACATTGTTTAAAATATGAGTAGGTTCTCATTTAAATGGTGTCAATGGGAATGGATGCCATTTGAGGAGTGACCCGAAATATGCAACTTCTCATGGCAATACAGACTTAAACGCTCTTGGAACAATGTATGCTGGTGCATCACTCCCGCAACAGAAGCAACAATATTGCTCGTCCATACTACATAATTCTTGCAGTTTAACGGATAGGTATCATGTGATTCATGCTCTTGGCTCAGGCCAAGATAATAACATAGCAAATTCATTGTATGTGACAGTAGGATCTAGAAGTCCTATGTATCAGAGTGATCCTCTCCCACAGATTCCTCCTTTGAGAAATTCTGCTGATGAATCTAAAAGTTCACGGCATTCAGAAAAAGTTGCTAATGGAAGTGTTTCACCATCTCTGCTGGAAGATCTCAAGAACAACCCCAGGTCGTTAGACCTTTTGGACGTCGTCAATCATGTTGTAGAATTCAGGTGTGCCAAAGCTGCTTTTTCCTTATATACTTTAGTTATGTCATCTCCTTTTTTTCTTTTAAATGCCTTTTTTTGATTACTTAGTAAGGATCAGTATGGGAGTCGATTTATTCAAAAGAAGCTGGAAACTGCCACTGTTGAAGAAAAGATGAAGATATTCCCAGAAATTCTTCCTCATGCTCACAGTTTAATGACTGATGTCTTTGGAAATTATGTCATACAAAAGGTACACATTGTCATTTAAACCATCGTTGTCTCTTTCGTTTTGCTTCTTGGTTAAATTTTCCTATTCAAATTGTACACTATCCTAGATGAATTTAGTATTGATTGTCATTTGTTAATCAACGTAAACAGTTCCTTGAGCATGGGACGGAGAGTCAAAGAAAGGAACTAGCAATGCAACTTATCGGTCATGTTTTGCCTCTGAGTCTTCAAATGTATGGTTGCAGAGTTATTCAGAAGGTTGATCCTTATACTTTATCCTGTATAATAACTCAATCTAGTTTCAGAGGACAGTCATGTTTTGTGCATTCATGTGTGTTTGTTTAGATTGATGTCAAATAAATACTTCTTTTGTTTCGATTTATTTGTCTGATTTTGATTTGACACTGAGTTTAAGAAAGACAAAAAACTATTTTTTGTCTCATTATTAATTGAACTTTATCCACTATAACAGTAAAGTCAGCAGAAGAGATGGAGCACTATATCCTTGGTTAATAGTTCATCCTTTTGTCTCCCCTTTTTTTTTCCTGGATCACGGAGTGAAACGTGTTATAATGATCACAGGCTTTGGAGGTCTTTGATGTGGAACTGCAGAAGCAAATGGCTAAAGAATTGGATGGCTATGTGATGAAATGTGTCTGTGATCAGAATGGTAATCACGTTATTCAGAAGTGCATAGAGTATGTACCTCAAGATCGAATTCACTTTATTGTAGCTTCCTTCTTCGGGCATGTTGTGTCTCTATCAACACATCCTTATGGCTGTCGTGTCATTCAGGTACTGATATGCTTTCTTTTTTTTTTCTTCCGGTTCTTTTACTTAGTCATGTTGAGTTCCCTCAATCACTTTGAATCTGTTCATTTTCAGAGAGTCCTTGAGTACTGCAACAACCCAGAGACACAAGAGATCATCATGAATGAAATAATGCAGGCTGCCGGTACTCTGGTGCTGGATCAGTATGGAAACTATGTCATTCAGGTAATCGACTAAATTAAGACGTTTTCATCTTATTTTCATGAGTACTTGACCTTGTTGCTTCACTAACTAAAAGATTCTGAATTAGTGAAAAGGGGAAATTTTCCGCGTCTTATCTCTTTTGAGTTGATTTTATGTGTTGTTACGCTTTGCCTTTTTACTCTACAGGAAGGATATGATGTTGCTGTCAGTTCTTGTTTTGTTGTACTCATCTCTCTCTTTGAGTTTTTACTTAGCTCTAAAAAATGTTCATGGAGACGAGAAATTTGTTCTTGAATCGTTAGGGAAAATGTAGGCGGAAATACTATATGCTTATGAGAACTGGAAATCAACTGGACCTTTTTGGAAACATCTAGTCTGAAAAACAAATCTAATAATCACTCGTAACGCTTTCTGTAAATCTCAAGGCAAGAGTTAGCTTCATGAGTTCTGTCTTTTTGTAGGTTACGACGAGTAAGTTCTATCAGAATACTGTTTAACTACTGAAAGTGTAAGAAAACTGGAAATGCTTCTCATCTTTAACATAACCAAATAAGACTTGAGCCTTCTTTCGAAGTCTTGAGGCGCTTCTCATTTGTCCTGAAACTGCCTTTTCGAATACTGGTTTAAATCAAAAGTATGTGCTTAGCAGTGTAGACCACCTAGATGAAGGAACAAAGCTCTTTACTACACCTACTGACAAAAATTCAGGTAAAAATTAATACGTCGATTCCAACTTGTACAAGAGGTTTCTGACTATCCACTTTTGATAAAAACGTCTGATATGCTCGACTTCAGCTGATTGTATGTGTCCTGAAGTCTTCAGCAATATCCTATAGTTGGCTGAATACTTAGTTAGAATATGGAATTTATTTTCCATTTCCACTTTTCTGCTGAAACGATGAATAGGTGGTTTATGCAGCTGCTGTTTAGTAAGGTACTAGTCCGAGTTCTGATAAACGTCTGCAGTAGATGAAGTGAAATTTTTTTATTCTTGTGTAATAAGTTGCTTCCCTTCTGTTCTTGGTCCTTATTTCGGACTTCTTGTTACTTCTCTAGCATGTACTCCAACACGGTAAACCACACGAGAGGTCTGATATAATAAGCAAGCTTACTGGACAAATTGTGAAGATGAGTCAACACAAGTACGCTTCTAATGTCGTTGAGAAGTGCTTGATTTTTGCAACTCCAGAGGAACGACAAATTCTGGTGAACGAGATGCTTGGCTCGACACCAGAAAATGAGCCTCTACAGGTCTGTTACTATTCTTTATTAACAAAGCTTTTGCACCATTCTGTTCTGCATTTGAAAGGAAAAACGCTGAAAAGAACATGTTATCTCTTATTTTTGCTGTGTGCTGGTCTTCTCGGACCCTGCTAACACGAGATGCCCCTTTTTTGCATACACTCCATCTCCACAACAACAAAATCTTCTCTTTTTCTTTCTCTCCTACGAGCATTTTCATCATCGCGGAAAATCATCATGTTAAAGTTCAACAATCTTCAATCATGATCACTGCAATTTCCAATGCAGGTTATGATGAAGGATCCATTTGGAAACTATGTAGTACAAAAGGTTCTTGAGACATGTGATGATCAAAGTCGTGAACTGATTCTTTCGCGCATTAGAATACACCTTACTGCCCTCAAGAAATACACTTATGGGAAGCACATTGTATCTCGTGTTGAAAAACTCATCGCGACAGGAGGTTAGTACCCCTCGAGATACATCCTTACAATATTTTTCATGCTACTTTAGTCTTTAGCAAACTCATAACGATCACTGCATCGTCTTATTTTTCCAGAGAAACATGTAGCTTTATCGATGAATGCTTCTCGAGGCAATCCAGTTTTGAAGAATTGAAGAACTTTTTTTTTGTTTTGTGTACAGCTTATAAATAACAAGTGTAGATAAGCAGCAATCCAGTTTTGCTTCTGCTTAAATAATTTGTAAATGGAAACTCTGTAATTATTTTTTGGGTAGAGAAATGAGGCAACTTATTATATGCTACATGTTTTTTTTTTGAACTATTGTAAATAAGCTGATACTTCTTCTCAAGCATAAAGAATGAAGATATTTTGCATATGATCTTTTTCTTTTTAATAATCATCTGGCCACGGGTTCAAGCCTCGGAAACAGCTTCTGGCAGAAATATAAGATAAGGCCGAGTACAATAGATCCTTCTGGTCGGACCCTTCCTTGGACCCTGCACATAACGGGGTCTTGAGTGTATCGAGCTTGCTTTTTTTTTTTTCTTAATAATAATCATTTGAAATTCTAAACTCATTTGCCCGATTAATCGCAATTCATATTGCATAAGATAGGAAAATGTTTCCTACCAGAGATTTCTTCGCTCCTAAAACTCGAATCTAAGACCTATGATTAAGAGTCGAGGGACTTTATCCATTCCATTGGTGATATACTTGTGAAATATGAAAATGTTGCTTTATTTTTTTTTAATCAACTTTAAGTTATATATGAATTTAATATTCATATCAAATTAATAAATAAATTAGTAGTAGTAAATTATTTAGATTCTGAGAAATAGTTTCTTTTATTCTCCAGAAACACTTATTTTCTCACTTTTTTAAAACAAGTATATTGCCTTAAGGGGTCGTTTGGTGTGACGTATACTTATAATAATCTCGGGATAAAATGTAGGACTATTTTATTCCAT
Organism: Solanum rostratum; assembly: GCA_029948455.1. Lineage (NCBI taxonomy): Eukaryota > Viridiplantae > Streptophyta > Magnoliopsida > Solanales > Solanaceae > Solanum > Solanum rostratum. Next base: position 3,062,815 of record CM057053.1, on the reverse strand, counting down.
GTTTGGTTGGAGGTATAAGGTAACCCTTAGACTATTTATCCCACGCGGGATTAATTATCCTGGAATAACATGTTGCCAACCAAACAACCCCTAAAAACATGATCTCCAACATTTAAAAGTCAAATTACTAAAATACTCCTTTTAGAAAAACACTTACAGTCAAATTACTAGAATGCCCCTGTTCTAAAAGACCTAATATCCTAAAACAAAACCCTTAATTGAATCCTGTTGCATTACTAATACTTAGAAATTCATTAAATTAATAATAACGCCTTAATACACAATAGGTTGTATATGTTATTATACCTAAAAAGAAAAAAAATTAAAAAAAGTGATCTCTCCATCTCATTTTATGTGACTGTACTTTTCGACTTAGCACGGTATTTAACGAAAGAAGTAAGACTTTTGAAGTTTGTGGTCTAAAAAATTCTTATATATTTGTGTGGATGAGAATCATTTTATTAAGGATAAAAGAGAAATTTTAAAGTTAAATTGTTTTCAATTAGAGACTAAGGTGAATTAAAAAGGTAAAGGTGTCACGTAAAATGGAACTGAGGAGGTAGCAAATAAGGTATTACTTGCTAATATGTACAACTAGGTTATTTGTTCGAGCTTTACGCGATTTTGAATTGACTTATTAAGTAGAATAATGTAAGATAAAATCGTCCATTAAAAGACTCGCGCTTTTTGTCCTCAATTAAAAGACTCTATTTTAGATAAAATCGTCTTTCATCATTTTTTAAAAATTATTATTAAATTATATTTATAATGTTGACTTTTAAAATATATGGAAAGAAGTGATAAAATAAGTACTTGTAATCGTGGAAAGACTCCTAAATCTTACTCTTCTACTTTTTCCTTATTTGAATCAAGAAAATACCCACAGTCGCTAAGAAAAATTCTAATTTACCATGAGTTCTAATTAGTAATGGAACTATATATAGGAGCTTTATAAATAAATAATTTATGAAAATTACTATAGTAAATTATTTTTTTTTTATAAATTCATAATTAAATTTATTTTTTCTCAATTTGATCACGCGCAAAATGCTTACAACAAGACTAGTCATATTTAAATGTGTTTCAAGTCATTTTCCTTCTTTTTTATAAAAATAAAATTTCCTAAAAATATTTCCTATCATATAAACACACACAAAAAAAGAAGAAAAATCACACAACAAAAGCTATTAGGGGAAAAAACAATATTAAAATGAAGAAGTGAAGAAAGATGAAAAGGTGAAGAAAAAATAAGAGGTGGGAATAGCAGCAAATTCAATTTCAGTGCAAATACACAGTTACTCAGAGAGAAAGAGAGAGTAATTTTTTCAGAGCCTTCAAGAATGGAGGCAGTAGTAGTGGATGCTGGTTCTAAATTGCTCAAAGCTGGCTTTGCTGTTCCAGATCAAACTCCTGCTATGGTATTTTCTTTTTCACTTTTTCCAACTGTAAAATAGAAACCCCACACACAAAAAAGGTTCAAATTTGGAATTTTCTTGCTAGTTTACCTCAATTTGCGTGAAATTTTGGATTTTTTTTGTTATGGTGATACTGTATCTGTTACTCTTTTCTTGATTTTGGTTGTATATAGACAAAGTACTAGCAAACCCCATAAGAAAAGAGCTTAAAGATTGGAACTTTCTGCTATTTACTTGTTATATTTTGCCCCAATTTGTGTGATTTTTTTTGGTGGGGGTGGGGTGGGGTGGGGTAGGGGTGTTAAGATGGTAATGCTTTTTGTTACTTTGGGAGTGAAGTACAAGAAAGCCCCATATGAATTTAGCTTCAAGATTGGAACTTTCTGGCTTTCTGCTATTTGCCCCAATTTCGTGTAAGTTTTTTGGAGTTTTTAGATGATAATGATAACTATAATGCTTTTTTGTAAGTTTGGGAATGAAGTAGAAGAAAACCCCATATGAATTTAGCTTCAAGATTGGAACTTTCTGGCTTTTTGCTATTTGCCTATTATTTTTGCCTCAATTTTGTGTAATTTATTTGGGCTTTTAAGATGATAATGATATAGTTAATGATTTTTGTAACTTTCGGAATGAAGTATAAGAAAACCCCATAAGGAATGAGCTTCAAGATTGAATTTTTCTGCTATTTATTTGTTATTTTGCTCCAATTTTAGGTGGATTTTTAAGATGGTAATGATGCAGTTAATGTTTTTTGTGAATTTGGGAATGTATGGTTTAGGTAATACCAACCCAAATGAAACGCATTCCTGAAGATGATGAAGGTTCATTGTTTGAGGAGGAGGAAGTGACTGTGGATCCCATTGTGAGAGGTTTCATTAAAGATTGGGATGCCATGGAAGACCTGTTGCATCATGTTCTTTATTCCGGTCTTGGTTGGGAAATTGGAAATGAAGGTCAAATTTTGTTCACTGACCCACTCTGCACTCCCAAGGCGAGCTTTTGATTTTCCTTAATAACTTTTTTGGAATTTCTGTTTTTTTTTTATAGATCTTTTTGGGGCTAGTACCAAAATTTCCTTAGAAATTAGTTAATGGTTTTTCAATTTTGAGTATGCAGCTACTAGAAAGGATTTCAGTTTCTGCTGTAATAACTACTATAGTTAGTAATGCACACGACGAGAAAATGATTTAGAGAATTGCATTTTGGATGAGCTGCAGTGTCAGTTTGAAAAGCTTAACTCCTTTGCTAAGGAATAGTAAACCTTAAGCCCATTTGCTCCAGGTTGGTGAGCATGATTAGTATAACCTTGGCAACATGTGCTTGTGGACAAGACATATGCATACAAGCTGGTCTAGAAACCATCGATATTAAATTTAAAAAAGGAATAGCAACTAAGGGAATATGTCCAAGGTGGCATTGCTTTCCGTGATTTGGCATATCTAGTTATGAAGCTTAAACAGGGTTCCTTAGGATTAGTAATTGGCTTGGTCTTATGAGGTTAAAAAACGTCTTGAAATATGGAAAAAATCGTAAGTCATTAGTGTTGGATGCTAGATTTGGCTTATTGTTTTTAACTGCAACATCAAGTTAGTGTCTTTTCTGTGTATTGGTATGGAAACGTAATATGTTGCCTTTGTATTAACAGGCTGTTAGGGAACAATTGGTGCAGTTGATGTTTGAAACATTCAACATCTCGGGGTTTTATGCCTCTGAGCAGGCAGTATTGTCACTTTATGCTGTTGGACGCATATCTGGCTGCACTGTTGATGTTGGTCATGGGAAAATTGGTATCTGCATTACCTTATAACTTATCATCCTTCAAATCTGTGTATTTTGAAGACTCTTTGCTTTTTCTGTCACTTAAGTCTTCCGTTATCAGTTTTATGCTATTTATTTAGTCATTAGCTAGCAATATTGTCTGCTTACGTTTGTTTCTATTTCCTTCAAGTTGCTGAGTATAAGTGAGAAGAGACATTGAAGGCTTGAGAATGTGGTTATTATAGCAGTATTTGCTGGAAAAACTTCTTACTACCTGTTGGTTTTATTAGTTTCGAGCAAAGGATCAGGGTAATAATCCAATGTATGGTGACTATGGTTGATATGCCCCTTAATATTCTGCGTATTCTTCGTCTGTTTATAGTTGAGCCATACCTATTACAGTTAATGCGGATTTATGAAAAAAATAAATAAAATGGGCCCCTTCAATCTTGCTTCAGCCATATCACTTAGGGACGACCCCGCACATTCATCCACAAAAAGTGGTGACTACACTAACCTTAAATATGAGCTCTAGAAAAAGAGAAGGGTATCTGATGAAAGGTTTCAAGCTACTGCCTTCTCTGACTGGGGTAATTTTCACAAAGAACCAGTACCTGGTATGGTTATCACTTTGCTTAGAGGTATTGGGGGCACGTGGGTAGGTGCAATATCCATTGATGAGAAGCATATCCACAAGAAGAATGTAAAGAAAGAGATCAATGGTTGTAGAAGCCTGATTTTGAACTCTAGTCGACTAGATGTGCATGAGTAAGATGTTGAGAAATGCAGCTAACAAGTTGTCCTGAGGACAAAATGAGATGATAACTCCCTCCTTCTTGTTCAATGCACATGTTCACCTTGTGTTTCCACCTTCTTTCGCCATGTTCACCATTATCGCCCCCGTATTTTTTTTCTCGACATATATTCAAGAGAACTGTGTGTGCGCTGCACTTGACACCTGGTGGACAGCACATCTGTATAGAATACGATATACTTCTCATGACCTTGAATACTCTCTATTCATCTTCTTGCGTCTTAAAATGTTGGAACTGGGCTTCTACAAGGAGGATATTAGCTTCCAATGTTGTAATTTCACTCTTGCATGTAAATGCTATATATTCTTCCGTATAATTAGAGACTTCATCTTTTGAGTTTAGAACTATAGTGATATGAAAGCTCATGCAGACACAATTTTGCTTTTGAGAAAATTTGAGCAGTAGGAGAAATATCTTTATCACTCATCACTAGTCAGGGTTGGTACCCTTTTTATGCTTACATTTTATAAGATTTATGTTACCTCATCCAAATAAATGGTCAGGTAGAAAAGAAACTCGTTGCCTCTATTCATATGGTATGGACAGAGCTATGATGCTTTCTTCTCTTGCCTTAGATCAAGGAACTGTGAGAATTGATTTTGCCGAGGTTGTTATCAGAATTATGACTTTTGCTTATTTTGCTATAATAAATATTCAAGTTTTTTTGGTGCACTTCCTTTCTTCTAAAAGTTAAAGTTTGTATTCTGTTTTGGAAATGTTGCTTTACTTTTCCTTGTTTTTTCTCACATCCATGTTAATTTCTCAGAGTTCTTCCGGCTTTCTTTTTTGTGTCCTTTTAGATATTGCACCTGTCATTGAGGGTGCTGTTCAGCACATAGCATCAAGAAGGTTGGAAGTTGGGGGTTTGGATTTGACAAAGCTACTAGCAAATGAGCTTAATAAATCAAACCCCACAGTGAAACTCAATATTTCTGATGTTGAAAAACTGAAAGAGCAATATGCATGCTGTGCTGATGATGATATTGCCTATGAGAAGCTTCAACAATCGTGCCTGGAAGAGAAGCATACTCTACCTGATGGCCAGGTTTCTGTGTCCTACTTTTCAGCTTATAAGGCACCATTTTACAAAGTTGATAGAAAAACCAGTCCATTGCATTATTAAACATCTTTAATATCTAGAACTCATTCTCATTTTTCTTTAAAAAAAAATATCTAGCACTTACTCTCGTTTCTTAAGGTAAACACAAGAATTTGTTTTCAAACTGCTGAAAGAAATCCTTCATTCGATTTGTCCAAAAGGATATTGTTGTTTAGAACAAGCCAGTACATTACTGCCTTTGAACTGTCCTTTCTGGCGTCTTGTTCCAGCGAAGAGGCTTAAAACTTCCATTTGTGAATTCTTTTGGTGGCCCATTATGGGGTTGAAGACTGATCTGGTTTCAAATTTCTATAATTGATGTCTTTCGGTATCCCATTATGAGGTTGGGGACTGATTTGACTTTAAAAAAATTTACTTGGATTGATCTTAGATGTATTTCTCTGCTTCTTTCTGTGGAATAGCATAGGTCCTCCAGTTAGGGTTCCAAAGAGTGTTGTCATGTGATACTCATTTCAAGGATCAAAGGGAATTGAAGGAACAAGGGAAGCCTATACAAGGAAAGTTAGAAAAGATTGAGAAAATGGAGTCTTACCATCAATGTGAATAATGATCCTTGAATACCATAGAACTACATAGATATCAGAAAAGAGGAACTAAAGCCTGAGCTTTTTGTCATTCCACTAAACACCTTACATTTAATAGCAGTAAGGGAGTGGCATTTTAGGATCATCGTGTATTCCAGTTTAGGGGTTTTGTTTAAAAAAATTCTTGCTGGCATTCATTTATTATCGTTCTGTCATCCTTATCTTGCATGTAGAACAGTTGATGTCTGAAGGAATCTCATTATATATTTTTTTTACTCTAGGTAATCACAATTGGAAAAGAAAGATATGCTGTTGGAGAGGCATTGTTTCAACCATCTATACTGGGTAATGATACTCATGGAATAGTTGAGCAGCTTGTTCATAGTATTTCGTCTGTGCCATCTGAAAATCACCGTCAGCTGTTAGAGAACACGGTACTTTGTGGTGGCACTGCTACTATGACCGGTCAGTGTTATTCATCTCTTTGTTTAATTGAATGTGATTGACGAATACTCTTATGTTCCTATATTTCTTCGTGTCTGTTTAATTGAATGTGATTGACGAAACATTAAGGCGGTGTCAATATCTCCCTTCCTCTGGTCCAATAATATTCTTAAAATCGTGATGAAAAAACAAAATATTGAAATGCTAATGAGTGTGCTGTTGATCAGAGGGGCCATTTCTCCCCTTTGATTGGTAATATTTCTTCTAAATTTCTAGGACACAAATCCCTTTTGATCTTACTATCTCCTCTTACCAAACTGGTTGAGATTTATAACTTGCACCATAAAGTGACCCAAATGACAAGCAGGAAGAGCTGATCCAATTGTTTATGAGTTAGCATTGATAAGTTCCAAAAGGGATAGCTTAGTGGCCGAGACATAGGAGTAATAACTTGGAAACATTCCGGTTTGAATCCCAGCTCCAACACTAAGTGAGAACCTATATGTTTCAGCCTTGGTGGATAGTTTGCATCAACACTTATGCTTTTGCTCTGTGAAAGACTGTTCGTAGTATCAGTCAAGGAGCGTGCAAGGCTAGACACTATGGTAATTAACAAATTGAAAAGAGTTGGTATCGAGTATTGACAAAATAACGTGTAGTATACTTTTATTGGTAACAACAATAACACGACAGTTGTAATAGTAACTTGAAGTAGATCAGTGTGGAGTATCACATTGAAGAGAAGTAAAATTTGTTCCTCCTCCCCATCACTACTTAGGCTAACATATATCGCGAATGAGTGTAAGATGTAGAGAGGAATGGATCGAAGACCCTCAATCAGTCAGATGGATTGGACATGCTCAAACTGCCTCCTTCCTTTTGATGTTTGCACTGGCCATTTGTAAAGTCTAGGCTCTGGTGTTTCATGGGTCTTGCAGGCTAACATACATGTGAATTAAACTTGTACATGGTGGAGCGTCTGGAGAGAAAGAAATGTTGGGTGCTTTGAAGACGAACACAAGCTTTGGTATGGTGTCTGGAGAGGAAGAAATGCTAGGTGTCTTTTTAGTTGTGGTCTAAAGAATTTTGTAATTGAAACAGAGTCAATATTAAAGTTCTTAGAATCCTTGTAAGTAGAAAAGGATAGATATCTCCTTTGATCTTGTAAATTTGGGTACCAGCATAGCTTTTGTGCTTGATGAATATACTGTTACCATTACAAAGAATAAATAATTAAACTTTGTGTTGCTCATGGTTGCAGGGTTTGAGGAACGGTTTCAGAGAGAAGCTACCCTTTGCTCATCCGCAGTTCGTCCTTCGCTAGTAAAGGTATCTTTCTTGTTGACAGCTTACGTTCTTTTTGCCTCCTTGCAATGATCAATCTTATATGTTCTCCTTGTCCTCCTTGTCACAATACCATACCACTTTTATATTTCCATCACAAAAGCAGTCCATTATGGCAAACTTAGTGTTGTCAGCCCAAGTCATTGCGAAAACTCCAACTTAGAGAGGAAAATGGTTTCAACTTTTTTTAATAACCGAGAAATTTTTTATTAAAAGAAATTTGTCTAGAGCCAACCCTTTGTGCCAACCACAACCTTTGAAACTCGGGATGATAAAACTACTCCTCTACCCTTCTCCATTTAAATACTACACTTAGTTCGTTCAGCACAAGGCTCGAAATTGTAATCTTTGCCATTTGAAACAAGATTATCTTCTGTCCCCACACGTTCCAATAGAGAGGATATGCTAAGAAGAGCACCCTGCTCTTAGGAACACGAGAGAAGGTGGTGTAACATTGACATGATATATTTAGCGCGAGTTTTCCTTAGCCTTTGTTTAAGTTCCTTTAATGGAGTTGAACCAAATCAGGAACTCCCACGATGCTTCTCTAATTGAAAAGTGTTCATCGATGAATCATAATAAGACCATTACAACAACATACTCATTGCTAAATTTTGTTTTTCTGATATTCTTACAGCCTCCAGAATACATGCCAGAGAACTTGACTTCATATTCAGCATGGATTGGTGGTGCCATACTTGCCAAAGTTGTCTTCCCTCAAAACCAGCACATAACTAAAGCTGATTACGACGAGAGTGGACCTTCTGTTGTTCATCGAAAATGCTTTTAAGGCGACACATCTGAGTACAGTACTCTTTCCTAGAATGGTAGACTTTTGTTTACTTGATATGCAGTTGCAGTCTTGTACAATTTCTTAGTTAAACTATAAGAGGCAGTTGATACCTTTGGTTACTTGCAAATTGCAAGGGGTTTTCTTTCTTTTTTCCTTTTTGCACCTACATTACTCAACTGAAATCTACTCGCTGTTAATCAAAGGTCTCGAATTTTAATCTTGAGAATGGAAACCTACCGTGGGATTTGTGGATTCTTGATTTGCAAGTAGTGTCAAACATATAAGACTTTGCAGGCTTTATCCCTATCTCGTGAAAATAGAGATATTAATCTTGCAAATTTCAACAAGACTCAAGAGATTCTAAACAGAACTGTCGCATATAATTTGTTTTTTAGTAGAACAAGATTTAGAAATATTTAATTTTTTACTTTTTATTAATTGATCATAATAATTAAATAATACTTCTGTATTTGAAAATAAATTAGATTTAGCATTTTCTAAATCCTCCCTAATTTCTAAACATTCATATAATATTCTAAAATAGCATTATGAAATTTTGATAAAATTTTGACAATAATATTCCAATCAAAATTAAAAAATTAGAAGAATTTTCAAAAATATGTAGTAAATATTGGCTCCCTATATTCATATGCAATATTTAACATAATGTATAAAGAATCCCATTTTGTAGATACTAAAAACCTACTTGGATTCTTCTTCCTCTTCAATCGAATCACTTTCGTGATTATTATTATGCCTACAATGTTCTACATCTTCACTATCTTCTGAAGAATCATCTTTAGACTTACGAGGAAGTTGTTGATAAACAGAACTAGATATCTTACCTTTATTCTTACGCCCTCCCTTAAACATAATACCTTTACTCGAAGACATAATACAGATATGAAACAACAAAAACTAACAAATTCAAGGATAACGAAATGAATAACCAAAAATAAGAAATGAAACGAGTGTACCAAAATGTCGTATCAAGTCAAAAGCAGACAACCAATTGTCGAATAGCGGGAGGTTTGGGACTAAAGTGTAATTTCCCAAAGTTATATGGTAAGTAAAAATATATCCGTCAGCTAGTAAGGCCTGACGGGCTCTTAATGGGTTGGGCCGGTTCCGGTTCCTGATTCCGGTTTAGGGGTAAAATTGGAAATTGAATTAAATTAGGGTTTTTCTTAGGGGATCCCATTTATATATTTTCGCCTCTTTCTTCTTCCATTTGTCTTCTACTTCAGCAGCAGCGGCAGGAACAGCGAGAAAAACCCTAATTTGAAGACCCAATCATGGTGGGTTTTTCTCCTTTTTTCTGTTTTACATTGATGAATTTACTATATATTTGCTGTTTTTATTGTGAAATTTTGTTATCAGATGAGGATTTTTTTGTATTTAGTGTGAAATTTTGTTGTTAGATTTACATTGTTTGAGGTAAATCTTGAGGCCTTTGGGATGGAATTGATGAACTATTAGGTTTTCATCTGATTAAAGTTCTGTTTTTTTGCTCTGTTCAAGTGTGATTTTTCAGAGATATGATAAGTATGGGGACTTTTGAGTTTTTCTGTGATTAAAGCTAAAGGCTTTGGTTTAGTGGTAAGAGTGTTGGTGGTGATGGCTGGGTTTAGTGGTTGATACTGGTTTGTGGCCATAAATATATCGTCTAAGTGGCGGAGGGTTAAGGGCGGGCTCGTTATCCACCGAGTTTTAAACTGTGAGCTACTGACATCTAGGAGTTGTCTGTTAGTAAGAAAAAGAGTCTTGATGTATTGACTTCCTGATGTGGAAAAATATAAGATTCTTTAGTGGTACTTGGAAGTGTTATATTCTGGGGCTTTTTCTGTGAATTATAAAGTCATTGAGCTCCTCCGGAGCTATGGCCTAGTTGTTAGAGCTTCGGTGGTGATGGATGGGTTAGGCTCTCGTTATGCAAAAGCATGGTATCTAAGTGGCAAAGGGTTGCTTTTGCTGGTAAAAACATGGTATTTCAGTGGCAAAGGGTTGAGGGTGGGCTCTTTCCACTGAGTTTTTGAACCTCTAGGAATTTTCTGTTATGAAAAGAAGTCTCGATGTGACTTCATGATGTGGAGATATTAGATTCTTCTAGTGGTATTTGTAGTGTTTTTTAATCCAAGATTTTAGTCCTCTTTTAGTTTATATCGAAGTAACTGGATTTTAACCCCTCTAGATTCCCCTGATTCCTTTCTGAAGTTTGCCAGCTTCCAGACTCTTAACTAGCAATGTAAGAGCTGACCGCTTTGCTACTTTAGTTTTGTAACTATTATGCATCTACTTGATGCCAGCAATAGAGTTAATTTCTGTATAAAAGCTGGATTTCTTCGGATTATTTTCTTGTCTCGACTCTCTTTACTTTTTCTTATGTGTGCATTTGTTAGACAATCTTGATATATGTTGAGCAGTTATGGGATCGTAGATGAAGCAACTTATCTTCTAGTTGCTGATAGAGATCCTGTATTGGTGGTAAAAGAGATGAAGTTTGATAATTTGATTATAGCTTATAGCATGATGAATGCGATTTCTGGTTTTCCTTTTCCTCGCTTTTTAGTTCTTACTCGTTAGGCGGGCAAATGTTTCATGTTCTTGCTTAGAACTACTTTCTGCAAATTTATATCCTTGTGTGATAGAGTGAATGCTTAACTGAACCTATTCTTTTGGATTTCAGCCGAAGCAAATCCACGAGATCAAGGATTTCCTCCTAACAGCAAGGAGGAAGGATGCACGATCTGTCAAGATCAAGAAAAACAAGGATATGGTTAAGTTCAAGGTTCGCTGCTCCAAGTACCTGTACACACTCTGTGTGTCCGACTTTGAGAAGGCTGACAAGTTGAAGCAGTCGCTTCCCCCAGGTATACTTATCTACATTTACCGGTGCATTGTTCCAGTTGGCTTAGTTTATTTACTGTATCGTTGCTAATCATCGATGATCATGAATCTCATTGTAGGTTTGAGCGTCCAAGACCTTTGAAGATGGAAGACTTTGATCTGTTTTTCTCCCTTAGATTGATTAGAAGATACTCTTGAATTCGAAGAACTTGTGTTCCTTTACCATTGAATGTCTAAAGTGTTCATTTTAGATATTGTGTTGCTTTCTCTGTTGCCCCCTTTGACTTTATTTTGAACCCTTATGGTGTTGACAAGAAATTTTGATTTAGTTTTTGCGATTACATGGATCATATCTATTTACAAATACCTCGATAATTTTTGCTCGTTGATACATAGAGTCAAATAAGCATATCTTGCGTTGGTACGGAAATGGGATCCCTAATAGCAGGAGACAAGATTCAAAAGATTCATATGAGAAAATATAGGAATAAAATACATGAACAGCCATTTGAAACCAAATAAAATTAAGTATAACTTACATTTATCGATTTGGTTTGATTTTAGTTAATTGGTTATTAATTGTACATAAAAATAAAAGCAATGATACATTCAAAATGGAGAAAAAATAATAATCCCTTCAAAATAAAAAAATTGTTAGAACAATTGATATTATAGGAATTTCAATCATTAACTTTAAATTTGTTGTGAATAATAAAGTTTCAAAATTTATCATTTTGACCTAAAAAGAAAAAATAGTGACATTTCTAGTCTCATCAAGAACTGTTATAGATATTTATATACATAAAATCCATAAGATAAATATTCTTGCCTTGAACATTAATGCTTTCATAAATAAATTAAAAAATAAAATTTGATGAAAACGTATATAACATATTTAAAATTATTTTTATAAGTAATATATGTATGAATAATTATAAAATATATGTATATAATCCGTCAGTTCGGTTTGGTTATTTTCTAGCTTAGATTTCTAGCTAAGTATTTACGGTTGGTTTCTAGCCAAGTGACTTGTATATATTGCTAATGTTATACAAATGATTCAGAGGCTTTCAAAATCCCGTGACTTTTAATCATCGGTCTTCTTTACACATGAGAATTTTGGATTGGAGAGAAGCAGAAAATCCAAATAAAAAAGAAAATGATAGATACATCTTTTTTGGCTAATGAAAGTGAAAAAATCTATTTTAAATTTAATTCTTATGATCTATATTTGGAGGTAGTTCACACAAAAAAAAAATCTTTTGTCTTCTTTAATTTAATTTAATTTAATTTAATGACTAATCAAAAAAGTCAAAAAAAAAAAAAAGGAAGTAAATTTAAATATTTTTTTTCACCTCTAAAAATCGAAAAAGATATATATATCTAAGTCATCCTAAAAAATGGTAATTTGCTTTAACTCACAAAGTTAACCGGTGTGTTCCCTTTTCATAAATATCACTCTCTTATCAATTTTATAAAACTGGTGTTTACTTGCAAAATCTTGTTTTTTTTAGATATCTTAAAATGGAGCAATCACGTGCAATGCACGTATCGTAAATCTAATGTACAAATAAAAATGAACGGCAAAAATATAAAAATATATAATAACCAGGTATTGATAATCTTGGATATATTTGTCCAAAGACTATGTTAATTAACATTCCTTAAAAGTAATACAATATGCAATCCATTTACAAAATACATTCTTTACTGTTTTTCCTTTTCAAAATAATAATAAATTGCCTTGGATTATAAATTTGTTCAAATGTTTATAAGTCATCATTTATATTAAGAATAAAAAATCAGTCAAATAAATTTAATTTTTTTTAAAAAAAAAAAAATCTTCTTTGGTTTTTTGTAAAAGGACAATTTTGTTGTTGAAGTTCTAAAAGTATTTAATATTTCATATTGTTAGTAGAATTCATATAGTAAATGACATAAATACCCTTCTCATTATCACAATTTCCCTTTTTTTTTAAAAGAAGAAATTCAATTAGTATTAAATATATTCTCATGGATGATATAGGAAAAAAAATAATGATTTTAATTGCTATATAATAGTCCTTTGTCTCACTTTTTTTTTTCACTAAACACTAAAAAAGGTTTCATATTATTTTTGTGTTTTTTTTAATCATAAAGATTACCTTTTTTTATGTTTGGAGTCTTCAATGTTTTTGCACTTCAATTCTTAGCACCAATGAGGTTTCCTTCAAATACCTTCAACTTGGCTATATCGAGTTGATATATCCCTCGTTATAAAAGCGTCTCGTATATATTGCCAATGTTATACAATTGATTCAGAGGTTTTCAAAATTCCGTGACTCTCAATCACCTATCTTCTATTCACCTGAGAATTTTGGATTGGGGAGAACCGGAGAAGCAGAGGATCGAAAAAAAAAGAAAAAGAAAGATACATCTTTTTTGGCTAATGAAAATGAAAAAATGTATTTTAAATTTAATTCTTGTAATCTATATTTCGAGGTATGTTTGACCATTCTTACCAATTTTGGGGTCAAACATACCCCAAAATATAGATTACAAGAATTAAATTTAAAATACATTTTTTCATTTTCATTAGCCAAAAAAGATGTATCTTTCTTTTTCTTCTTTTCGATCCTCTGCTTCTCCCCAATCCAAAATTTCTCAAGTGCAAAAAAGAAGATAGGTCACTGAAAGTCACGGGATTTTGAAAGCCTCTGAATCAATTGTATAGTCATCCTAAAATAAGTGATACATCTGTTTTAACTTAGAAAGTTGACCGGTGTATCAAACATTTTTCTCTTTTCATAAAGATCACTCTCTTAGTATGTTTGACCATTCTTGCCAAGTTTAAGGGTATACGTCATCTTATCATCACACAAAAAAATCTCTTGTCTTCTTTCATTTAATGACTAATCAAAAAAAGTAAATTTAAAATATTTTTTCTCACCTCCCATAAATCAAAAGGATATATATATCTAAACCATCCTAAAAAGTGGTATATCCGCTTTAACTCACAAAGTTGACCAATGTATCAAACCTTTTTCCCTTTTCATACAGATCACTCTCTTATGCATTTTTATAAAACTGGTGTTTACTTGTAAAATCTTGTATGTGTTTTTCCCGATTTTGATTTGTAAACTTCTCTTGGAGTTTGGTCATCATCAAATAAAGTCAATAAAGTAAATTAAATCATTTTTTTCACCCCCATAAATCGAAAAGGATATATATATCTGAGTCGTCCTAAAAAGTGGTACATCTGCTTTGACTCACAAAGTTGACCGATGTATCAAACCTTTTTCTCTTTTCATAAAGATGATTCTCTTATCTATTTTTATAAAACTGGTGTTTACTTGCAAATTCTTGTTTTTTTTTCCAGATTTTGATTTGTAAACTTCTCTTGGATTTTGGTTCATCATCAAATAAAGTCAAAAAAGTAAATTTAAATCGTTTTTCCTCCCCCCATAAATCGAAAAGGATATATATATCTGAGTCATCCTAAAAAGTGGTACATCTGCTTTAACTCACAAAGTTGACCTGTGTATAAGATTTTTTTCCTTTTTCATAAAGATCACTCTATGCATTTTTATAAAACTAGTGTTTACTTGCAAAATCTTTTTTTTTCCAGATTTTGATTTGTAAACTTCTCTTGGATTTTGGTTCTACTTCCCTTTTCATAAAGAATAAATAGGCTGCTTTATATATGATCACTTGGTTTTCATTTTCTTGAAGAGTTTTTTTGTTTCTTCTTTGCCTTTTTTGTTGGTTTCTTTATATTTATTTGGTCTGATGTTAATGTAGATAACATATCAATGGAGCCAGCTAATGTTGCAGTCTCTGGAAACCAACAGCTCTCTGTTGACCCTTTGCCTTTTGCAAGAAGGTTGGCATCTTACATGAATTGATTGAAAAAGAAAAGATCTTTTGTAATGTACAGTATCATGTATGTGTTGATTTTGTTATGTAGTTATCAGTTGGAGGCCCTCGAGACTGCGTTAAAGCAGAACACCATTGTGTACTTGGAGACTGGTTCGGGAAAGACCTTGATTGCAATCATGCTTCTTAGAAGTTATGCTTACCTTCTTCGGAAACCTTCTCCTTATATAGCTGTTTTCTTGGTTCCGACTGTTGTTCTGGTGACTCAGGTATCCGCTTAAATTGCTCTCCTAGTCTAAAGGTGGCACCTTTCTGTTATCCTATTAGTTTTCTCATGCTTTAACTTGTCCTAATGTTGTTCATTTTGTGATTTGATAATTACAAGCAAGGAGATGCTCTGATGATGCATACTGACTTGAAAGTCGGCAAATATTGGGGAGAAATGGGGGTTGATTACTGGGATGCTGCAGCATGGAAACATGAAGTGGATGGCCACGAGGTGTGTATGAACTATATTTTGTCGTTCGCGATAAATTATTAACAGTTGCTCGAGTTGTCATTGTTTGCTTTAAGTTCCTTTTTTTGAGGAGTTCTCTTTAAATTAAGTTAGGAATTGAATATATTTTACTTACATGTGTCATAAGTAATCATTCAAGTTGACTTAAGGCATTGTATGTATATTACTTGTATGCGTCATAAGTAATCACCGCAAAACAGCCTCTCTATCTCTATGAGGTAGTGGTAAGGTCTGCGTACATTTTTCTCTCCCCAGACCCCACTTGTGAGATTCCACTGGGTATGTTGTTGTTGTTGTCGTCATAAGTAATCATTCAAGTTGAGTTAAGGCATTGTATGCATATTAGTTGTATGTGTGATGCGTCATAAGTAATCACCACAAGGTTTTATCTTTCAGGTACTTGTTATGACTCCGGCTATACTACTTTCCGCTTTGAGGCACAACTTTTTGCAGATAGACATGATTAAAGTTATAATATTTGATGAGTGCCACAATGCACGAGGCAAACACCCCTACGCCAGCATAATGATGGTACATTGATTGTGTGAATATGACTTAGTATGGTTCTTGAGAAATTCTTGTCTTAGATGATTGATTATTATTTGCTCCAGGAATTTTATCATCGCCAATTAACCCATGAGAGTGCACAACTTCCAAGAATATTCGGGATGACTGCTTCCCCTATAAAGTCTAAAGGTTAAGCGGATTCGATTTGATAACTTTGGGCATTTTTTAAGATGTTACTATATCGTTTTGTTAAGAAACTGGCTTTCTCATTTCTGTGGATTCTCATGTTTATACTTTTTTTGTGCAGGTCCTAGCTCGGCAGATAGTTATTGGAGAAAGATTCGTGACCTCGAGAATCTTATGCATTCTAAGGTTCCCTCCGTTGATCTTCTCCATTTGTCTATTTTCTTGTTGTCATAAATTTTGTAAAAGCAGAAAGACATAGACACGCATATAGATATATTCTCGGTTCGTCTAGTTCTGATCTCCCTTTGCAAATGAAGGTCTACACATGTAGCAGTGAATCTGTTCTGACAGAGTATATCCCATTCTCCAATCCGAAGCTGAAGATATATAAACATGTAGATATTCCTAGCACATTGTATCGTAGTATAGCTCATGAACTCGAAAAGTTGAAAGATAAGGTAAACATTGATTCCTTAGTCAATAGTTTTGGTCAGACATTTTTACCTTTCCAATTTTAGTTCTTTTAACTTTCTTGCCACTGCAGCATGAATGTTCAATTTCAAAGTCAGATCTATCTTGTATGAGTGCTGAATCTGCGAGAAGACGTGTATCAAAACTTTATTCTGCTTTCTTATTTTGTTTGAGTGAGATGGGTGCTTGGCTGTCTTTCAAGGTAAATTTTGTTCCTTGCTAGTGTAAAAAAAAAAAAGCTCTAGCCTTATCATCTTCGGAACATGACTTTTGTTTTGAATCAGGCAGCCGAGTTCTTATCCCAAGAAGGAAATGACTTCTTTTCGTGGGGAGAATTAGATGTATGTGCTCAAACAATTGTTAGAGATTTCAGCGCGGATGCTTCTAAGGTTCTCAAAGCTTGCTTACCTTCTGGTATAACAGTTAGCCACATATATTTTCTTCTCTCTGAGTTGTAAACATGTTCTTATATATCTTTCCGCTATCCGTCTCTCATTCACTTACTCACTCTCTCTTCGGACAAACATAGGGCCACATTGGTCAATTAGTAGCGATATTCAGGCAAATACAGATGCTGGATATTTGTCATCCAAAGTTAATTGTCTTCTAGAGTCTCTTCTCGAGTACAGGTGAGAGCGGTTGAATATTAAATCTACTAATTAGTCTAAAGCTTTAATGTCAATTCAATATATTGTAAGTTTCTGAGAGATTATATACTTAGTGATTTACTGACCAACAATCTTTTCGCGAGGAACTTGCGAACTTTTGTATTTGATCCAACAGGGACTTGAAGGATTTGAGATGTATCATATTTGTTGAGAGAATTGTTACGGCCATTGTTCTTCGGTCTTTATTGAATGAGTTGCTTCCGGAACTAAGTGGTTGGAGAACTGAGTATACAGCAGGACATACTTCTATGGTCCAGTCACAAAGTAGGAAAATACAAAATAAAATTGTTGAAGAATTTCGCAAGGGGTTGGTAAGTCAAAAATTTTGTTCTCTTTTTGCTTTCTGCATCGTTTCTGAAGATTTAAAGTCTGTTATCCATGTAAACGTTGCAGGTGAACATTATTGTAGCGACGTCTATTCTTGAAGAGGGCTTGGATGTTCAAAGTTGCAACCTTGTCATTCGATTTGATCCATCAGCTACTGTTTGTAGCTATATACAATCTCGTGGACGAGCTAGAATGCAGAACTCTGACTTTCTTCTGATGGTAAAAAGGTATATTTAAAAGAATTTAGTAGAAAAACAATTACTTTAGATCTTGGCATTTTGTGCAATTATCATCTATCAGTCATGAATTTTGGAAGATTTGATTATATCAATGGACTGATCGTTTCTCATTTCAACTCAAATTCTAGTGGTGATGATTCAACTCTTGCTCGCATAAAAAACTTTATGGCTAGTGGGGAGATGATGCGACAAGAATCATTACGTCATGCTTCTGTTCCGTGTTCACCTCTAGATGATGAATTGTATGATGAGCCTTACTACAAAGTTGAAAGCACAGGAGCAATCGTCACCCTCAATTCTAGTGTATCGTTGTTATACTTCTATTGCTCAAGGCTACCATCAGACGGGTTTGTACTACATATTCCTTGCTATATGTGTTAAGTAATCTGGTATCTTTTTAGTTCTACGTTACAGACTGACGTTCAATTCAATTGTAGGTACTTCAAACCGAATCCTAGGTGTGTAATTGATAAGGAAACGGGAACTTGCACGCTACAACTTCCCAAAAGTTGTCCACTGCAAAAAATTATTAGTGTCCAGGGGAACAGCAAAATATTGAGGCAACTTGCATGCCTGGAAGCTTGTAAAGAACTTCATCGCGTAGGTGCATTGACTGATAATCTTGTTCCTGATATCGTGGAGGAAGAAGCCATCAACAAAGAATTGGGTAATTCTAATATCTTTTATCATCAAATGTGATTTTCTTAGACTGTGGCACTTGACTTCTAACCTGTTATATTATGCAGAATGTAAAATTCAAATTGTTGAAGAATCGAAATACTTTCCACCAGAATTGGTTAGTCATTGTGGCAATGAATCAGAAGCAGTCTACTATTGTTACCTAATTGAATTGCAACATGAATCTTACGAAGATTTCCAGCATCATGTGATTATACTTGCTGTTAGGACAAGGCTCAAGTGTGATGATGAAATATTGGCATTCGACTTGGACGTTGATAGGAGGGGACGCGTTCAAGTTCAACTTAATTACAGTAAAGTTGTTACACTTACTTCTGAAGAGGTGACTATAATTTTGATGGCTTTTATTATCTCTTTACTTGTTACCTGTAAAAATGGTTGGTGAAACTTTTTATCTCTCTCTTTCTCTCCAGATTCGACGGTGTCAGAGGTTTCAAGTCAGTGTCTTCAGAATTCTTATGGACCATAATCTGAGTAAACTGCAGGATGCTTTGGCTGCAGTTCAATCGCCTATTGGTTCTGCAGTTTGCGATTATCTTTTGCTCCCATCTGTGGGTACAACCTCTGAGATAAATTGGAAATGTGTGAATTCTTTATTGTTTCCGTCTCAAGTTCTCAAGGATAAGCATACAGATTGTTGTTCTACACAAGATCGCAAACGCAATGTGAACACCAAAACTGGGATAGTATGTAGCTGCATGTTGGAGAATTCATTGGTCTGTACACCTCATAACGGCCATATATACTGCATTACCGGCTTTTTGGATTATTTGGATTGCAACTCATCGTTGAATGTGAGAACTGGAGAATCCATTACCTACAGAGAATACTACAAAAAACGGTTTGTACAATTAGCTTCTGATTTCCTTGGTGCACCTTTTCCATATATCATCTTTTGGTTTCAAAATATTAACTATGGTACGGTTTACAGACATGGGATCGATATATGCTTTGAAGAAGAACCACTTCTTAGGGGAAAACATATTTGTAAAGTGCACAATTACCTTCAGAGATGCAGAACTCAGAAGGCTAAAGGTTTGATCATATGGTTCTTCTTTTATTATAATGCTTATATATGATCACTTAGCTTTGTCCTCCTTTGCAGATTCAACTGGTTCATCTGTTGAGTTGCCTCCTGAACTTTGTTCCGTCATCATGTCACCTGTCTCTATTTCTTCCCTCTATACCTATTCATATGTTCCTTCGATCATGCATCATATTGAGTCCTTGATTATGGCCTCAAAATTGAAAAGTATGCTTTTGGACAACTGCAAACTAAACGTTATTATCCCAACTGCTAAGGTATGTGCCGGTATCATCTTTGCTCTAATTAAATCTGTCTTTCTTGTGTTGTGAGCTTTATGCATACTCTCATGCTCGAGTTTCCATCAGTGGGCTAGCGCTCTCACAACTTACTCCTTGTTTTATTATTTTAGATTTTGGAAGCAGTAACAACAAAGAAATGCCTCGAGAAGATTCATTTGGAATCTCTTGAAACGCTTGGAGACTCTTTTCTCAAGTATGCTGTCAGTATAAAGATGTTCAAGACTTATGAAAATCATCACGAGGGTCTTCTCAGCATTAAGAAAGAGAAAATCATTTCCAATGCTGCACTGTGCAAGCTTGGATGTGCTCGTAAAATACCAGTAAGTATTCCTTGGCAATATATCTGATTTGTCTCACTGAATTTTAGGAACAAACAAGGGATATTTATCAGTCTAACTGCACATTGCTGGATTGCAGGGATTTATCCGTAATGAACCATTCAACGTTAAAGCGTGGCTCATTCCTGGTGATAATTCTCAGGTTTACAGCTTCAATGAAGAGTTCCTGACGTCCTCAGATAAAATGTATAGTAGGGTAAAGCAGAAGATTAAAAGTAAGAGAGTAGCTGATGTGGTTGAGGCACTTATAGG
The DNA here is from genome assembly GCA_029948455.1 of Solanum rostratum. Classification (NCBI taxonomy): domain Eukaryota; kingdom Viridiplantae; phylum Streptophyta; class Magnoliopsida; order Solanales; family Solanaceae; genus Solanum; species Solanum rostratum. The sequence goes on along the minus strand of CM057053.1, from coordinate 3,042,370 downwards.
TGCCTACCTCAGCTCAGGCGGGGAAGTAGCCGCTTTATCATTTATGAAATGGCTTGGGATGGACATCGATTTTGTTGATGCACCTACACCAAGGCACTTCCCCTTGAACTCTGAGAAGCTAGTCAATGTCCGGTACTTGGAATCCCTGCTACATTACAAGTTCCATGATCCTTCTCTGCTTGTGGAAGCGCTAACTCATGGATCTTACATGCTACCTGACTTTCCGCGATGCTATCAGGTTACTCTCATAAATAAATTTTATCTATCACATTAGAATTGATGTACTAGGTAACATATTCAATGTATGCGCGTCTTTTTAACTCTCTTGATTCAAATGCTGATATGATCACCTGGCTATGCAGCGGTTAGAATTTCTCGGAGATGCAGTGCTAGATTATGCTATTACAACACATCTCTATTTCAAGTATCCAGGACTGACTCCAGGACTAATTACTGATTTGAGGTCTGCCTCCGTAAGCAACGAATGCTATGCTCAATCTGCAGTAAAGGCAAGCCTGCACAAGCACATCCTTCATGCCTCACCAGATCTCCAGAGACAGATATGTAATACTGTTGAGGACTTCGAGAAACTGGATCTTGTGTCCACGTTCGGATGGGAAGCTGAAACTACTTTCCCAAAGGTATTGCATACTTGCCTCAAAGTGTAACTCTTTCTCATTGATCAGAGCTTCAGCTTAAACTTGTGGTTTCTCTATAGGTGCTTGCAGATGTTATCGAGTCTCTTTCTGGTGCGATCTTTGTTGATTCTGGCTTCAACAAAGATACTACATTTCACAGCATACGACCTCTATTGGAACCGTTGATCACACCTCAAACACTAAAACTCCAGCCAGTAAGAGAGTTACGCGAACTATGTTACCAGAAAGGTTATGTAAAGAAGAAAGATGTCGTCTCTCGCGAGAATGGTGTAGCATATATTACAGTAGAGGTTGAAGCAAATGGCGTTATTCACAACAGCTCCTGCTCGGGACGCGACAAATTAATGGCCAAGAAGATTGCTAGCAAAAATGTGCTCAAGTCTCTCAAAGAATGTCCATCCAATGTAGATCAGTAGTGTATAGAATTTCCAGAAATGTTGAATGTTTTAAGAGTCATTTGGTTGTTTGTTTTGATTGTATTACAGTTGATGCTCATTTTATGTTCCAATAGATCATAAACTATGTTGCTCGGACTCTTTAAAAGTGGCAGCAAATGCATGTCGAATTTGCCAAAAATCATGTATTTTTAGAGAATCCAACATGAATACGGTATTGAAAGTGAGCAGTCAGATCATAAATAGTTATCATGTGTTTGAATGTTTGTCAACAATGCTCTCTCAATAAAATGAGGGCCCTAACCCAAAATTTTATGGTAGTCCCACCGTTCAACAATAATTGTTTACTATTAAGTTGGCACAACGATTAAGAAGCAGTGAATGATAGAGATAGTTTACCAGATCACCCTTTGAATATAATAAATATAATATTTTGAAAAATATAATAGGGAAATAACGGTAATAAATCATAAGAATAAATTAAAAATCAAAAATATAAAATCATAAATTAAAGCTCTTTGTCCATTTGTTTTTCTCATTTAGTGGAGCTTTCTTTTTCAATAAAATAATTTTTTTATCTTTCAACATCAAAAAAAAAAAAAAAAAAGAGAATTCCTGATTCCTTGGAGACTAAGGATTCAACAGTTATTTCCATATCACTGAAAAATATTACTTGAAAATGATAATAAATTAGAGATTTTAAATTCAAATTTTAAATTTTTTGACGATAGAGATAAATGTCACGAACTTAGAATTCGATTAAGACTTTCGTGCGATATTGATAGTTTGCGATCTTGCAAGTTCAGGTAAGCCTTTTCAACTAGATCGTTAAGGAAATGTTAGATTGATAAAGACAAGAAAGCTTTCGTAAAAAATTATTTATAACTTTGAAAGATTGCTCGACTTTTTCTTAATTGGTTGGTACAAATGACTGCCCCTCCTTTTATGCGACTTTTTATGGATCAAAATGTAAATAATATATTTATTTTATAAGTCCTTTTATATTTACAATTTAGTCCCTACTTCTAAAAGAATCTACGTGTCTAAATTCTTTTAAGTGTTAATAAAATTTTCCTATAACATTCTAGAGTCTTCCACAAACCTCTCTAAGACCCTAGTCAAGTGGTGGCTCGTGACACGAAACTATTATTATAATTACGAATTTAATAAATTATGTAATTTAAATTTAAAATTATTGTTTTTATTTAAAAATTTAACGCCTTTAAATAAGCAATTCTAAAATTTAATACTCTCTTGTTAGTAATTATAGGATATAATGTCTTTTGATAAATACTTTTAGTATTTAATGATTTTTCCTTCGACTAAATCGATAAATAAACTCTAACTTCAAAAATTTCAAAAAAAAAATAGAATATTATTGATTTTCGTGGATAAATTAATAATTATTTCAACCCATTTTTTTAATTAATAATAATTATTCAATTAATTTAAATGATCATCAAATAAAAATTTATACACTAAAAAATTCTTTATTTTCATAGCGCAAATTCAATGATCAAAACATTTTGCTAAATAACACATGAATTTTAATCATTTCATAATTTTTTTAATATAATTATAATATTGACTTAGTGGTAATAACAAATTATTTGATGTAAAATTAAATTATGCAGATGTTATATTTATTTTTTAATAATAACAATATAACATATTCAGTGAAATCTCACAAGTGAAATCTCACAAGTGAAATCTGAGGAGGATAGAATGTACGTAAACCTTACCACTATAAGTAGAGGTAGTATCTTTTAGCAAATGTTTGATTAATATAAAATACTTTTTGAATATGTAAAATCTATTCTAGAAAGTTCTTTTGTCTATTTGTTTTTCACATGTGGTGAAGCTTTTCTTGGAGACAAAGTTTTCCCCTTTCAACATCAAAAAAGAAAAGAGAAAAAAGTACTATCATTCACTAAGTGATTTAGTCACAATTGAATTCTTATAGACTAAGATTTCAAAAAGTTCTTTTCACATTACTAAAAAAAATTTAGTACTTTTTACGGTAAATGTTATGCAGTGAATGAGATTGTTTCTTCCTTAATATGAGATCTCGAGTTCGAGTCATAGATATAAAAAAATCCTCAAAAGGAAGTGCTTTCTTTGAATGGACCCTACATAATACGAAATTTAAATTAGTTGAGCTCTAATACAGATATTGAATATTGAACCGGCAAAAAACAAAATTGTATTTTATAAGTTGTTAGATGTCATTGTCATTGAGCTTTCAATTAGTACATATTTTTTCCTTTCTTAAATATAATGTTTTCTAATCAATATTTTTTTCTCCATTGTATTTTCAATATTCTTGTGACCCTCTTTGAAAATCCAAATATTTCAATTTATTTGTTTAGATGATTTTAAAAATTAGAGTAAACAAAGAACAAATATAACCTAAAATAAGTCATTTCAAATACATATTTAGGGGCTCTTTCGTACAAAAGTGAATAATACAGGAATTAATAGTTCGGGATTTAGCAATGTAGAAATTATTTTTTATCGAGTGTTTAATTTATTGCTTCCCACCTAGTCTCATACTTGGTTTAAAACTCTACAAAACATCTCTTTCCAATTATACCCTTGAATTATTTTGAGATTTTTTTTGTTTCGTGTAATTGGATCAAGGGAGATAATTGTCGAATAATATTACTTTTTGGTGGTGGTGTTCTAACTAGCTAAGAGAAGAATAATTTTGTCGTCGTATTTGTTATTTTCTCACTCGAATTATTTGAGGATAAATAATTTTCATATTAGTAAATCGATCACTCGCAAAACGTCAATTTTTAATCTAATAAAAATGGACCACCTGCTTCTAAAATCGAAAAAATGATAAACAACACTAAAAATGAATAAAACAGTTACATTTAAACATAAAAATTGCAAGTTATAATTTTAATATGGAGCTAATATCTTAAAAGGCCCTTCAGTTTTAAAAATTTATTTGTGTCAGTAAAAGCATTCAATTAGACATCTGTATCAGCAAAGTCATTCAAATAAATTAATTATCAATTTTTTTTTAACATGATAATTTTTTTTATGCAAATACAAATTCACAAATAAATGAACTTTATAAGTTATTTTATTTAAATATATTTATCAGTATAAAATTACAAATATAAAATCGAAAAAAGTGTAAAAGAATTTGAGGGATAATTTTATTTTTACACATTTAATCCCATGGTATTAAATCAAATACATTACTAACACCACCAAATAGAAGCTATTAATTATACATCTTATAATACCATGTAGAGTATATAATTAATACATGGATCAGTTATACATATATTCAAAATTTCTACCAAACATAGTATGAAATAATACCATATATAATAAATGAACTATTTTTGCTAATACATATCAAACAACCCCTTAATCTTCACAAATTAGAATAACTGAAAAAAATATATATTCCTTCCGTTCACTTTTACTTGTCACTATTTTACTTGGTTAAACTCTATGAAAAATGTATTTTTCATCATATTAATATGAAAAAAGATTGAAAATTATAATATTTTTCATATATTTTTCAACCATCTAAATTTTAGATTTCAAATATTAAATCTTACTATTTAAATAGTGACAAATAAATGGAACAGAGAGAATAACTATTTATGGCAAAAGTAAAACTTGTACTTAATCTCATAATTAATGCTATACAATCTATTATTTATATAATTGAACCATTTTTTTTTTTAAATATAAATGAAGAAAATACAAGTATAACCATTTGAAATACATATACATATTTGTACTACATATTTATTGTCATCATTAACTTTTGTGACAGTACATTAACAAATCAGACCTATTTTTTACCTTAAAAAACTCGAATCAAGATCATTAAAATCGAAAAAATAAAGCATATTTATCATTTATGTCTACGAAAACTCGAATCAAGATCATTAAAATTGAAAAAATAAAACAAATTTACCATTCATGTCTACAAAAACTCGAATCAAGATCATTAAAGTTAAAAAAATAAAACATATTTACCATCTATAATAATAATTATACGTTGACATTTATCTTTATTCAAATTCTCATATGTAAAAAAATTCAATTGGTATTAAATATATTTTCGAGGCTCAGTGAAATTTCACACGTAGAATATAAGAAAGATAAAATATACACAAACCTTGCCACTACTTCATAGAGATAGAAATGTTATTTTCGAAAAATCCCGTCTAAAAAAATATATTCTCAAGGCTAATAGAGGAAAAACAGAAAGAGCAAGAGTATATAGTCATTGTGTTCTTTTGAATTTGAAATTCTTTAGGCCAAAAGATTCTGTCTTTTCATCACCCTTCTCTTTCCTTCAGAAGAGAAAAACATTTGGGGTATTTAATCGTCGTACTATTTTGCTTTTTCCTAGGGGGTGGAGGGGTAGGGGGGCAGTATGTTACCAATTCCTATTATATAAGCTTACATATTGTATGTCCCTCTGTCTCACTTTTTCTTCATCACTCACTATACACTAAAAAGCTGCTGGCAAATACCTGTTCAAAGTTCTTGCAATTCAACTCTAGCCAGTGAGTTTTCTTGATTGTTTTGAATAAAGATCACTCTTTTATGCATTGTTAATGAAATGGGTGTTTAAATCTTTTGATTATATGTTGTTATACTTACATTTTTTTCTTTCTGATTTGATATGTGTACTTTTAATGGTTATTGGTTTTTGTTGGTGTTCCTTTGAAATGGTTCAAAGGGTATTTAGATAAATAGGCTGCTTTTACTGTCATGGGTTCAAACCTTGGAATGCGTAAATAAATAAATCCTTGTGGTCGAGTCCTTCTCGGACTCTGTGCATTGCGAGAGCTTTAGTGCATCACCCTCTTCCCTAAACAGCCTCTCTATCTATCCCTGCGGTAGTGGTAAGCTTTGCTTACATTTTATGCTCCTGGATCCCACTTGTGGATTTCACTGGCTATGTTGTTGTCATTGTTACCATGATATGTCACATGTTTGTATTCTGCTTTGTTGGTGTCTTTTATGTTTGTTTGGTTCAATGATAATGTAGATAACAAATTAATGGAGTTAGCTGACTATTTATGTGATTGCTTTTCATAAAAATCTTTTATGCATTTTTATGAAATGGATGATCATATGTTCTTTTACTTACATAATCTTGTTTATTTCTTCTATTTGATATGTGTACTTTTCTTGTATATTGCTTTTTTTGGGGGTGTGTGTGTTTCTTTGAAATGGTACAGAGTGTGTGTAGATAAATAGGCTGCTTTAGCCCTGGTATGTAACCTGGTTGTTTTCTGTTTCATCGTTGTTACTTTTTGGTGTCTTTATGTTTGTTTGGTCCAATGATAATGTAGATAACAAATCAATGGAATCAGCTGACTATCTGTGTGTTTGTTTTCTATGAAGATCACTCTTTTATGCATTTTTTGAAATGGGGTTTTCCAAAATCCTTGATTATTTACAAATAGTCTTTTTTTTCTTTCAGATTTGATGTATGTGCTCTTAGATTGTTGTTTTTCTTTGAAACAGTACAAGGGGTTTTCTCACCTGGTTGTCATTTCCTTGGGATTGTTTTGAGTTTTTCCTTTGTTTCTTTCTTGGTGTCTTTATGTTAGTTTGGTCTGATGTTAACGTCGATGATAAATCATGGTGCAAGCTGACTATTTCTATGTTTATTTTCATAAAGATCACTCTTTTATGCATTTTTTGAAATGAATTTTTCTATGAGGTATTAAATCTTTGATTATATGTGCTGAACAGCAAAACCTTGTCCTATTTTTCTGGTTTGATTCCTTTACTTTTCTTGGATTGTGGGCTCTCTCTGTGTTTCTTTCAAGTGTGTAGATAAAATAAGTGGTTTTATGTATGATCACCTGGTTGCCATTTTCTTGGATAGTATGTTGTTTAATTTGTATTACTTTGTTGATGTCTTTAGTTTTGTTTGGTCTGATGTTAATGTAGAGAATGGAGCCAACTGATGTTGCAGTCTCTGGAAACCAACAGCTCTCTGCTGACCCTCTGCCTTTTGCAAGAAGGTTGGCATCCTACAGTTATTTTCTCTTTTAATGGAGTTAAATAAAAACAACTGATATTTTATTTAAAAAGATGAACTTTTGTAATATATGTGTTGATTTTGTCATGTAGTTATCAGTTGGAAGCCTTGGAGGCTGCATTAAAGCAGAACACCATTGTTTACTTGGAGACTGGTTCTGGAAAGACCTTGATTGCAATTATGCTTCTAAGAAGCTACGCTTACCTTCTTCGAAAGCCGTCTCCGTACATAGCTGTTTTCTTGGTCCCGACCGTCGTTCTGGTGACTCAGGTAGTACTTCTACCTTCTCAATCTTGTCCCTTAAAATTCATCATCTTAATGTGTATATTCTTATGAATGGATGTATCCACTAATTTCTCTCCTGTCTAAAAATTGTAGAACTGTTTTTTTCCCTTTAGTTTTTTCATGTTGTGCGCTGTGTTATACTGTTTTGAGGTTGCTTAATTTAAGGTCCAGAACTATTTATTTGACTTGTCATAATGTTGTTAATGTTGTGATTTGATAATTTACAAGCAAGGAGATGCTTTGATGATGCATACCGACTTAAAAGTGGGCAAATATTGGGGAGAAATGGGTGTTGATTATTGGGATGCTGCTACATGGCAACAACAAGTGGACAATCATGAGGTGTGTATGAACTATATTTTATCTTCAGTGATAAATTATTAGAAGTTGCTTGAGTTGGCAGTGAATATGGTTACGTTGTCTTGAAAGAATTCCAGTTAAACAACTAATATGGGAATAAAATGGAAGTGACTGTTTATCAATGCTCTCTATTGCCAAAACTAATGGTACATGGAGTATATGCTCTTGGCTGAAGTAAAGCCTGCATATATATAAAAAAGCCGATAGCCGAAGGGTCAAATCTGCCACAACCTTACTTTGGACAATTAGGGGTTGCTTGGTTGGTGGGATAATGGATAACAATCTGGGATAAAAAATTGTAATTATTTTATTTTGCGTTTGATTACACCCAGAATGCATTTTGTACTAAAATAGTAGGATATTCCAACCTATGTGATATCCTTGTCTATCCCATCCCGGTAACCGTTAGAGATCAAAATTGCAGTGAACCAAAGCAACATTTTGTACAGATTAGTCAAGAAAAGCAATGGTTGTAAAAGCTATTGAAATTAACTGCTCATATTTGCTGGTTTTGGGATCTCATGGAATAGTAATGTGCTAAATGCTATTCTTGATGGAAAGTTGCAAATGAGTTGTTGTTTGCCTTAAGGTTCTGTGTTTGGCAGGGCTCTCTTCGAATATATTAGATCTGATGCTCAGCATTTATATGCTAGGAATTAAGTTAGCCGTTGTTGTATATATATTACTTGGATTTGTCATAAGTAATCACCACAGGGTTGTCTTTCAGGTACTTATTATGACTCCGGCAATACTACTTGCTGCTTTGAGACACAGTTTTTTACAAATAGACATGATAAAAGTTATAATATTTGATGAGTGCCACAATGCCCGAGGCAAGCATCCCTATGCCTGCATAATGATGGTATGTTATTTGTGCTAAGATGGACTTTTCTTTAGAACAGTTTGTGCAAATTGCTGATTATATTTCTGAAGTAGTGCAATATCTTCAACTGGACAATGCTGTAATATAATACTCGTCTCTCTCCTGGTTCCCTACTTCTTCTCAGGGACAGTCTTCTCCTTATTCTATTAAGCAGAAACAATGGAGCAGCTTAAACTTACCAATTCTCAAAAAAAAAAAAAAAAGAGAATGGAGCAGTGTTAAATCAACTTGTTAATGGATATCATTATTATTGTGTAGTTGCTGCCACTTTAACAATATTTTATTTTAAAAGTTGACCAAAAGTAGTTATTAGAAAGAATGCACAATGACACGTATAGTGCATGAATTTCATTGACAGGCACACTGTGCAATATGTACATTTACCTGATGTGGAAGCCCCTTTGGCATGCCATTGGTTCTTTTGTACATATGTGACCCACATAAGAAAAGCCTTGATTAAAATCCTGTTTGAGCATGACTTGGTATGGTACTTGAATAATTCTTATCTTAGAGGGTTAATTTTCTTTCAGGAATTTTATCATCACCAGTTAACCCGTGAGAGCGCACAACTTCCAAGAATATTTGGGATGACTGCTTCCCCTATAAAGTCTAAAGGTTGGTGGGATTTGATCTTATAGCTTTTGGACATCTTTTTAGACGTTTCTACATCATACTGGTAAAGAACTGATAATTCAATTTCTCTCGATTCTCATGTTTATACTTTCTATGCAGGTTCTAGCACGCCAGATAGTTATTGGCAAAAAATTCGTGACCTCGAGAATCTTATGAATTCTAAGGTATTCTCAATTAATCTTCTTGTAGTTCAGAGAAAGAGAACCGTGAAAGCATTAAAATTTTAGCTCTTGGATGATTGTCATATCATTTTTATATGCAGAGTCATAAATGCACATTTAGATATATATTCCGTTCCTCTAATTGTGATCTCCCTTTGCAAATGAAGGTGTATACGTGTAGCAGTGAATCTGTTCTGGCAGAGTATATCCCATTTTCAAATCCGAAGCTGAAGATATATGAACATGTGGATATTCCTTGCACATTGTTTCTTACTTTAGCTCATGGCCTGGAAAGGTTGAAAGAAAAGGTAAACATCAATTCTTTAGCCAATGGATTTTGTCTTTCTACTTTGAGGAATGTTCATGCAAACCTTTCGTCCTGCTCTGAAGATATCAATTATCATTTAGCTTTTGTTGCCTCTTCCTTCTCTATAATTGTGTGCAATCAGAAAATGGAAAGTGCCTTGAAAGAATATTGAGACTACTAACTAAACCTTAAGCTATCCTCATAGTAGTGAATAGAGGAATCACGTTGTTTTATTTAATATAAGCGTCGTTCTTGCTCTTCTAGTCTTAGTTGTTTTAACTTTTCTCATCATTGCAGCATGAATGTTCGATTTCAAAGTCAAATCTGTCTTTTATGAGTGCGGGATCTGCAAGAAGACGTTTATTAAAACTTTATTCGGCTTTCTTATTTTGTTTGAGTGAGATGGGTGCATGGCTGGCTTTCAAGGTAACTTTTGTTCATTGCGGGTGCAAGATAAATAAACAAATGTTTTGTCCTTGATCATTTTCCTAACATGACTTTGTTTTGAATCAGGCAGCCGAGTTCTTGTCATGTGAAGGAAATGATTTCTTTTCATGGGGAGAATTCGATGCATGTGCTCAAACAATTGGAAGAGATTTCAGTTTGGGTGCATCTAAGATTTTCTCGGCGTGCTTACCTTCTGGTATTATAGTTAGCAACATCCATTTCTTTTCTCCCTGAGCTGTAAGATTGTTTTTTGGTTTCCTTCTGCTATCTCTCTCTCTCTCTTCCCTGTAGGTCCACATTGGTCAATTGGTGGTGATCTTCAGGCAAATGCGGATGCTGGATATTTGTCATCCAAAGTTAATTGTCTACTAGAGTCTCTTCTAGAGTACAGGTGAGAGCAGTTGAATAATGAATCTACTAATTAGTCAAAAGCTTTAATGTCTTTTCAATCTATTGGATGTTTGGAGAATGAATAGAGAAAAAGAGAAGTGGTTAGTAGGATTCTTTTAACATTTTGTGTCTGTGAGACACTCTTTCGAAGAATGAAGGTCATCTTTTTGTTCCCCTGGGCGAAATGGACCTGCTTTACTTCTTGTTCAGAGATTTTGAGGAAGCACATATATAATAATATGTGATTTAGTGTTAATGCAATCAAATATTTGTAAGATCTTACACCCTTAGGAGTTGACTTAGGAGTTGTTTGGTAGGGTGTATAAATATAATGCTAAAAAGAGCGTGTTAGTAATGCTTGTATTAGTTATGCTTGCATTAATTATGATGAGATATTTCTTTTGCATTCTTTGGTTTGGTGTATTAAAAATAGCTTGCATTACATAATTTTTTTAAATAGTTATTTATTGTCAAAGATATCCTCTACAAAAATATGGTGGAAAAGATGTAAAAAAAAGTTTTGTGGGGCAATTGGGTCTTTAACCATGCTAATGCATGCAATAAATCCCCTTGCATTACTAATACTTAGTAATTGATGGTATTTGTAATACACACCTTAATACACAATAGAGTGTATAACTAATGCTTACATTTGTAACATAGTATGAAAAAGTGTACCAAACAAGATACTACTAATACACCTAATTAATGCATGCATTATTTTTGCTAATACGTTCTACCAAACGACCCCTTAAAGTTCCTTTATATTGTTCTTGAACTTGCTTTGGATTCATCAATAATTATATGAATTTCCTTTGGGACTTAATTTGGATAGTTTTTGAGATCATCCATTCCGTTGTTGGGAAGTAGTTATTTGCAAACAATCTTATCGGTAACAGGGACCAGAAGGATTTGAGATGCATCATATTTGTTGAGAGAATTATTACAGCCATTGTTCTTCGGTCTCTATTGAATGAGTTGCTCCCGGAACTAAGTGGTTGGAGAACTGAGTACACAGCAGGGCACGTTTCTGTGGTCCAGTCACAGAGTAGGAAAATGCAAAATAAAATTGTTGAAGAATTTCGCAAGGGGCTGGTGAGTTGAAAATTTGTATTTTTCCCTTTCTAGATAGTTTCTGAAGATTTAAAGTCTGATATCCATGCAAACATTGCAGGTAAACATTATTGTAGCGACATCTATTCTTGAAGAGGGCTTGGATGTTCAAAGTTGCAACCTTGTCATTCGATTTGATCCCTCAGCTACTGTTTGTAGCTTTATACAATCTCGTGGACGAGCTCGAATGCAGAACTCCGACTTTCTTCTGATGGTCAGAAGGTATGTTTGTCAATCTATTCTAATTGATACTATGAATGTTTTTCAGAGTTCTGTTGTCGTCACTCGCTATTGCACTACCATTATAAAAAGATTAAATAGATTATTTAAAAGAATCTGATGGACAAACAATTACTTTAGCTCTTGATGTTATGTGTAAGTATCAATGATACAATTTGGAAGATTTGATTATAACAAGGAACTGATCATTCTCATATTGACTCAAATCCTAGTGGGGATGATTCAACCCTTACTCGCATGCAAAAGTATATGGCTAGTGGGGAGATAATGCGGCAAGAATCATTACGTCATGCTTCTATTCCGTGTTCACCTCTAGATGATGAATTGTATGATGAGCCTTGCTACAAAGTTGAAAGCACAGGAGCAGTTGTCACCCTCAGTTCTAGCGTGTCATTGTTATACTTCTATTGCTCAAGGCTACCGTCGGATGGGTTTGCACTGCATATTCCTTGCTATGTGTTATGGATTCTGGTATCTTTGAGTATTTCGTGTGTTAAATACTACATTATGGTCTGACATTCAATTCAATTGTAGGTACTTCAAACCCAATCCTAGGTGCGTGATTGATAAGGAGACAGGAACCTGCACACTACAACTTCCCAAAAGTTGCCCACTACAAAGAATTATTAGTGTACAGGGGAATAGCAAAATATTGAAGCAACTTGCTTGCCTGGAAGCTTGTAAAGAACTTCATCGTGTGGGTGCCTTAACTGACAATCTTGTTCCTGATATCCTGGAGGAAGAAACCATCATGAAAGACTTGGGTAATTCTAATATCTTTTATCTAATGTGGGTTTTTTGGATTGTGGTGCTTGACTTCAGACCTATTATATTATGCAGAAGGTCAAATCCATACGGTTGAAGAATCAAAATATTTTCCACCAGAATTGGTTAGTCATTGCAGCAATGATTCAGAAGCAGTGTACTACTGCTATCTTGTTGAGTTGCAACATGACTCTTACGATGATTTCCAGCTTCATGGGATTATACTTGCTGTTAGGACAAGGCTCAAGTGTGATGATGAAATATTGACATTTGACTTGGACATTGATAGGAGGGGGCGCTTGCAAGTTCAACTTAGTTACAGTAAAGTTGTTACACTTACTTCTGAAGAGGTGACTATAATTTTGATGGCTTTTATCATCTCTTACGTGTTACGTGTAAAGATGGTTGGTGATACTTCTTATCTATTTGTCTCCAGATTCGATGGTGTCAGATGTTTCAAGTCAGCATCTTCAGAATTCTTCTTGACCGTGATCTGAGTAAACTGCAGGGCGCTTTGGCTGCAGTTCAATCGCCTATTGGTTCTGCAGTTTCTGATTATCTTTTGCTCCCATCTTTGGGTACTACCCCTGAAATAAATTGGCAATGTGTGAATTCTTTGCTGTTTCCGTCTCAAGTTCTCGGGGATAAGCATATGGATTGCTGTTCTACACAAGGTCGCATACGCAGTGTGAACATCAAAACTGGGGCTGTATGTAGCTGCATGTTGGAGAATTCATTGGTCTTTACACCTCATAATGGCCATATATACTGCATTACCGGTTTTTTGGATAATTTGGATTGCAACTCATTATTGGATGTGAGAACTGGAGAAGTCATTACCTACAGAGAATACTATAAAAAACGGTTTGTACAATTGGCTTCTGGTTTTCTGGTGCACCTTTTCCATATATCATCTTTTGGTTTCAAGATATTAAGTATGGTATGGTTTACAGGCATGGGATCAAAATATGCTTTGAAGAAGAACCACTTCTTAGGGGAAAACATATTTGTAAAGTGCACAATTACCTTCAGAGATGCAGAATTCAGAAGGCTAAAGGTTTGATCATATGGTTCTCCTTTTGTTATGACTAGTTCTTGGAAACGTGTGTTGCACATTATATATGATGTTAATTATTTATAAACTTTATATACATAAAATTCTCGAAGGATCTAACAGATTTGAAATACCATCAAACTATACTACTAAATTGTGTTTCATGTCAATATTATATAACATAACTTACTACCTTTCAAGTTACTTTACCTAATATTTGTGATTTTGAAATGAACTCACTACCATAAACTCTAATCTATGAAGTAATTTTATTTTCTGTTTATATCATTAAAAAGAAACAGGAAGTTACAAAAATCATAAATAGAACGTGTAAAGAAATATAGAGTGTAGACTCATATATCTACAAATATAAATTAAATTAAAAGTCAATAAATAAGAACTCACGTTAAACCATTTCAAACATATCTACTTACCATCCATGAATCAGAAGTGCTCAACGAAAAAGTCAAACTAAGTACTTGAATAAATTATCTTTACCAAAAGTGTTCAATATTATAGAAAACTATACTAACAAGAACGACAACATTCCCCGTTGAGAAAATAGAAAACTAAGAAAAAAAATACTAAGAAATACTTTTGACATGATTAAGATAATAAAAGTAACATAAATGTTACCAAATCCAATACTAAACCAAAATGACATGAATATATATGAACATATAAAAATATTAATTTTGTACATGAAAAAAGAATATATACTTAAAGTTTCAAGAGGATTCAACATTTGATTGTAGTTGAATAGTACTAATTTCAACATGGTTATCATAATGTAAAATAAACGATTCTTAGCCGAGAATCTTGATGGAGATATGAAAGTCCTCGAGCAATTCCATTTATGATATTGAAGCGCTTAGGCCAGTCAATTATCGAGCTCATATTTTCATCTGTTGACAGGTCCAATTAGTATAGTTACTGATGCTGCAACTGCTTTTAGTATTCTAAAAATAAACTGTTTCCATTTGAAATTTAACAAACTTGTCCAATATCATGGCGAAAACCAAAAGTTCAACACTATATTATGTGCAGTACCCGAGGTACTGTGTGTGTGCAAGAGTAAGCATACTGAATATGAAGAAATCAAGACTTCTGTTGTGCCAGCGGTGTGATGTGTTCCTTCTTTATATTATTCTTATGGTGGATCGTTCTACCTTCCATTTTATCAGTTACATGTGGAATATTGATAATGTAATTAGTTAAAGAAATGAATATTGCTTCCAATCTTTGTGATAACTGAAATGAATTAATGTTAAATGTTATAGTGGTTAGCTCTTTATTGGTGAAGTAAATATGGTGTATAATGAATCAACTTCTAAATTCTCCACATTCAATTGAAACCAAGCAAGTGTTGAAATTATTTTAAATTAGTCAAATAAATACATGTTTTAATTTTCAAAGGATATTTTCGTACTTCAACTTTTGACTTTAGATGCTTCCCACTTTTAGTATAAGATGATATGATATGATAATGCTTATGTATGATCACTTAGCTTTGTCCTCCTTTGCAGATTCAACTGATTCATCCGTTGAGTTGCCTCCCGAAATATGTTCCCTCATCATGTCACCTCTCTCTATTTCTACCCTTTATACCTATTCTTATGTTCCTTCGATCATGCATCGGATTGAATCTTTGGTTATGGCCTCAAACTTGAAAAGTATGCATTTGGATCACTGCACACTAGATGTTCTCATTCCAACTGCTAAGGTATGTGCTGCTATGATCTCATCCCAGATCTTTGCTCTAATTAAATCAGTCTTTCTTAAGCTGCGAGCTTCATACATACTCTCGTGCTTGCAAATTACTCCTTGTTTTTTTATTTTAGATTTTGGAAGCAATGACAACAAAGAAATGCCTCGAGAAGTTTCATTTGGAATCGCTTGAGACACTTGGAGACTCTTTTCTCAAATATGCCGCTAGTGTACAGCTGTTCAAGATTTACGAAAATCATCATGAGGGTCTTCTCACCGTTAAGAAAAACCAAATCATTTCCAATGCCGCACTATGCAGGCTTGGATGTGCTCGTAAAATACCAGTAGGTATTCCTTGGTAATCAAACTCCATGTCACTATTAATCATGGGTGGCTTACTTTTTTCCTTTATGTCTCATTGATGCTTAAGGACAACCAGGGATATTTGTTCGTACACTTTGATCAAAGATCCAATAATTGGCTGTTAATCATGCCTGCCACCTAAAAGTTGTCAACTGTCACATATAAACACTCTATTTCCATTCCTTTCCCACACAATTGTTTACTATTTGTTATAGTGGAAATTAGTACGTATTAATATTTGTAAAACATGCATATTTCATCGGTGCATCAATTGGAGTACATTTATTTTAGGATATGTCAATTTTGAGCGAGTGCTTTTGGATACTGGTATTAGTAAATATCCTAGTAGATTTCTAAAGAGTTCCTACAGTTCCTTAATATTTCAGTGGTTTAGCTGATGTTCTTGTGTGGTGGTGGATGCAAATGCTATCTGGACATTTTTCTTTTTTCTTCTTTTGGTTTTCCCTTCAATAAGTACCTTTCATTACAGGGATTTATCCGTAATGAACCATTCGATCTTAAAACATGGATCATTCCTGGTGATAATTCTCAAGCTCACAGCTTCGATGAAGAGTTCTTAACGTCCTCAGATAAAATATATAGCAGGGAAAAACAGAAGATTAAAAGTAAGAGAGTAGCTGATGTGGTTGAGGCACTAATTGGTGCCTACCTCAGCTCGGGTGGGGAAGTTGCGGCTTTATCATTTATGAAATGGCTTGGGGTGGACATCAATTTTGGTTATGCACCTATGTCAAGGCACTTTCCCGTGAATGCTGAGAAGCTAGTCAATGTCAGATACTTGGAATCCCTGCTACATTACAATTTCAATGATCCTTCTCTGCTTATTGAAGCGCTAACTCATGGTTCTTACATGCTACCTGAGATTCCACGATGCTATCAGGTGAATCTCGTAAATAAATAATATCTCTCTTAAAGTTGTTAAATACTTGGGTCTATATTTTGCAGTTTGATTACTAAAATATAATATTGCCTAGATTGACAAAGTTGTGAACCTGAACATTTTATTAGCCTAAGGCTGCAAAAACATTTGGTGGCTCTTCTTACAGCTGCTAGTGTCAAGGAAAACAGTGCATTGTTTTATTCATGCAAGGAAGTTTCATGGTTTTATATATTGATAATATGAAATCCCGTCTTGCTCTCTTTGCATCCTACTCTTAATTCAATATCAGTATCCTCACATTTGAACCAATCTATTGTATGAGCACTCGAGTAAGATATATTAGTGTATATATAAGTGAAGCGAGGAGATTCACATATGGAGATGCAGATCATGTTTCGGTTGGCTCAACTCTTGCAGTCCTGGAAATTCAGTCAGCACAGACTTGGTTGGCATGTAAAAGGAGAACAGCAAAGTCTGTGCACCAAGTTTTTTCAAGAAAAATAAGGTGGTTGGCATTTTATGGTATAGAAAAAGAGACAGCATCCCATGGTTTCTCCATCTTAGAGGAAAGACATCAGGCTGGGTTGATTCAAGTTCTTCAATTATTACCAGTCTCTGAGGTTGTGTTTTCTGATACTGCTTTTGTAAAATGGGCAATCACTAATGTACCCAAAAACCGAACTGAGGAAAGGTGGAAAAATTTTGTTTATGCCTTGGAAGGAATTTATAAGCAGAAGCAAACTAAAGAAAGTGAGGGGGACCTACGCACAGTCATGATGATGAAAATTCACTCTCAAATCTTTTGTGGTGGATTCATTGCAGAAAATGATCAACATTTAACTTGAGAGGATAACTTATTATGCTTGTTATTGTTAATTCTTGACAGGTTGATCATTTCCATTTGCTTACTTCAATAAATATGATTTGAGGAACAAAAACCCTTTCTTGAAGCTCGTTTACTTGAAATATGCATGATGATCAATCGAGTTCACGAAATGAACCTTTTTTGTTGTGTCATGGATATATAGTTCCTTTGAAATCAATATTTGGTGTCTTTTAACTCTCTTGGTTCAAATGCTGATATGATCACCTGACTTTGCAGCGCTTGGAATTTCTTGGAGATGCAGTGCTAGATTATGTTGTTACAGCACATCTCTATTCCAAATATCCGGGACTGACTCCAGGACTAATTACTGATTTGAGGTCTGCCTCCGTAAACAATGAATGTTATGCTCTATCTGCAGTTAAGGCTGGCCTGCACAAGCACATTCTTCATGCCTCGCAAGATCTGCAAAGGCAGATATTTAGTACTGTTGAGGGTTTTGAGAAATTGGACCTTGTGTCCACGTTTGGATGGGAGGCTGAAACTTCTTTCCCCAAGGTATTTAGTTGCCTCTTTTCTGCAATCAAAGTATAAATCTTTCTGATTGTCGAGAGCTTCATCTCAAGATCACTGCAGATTGATTATATCGTATGTGTTATGGGATTAACTCATTTTCATTTTTGGTTCGCTATAGGTGCTTGGAGATATTATTGAGTCCCTTGCTGGTGCAATCTTTGTTGATTCTGGCTTCAACAAAGACATCACATTTCAGAGCATTCAACCTCTTTTGGGACAGTTGGTTACACCTCAGACGTTAAAGCCCCATCCGGTAAGAGAGTTAAGTGAACTATGCGAACAGAAAGGTTATATAAAGAAGAAAGATGTCATCTCTCGCGAGAATGGTAGAACATATATGACAGTAGAGGTTGAAGCCAATGGTGTTATTCACAAGGAAACATGCTCGGAACGCGACAAACTAATGGCCAAGAAGATGGCTTGCAAAAAAGTGCTAGAGTCTCTGAAAAAATGCCCATCCAATGCTTAAACTGTAAGTACAAAATCTCCAGAAATGCTCAATATTTCAAGGCTCATTCGGGAAAAGAGCTCCCTACCAAAGTTTTTTTCATTTCCAGGACTCGAATGAATTCGATACATCTAATTAGGAAAAGAACAACCCCATTTGGTAGTGTACATGTTAGAATTATTTCTAACACTGCTTCCACCAGATTGAAATTTATTGAATAAGTTTTTTCAGTATATATTATTGTATTATTCATTTTAAACTCATATATTATAATCCTTAGCATGTAGTATTTTAAATTTTAGCATGCCAATATATGTATTTGTCATTTATTTTTCGATAATTCGAAGCTATTTGTTATTTCTTGAATGTTAAATTTTGTATAAAAGAATTAAAAAAAAGCTTATTATGAACAGGAATCGAGTTCGATGGAATTAACTTGCTATTCATATAAATTTAAAATTGTATTTTAACAAAAAAAAATTAAATTTTAATAGTCAACGGAAAGATTTAAACTAATTAACTTGGAATTCAAGCGCTAAACACGTGTTCGAATACTAGTAATCCAAAAAATGGGGGAAAAGCACCTTAAAAGCATATTCCAAATTCTAAAAAGAATATGAAGTTCACAAGCAAAAGTTTTATTTGATCAAATTGTATCACGTAATCTTTTAAAAAGCATTTAGAATAAATTATTTAAATTCGATATTTTTTTTTCTTTTTGAATCCAAAAATCTCGACAACAATGAACTAAGCTAGTATTTCTGAAATAACTAATTATTTAATCACAACAATCCTATTTCATAAAACATGTTAAAAACTTTTAAAATTATTTAATTCTAATAAATAAAAATATTCTATAGATTATTTTACCTTACCTTTTATATGAAATAAATAATCCACCATTTTGATAAAAATTAATTAATACTTCAAACTAATAATATTTTTTTTTTACCTTGTTTTTTACGTATACTCCATTCTTTTTTTTTAATATTATAATAATTTATATTTTTCTTTCCAAAGAAAATAAATTAGACATATATAGACAAAATCTCCAATTTTGAGATTTCTTCTTTATCCAAAAACTTGTACACGTGTGAGTATTAATGATTTTTGCTTCTATTTATGATAAATAAATAAAATAATATCCATTCTTGACAATCATTTCTTATTTCTTTATTTTATTTTATTTTAATTTATTCACTATATTAAAAATTAAATGATATATAATTCTCGATTCAAGAAAATTATTTTTCAGAATAAAAGATAACATCTGAAGAAGATGGGTGTACACCCAATTTACTTTTACTTTCGAGAAAATTGTGTTTGATAAATTCTCGACTCAAAAAACTCATTTTTCAGCAGTAAAATATATTCTCCACGTATAAAATAATTTTCTATAAGAACAGAACATCTAAAGAAGACAAGATGTGCACTCAATATACTTTTACTTTCGAAAAAATTTATATTCAATAAATTCTCGACTCGAGAAATTATTTTTCAGAACGAAAAAATATATCTTCATATATCGAATGATTTTCAATTATTACACTTTTCTATAAGAATAGAACATCTAAAGAAGACGAGGTGTATACCCAATTTCAAAAAAATTATGTTCGATAAATTCTCGATTCAAGAAAATTATTTTTCGGAACGAATAAAATATATTTCAATTATTACACTTATCTACATACTTCTTTCAATCAAAAAGGACTAATAAATAAGTCCACCAAGCTCTTTTTTTTTCCTATAAATATACAAAAGGACACTTTTGTCCCTCAGTGAAGCTACATGCATTTTTAACCTCACTACCACACCGGAAACTTAACCGTCAGCGTTCGGAGCTCCGGCGGAGTTTCAGATGTTCTCAGATTACTTCTCTTGTCTATTACCGGGTCGGAGCTCCGACTCCGTTAACGATGTTGTTGCTGATAGAAACCCGGTGTTGTTGGTATCGGGTCTTGCTGGGTCCATTCTCCATTCTAAGAGTAAGAAATTTGGCTTCGAGACCCGAGTTTGGGTCCGACTTCTCCTTGCTGAACTTGAGTTCAAAAAAAAGTTATGGTCCATTTACAATGCAAAAACAGGTTAAATTTTTAGTTTATGAGTTCTGAATAGAGTTCTTATTTATGCATATTTAATGTTTTACTGTTTTTTTTATGGCTTAGTTGAATCGAGGATTTATCGAAAATAGTTTCTATATACTACTCTTAGTATACCTCGCTTGTGCGGTTACACTAGATATACTTTTGAGTGTATAAAGTATGCTAACAGTGTTTTGCTAGTAGTTTTTGAGTGTTTTGGTTAAAACAAGTAATTTTTGGGTATTGTTTGGATATATGCAAAACTAATCATTTTGTTCATTAGTACTGACTCTGTTCCGATTTGTTTGTCTGGTTTGGACTTGTTGCGGAGTTTAAGAAAATAAAGAAAAACTTTTGAATATTGTTATTTTAAACTAAAGAAATGGAGAATATAACAGAATGTTATTTAATCTTGTGGTCTTAAACATACCGGTTGAGAAGTTAGAGTTAAAGAGTTGTCAAAAAATGGAAGAAATGTTCTTCTCGAAATGGACTGAAAAGGAAAATAAGATACACTAATTGAAATACAGTGAGTAATATGAGTTGTGATGGGAACATTTTCACACAATTGTAACTAGGAAGTAGTCAAACACTGGAAGATTTTCATAGAGTACACTTTCAAGTTTTTTTTTTTTCTTAATTTCAGTTTGTGGTCTAGTTTTGACTTGGTATGAAGTTCAAAAATGTAAAGAAAAGAAAAACTTTTGAATCTTGTGATCTGAAATTAAAGATACATAGAATATACCAAAATATCATTTAATCTTGTGGTTTTAAACACGTCACATGGAAAGTTACAATTAAAGATTTGCCAAAAAATGAAAGAGACATTCTTTTTTAGATGGACTAATAAGGGAAGTTGGCTAAACAAATTGACATGTAGGGAGTAATATGAGTTGTGATGGGAATTGTACTAATAAGGGAAGTTGGCCAAACAAATTGAAATGTAGGGAGTAATATGACTTGTGATGGGAACTGTACTAATAAGGGAACCTGGCCAAACAAATTGAAATGTAAGGAGTAATATGAGTTGTGATGGGAACAGTGTCACACAATTGTGACTTGTAAGTAATTAAACACTAGAAAATTTTATAGAGTATTGAAGTTCTTTTTTTTTTAAAAAAATAATCTTTTGAGCGAATTGCTGTTTTTATTGTTGGCTTTGGTGTGGGATATTCAGGGTATACAGAGTCATTGGATGATAGCACAGAGATAGTAGTGCCACAAGATGATTATGGACTCTATGCAATTGACGTTTTGGATCCTTCATTGGTATGTTTTGCATTGTTAAGTAGTTACAAGTGTATATATATCTATGTGCTTTAGTATCACATTTTGTCAAATAATTTTTTATGTAGTTTTGCTACGTACAAATTTGTATGGGAAGATGATGTAATCTCGACAATATCTGTATCACCTTTGTATATATAGACACTGAATAATTACTCTGAGTGTATCTTATCAAATAAATAATAAAATTCAGTTGTTTGAATATACACTACACAGTACATTTAAGTGACAAGTAAAATTCCCCGTTCCAGAAAAAGAATTAATAAATGGAACCAGTGTACTCAAAGGTGAAGAGCCTAACAAAAGCAGTTCAGGTCTATGGGGGCTTCAAGCAGAAAGCATAATTAAAGTGTGGGCTTTAGTTTAAGAAGGCTCAACTAAGAAAAATAGAATTATATGTAATGCAAGAAAAATTCACAACTTCATTCATAATGATTTCCTTCAACAATTTTAAAATCATTTTCCCAATCATAATTATGCTTAGTATAGTTCTATTCAAGATAACTTGTTGGCAGTGAGGTGCACGCCTTAATAACTTGCCTACATGGAAGTGCAGTCTAAGTGACGTGAAGTGCCTATCCTAGCTAAGGGCTTAAACACACCTTAAATGAACTTTTCGACAACACCAAATGGAACATGAAGTTTGAGTAGAATAAACTTCAAGATTACCAGTCTGTATTTAATAATGTTTTTCTTCTTAAAGAAGATATCACTGGATTTTACATCTGATTCTGGCAGTGCTATAGGCTTAAAGGGGAAGGTAGGGGCAGCGATCCCTACTTTTCCAATTTCTGTAGCAAAGTTCTAGAAGTTTTCATGGGAATAAATTGATAAATTTATTAGGCTAATTGCAAAAAGTAGTTTCTCTCCCTACCTACAAAACTCTCACTTTCTTTTGTCTTGGATATTGGCTCTCGGCCAGTGCTTTCATTTGAGTAGTTGCCTGTACCTCTCATCAAGATCTTTTATGAAAAGAAATTGGCCAATTGATAGCAAATTAGTTGCTGAAATATTATATAGGCTTTGGTCTCCAATGAGAGAAGTCTGTGAAAATGATTCTTATTAAGATTGTGATACATTTTCAGTGACATTTGAGAACTCATGCACTTTCAAGAACAAAATTAGACTTGTGAATTTGCATTCCATACAGCCCTTACCCCCCAAAATAATAATGATAAAAGGAAGCAGAAAAGAAAAGATCAAATGCAATTGCCTGGTCATTTGGACTCAGGAAGAAATGAAATTGTTAAATTATTTATGCTAGCTTGAACATTAGGTTAATTTTTCCTTGTGATGAACTTTGCTTTCACAGACACTGCTATCAGACATTCATTTGTTGGTTGAAACAAGGTTTAAGGTGATTACTGTTATCAGAGTGACCATGAAATTTAACTAACTAGGCGTGAACTATGAATGATGAATAGTGAGAATGACTTGCTTTCATAATTAAGGACATATTGAAGTTCTTTGAATTTTGAATAATAGTAAAATACTAGTTAGTATTACCTATCAAAAAGATAATACTAGTTAGTCTCATCTATTAAACTCTACATGCCCTGCAAAAAGTAAATATATGTATTCCTTTTTTTTTTGTTTCTTTTCCTTTTCTGCAGTAACTTTTTTTAATGATATCATCATAATCTCTTTTATGGTGTTTGATTTCCAGATGGTGAAGTGTATACACTTGACCGATGTATACCATTTCCATGATATGATTGATATGCTTGTGAAATGTGGATATAAAAAGGGAACTACGTTGTTCGGTTTTGGTTATGACTTCCGTCAAAGCAATAGGTATTATTTAACCGATGAAATTTCCATGCTGCTATGCCATAACACTCTGTATTATAGCTTACTATTCGATAGGTTGGTTGATTGTGATGGAAGGAAACAAGAGAAGCTTAGTTCTATGTTTGCTTGTTTGATTCTTCTGTTGAAACTATCATCACACTTAAGGGACCTGGTTAGCATATGGTTGCAGGATTGACAAGGCAATGAATGACCTGAAAGAAAAGTTGGCTGCAGCTTATAAAGCTTCTGGGGGAAGAAAAGTCGATATTATATCTCATTCCATGGGTGGATTGTTAATCAAATGTTTCATTTCTCTTCATAGTGATGTAAGTGCAATTGCTTCAGACTTGTTAGTTGCAAATCACCTAGACCATTTAATCAAGTTATGTAAATCAAAAGAAAATAAAGGCTGATGTGTCATAAGTGGTATGCACAAGGGGGCGGTTTGGCCTGTTGTGTCTGTTGGTCACCTATGTTCAATTCAAGATAATGTCTTCCTATTTGTTTTGCTCATGTCTTTTCTATTTTGCTTTTTGTCTCCTTCATTCCTGCCTAGTTTCTTGATTTAGAATTATCACTCTTCCATGAGTGGCATCCCTAAATGCAAGCAATACCTTTCAGGTATTTTCCAAGCATGTGAATAAGTGGATTACCATTGCCACCCCCTTTCAAGGTAACTTTTCTAGATGATGTTTATTTGAAATTGCTAGTATCCTTCTTACCAATCTGAGGATGTATAGATTATGCATACAGTGATATAAATTTGATCACCATATTTGAGCATCACCTTATCCTTCAACGACGAAAAAAAGAAGTAGATCATCAGAGTAACTAGAGAAGGCCAGGCAAGCACCAGAAGCTTATCTTTTGGTGGAGGAGGTACCAGTTACAAAAGTATAAGAAAGAACCAATGACTAATTGACAATAATTTCAATGAATACCATCGATAACTTCTAATTCTGAATCACTGTTAAAGAATTTTTTTCCCCGCAAACTAGTTAAAGTGTCTAATATAATTGGAAGAAGGGAAGTTTGTGTTTATGAACTCCACTCCACGCTTCATAAAAGAATACATTACTTTTTTCTTCTAGATTTCTGGTGAAATATTTTAGAATTCAACGTTTATTTGTAGGGTGGGGCCACAACTATGTATATCATTGTTTGGAAAAAGTATATTACCTACATAAACCTGTAATAAAACCTAATTGTGTTTGTCAGGATGGGGGGGGTTGAGGAAGCTTCAGCTTTATGTAGAGACAATGTTCCCATGAAATTGGTTCCTAGAGAGCCTCTGCCTTGGATAGAGTTCCTAGTCCTTAAGAAATACTCCTGAACCTCAAGACTGTGAGTTACAAGTGTGCAGACTGCTAATTGTTCACTCTGGTAAACAGGTGCTCCTGGATGCATTAATGACTCTCTCTTAACTGGAGTGCAGTTCGTTGATGGATTTGAAAGCAACTTTTTTGTGTCAAGGTGGACAATGCATCAATTGGTAAGCCTCTCTTGGTTAAGGAACTTGTGCAAGAACCCCTAATAATAACTTAAGCAGAAAAACAAAGCTTAATTTTACTAATAGCTCCTTATTAGATGGAAAATGTGTTTCGATGATAAATTTAATCTACCTGCCTCCTTATTTACTAAAGATGAGTTATTTCCATCAAGTGAAGCTGTTAAATATAATATGAACTACACTCGAGGCATGTCTAACTTCATATGCATCATCCTGTACAAAGATATCTTCCGCAGCATTTTCAATCATATCTTCAATGGCCCTAGATGGTTAATAGAATATATCTGAAGAAGACTTCTATACTGAATGCCCAAAGTGAAGTGCTAGGCTTTGCCAGAAGTTTTTGAACCTTATTGATACATCTTTCAAACCATATGGTTATCTATATATTGAGTTAAACTGGAAATGTCGTTTGATAGGAGGATGAGTGTTCTTTCACCTGGTAGTTCTTGTATTTCTTTTGTAATACTCCTGGGCACATAAAAGAAATACTTTTAAGATTTTCGTTTATGGTATGGTTTCTGCCAGTGCTGCAAATATTGGCTATTTGTCTATGTTGTCATCCATGACAAGTCGACTAGAGTCATAGTTTCTATCTGTCTTTAGAGTTCTTCTAAGGCGGTATTTAATTTACTCTCACGTTTAATCTTTTGCAAGTTGGTTGAGTGCCCGTCAATCTATGAGATGTTGCCAGATCCTGACTTCAAGTGGGAAAAGCAACCTGAAATTTTAGTGTGGCGGAAGAAATCTAAGGATGGGAATTCAGTGGTTATACTAGAACGTTATGATGCTAGCACAAGTGTGACTCTCTTTGAGGAAGCATTGAAGAGGAATGAGGTATATCTCCAAGCTATCCTTAGCCACTAGAATTATTAACTACATATTACAAGTTTTTGAGTTTCACACTTCTACATCTCTCCAACTCGGCTATTAGCTATTAAAATGGGGAGGCTTTTTGCTTTTTGAGAAAGCATTTTGTGATCTCGTGCATGTTTGAACTTGGTCAAAGCTAAAGTAATGAGGCTTTAGTAAAATACGTGTGACCTTTTTTCCCTAGAGCAGTGGTCCCTATGATGCTGAGAAGTGCCAGTTGGACCAGATGTATTTTTAGGTGGACAAATTTAATCCAACCAAAAGTAAGAGTGTAACTGCTGTATGCTCACTTTAGACTTTACCACTAGGTGCGGTTAAACTCACCATAATATGTTCATATTTGTGCTGTAATACTTCAAAATTGTTTGTTATAACACTTCAATGACCTTGAGCTTTTCCGTGCATGCCTTGTATCAAACTCGCTAAGCTCAGTCTTATGAGACAAGGGCTGGCAGGGATTAGAGGTAAGGATTAAACTTGTCTTGCTCTTTTTCTATTTGTCTTGTTAGAGGACAAGTTCTGTAAAAAGTTGCTTTGGCATCAGTTTAAAGAATTCGCAGGGTCTACACATTTGTTTACCTTGTGAATATCCAAAGGGTAGTAGCTGTGCGTTCCCTTGTCATCAAAACCATGGCCTTTACACATTTGAATTTTGGAACTTATGGGGTAATATATCTGTCGTCATCTTGGAAGTGCAGCAACCATTTAAGGATGGACAAAAATAGAACGTGTGTCTCACACATAAGATAGACAGGGAATATGTTACTATTACTCGTTGAGTTTGTCAGTGGTCATTATTGGTTTTGGATAATATTCTCTTATGCATATGTATGACTAGATGCAGTGCCATAGCAAGTGATTTAATTTTTTTCCCCTTTTCCTGAATTGCAGCTCAACTTAAATGGTAAAACTGTGGCTCTACCTTTCAACTTATCAATTCTTCGTTGGGCAGCTAGGACTCGCAACATTTTAAATGATGCTCAATTACCGGAAGGGATTCCTTTCTATAGCATCTATGGGACATCTTTTGACACTCCCTTTGATGTTAGGTACGTAACTGGATCTTATCATACAATAGGACAAGGAACAGATCCGTACTTTTTGATGCTCTGCACTATCTGAGGTGTACGTGTTTCTTTTGTAGTTATGGTTCAGAAGCTTCTCCAATCGAGAACCTAACGGATGTCTGTCATACAATGGTAACTAACTTCATTTATTTTTCCTTGCTAGTAAGAGTGATATTATGATGTTCCAACTCGTCTGCATTTTTTTCTGGGTTTGTGATCTGTTATCAAGTAATCAAGAAAACTCTACTACATCCCGAAACACCTTTTAATTTCCCTATACATGTACATCGATATAAGTTCTCATATATATAAGATAACTTTTTCATCAGGTATGGATTCTCTATTAGAACTCTGACTTTGATTACACAAGTTATTTCCCCTTGATATTAAGAAAGTTATATCCTATATAAAATCTGGAAAAAGGATAATGCATATTGTCAAGATTAATAAGGCCATTTGCTTTCATAGGTTGAACCATTACAATTTTGTAACGCATGTAATAGTTGACTATGTCTATAAAAATAATCTGCAAATAACGACGTGGGACATGTAATCATTGACTACCTTTAGCAAGAGAACCTGTGGCCACATATGCTTGCCTAGAAAAATGTTTGTAATCTTTTTCCAGTTGGTCGAAATATAATCCCACACCTTGAGGAGGATAGCACGTTTGTTCCAGAGGCATCAACAATGCTTGTGATTATTGTTGTAATCACCCGGGAGAATTAAGTGACTTTGTCAATCTTATTTAGGGTTCTTTAGGGGAGTGGATAGCGACTAGTGTGTGAAATGTGCATGGGGATAAAATTCATTCTGTATTTGGATATTACATGTCTTACTGTTATATAATGCTTCATGAAGCTTCCCTACTTACCATTACCTATTTTCGTTGTGATCTAGCCCCAATATTCCTACGTGGACGGTGATGGAACTGTTCCAGCTGAATCCGCAGTGGTATTATTCTTCACTTATCTATTCTGTTTCTTACTTTTCTTTTATATTATAAGATTAATGGTATCTTAGCTGGCACGAGCAACAAGTACCCCATGGAATTAGTTGAAGTGTGCACAAGCTAGCCAACACAACACGGATATTTTTAAAAAGTGGTATCTTTGTACACTATAAGTAGACAGAATCTGATACTAATTAAGAAAAGGAAAAAAAAAAGATCAGGTTTTCCATCAAACTATTGCCTTAAGCGGGAAGACAAGTGAAATTATGTGGTACGGTATCATATATAAGAGAAAGCTTGCTTTAAGGAGTGATATTTTGCCTTTATTGACGAAACAGCGTCTACGGTGATGCTATTGACAAACACTCAGCATCTTGGTTGATTTTTCACCCTCTGCTGATAATTCTGCAGGCTGATAATTTTGATGCAGTGGAAATAGTAGGAGTTCAGGCTGGTCATAGGGGATTACTAAGAGATGAGAAAGTTTTTGCTCTCATCAAGACGTGGCTTGGCGTATCCGATATAAAGAAGGTGCATTCCAGGACCTCTAGGGTAATGGACCTTTATTCAGGTCAATAGTTGTAAAGAATGTGTTCTGCTCATTTTTAGAGCCTTTTCTGTTTTCCTTCTCTCAGTTCTATTAGTTGGTAGGTATAACGATACACTACCTCTGAGGTAGCGGTTAGGTCTGTGTATACTCTATCCTCATCAGACCCTACTTTGTGAGACTACTCTGAATTTGTTGTTGTAGTTACAAATATACATGCACATACATTCTTTGAGAAACAATCCAGAGGTTTTATCGTTCTTTCTTCGTTTTTCTTTCATGAAAGAGTACTGAGTATTTGTTGAATTTGAGAATATAACTTCATAATGAGATTGTTTTATTAGAACTCCAGGCTCTTTTTTTTGTTGTTGAGGTAATGTCCAGGCTCAACTTGTTCACTTTTTTCAATTTTTTTGTGGATTTCTGATAGCATTTATCCAAGTGGGCTGACTTTGTACAGCAAAAATGCAAAATAATTTGAACATTATATGACATTGTGCAGTCAAAAGTTAATAGTAGAAGTCCCCCTTTTATACCATTCAATTGAAGATACAAAGTAAATAAATAAAAATGTATACTTTTTATTCCTAACGTAAACTTTTAAATGAAATGTTCACACAATTCAACATTGTACTAAAGCAAACATATATGGTAGTTTCAAGTTTTACTATGTCTTGCATCGATCATCAAAAGAACTTTTTACGTGTTTGAGCCATGATAAAGGAAGAATTAGAGTTGCATGTGGTTGCTCACACAATATCTCAACTAAAAGCCCCGTGTTCAAATCTTGTATATCGAAGGGTATATTACGTAATTAGATAAACATATAATACGTATTTATATTATATCACTATAGTTTGAAACAATTACAATTTATATCTATAGTTAGGGTTTTATTGCTAGTTTCTTTCTCTTGTTTTCCTCTCTCTCTGCAATCTCTTGTTAGATATACAAATAGATACGTATACCAGTTGCATATATACATATATTTGACAAATATACATATTCAATTTAATTCAACAGATATACATATATAATTTGCGTCTCTCCACTCTCTACCCTCTCTCGCTCACCTCTCTACTCTCTCTCTCAATTTCACTTGCCAGATATACAAATATATATATATATATACCAATTACACATATACAATTATTTGATAGATATACACATATAATTTGACAAATATACATATACAATTCGTCTCTCTCGATCTCGCTCGCCTCTCTCCTTCCTCTCTCGATCTCTCCTATAATATGTAGCTATGAATCATAATTTTTATAAATTATAGCAATTTTTTGCCTTATTATATTTCAAATATTTGCTCTTTTTGAAAAATTCTTTAATCGAACTCTAACATGAACATTGAATATCGAGCAAAAACAAAAGCAAAAAAGAAAACAAATCCACAAGTTCCAAACTTCATTTTCTACTGTCAGACTTTGGTTGCATCAATTTGTTACTTGTTGAAACTTGAGTGCAAGAAAGCTTGATTGGGTGAAATAAATATATAGGGAGAAGGGTCAAACTATTGAGGTCAAAAGAAATTTAGGGTTTGAATCCCCAACAATAATGTTAATTTTGATTTTCTTGAAGTTGTAATTACTATTAGTCCTAGGGTTTTGATACATATATATAATTATTAATCTTGGAGTATCAACAACCAAGAAAGATAAAAAAGAGAAAGAAACAAATGAGCATTCCTAGGCAATTTTTTTATTAGCTCTCAAAAAAATTTCTCATATATAGAGAAAAATCAGGGTAGGAGATTAATAGATAGTCGAGTGTTGTCCAATAATGGTGTTGTTATTACTCACTTAATCTGTATTGGAGTCCCGATTAAATTCGGATCGCACATTGTAAGGTCCATTTAGATGACGATTACAATAGAATTTTCTCCATATTCAGATAAGGATGAAACACTCTCATCGCTACACCATAACTCATGTTGGTCAATTTTTATTATTTCATAACTATCTAAAATTTAATAAAAAGAACAAAATTTAATTTTCCTTATGGTATTCCGAATCTGCATTGGAGTTCAGACTAAATTCAGATTATGCACTGCAAGGCCTATTCAGGTGGCACTTACAACAGAATTCTCTCCATACCTAGGGTTTGAATTCAAAACCTATGGATAAATCATAACTCATGTATATTGTTTCACTTCGATTACTACTGTATTATTTAGTGTTGTTATTATTCTTTTGTGCAATATTTTCATCATGATTTCTTTACTATTGTATTTTCTTTTCATATTTACTATAAAATATTTTACTTAAATTGAATGTCTATCAAAAATAGTCGTTCGAAACTAAACCTAAATTCTACTTCTAATATTCATCAAAACAAATTAATTACAATAAATAATTTTTGCTATTTGTACCATTATATATCAACTTAAAAAAAGATAAAAATATGTGAAGATGTGTTTTATCTTAAATCCATTTTAGGAAACACATGCCATGAAATAATTTTTATTATTTATTTTCCTTCTTTCGAAAAGTTTTATCTTTTCGATTTCCAAACACTTCTAAAAAATAAATTAAAAAGCTTAAAGTTAAATACTTTATTTAATTCTTCGGAAGAAATTCTCTTTTTAGCTTATTTATATAACGTATAATCTTTCATCGAAGGAAATTCAATTGAGTTGCTATGCGTTGAGTGTGTGACAGAGTCAGTATAGTAATTACGTGTTCGATCAAGACCAAATAATTATAGGCTCAAAAGTTATATTTATATTTTAAATTCACTTAATATACATTACGAATAATCTATCTAAACTTTAATAAGCAGAAATTAAAAAAATAAAAATAAATTGCTACTCTCCTTTAGCTTTCCATTTATCGTTCGTGGAAAATGACAAATATTTCATCAAATTAATCAAGATGCGCATAACATTGTTTAGATATTATAATTATCAAAAAGAAAATTATAATTTTTTAAATTTATTTAATATTTAATTTTCACCATTAAAACTCGCTCATTCGTAAAAAAAATATCTCTATCAAATTTTTTTCCATATTAAAAATTCAAACTCGAAATTTCTAAATAAGAAAAGAACTGTCTCATCTACCACTAATGCCTCTAAAATAAATAGATAAAAAAAAATTATTTATATAATTAAAGTATATAATAAATAAAATAAATTTGACTATTCTAAAAGACTGTGCAAAATTGGAATAGATTACCGAGAAGGCACGGGTGATGCTTCTGCTACGAATGCTCCGCCTATTTCTCCAATGTAAATTACCCACTTTTTTTTTTTTTTCTCGTAACTGATAAAATTATTATCATATTATTTTTTTATTTAAAAAAATAATAAAATTTGATTTAACGTAAAATTTTAAAAATAAAGAAAAATGTTTTAATTTTGTCATTCTAAAATTAAAATTATATTAAATATTTCAAAATATCATTTAATCTTATAACTCTAAATATATCACGTGAAAAGTTGATATCAAAATTTTGAATAAAGAGGGTTTATAATTAAGATTTTGTATAATAGATTTTTGTGATTTTTTTTCTTTAAATAACGTAATGTATCAGACTATTTTTTTTATATATATATATATGTGGTTGATCTCTTTTGGATAGAAGCGAATATAAAATTTGAAATTTTGTGAATTCATATAAGAAAAGATTAAAATTTTATTATAAAGTTTAATAATTTTGCTTTAGACTTTGTATTGATTTATGGTAGAAATTTATTTAATATGTATAAATATTTAATGCAAAGTAAACAAAAAAAAAATTATGAGCAAGAAATCATAATTCTTTCTAGGATTTTAGTTTTTTTTTTTGTGTGTGTCTATGTATGCCATGCATGAATATTATTAGCGTACCTATATAATAATTGATCGAGTTAATAAATAAATAGATAAAAAATTTATAATTTTGTTAAAAAAATATCTGAAAATCAATTTAACTCGATTCAATCAGTTAAGTCAACAACATACCCTGTGGAATCCCACAAGTAGGGCCTGGGGAGGGTAGAATGTACGCAGACCTTATCACTATCTCATAGAAGTAGGGAGGATGTTTCATGGGAACCCTCGTCTCAACAACTCATGGGCGGAATAAACTAGATATGATAAAAATGAAAGGAATAAGAAGAGCGACTACTAATGAAAAACACATAATATTATGTAAATACGATAAATTTAACACACATAATACAGATAAAGACAATACCCTACAATATCCCACGGTTAACCTTGCTAACCTATTAGCATTCTACTCTAATTTGCGACCTCCACTCCTTCCTATCTAAGGTCATGTTCAAGTCTCGCCGTCTAATCACCTTTCCCCGGTACTTCTTCGGTCTACCTCTACTTCTCCTAGTGCCTCCTAAGTCCAACCTCTCGCACCTCCTTATAACAGGAATATTGGTACTTCTTCTCTGCACATGTTCAAACCATCGCAGTTTCACTTCCCTCATCTTATCAGCCACCAGGACCACCTCTAGTTTCTCCCGAATGATCGATTTTTAAAAAAATCATTAACAACCTTAATTCTGTCTATTTTTATTATAAGTTGATGGTCCCACATCAGCTGAATGTCCATGCAGAACATGCTGATGATGATGTTTTTTTTTTTTTTTAATAATCTGTTATTTTATCTGAATAAATGCTGCAATATTTTTTAAAATTTTATTATTTGCATGGCAGTATATTGAATTAATGGTAACATATTCACATGGGTCATTGACAGTATATTTACATGATCCCCACTGTATTTTTCAGAACATCATCATGTCATCTTTTTATGACATGGAGTCGGATTTAAAATTTAAAATTTAAAATTTAGTTAATATTATTAAAATATTATTGACATTATAATTTAAATTTTAGTCCATCTTTGTAATATGGTGGATTCAAAAATTTCGTCAAAAATGTCAAAAAAAATATAATATATATGTATAAAAAGTAATTTTTGACACATATATACACACAATTCTGATAGTTAAGTATAACATTTTTCAACGAAGAGTGTTAAACTGATGATTACGTTTTAATTTATGTACATTCGGTATCATCTCTACTTTTATATTTTGAGATAAAGTCAGAATTTAAAATTTAATAATAATAATAGTAATAACGTATCTACTGTGTATAGTCTCATAAATGAAACTTGGAAAGTTAGGGTTCAGGTATACATATACTTTTGTTCCTACCTTCGTAGGGATAGAAAGAGATTAGTTTTCGATATGCTTTAGAAAATAATTTTGAAATAAATACAAGAGAGAAAAGGTACGAAGAAAATTATTGAGTTCAGTTCTAAATTAATAATTTATACATATATATGCAATGAATTTACGAATGCAAATATAAATCACATGAATTATCAAATTCAACCATACACACGGACTCCACTCCTCAATAGTGGAGCTTGTACCTTGTACTTAGGGGGTTCGTCCACACAAAATTATATTATTTACATTTGTTAAAAATAATTTTTTATGCATATATAACAGATATCGAATTCTTTTCGATTAAATTATATGATTTTTCATGATAAAAATATATATAACCTTAAATTGATCATTTATTGAAACAAAGTTTTTATTCTTCCTCATGGGGGTTGATATGGCCTATCTGAACACTTCAGTATTTAGTCATATAATGTATTTGCATTACTCTTCATGGAGTACCACTCTTATTTCTGTATGGATGTTTTTGTTTTCCTTATATATAAACGAATAATAACGATGTTCGAGTCAGTTTATGTATGGTAGATACGATAAAAATGTCGTTTGATAGAGTTGGAAGAAGAAAAATGGTAGTGGTGACATAGCACAACACCACCACCACCAACATATTCAGTGGAATTCCACAAGTGGGGTCTGGGAAGGGTAGAATGTACGTAGACCTTACCACTACCTCATAGAAGTAGAGAGGTTGTATCCTGGAAGCCTCGTCTCAAAAACTCATAAGCAGAATAAACTAAATTTGACAAAAAGTATATGTCAATTTATCAGTTACACTAAATTATGGCTCCCATGGGTTGGGGCGTGGTGACATAACACAAGACGCAAAATTCAGTTGCTCCATTTATTTTTCAAATTTTCAAAATTCAAAATTCAGAATAAACTATTCATATTACGTTCGTTGATTGCTTGTTTGATTGGAGGAACGATACAATTATAATTTTTATATTCTGGTTCTTAAACCTAATTCTTTTTAGGGCACTACACCAGTACTAGGCGCAAAATTCAACTCAACTCAAATTTTGTTATATTTTAACAAAATCTGCTTAGACTAAGCTCAATTCGATATCGTTATAAACCCGATATATTTAACTTCACTCAGCTCAATATTACAATAAATTTCGATAGAACTCGACTCGATATTTAAATTTATATATTGATATTATGCTCGTTGATTGCTTGTTTGATTGGAAGGAATGATGAAATTATATAATAAAATTTCTTTTCCCCAATATTTTTGACTTTATGCCCTTTCTAATATCAAAAATGCACATGCAGATAACATATAAAGTCATAAAAGGAAGAGGGTTGAATATTTTTTTTAATTCAATTATTTTTTTAATTTTCTAGAACATGTTGTAATAAAATTAGGTACACGTGGATTAATTTTTTTTAGTAATCAATAAAAATAAATTAAAAAAAAAAACTTTGGATACACTCAGTCAGAGATGTTTGAATAATAGAATCCAATTTCAATATATTCTTCTGTGACAGTAAATTTATTTATTTATTTAATTTGTACGTGTACACACACCCTAAATAATAAATAAATATATTAAAAACAATAAATTAGAATTCTCTTAAGTTAAATTTAATTAATT
Source organism: Solanum rostratum (assembly GCA_029948455.1). Taxonomy (NCBI): domain Eukaryota; kingdom Viridiplantae; phylum Streptophyta; class Magnoliopsida; order Solanales; family Solanaceae; genus Solanum; species Solanum rostratum. The sequence goes on along the minus strand of CM057053.1, from coordinate 3,006,905 downwards.
AACCGACATTTTAAGATAGATTGGGAATAGGAGAAAAATTAACAAAAATTAAGAAATAATAAATGATAAAGATAATTTGGTTATACCGTCCTTATTAAATATAATATAAATAATTTAATTATTAAAAAATAAATATTATTTAATAACAATAATAAAATAGACTGAATGATAAATTATTAATTAATTTTATAAATTGAAAAGTATTGTTGAATGTTTTAAAATAGTACAATGGAGTTAGTAAATATAAATTTTATATTAATTAATTAATTTTATACTTTTATCTTTGTTTAGTAAGTACACATATAATATGAAACAGATATTTATAAAAAGATGCTCGTATAATATGAAACGGAAGTAATATATCATTTTGTATCAAATGAAAAAACAAATTATTCAAACAAAAATAGGTAGGTTTAGTCAAATGAAAATAGGTCAAAAGTCATAATTTACTTCTATTTACACATGGTTGAAGCATGATTATGATTATGTTACCAAGATGTATTAATTTAATTTATTTTTACAGTGGGGATACATACAAGAAACAGGCTTTTAATAATTAAAAAAAAAGTTTTAATAAATAAATAATTAAGAAAAAAAAATTTTAATATATCCATGTGGTTTTTTTTACCGTCTTTTGATTCCCTTTCTTGACGGTCAAACTTTACTGTTGATTTAATTACATCCTTCGAGATGATTAAAAAAAATAATTTACTTTAGTCTTTTCAAATTATTTGTCAAATTTTTAAAAATAATTATTTATTTTAATAGTTATTTTTTTCTTAAAAATTACAAAAATATGTATTATATGTGATGTTATAATTATCAAATATTAAATGAAGGATAAAATAGTTTTAAACTTCTAAAGATAATCACGACAGATAATTCGAGGGACAAAACATATCAGGTAAATTACAACTTGTCAAATATTTTAATTTTAGTACTTGTCAACTTTAGTAAATTGAGATATAATTAATTACTTGCTTTCATGATTTTAAATCATAATTTTTTTAAACTAATTAAAGTATTAGCTAATTTTAACATTATAGATTAAATCTAGATTTTTATTGAATCTTTTATATATATTTGCGTTACAATTATGGATTTTGAGCCGAGGGACGTACAGTCTACAAGGCTGCATATACATTATTCTTTTTTAAAAATTTACTCGTAAAATTATATCAGTATGTTATTATTTCATTTCAATAGTTGCATCTATTTTGGTGAAAATTCGATTTTAATTTTATTTTTTTAGGAAAAAGAATAATGTGAGACCTTATAAGTGGAGCCAAATGAGTTCATTAGTCACATTCATTGGATGGATCTACTATGTGTCTACATCAAGTAGGTGTGAATAAAGAGTTAATTAAGTAATTAATTATGAATTAATCATGACTTAAGTTCAATTAATTTGCTAATGAATGGATTTCACAATTGAAACCACTATAATTCTCATGCAAATAGTAAAATGTTTTTGAATTAACTAGCTAGATATCTATTCATTTTTTTGGAAGAGGCACAATAAAATAACCCTAAAACCTAAGTGAAATTAATATAAGGTCTAATTGGTTTCTTGTTAAAATAATATTTTAAGTTTTATGTATATTTGATAGTAGTTTTAAAAAAAAATTATACTATCAGTTTAAGTTGATCTATATTGATACGAAACTTTTTAGGATAAAGTAATGCTGTAACAGGTAGGGGGTGTGCAAAAATCGAATCGATAAACTGAACTGATAAAAAAGTTATTAGTTTATTGTTATTGCGTTATTAGGTTATCGAGTTTTTAATAATTTTAAATAAAATTATTGGGTTATCGGTTCGATATCGATTTTTACTATTGGGTTATTGGGTAAACCGATAATCCAATAAGATTATAATAATTTACTATCAACCCATTGTAAGTAGTAAATATTAGTAATTTAATAGTAGTAGGACATTATAACAGTACTTTACCTATTTAGGCATCTTTTAGTTTGTAATTAACGAATGGTAGTTTTTGCAAGTTTGTAAACATAGTCTTCATACTCCTTTTGCTTTTATTAGTACAAATTCTCATTATCATTCTTAACAGGTAAACCTAAAACTGAACCATCAAGAACTTAACACCGATAGATCGAAAATCAATAAAAATTACTTCATTGATTTGTTATTGATTTAGCATATTTAAAAATCGATAAATCGAGCTGAACTGACTAATACACACTCCTACTAACATGTTATAATTGGTCAAACTGCATAAATATTTTAATTTTTATATCATACTCATGCAAGTTAGTTATTTAATTTAATGTAATAATTAACTATATTATATGTTATCATGATTAAGTGATATTTATGTACATTCATACACATTATTTGGTGTAAATACCACAAAGAATTAGCTTAATTATTTATCTCAAAAATCTAATTATAAAAAACAAATAACAGATAAAAGAGGAAATTTTCGATGAGAAAAAATTTAAAATTAATTTTTAAAGACAACATTAATTAATAATTTTACCTCGTATTTGAGGAGACTATATTTAGCCAATATTGTCAGTTGGCCTCATACAAATATTATATTATATATTTGTCCATCATAAAAAAGACAAAAGAAAGAAACTGAGATTCTAAGACAAACTGCAAAAAAATATAATATATTTTTTCCAAAAATAAAAAATATATATGATAACAACATTAATAATAAAAATATTTATTAAAATTTTGATGGGAAGGACATACGTAGATCTTAGAGACGGTTTCTGATAGGTTTTCTTTACTTTTACTTTTGAGGGGGTTGAGAAATTATTTCTGATCCTCTTAGTTCAAAAAAAATAAAAACGATATGATCAGAAGAAAAACCTAGCCCTCGACCTCTTTCACATAAAAGTACAATAATACTTAGCTATCTATTATCGTTTTTTCTTATTTCTTGACTTTCAGACTATACCTACTTATCTAGAGTCATATCCTTATTTTTAAAAAATATTTAATATTTTACTTTACTTTCAAACGATTGTTAATTCAATCAAATATAATGTACAAACAAATGAAAAATTGAAAAGAATATATTTAATAACAATAATAATAATAAAAATATACATTAAAATTTTGATGGGAAGGATATACGTAGACCTCATACACTGTTTCTGGTAAGTTTTCTGTACCTCTACTTTTGAGGGGTTCAGAAATTATTTCTGATACTCTCAGTTCAAAGAAATAAAAAAAATGAATGAAAAACAATACGATAAGAAGAAGAACCTAACCCTCGGCCTCTTTCACAAACGAAAGTACAACAACACTTAGCTATCTAATTTCGTTTTTTCCTTTATTCTTGATTTTCATATATCTAGATTTTGTATTCTTATTTAAAAAAATATTTATTTATTTTTAACTTTCTAACAATTGTTAATTCAGTCAAATATATCTATTTGTTCATGCATTTGGAAAAGGTAGAGAGAGAAAAGTGAAATAAATTCCTTAGGAATTAATCAAGATTTTCTTCCAAATTGTCCCTAATTAATCAGAATTAAATTAATCCAACACCCATAAGACAAGGGTTAATGTCCTCATTTAGGGAAACACCTAATTACCCCCTAATAATGTATTTTAATTATTTTAATTACATTTTTATTTTTATTTCTTGATGGAAATTGTTGCATGTGAATACCTAAAAATGTTTTTTTACACTAATTAACTTCATGTTTGACCAATTTTAATAAGTATTATTAATTTTAAATTTAAATTTTATATATATTTAATAAATTTTATATATGATGTAACTTCATATATATCACCGAGAATATGATCATAGATAAAAAGAAATGTAGATCGCGTTTAGGGTAGAAGGTTAATAGACTTGTAGAGGTAGGTTGTTGTCTTGTTTTGCGTTATAGTAGGTTAGTAGGATTAATCGCGTTTATATATATTGTGATGTTACTATCAGTCAATTATTTTACTACTTTTTTATTTTATTTATAGAATTGTCATTGCTTTTCAGTTTTGTCGCTATTTCATATCTATTATTTTCTGCTTTTATGACTGATATATTTGAGCCGAGGATCTTCCAAAAACAACCTATCCATCTATACGAGGTGGTGATAGGATCTGTGTACACTCTACCCTCTCCAGACCTGAAATTTCACTAGACATATTATTGTTGTTATTACAGTCAACAAATTTCTTAATTAACATATTTACCTGACTTGAATCAAAGCTATCGAATTCTATCGAATCTTTTGACTTCGAACCTACATTCTCTCTGATACTGCCACGTGTCAAAATCCTAAAAATAAAACTAAAATATTGTAAGGGGGGGGGGGGGGGGTATTTCAGTGTGTGAAATAATCAGAATAATTTTTTTTTTAAAAGTAAAATAAAATATTAGTAATAATAATAGTAGTAAAAGGGGAACTAAAAGAAGTGTCAGTATCATGCAAATGAATTATTTTTTATTAAAAGAAGGAAAATAAATAAACAAATAAATAAAAAGTCGCCCGTTTCTAGCGGGGGAGCAGTTTGATAATTATAATAAAAGCATGCATGACATAAAAATAATGATTAAAGCGGACAATATCATACTTTATTAAAAATATTTTTGAATTGATTTAATCGAATTTCAGTATCTAGTATTAGAACTAGTGTTCAACGAGACTAGTATAACGAAATGCATACAATGATATATGATTCGATTTACTTTTCTTTACGAGCTTAGAGACACACACATAAACAATAATAACATATCTAGTGAAATTTTATAAGTGGGGTGTAGGAAGGGTAAAATGTACGCAGATCATATGAGATAAATAAACTGTTTTTGAAAAACCCTCGTCTTATTAGTTGCAGAGTTTGATAATCATAAACACTCATAAAATGTGTGTGCGGTGCACAATGAACATTGGAGTTAGGGGGTTCATTCGAACTGGTATCGACGAAAAATTATACTATTTATATATTAATTTTTTGGGTATATATAATAGATGTCGAACTCTCTTCGCTTCGTGTGTCTACTTCTTAAAAATTTGAACCTTTTTAACTAAAATCTTGACTCCGCCACTGACAATGAATTTCTAAAACTGATTTCTGAATCATGGTGATAAGCCACGTAAAATTTAATTTTATGAGAATTATCGAGTATGGAAAATCTCATATTAATAATCGAAAAAAATTTACACAAACACACACACATATATATAAATATAGAATTTCTTAATAGTAAAAAGTGCTTTTAGAAAAAAAGCACACACTCTTAGCTTATAATGAATTATATTATATTACATTTATACATATTTAATAATTTTTTAAAAAATATAAAATTTAATTTTGATTTGATTAAATCGTTGTTGAAGTTCTAGCTCCGCCCCTGAACAGAAGAATGTGAGTAAGTTATGGGTTTTAAAAAGAGGTGTAAAGAAATTAAATCAAAAGTAGTGGGTTGGGTTGGTTAGGTTAAGGGGTGTGGCAGTGGACACATTATATATATTTAGAAGATTTCTGACACTGAAATGACTTATGTCCAACTCCTAAAATTATTCAGTGTGGAGAGAAAAAGAAGAGGGCCAGCCAAGGGGGAGGGAGGAAATCAAGCTTCGAATTTCGCTTACGATTTTGAGTCTCATTTATTGAATTTTGAATTTTGAGTTTCACTTATGATTTTGAATTTTGAATCTTGCTCGCGATTTTGAGTCTCGCTTATTATGTTTCGAATCTTGAATCTCGCTTACGATTTTAAGTTTCGCTTACTATATTTTGAATCTTCCTTGCGATTTTGAGTCTCGCTCATCACGTTTTGAATCTCGCTTATGAATTTGAGTCTAGTTCATCACGCTTCGAGTCTCGCTTATCATTTTTCGAATCTCGAATCGATCTCGCTCGATGATTTTAAGTCTCGCTTATCATGCTTTGAATCTCGCTTACGATTTTGAGTCTCACTTGTCATGTTTCGAATCTTGAATCTCGCTTACGATTTTGAGTCTCGCTCATCACGTTTCGAATCTTGCTCACGATTTTGAGTCTCGCTCATCACGTTTCGAATCTACTTGCAATTTTGAGTCTCACTCACTACGCTTCGAATTTCGCTTACGATTTTGAGTCTCGCTTAACATGTTTCGAATCTTGAATCTCGCTCACGATTTTGAGCCTCGGGTATCACGTTTTGAATCTCGCTTATGATTTTGAGTCTCGCTCGTCACATTTTGAATCTCAGTTACGTTTTTTAATCTCGCTTTTCATATTTCAAATCTTGAATCTCGCTCATCACGTTTTGAATATGTATAAAACTTGAATTCAAATTGTTAGTGAGTTGCACACAAACACTTTTTTTTTCTTCCAAATATGCTGCTATATAATTTGTTAAAAACTTACTATGTTTGGTAAATAAGAAAAAACATCAATAAACTTATACAAATTTAAGATCATGTTTAATTATATGATGTGATTCTTTTAAGAGTATCACAATCAATAGTTTTACATTTAAGACATGAAAAAAATAACATACCAAAAACAAAAAGAAGAAGTAAATTTAATAATATAAAAAAAATATATAATTGTTTGGCTAAAGAATTTCAATTGATATCCTTTTAAATAATCTACCACTACATATGGTTTTTTGTCATTACCCTTTGTTAGGTGTATCATTTTTCCTCTCAACATGTGTTCTTTTTGCACCATCACCACTTTTTTTTTTAACGGAGACATATCGTCCAACAGCTACCTGCTTCAGCTGTTTCGTAATTTTAAAAAAATAATTTAAAATCAAGTAGTTAAAATAGACATGTTAATGTAAGTAAGCAGTTGAAACACGTATGTCGTTCAATAGCTGCTTGCTTCAGCTACTTCGTGGTCCCTTTATTATATAGTAAACTATACTGATAGTATAAAATTTTTTGATTTAAAGTAATTATTTATAATACGGATATTAATACGTATTTAAAGTGTAAGACACCAACCTACAATCGTCAGCGACGAAATCAAGATTTAAAGTTTGAGTTCTGAATTTATCAACAAACAGATTGCTAATTAAGTATACTTGATAAGTCTATATTTGTTTAAATCACATTAATTTAATGGGGTTTATCTTTAATTAATTTAATTCTGATCTTGGTTTAAATGAAACATAACAATTAATTGCAACTAATTTGTATATCCTTTTGACTAGTCATTAGGGTCCAACAATAATGAACTTGTCAATAGTGACTTAATGAAGAAGTATTTAGATTATATATATATTGATAATATAAATAATTTTATATTGTTATTGTAGTTTTATTATGTGGCAAATAATTATTTTATAAATGATATGATTGTTTAAATATTTTTTACACATAGTAAATAACACTATTAAAGGATTACTAGTTTCGCATTGAAAAATATTTAGTGGCTATTTTCATCAGTATTTTAATTGAATCAATGAGAAAAAAATTATTAAATGACTATTTTTAATATTTTAATGAAATATATTTTTCCACCGTACGTGTTTCATTATTAAGCCGATTCGATGGGAATTTGCATAATTTTTTTTAATTTGCGATGAAAAAAATCTGTGTTTCTGATTACAAGTACAAATAATAGATAAGGAAAATACCTATTAATTACTACTAATAATAAAATTATTTAATAGATTTGGTATACAGAAACAAGGAATGACTTTCATAAAGTTGTTGCAGATGTGTTAAGCCAATAATTAATATAAGTATTAAAAAATATATATTGTATAATTAGAATGCAACTTGGATACTCATCTCTTTGAATGTTCAAACAATATTACTATATTTTTGTTTCAAGATTACGAAATCACACATGCACCCCCACCCCCCCACCCCACCCCACCCCCACCCCCAAAACCCCATCATAAAAAAAATTATTAATTATAAAAGATTATCGTGAAATGAATATGATCTCCTCATTTATCCCAATGCCTTAGTACCCTGCACACCATCGCCTCAGCCTCCACGCAGCGGCGCATGATGACGCTCTTCCTCAACTGTAATCATGAAAACAGAAGATATTATAGTATAACAACAACGTATTCAATAAAATTTTACAAGTGGAATCTGGGGAGAGTACAATGTACGTAGACCTTACCACTATCTCAAAAAACAGAAGAAATTATAATAATTAAAAAATATATAATATTTTTTCTATTAGCATATTTTATATGGCGATGTGATTTTGAATTAATTCGAGCACCAAAATAGATACATCATATGTATAGCAAGTGGAGGATATAAAATATGTACTACAAATTAGGGTTCAACTATCCCAACTTGTTATACACCACTTTGCCCTATCTTTAATTTGGGTTATACAAGAAAAAAGGATTAGATATTATATACAACTAAGATATTAGGAGTAAATAAACTATTAGTACTATACAAATGCACACAATATTATTTTAATTTAGTCCTCTAAGTGTATGCACTTTTGATAATTATTTTTTTAATTTTTGATTGATATGTCTTGAAATTTAAAACTTTGAAATGGCATATGTAATTAAAATTAAAATTTGTGACATAAAATAATTTTTTTAAATTTCTTTATGACTATACTAGAATTTCCCTTAGTCAGGGTATTCAATCATTTCTATTTAATTTTTAATTAAAAGTATATAAGATGAATTTTTTTAATGAAATTTAGGAGATTCGAGTGAACCCTTCCTTCTTATTGGCATGCTTTATCCTCTATATACATTGATAGTGTAATAAATATTTATGCTAATAATATATATTAATCAACTATAGCATGTTATTTTCTCCGTCTCAATATAATTGGTAGGGTAAGGATTGATGCATCCTTTAATAAAAATTTAATAAGGTATGTAATTTGATTAAAATAATCTTAATAAATATTGTGTTTTTTGATGAAAATTATACCCTAAGAAATAGAGTTTTCACATTTAAGAGTAGTAATTACTTAGGGTAGAATTGGAAAAAAAATGGTTAATCGTTTCTTGATTCTTTAAATTGACAACTAATTCAGGACATTATTTTTAGTAACCTTGACAACCAGTGGTGGGTCCAGGATTTTCTCTAAGGGGGTCAAAATTTTAAGAAGTAGACACATGAACTAATCGAAAGGAGGCTTGACATCTATTATATATACATAAAAAAAATTATTTTTACCATATAAAGATAGTACAATTTTTCACCGAATGGGGATTTAGATGAACCTCCTGAATCCTGATGACCATGTGGCTCTGCCACCGCTCACAACTAAATTGAGACAGAGGGAGTATATATTTTCTACATTTTTAGGAGGGGTGTGGGTGGGGGTGGGGGTTAGGGATAGCATTTCAAAGGGTGGAATCAATTAATTAACCTAAATATCCTTCTTATAAAGCCAAGAAAATTACAATCCTATCCCTCATCAACCCTATATTTGCTCTTTCATTTTGAACCCTATAGATGTTTTTGGGATTAGAGAAAACACTGCCCCTCATTTAGAGGGCACCCCATTTATGACCAACAAGAAATGGAGAGAGACAAGGGGGGTGGGGGTACCTAGGGTGGGGTGGGGTGGGGTGGGGGGGGGGGTGAAAAAACTTGAGTTAGAATTCCATATAAATCTTGACCTTATGCTTAGTGAAAAAATGATTCCTCTTCATATTTTTTTGGACCTTTCCTCTTCTTCTTCAAGAAACTTACTATTTAGTCTAAATAAGTCTTTTTAATTTCTAGTACAACTATCATGCATGAACTTTTTAGTAGAAAAAAATAATTAATTCTCTCCATAGTATATTTTCTTGATTTTTCTAATATATTTTGGTGTCTTCTTCAATGAACAATTGGCTTGGATTTTCACTTTCACCACATGAAGAAGTACTCACATCACAACAAACTTCACATCAAGAATGTTTTGATCTCATGACTTCTCATCATCATCAACATCAACATCATGATCAATCTACAGTAGTACTTCCTTCTTTAAATGTTGTACCTCATGATAATACCCCTTTTGGTATTTTTGAAGCTTTCAACAGAAATAATCATCATCAATCACAAGGTGAGTACTTAAATTAATTCATATTTTCCTTTTCTTTAATGTCTTCATCTTGGACTTTCACTAGTTCATGAAATACTAAAAACCCTAGTTAACTCTTTTTTAAAAAAAGGGGTGGGGTGGGGGGTGGGGGGGATCAAGAATATGGTGTTTGTGTTTCAAAAATATGGTTTTGAATCAACCCTTTTGGTTGAAATTATATTGATTAAAACTATTAGAAGATAAAGAAAACAGTCTGATATACTAAACTTTCGTTATTCGATGGTGCAAGTTTTGTATTACTTCCTTTCTACTTTTTTTTCTTTCAAAAACATGAATCTTTGAAGTTGAATACTAACTTATTTCTTGTTAGTGGATATTTTTTCATTTTATTTTTAGGTAACGCGATGCGCTAAGCTTTTACTATATACTTGATGTTGTTGATTTTGTTTATTGTTTATATATACTTGCTTTCATTGTCTCTAAGTCTCATGAACATGACTTTTTTTTTAGGTTAAATTCCATTTTTTTTCTTCTTGGTGGATATTTTTCAATTTCTTTTTTTTTTTTTAAATTTAACCCTTTTGGCTATATTTGAGATTTTTGTTTTGTTTTTGTGTTTCTATTTAGATTGGAACTCTCATGATACAAACTACAAGACCACATCAGAGATGTCTATGCTAATGGGAAGTTCATGCAATAGTCAACATCTTGAAAATAATCAAGAACCACCAAAGCTAGAGAACTTTCTTGGTATTGGTGAACAAAAGCTTCAACAAGTCTGCAATAACAATAACAACAATAACAACAATAGCGACTACAATATCTATGGTAGCACCCCTAGCAATAATATTAACGAAAACAACGCTAATAATATTATAGGGCTTTCAATGATCAAGAATTGGTTGAGAAACAACCCTAACACCACCACCACTACCAGTACTACCCCCTCGTCGCAAAATGAGAAGGAGGGCGATGTTGTGGGGGTAGCGGGGGGTGGTGGTGGTGGTAATGCACAATCCTTATCACTTTCTATGAGCACAGGTGGTGACGGTGGAGGTGGAGGCGGAGAAAATAGTTGTTCATCTGCAAATAACAAACAAGAAATTGTGAATGGGAATAATGGTACTATTGATGGACAAACAAATGGTGCAATTGAAGTAGTACCAAAGAAATCTATTGATACTTTTGGCCAAAGAACTTCTATCTATCGCGGTGTTACAAGGTAAGATACAACTATTTAGTTTCATCTCTTTCAAGTCATCTATCGTAACAGATTGAACGACAATCAAAACAGTCAATCAAATAATACTCTTGATTAAACAGTATAAATAAAATAATACTCTGCATATAAATTCAAAGTTATTTTTTACGAACATATATTGAATCTTGAATATTCTTATCGTAATTACTTATTATTTTTTAATCTACATTATTTTGATTTTGTATGTGTATATATATATATATAGGCATAGGTGGACTGGGAGATATGAAGCACATTTGTGGGATAATAGTTGTAGAAGAGAGGGACAAACTAGAAAAGGAAGGCAAGGTATATTATATTATACTTTATTTAATGTCTCCCACTATATATATATATTTTCTTATTTATTTATTTTTCATTTAATTATTTATTTATTCATATTAAAAATACTAAACTTAGATGTGTTTTTTTTTCTCATTCTATTTCATTGTGATGGATGGACTCAACATTTGTAAACTTGCTGCAGTTTATTTGGGTAAGTAGTAAATAGATTATTTAATTACTTCTAATTATTTTGTGTGTATATATATATATTTCAAAATGTTATTTAATATAATCCAACAACTAATTATTTTGTCAATGAGTTTATCTTTTGTACATCAAAAATGTTAAAGAAATTGCATTATCAGATCATCTAAATGGGAATAAATATAATCGAGAAAATAAAACGGATTTTGTTATAACAACTTTAATTAAATAATAATGTAGAAATTCTTTATATTTACATTAACATATTACTTATAAAATTATAAATTCTATATTTTTTAAAAAACATTAATTAAATATTATTTGAATGTCTTGATAGTTATAGTGACAATCTAAGTTACGCAGACTCTTCACTTTCAATGCTGTATTCGTGTTGAATTTTTAAAAAATACATTATTTTTGACAAATTCGATACACATCCGCTAACATTTGAAGAGTCCAAGCAACGTAAGTAACAATATACTTTTTTGTGTAGCTAATTTATTTTGCATTTTTTTTTATAGGAGGATATGACAAGGAAGAAAAAGCAGCTCGAGCTTATGATTTAGCTGCACTTAAATATTGGGGTCCAACAACTACCACTAATTTCCCAGTAAGTAAATTTAAATTTTTCTATTTTTTAAAAACTGTTTCTAAATAATTTTTCTATGAACAAATATTAATTTTACATATTTTTAATAGATTCTCGATTCGAAAAATATAAAATTGGAGAAATTAATTTTTATTTTGTTGAAAATTTTCAGATTAGCAACTATGAGAAAGAGCTTGAAGAAATGAAGCATATGACTAGACAGGAATATGTTGCATCTTTAAGAAGGTATAATTTTAAAAGTTTTTTTTTTTTTTTTTACATTAATATATATGTTTTAAGGAAAAAAAATTACAACTTTTCAAGAAAATATGAGAAATAAATATTTATATTTATATTTATTTTGGTCCTTAATATAGGAAGAGCAGTGGTTTTTCTCGTGGTGCATCGATTTATCGAGGTGTTACAAGGTAAGATACAATTAATTTCATGTCATATAAAATTTATCATATGTTAATATGATTTTTTTCGATAATATTAATAGTTATTTATGTTGTAATTTATTTTTTTTTATTTTTTTATTTTTAAATAAAAGGCACCATCAACATGGAAGATGGCAAGCAAGAATTGGAAGAGTTGCAGGAAACAAGGATCTTTATCTTGGCACCTTTAGTAAGTGCTCTTAATTATTTTCCTAAACCAATCACCTCAAAATAATTTTAATTTATGGACGCGACCTAAGTTAAATTTGAACGGGTTAAAATCATCTGATGATTAAGGAGTTTCCCTCTTTCTCTACTTGGTACTTTGCAAAAAATAAAAATATATATTTTTTGAATCGTATCTTTAATTCTTTGAAGTTTGAAATCTATATTAATTTTTAATCTCTAAATTTGACTTTGTATGTTTGGATTTGGGTTGCATTTTGACTAGATGAGTTACGGAGCTAGACATAATTAATGCTTTTGCCAACCCCTTGTCACCAGTTCATGGAGATTCTGTAACTTTTGCCCGTGGTAACTTGTTTTATTAGGCACACAGGAAGAAGCTGCTGAGGCTTATGACATTGCAGCGATCAAGTTTCGTGGACTAAATGCGGTGACCAATTTTGAGATCAATCGATACGATGTAAAAAGCATATTAGAAAGCAGCACGTTGCCCATCGGAGGTGCTGCTAAACGTCTCAAGGACGTTGAGCAAGCTGAAATCGCGCTGAATAGTCAAGAAAATATGGGTATGAATGGTTCAATAAGTAGCTATGGTGCGAGTCATTGTTGGCCTAACATCACTCTCCAACAACCTCAACCATTAAACGCGATGCATTATAACCCTTATGTTAGCCAGCAAAGGTTGTGGTGCAAGCAGGAAGTACAAGATTCTTACGACCATCATCCTAGTTTGACAAGTCAAAATTATCAAGATTTTCATCCTCTACAATTGGGAAATGCTCACAATTATCTAATGGGATTGGATAATTCTTCTTCATCATCAATGGACCAAAATAATGTTACATATCATCAAGGAGTTGGTGGTGGACTTGTGTTGCCACAATTGAATTCATTTATAGCTCCTCATCAAGAAAGCCAAGTAAATGGATCATATGTTGGAGACAATGACAATGAAGTGAAGCAATTACAACTTGGTGGTACTCATGACAACGTATTTGGTTACTATCATTCTCAACCAGCAACATCTAACGACTCGATCAAGGTCAATTCTCTATACGATCATCAAGAATCCACATGCAACAATAATAACTGGATGTCAACAGCTGTTCCTGTGGCTCTCACTTCGAGGAATAGCACCATGGCGGTTTGTCATGGTGCAACCCCCACTTTCACAATGTGGAATGACTCATAGGTATCTCATCATCACAAAATCTAGCTAGCAAGGGATGTATACATAACTAATCTCTAATCTTTCTTTCTTTTTTGCTTTTTTTTTTTGAATTAAATTTTGATTGGTTTATTTTTAATGGTAATTTTGTTGATAGGATTTGAAGAATGAAGTTCATGAATAGTCTATCTTATTGGCTATAATTTTGGGAACTTTATTCTTACATATCCTCGGAAAGTAAATGCTTTGTAATTTTGGATAACATAGTACAATGCAGATAATTAATTTATGGCACTTTTTTCTAATGGTCGTGCAGTAATCGTGTAGTTTCTTAGTTTTTTCAATGGATATATATAACTGTTTTGTTACTTCATTTATTTTGTATTTTCATATATTCTTGCATCCGTACTTCTATAACTTTGCTCGTTTGAGTCTATGTCTATCGGTAACAGTCTCCCTAACTAGTAAAGGTGAGAATTTAGACATGCATATATTTTATCCTCCTCAGACGATACTTATAACATTACATTGTGTATATATTAAATAATGCATTTCATTATGTTTTTAATCGATGGGAAAGTCGAGATATTCATTGTCAAAGTTGCATTAGTTGCTTTCTTTTTTTAAAAAAATAATAATTTATTTCTCTATATATATAAAAAAAAAGGCAAGCTCGGTGCACTAAAATTCCCACTATGCGCAGGGTCCGGAGAAGGGCCCGACCACAAAGGTCTATTATATGCAGCCTTACCTTGTATTTCTGCCAGAGGCTGTTTACTTATTACATTTTTGAATGCTCTATAACTCAATATATACAAAAATTGAATCTTTATATTAGCAAAGATTTATCATATATCAATTAGCTTTACGTTCATTTCGACTGCAATTCTCCTATAACATTGAAACTACCTTGTTAACCCAAAAAACTATATAATTATACAGGGGCGGAGCTATATTATATTAGTGGTTCATCTGAATTCCTTTCGACAAAAAATTATATTATTTAGATATAGTTAAAATAATTTTTTATTGTATATATAGTAGATGTCAAACACGCTTCGACTAGTTTGTGTGCTACTTCTTTAAATTTTGAACCTCTTAAGTGAAAATCCTGACTCTGCTACTGTATTTATGTTGTAAAAGAAACATAGTACTATTAGTTATGAAAATTTTATACCACCAGCACGCGTTGCGGTTCAAAGGAGGAGTTGTTTCATCCTTAATTAAAATTTTCGTGCACGTGCCTGGAGTATGAAAAATATATTGCAGGGAGCGCCACTTCCAAATGAGTTTTATAGCGCATGATTTGAATTTAATCGGAGCTCTAATATGAACTTCAAGCACCGAGTGACAGTTAAAAAATAATTCTTTTATTCCAAAATAACCTTTGAGTACATATGTATGATTTTGACATGGTTATATATTTGATTGGAGCAATTATAGTGCATGACCATTCGGACAAAATATTTATAAAAAAAAAAGTGATTTGCTGTATAAGAATGTATAGTCAATGTAAATTCATGTTTAGTCAAGCTATATTCCGTTTTTGAGTATATCATAATACATGTGCAGTGTATAGCGTATGTATAAGTAATCTACATTATATAGTCAATGTACACTTTTTATCACTTTTAGCAAGTTATATTATATAGTCATGTATATTTTCAATGATTTTAGACTATGTTTTATGTAAATAAAAAAGATCTATATTTATTATAAATTAATTAGTTTATTATATATATTTGAAATTATTCCTGTTTAATTTGTGTTCGTTTTAAAAACAAAAAACCATGTGTGATCACTTTAAGACATTCTCATTTTGACGTTCTCGTTTAGCTTGTGTTCATTTTTTAATTTTTTTTTATATGTGTATTTGTTTTGGAACAACTTCAAATATATACATCGTGTTTGAAGTTTTATTTAGCTGAAGCTTTGAACATGCACAAATCTATAACTAAATAAAGTAAAAATGATTGAACTTCAGTTTTATATGGCTAAAGTTCAAACAAAAATGACTAAAATCCAATTACTATTACACAGGCAGAAAATCCTCAAATTTTCACTCATATGTTACTTTACCTACTTAATTTTACCAAACCTAACATTATACATACAAAAGAATTTTAAAGACGACTACAATATAAGTTAAATGTTGATGTCAAAATAGGTTGTTTGTGAATTTTTTAGAAATTTTCTTTGTTGAATTTTTAGGAATTGTATAAGAATCTAATTACATTCTATTCCTACTCTTCTCCAATTTACAAAAATCTCTTAAATTCTGTGAAATCCAGATACATCCCAAAACATTCTGTGATACATCACGACTTAATTTCGAATACATCCTGATACATCGAGTCTTGATTTCGAATGCATCACTCAACGTCCCAATACATCATGTACATCCCAATACATTGTGTGAAAAAGTGATGTATCCGAGAATATGAGAGGAGTAGAAAATTTTTGTAATTTTTTCAAAATGTGGAAATTTTAGAAAATATAATAAAATAAGTTGTGTATTTAGGTAAGAATACACTACCATACAATATAGATTACTTATGTATGCGTTGTATACTAAATATACATTATGATACATTCAAAAACTGAATATAGTCTGACTATGTATAAAATGTACACCGATTATATATACCTATATAATGCATGACCATTTTTTTGATAATTATTTTGGCCAACAAGCTATGCACGCAATTATCCCTTCTTTTGGCTAAATTAAGAAGAATAACGACTAACCCCTTCCCTCCCCCCCCCCCCCCCCCCCCCCCCCCCTCAAAAAAAAAGAGGGTACCATTTCATTTGGGCTTGAAGGTAACTTATTTGGCAACTTTTTTAGGATTATCAAAAAGATACATTCAAAAACTGAATGTAGTCTGACTATACATAAAATGTACATCGCTATATATACTTATAAAATAAATAACTATTTTTTGATAATTGTTTTGACCGAAAAGCTATGCACGACAATTATCGCTTCTTTTGTCTAAATTAAGAAGGGTAACTAGTAAACCCCCCCGCCCAACCCAACCTTAAAAAAAGAGGGTACCATTTCATTTGGGCCCAAAGGGTGACTTATCCGTTATCAAAAAGACCCGACCCGTTTTTCTGTCAATTCCTGGATCTCTCTGCACCTAAGAGCAAGCAACAAGAAGAAGCAGCAAAGAAGAAGAAGTTGAAGAAAAGGAGAAATGGGTATTCAAAAACAATGTATTTTCTCCTTAATCTTCATTTCCTTGATGAAATTTCATTATACTTCAGCTGAATTTTTCGATAAAGAAAGAGATGTAATAGAATTAGAAGAAGGACCGGAAGATGTAGCATGGGTGGTTCAGTTATCTGATCTCCATTTCAGTGTTCATCATCCTGAACGTGCTCTTACCTTCGAAAAAATTGTGGGTCCTGCTCTTTCAATGATCAATCCTTCATTAGTCTTCATTACTGGTGATCTTACTGGTAATCTACTTTTTTTTGCCCCAAATTTTTGTTATATTATTGAACTTTTTTTGATCTTACTTGCTGTTGGGTTTGTTGTGTTCTTTGAAAACAAGTTTTTGATGATGGAACATGGTTATGGAGGGATTTTAGTGGGAAATTAAGGAAAAGGGGTGCTAAATATGAGTTCTTAGTTTGTTTCTTGGAAATGTTGGGTTGAAAAATGTGATTGGTTGGTTTAAACAACTCTTTTGATGCTGGAGAAATGATTATATAGGCATTTTAATAGAAATTTAAGGAAAAAGCAAACAACAACATACCCAGTGAAATCCCACAAGTGGGGTTTGGGAATTTAAGGAAAAGGGAAACCAAAAAAAAGATGAATCTTTTCAATGTGAAGCAAAGAAGAAAGAGAAGTGACTGAGAAAATATGAAAAAAGTAAAGAAGGCTTATTCTGTTGAAGGGGAGCTCACATTATAGCTCGAGCGAAGGCTATAACCTATAGCGCGTATGTGATGCGCAGTTTTACAAGGCAATAATGTTTTCAAAATGTTGGTTTCTAAGATGTGATCATACATGATTATGGTGTAGTTGCAAACTTGCTTAGTTTTGTTTTAATAATCTGTATCTGGTACTATGTCATTTATCACACAAGGTAATTTTAGAATTTAAGGAGAAGTTCTGCAACCAAAAGCTACATTTTGATTATTCTTGGTTCAAGATGGATTCATTATTGAGATCAGTGACCGTTGGTTAGAGTATCTGAACTACTGTTTACGATAGTCCGTGCTGTTGACCACTAAATCACCTATAAATTGTTCAGTTGCTTGTTAGATGTATTGCATTTCCACTGTAAAGTGGTTTTCCACTAGTTGATTGCTATTCATATTTGAATAAAGTATTGTCAAAGCATAAGCTATTTCAACGAGTTTACTCATATACAACTGATAAATTCAATTGCCACCAGATGGAAAGAGCAAGGATTTATTAACAATGAAGCAAGATGAAGAGGAGTGGTTGGAATACCAGAAAGTCCTGGGCGATGTCATTAAAAGGAGTGGACTGAAGAAAAGCGTGTTTTATGATCTCCGAGGAAATCATGATATTTTTGGTGTACCAGCCATTGGTGGTTCATTTGATTTTTACTCGAAGTATAGCATTAATGGGCAGCTTAAAAGAAGTCGACTGGTCAATAGTGTCACTATTCAGGTCTGTTATAGATCATATCTGTTAGCTTCTTTTGTTCTATGTGCACTCTCTTTTCTTTATCATTCGTGCTGCCAGTAAAGTGTCCTTTCAAATGAAATTAATATGGAAGGGAAACCAAAGGTGTTCAAAAGAGGCTCGGGAATTTTCTTAGACGAAGATAAAGGTAGTGTAAAATTGTAACATGGGCAAGGAGGAGGAGGTGAAATCCACGTACCAAAGCATATCTGTCTATACAATATTTGTGAATTCTATTTTGCTATTTATCACAAATTTTACAAAGGAAAATCTTAACAATCAAATGAGTTCTATTTTAGAAGTTTGAGCCAAAATTTTTTCTAATTCTTTGATTCTGCATGTTGGAATTCTCTCCTTTTCTTAATGTAACCATTATTGATGTAATTTTTCCAAAACAAAAAAATAATTGATGTAATTATTGGCAATGGTATCATCATTTAGACACCTATAGACTTCAAATTGAAGGGTGAATCATCCCTGAACTTTAATATAAATCAATCAGCTAAGCTTCAATCGCAAACATCAGAAACTTTGTGATGCCATATTTTGAGCTTATCCACTTTATAGGTCATACTCGCTATTAGTCTTGACCTCTTATGATAACAATTCACTGTTATATGTAGTTTTGAGTTCTTCTTGATAAATTGATTGGTTTTAAAAGCTTTCTAATAACATATAATCATGTGTGTTTTCCTTGAGCACTAGCAATATTGTATTTTGAGTTTTTGGATTGATGCTAGTGTGTATTTAAGTAATTCTTTCTATAACTAGCATTTTATCATTCTTTAAAGCACATGCTCTATGATCCAGACTGGTGCCCGCAGTATTCAGTTCGTTGGGTTTGACAGCATAACGTCTTTAGGCGTGCGGGGCCCAACCAATCTATTTGGTCATCCCACTGATCAACTGTTAGATGAAATAAGCTCTGAGCTCTCAGTACTAGATTCTCGACCTGCCAAACCTGTTATCAAGATTGCTTATGGGCATTTCCCACTTTCATTTTCTGCAGCATCACGTTCTGGGAGAACTCTGAAAGATACATTTCTGACACATAACCTGTCAGCTTACTTATGTGGGCATCTGCATACAAAGTTTGGTAAGAATTTAAAGAGGCATCATGAGTCAAATCAACATCGCTTGTACTCTAAACATCTTCTCCAGTTGAATGGACATGGCTCACTTCCGAATAATTCAAAAACTTGTTCAGATGGGGCTACTGAATTTAAAGAGTTCTGGGAGTGGGAAATGGGTGACTGGAGAAAAAGTAGAGCAATGCGCATATTAGCCATTGATAGAGGATGGATGTCTTTTGTTGATTTTGACTTCAAATTGGGAGCTAAGAATGTTATTGTATTGCCTACATTTCCTCTGGACTCTCGTTTTACTATGGAGAGATCGATTCACAAGTGCAAGATGGATTCCTTGTACTTAAACAGTATCAGGGCTCTTGTATTTTCTTCTTCGCCAGTTGTATCAGTTGTGGCTAGGGTATATGATTCAAGGCCTGGAAATCTTATTACAGTGTTGGAGACTCCCATGACAAGAAATGAGGATGCTTTATCTAGGGGGAACCTTTACACATGTCCGTGGAACTTTAATGCCTTTGAAGATCCATCTCCTGATAGATTTTTGTTGCAAATAGAAGCAGTTGATATTGAAGGCAGATCAACTTTGACTGAACTAAGGCCATTTTCTGTTGGCGGTCTTCGTGCTAGACTTTCATGGAGTTGGAAAGAATTTATGGTAATGGGTTGTCAGTGGGAGGCTTTATATTACCCAATATTGTGGTCCTTCTTTTTCTTAACTCTCCCCATCCTCGTCTTTCCAAAAGCTATCTTCGTATTTTTAAGGAAACACTATACTTACAAGAACTTTGTTGGAAATAAAGGACTGGTAAGTTGTGTGGCATGGATTCTATCGGAGTTATACAATGTTCCACTTCTATGGTTCTCAATAATTATATACTTGTTTTACCTCATATTATGTCCTTGGCTTTCTGGCCAAGTTTTCACCGAAGGAGGAGAAAGGGGATACATGACTTACAGGGGTTGGGTGCTGGGAGTCAACAAGAGGGAAAAGCTAGACTTTCATGGATTTCCAGATATAATGGTGGTAGTTCTTCCTCATCTGTACTTTGTAGTTTTGCCTACAATAATTGTGATTGGAGCATTAGTGGCTGAGAGGGCAATATTCCAAGATCATCTTCGAGCTCTTTCCGCAAAAAAGGAAGATGATTATTTGGTGAAGAATAATGTATTCGCACCTACTAGTGGAAGAAATAAGACGCTGACCCTCCTCCAACGGCGGTGGATTAGGAAAATGCTCCTGTTAATGTCTATGGCGATTTTTTGGAAGCATTTCTTGGTAAGTTGTCAACTAATCTGTTTGGTGTCCATCTCTGTTCTGATTTAAATGCCTTTCTTAAACAAAATGTTTTGTTCTTCCTTCACTGGAAGATTGTTGCCTTTCCAATCTCCCGTAGGCCATACCAACTTTTCACTAATTGGTCGCTGATATGCTTCCATGTGGATTGCTGTTCCATTCTTTTGGAACACATTTGACATCACCTATATCCTTCATAGCCAGATCTTTTCCCAGTTATGGTAAGTACTTTCACATAGATAAAAGAGGAACCTTCAATATTGCACCCAAGAGTGACCTAGTGGTCAATGAAATGAGTTGAATACCATGCGATCTCAAGTTCAAATCCCAATAGAAACAAAAACACTAGATTTCTTACCATTTGTTTTAGGCTTGGTGGACAAAGTTACAGAGTTACTTGGTACCTGCGTGTGCAAGCTGACCCAGATGCCATGGTTATCAACAACAACAACATACCCAGTAGAATCCCACAAGTGGGGTCTGGGGAGGGTAGAATATACGCCGACCTTACCACTACCTCATAGAAGCAGAGAGGTTGTTTCCTCGGAACGCTCGTCTTAACAACCCATAGGCGGAATAAACTAGATATAACAAAAATGAAAGGAAAAGAAAGGAATAGGAAGAGCGACTACTAATGAAAAGCACATAATATTATGTAAATACAATAAACTTAACACATATAATACAGATAAAGACAATACCCTACCCTACAATACCCCACGGCTAGACATCAACCTAACCCTGCTAACCTATTAACCTTCTACTCTAATCGCGACCTCCACTCGTTCCTATCTAAGGTCATGTCCTCGGTGAGATCGTCTCGCCATATCTTGTCTAATCACCTCTCCCCAGTACTTCTTCAGTCTACCTCTACTTCTCCTAGTGACTCCTAAATCCAACCTCTCGCACCTCCTTACGGTTATCAAAAAATGAAATTTAAAAAATCAGTTCTCCAGTCCTAACGGAGGTTTACATTCTGCCAACGTGTTCATTAACTATTTGATTACCGTTGCATTTCACTCGTATCAGATATCCTCCTTGTTTTTTGTTAGTGGAATGCACAATATCCTGATTGTTCTAAGTTGCAATGCTAATAAACTGTCCATTGCTTCCGGAGAATATACAGTAGAATACGTTTAGACTGTTGCAAGATAGTGTATTTCAAGATGTTCCAATTCTAAGTTTCCTTTGATCAACATATTCAAAGAATAGGGTACTGTCTTTTTGTTCTTCACTTTTGACCAATCTGATTCTTGCTAATTTGTTTCTTCATGATGCAGAACTGCAGAGCTCTTGTGAAGGCTTACTCTATGAATCCATTTATCCATTTCCCTGTCCATAGCATGTCAATTCCTCTCCTGTTAGCTTATACTATCTACAAAACCAGCAGAGCTCAGTAGAATTTTCAGAGGTTAACTACATGTAGAGCTATAAGTTCAATACATCAGACTGAAACGTACACCGGCTTATTAGTAAGAAGACATCAATGCTGCTGCTTCACCGATAGTTGTATATCACATGTGAAGGCTTCAAAGATTGCGGTTAGCCCAAAGGGTTGGTTCCAGTCGAATTTCTTTGTCATGAAGGCTTCAAATTCCAGTTGATAGAGTAGTAGAAGCATTGAATATCTAATATAATAGTCTAATATATCTAATATAATAGAAAATACTGTGTTTTAGACATTGAAATGCTGGTGCGAAAAATCGATCTTTACGTAGTTTTACAATCATTTGGAAAAAGAAAAGGCAGCAATATTGAACTTCAGGTACATGTAAATGTCTACATAACTTCACATATGCAAAATTGAAAAATGCATCAATTGATCAAGTCAAGTTTTACATTAGAAGACCAAAATACCAAGCATGGTAAGGTGAACCAGTTAGCATGAGTGTCAGCTCTGTGTTATCTCTTCAGCTTTTTTTCTGTTTGGGTATAGCTATTTGGTGTTTGAAGCCAACTGAGTCTTAACTAATCAGAATTTGTGTTAGGTCCATTACAAGGAGTAAAAAAGGTACACTATTTTTAGAATTTCATCTTTGATTAAGAACGAAGGAATCACAACTATCTCACATCCCTATTCCCAACAAACACAAGGCAAAGTTCAGGGGAGGTTGTTATATCCAATTTCTCGGCTTACCTTTTTAGATACATAATTCAAGTCGAGAGTAAAGTTACAGCCTTACAAGAAATTCATCTGATGAAAAACTACTTTCATGTGTAGTTCAAAATACAATTTCGTAATTCAGTTAGATTCTCTCTATTTCCTCTATTCACATATTCAAAAAAGGTAAAACAACACGAAATATATCCAAAATAATTTACTCAAATCAAACTAAACCCAAACTATTTACCCATAACAGATCCATGGTCTAAACTGTTTACCATCACCCACGAAAAACTGCCGAAATCGCCTGTTTCCTATTCCTTGGCCCATATAATCCTATAAGGCCTCCCCCGTCGCCACCGGGCCCCCTAGGCCTTTTACTGGGCTCGTTGCGGACTCACTACTATGACTTTTCGAAAACTTGCGCCGGACCCCCAAGTTGCGCTAGAATCCGTGGGCTAACATCCACAGAAAAGTGCCGAAATCGCCTGTTTCCTGTTACTTGGCAGGTAAAATCCTACCAGGCCTCCCCCGCCACCATCGGGCGCCCTGGCCCTTTTGCAGGGCTCTTTGCGGATCCACTCATATGATTTTTTGAGAAACTTGCACCGGACCCCATGCAACACCAGTAACCGTGGGCTAACACCCACAAAAAAGTGCCGAAATCGCCTGTTTCCTGTTCCTTGGCCCATAAAATCCTACTAGGCCTCCTCCCCGCCGCCGAGCCCCTTGAGCCTCTTGCCGGGCTAGTTGCAGACCCACTTGTATGATTTTTTGGGAAACTTGTGCCGGACCCCTATGCAGCGCCAGAATCCTTGGGCTAACACCGACAGAAAAGTGTCGAAATCGCCTGTTTCCTGTTCCTTGGCCCTTAAAATCCTAGCAAACCTTCCCCGCCGCTGTAGGGCCTCTTTTCGGGCTCGTTATGGTCCCACTCATATGATTTCTTCGAACACATATGCCGGACCCCTATGCAGCGCCAGAAACCGTGGGCTAACACCCACAAAAAAGTGTTGAAATCGCCTATTTCCTGTTCCTTGGCCCGTAATATCCTACCAGGCCTCCCCCGCCGCCGCCGAGCCCCTGGTCCTCTTGCCGGGCTCTTTGCGGACCCCCTCGTATTATTTTTCAGGAAACTTGCGTCGGAATCCCATGCAACTCCGGAATCCATGGGATAACACCCACAAAAAAGTGTTGAAATCACATGTTTCCTGTTCTATGGCCCATAAAATCCTATCAGGCCTCCCCCGCCGCCGCCGGGCACCTTGTGGGGCTTGTTGCGGATCCACTCGTATGATTTTTTGGGAAATTTGCGCTGGACCGCCATGCAGCACCAGAATCCGTGGGCTAACACACATAGAAAATTGTCGAAATCACATGTTTCCTCTTCCATGGCCCATAAAATCCTACCAGGCCTCCCCCGCCGCCGCCGGGCCCCCTAGGCCTCTTTTCGGGATCGTTGCATACCCATTCGTATGATTTTTTGGGAAACTTGCGTCGGACCCCCATGCAGAGCCAGAATCCGTGGGCTAACACCTACAGAAAAGTGTCGAAATCGCTTGTATCCTCTTCCTTGGCCCATAAAAACCTACAGGCCTCTATGCCGCCGCCGGGCCCCCTAGGCCTCTTGCCGGGCCTCTTGCGGAACCACTCGTATGATCTTTTGGGAAACTTGCGTCGAACCCCCATGCAGCGCTAGAATCTGTGGGCTATCACCTACAGAAAAGTGCCGAAATCACATGTTTCCTCTTTCTTGGCCCATAAAATCCTACCAGGCCTCCCCCAACCCCGCGGGGCCCTTTGGGCCTCTTACCGAGCCTCTTGTGGACCCACTCGTATGATTTTTTGGGAAGCTTACGCCGGAACCCCATGCAGCGCCAGAATCTGTGGGCTAACACCCAAAGAAAAGTGTCGAAATCGCCTGTTTCCTTTTCCTTGTGGCCCATAAAATCCTACCAGACCTCCCGCAACCCCGCCGGGCCCCCAGGGCCTCTTGTTGAGCCACTCGTATGATTTTTCAAGAAACTTGCGCCGGACCCCCATGCAGCGCCAGAATCCGTGGGCTAACACCCATAGAAAAATGCCGAAATCACCTGTTTCCTCTTCCTTGGCCCATAAAATCCTATTAGGCTTCCCCCAACCTCGCCGGGCCCCCTGAGCCTCTTGTGGACCCACTCGTATGATTTTTGGGGAAACTTGTGCCGGAACCCCATGCAGCGCCAGAATCCGAGGGCTAACACCCAAAGAAAAGTGTTGAAATCGCTTGTTTCCTCTTCCTTGGCTCATAAAATCCTACCAGGCCTCCCCCAACCCTGTCGGGCCCCCCGGACCTCTTGTCGGGCCTCTTGCCGACCCACCCGTATGACTTTTTGGGAAACTTGCGCCGAGCCCCCATGCAACGCCAGAATCCGTGGGCTAACACCCATAGAAAAGTGCTGAAATCGCTCGTTTCCTCTTCTTGGCCCATAAAATCCTACCAGGCCTCCCCCATTTCTGCCGGGCATCCTTGGCCTCTTGCCGGGCCTCTTGCGGCCGCACTCGTATGATTATTTGGGAAACTTTCGCTGGTCCCCCATGCAGCCAGAATCCGTGGGGTAACACACGCAGAAAGTGCCGAAATCGCCTATTTCCTCTTCCTTGGCCCATAAAATCACACCAATCCTCCCCCAACCCCGCCGGGCCCCCTAAGCTAGGGGTGGGTCCGTAAAACCAAAAACCGAAAACCGAACCGAAACCGATCGAAAAATACCAAAAAAAAAAACCGCACCGTAAAAAACCGAAACCGAACACAAAAAACCGAACCGAACCGATTTTGTGCGGTTTCGATTTCGGTTTTGGTCTTCTAAAACCGAACCGAACCGTCAAAAACCGATTTGTTTTGCTTTACTTAAATTCTACTACATCATATAATTTAAAGTTATCATTAAGTAAGACGAAAAGATATATTTTGTTTAACAATCTATTTGGTGTGATTGCATCGTTGCTTTAATATTTTTTCTTATTTTGTCTTTACTTATTACTATTTAATAATTTTGTGTTATTATTTATCCTACCTTTTCATAATAGCTCCATCCCATATCCAACAATTTCTTATATATTTATCATTCAAATTATGAATATGCCCACATTATATAACAACAACGAATGATATAATCCATCAAAATATTATATTCATTGAAATAATACAAAATAACACATAATAATCATCCAAACAAAGAATAAATTGCAATATCAAAATGAAAAATAGAGACAAACTTTGATGTCTATGGAATTCTACCAAGGGAAAATGCATAAAATCGTCTTTAAATTTCTCGATATAACTTAATTTAGCACTGTAATTTTATGATATTTATTTACCTCGTCATTCTAGTAAAATTAATATATGAATGTGATTTATAGGTAAATGAATATATCAACATTCTGTAAAATTTGCAAGAAAATTTTGTTTAGATAATGGTTGAATCATAATTTGCTCCAATAGACCATCCGAACAAATGATAAAATATTATTTTAATCTTTTTATATATTTTGACTGATATTTAAAAAATATATTATGTGTGTATGCTCATAAATATTTATTAGGTAGATAAGTTAATTATATAAATTATGTCTTTTCTTTTAACTATATACTTCAATATCAATTGACTTGAACCTTCCAAGGAGTATTTGATACTTGTTTTTCTAGAAAATATGTTTGCAATTTTCTTGGTGATAATTGTAGTTCTTATATTGTGATACTTGTACTAATCCAAACTTTACTCTTTACCAATTGTTTAGCATATCTATACGATGATACCTCTCTACCCAACATATTATTTTACTTTAAAAAATTATTTTTAAAAACCGAAAAACCGAAAAAAACCAAAAACCGAACCGAAAAAACCGAACCGAAAAATCAATGGTTTACTTTTTTTTGGGGCAAAACCGAACCGAACCGAACCGCCAAATCACCTTCCGTTCGATCTTTGGTTTTAGGGAAAAACCGAACCGCAAAAACCGAACCCACCCCTACCCTAAGCCTCTTGCCGGGCCTGTTGCAGACCCACTCGTATGATTTTTTGGGAAACTTGCACCGGATCCTCATGTAACGCCAGAATCCGTGGGTTAACACCCATAGAAAAGTGTCGAAATCGCCTGTTTCCTCTTCCTTGGCTCATAAAATCCTACCAGGCCTCCCTAACTAGAAATGAGCCAAAATTGTCTGTTTCCACTTCCTTGGCCCATAAAATCAAACCAGGCCTCATCCAACCCCGTTGGGACCCATGGACCTCTTGTCGCGTCTCTTGCAAACCCTCTCGTATGATTTTTTAGGAAACTTGCTTCGGAACCCCATGCAGCGCCAGAATACGTGGGCTAATACCCACATAAATGAGCCAAAATCGCCTGTTTCCACTTCCTTGGCCCATAAAATCCAACTAGGCCTCATCTAACCCCGCCGGGACCCATGGACCTCGTGCCGCGCCTCTTGCGGACCCCCTCGTATGAATTTTTGGGAAACTTGCGCCGGAACCCCATGTAGCCCCTGAATCTGTGGGCTAATACCCACAGAAATGAACCCAAATCGCCTGTTTCCTTTTCCTTGGCCCATAAAATCCAACCAGGCCTCATCCAACCCCGCCGGGACCCATGGACCTCTTGTCGCGCCTCTTGCGGACCCCCTCGTATGATTTTTTGGGAAACTTGCGCCGGAACCCCATGCAGCGCCAGAATCCGTGGGCTAACACCCACAGAAATGAGCCCAAATTCCCTGTTTCCACTTCCGTGGCCCATAAAATCCAACCAGGCCTCATCCAACCCCGCCGGGACCAATGGACCTCTTGCCGCACCTCTTGCGGACTCCCTCGTATGATTTTTCGGGAAACTTGCGCCGGAACCCCATGCAGCGCCAGAATCCGTGGGCTAACACCCACAGAAATGAGCCCAAATCGCCTGTTTCCATTTCCTTGGTCCATAAAATTCAACCAGGTCTCATACAACCCCGTCGGGACCCATGGACCTCTTGCCGCGCCTCTTGCGGACTCCCTCATATGATTTTTCGAGATACTTGCGCCGGAACCCCATGCAGCGCCAGAATCCGTGGGCTAACACCCAGAGAAATGAGCCCAAATCGCCTGTTTCCACTTCCTTGGCCCATAAAATCCAACAAGGCTTCATCCAACCCCGCCGGGACCCATGGACCTCTTTCCGCGCCTCTTCCGGACCCCCTCGTATGATATTTTGGGAAACTTGCGCCGGAACCCCATGCAGCCCCTGAATCCGTGGGCTAACACCCATAGAAATGAGCCCAAATCACCTGTTTCCACTTCCTTGGCCCATAAAATCCAACCAGGCCTCATCCAACCCCGCCGGGACCCATGGACCTCTTGCTACGCCTCTTGCGGACCCCTCGTATGATTTTTCGGGAAACTTGCCGGAACTCCATGCAGCCCCTGAATTCGTGGGCTAACACCCAAAGAAATGAACCGAAATCGCCTGTTTCTACTTCCTTGGCCCATAAAATCCAACCAGGCCTCATCCAACCCCGTCGGGACCCATGGACCTCTTGCCGCGCCTCTTGCAGACCCCCTCGTATGATTTTTCGGGAAACTTGCGCCGGAACACCATGCAGCCCCTGAATCCGTGGGCTAACACCTATAGAAATGAGCCCAAATTGCCTGTTTGCACTTCCTTGGCCCATAAAATCCAACCAGGCCACATCCAACCCCGCAGGGACCTATGGACCTCTTGCTGCGCCTTGTGCTGACCCCTCGTATGATTTTTCAGGAAACTTGCACTGGAACCCATGCAGCGCCAGAATCCGTGGGCTAACACCCACAGAAATGAGCTGAAATCGCCTGTTTCCACTTCCTTGGCCCATAAAATCAAACCAGGCCTCATCCAAATCCGTTGGGAACCATGGAACTCTTGACGTGCCTCTTGCGGACCCCCTCATATGAGTTTTCAGGAAACTTGCGCCGAAACCCCATGCAGCGCCAGAATCCATGGGCCAACACCCACAGAAATGAGCCCAAATCGCCTGTTTCCACTTTCTTGGCCCATAAAATCCAACCAGGCCTCATCCAACCCCGTCGGGATCCATGGCCTCATGCCGCGCCTCTTACGGACCCCCTCGTATGATTTTTCAGGAAACTTGCGCCGGAACCCCATGCAGCCCCTGAATCTGTGGGCTAAAACCCACATAAATGAGCCCAAATCGCCTATTTCCACTTCCTTGGCCCATAAAATCCAACCAGGCCTCATCCAACCCCGCGGGACCCATGGACCTCTTGCCGCGCCTCTTGCGGACCCTTTCATATGATTTTTTGGGAAACTTGCGCCGGAACCCCATGCAGCGCAAGAATCTGTGGGCTAACACCCACAGAAATCAGCCCAAATCACCTGTTCC
This sequence comes from Solanum rostratum, assembly GCA_029948455.1. Classification (NCBI taxonomy): domain Eukaryota; kingdom Viridiplantae; phylum Streptophyta; class Magnoliopsida; order Solanales; family Solanaceae; genus Solanum; species Solanum rostratum. Next base: position 2,977,296 of record CM057053.1, on the reverse strand, counting down.
CACGTCCTTGGCCCATAAAATCGAACCAGGCCTCATCCAACCCTACCGGGACCCATGGACCTCTTGTCGCGCCTCTTGCGGACCCCCTCGTATGATCTTTTGGGAAACTTGCGTCGGAACCCCATGAAGCGCCAGAATTCGTCGGCTAACACCCACCGAATGAGCCCAAATCACCTGTTTCCACTTCCTTGGCCCACAAAATCACACCAGGGTTCATCCAATCCTGTCGAGACCTATGGACCTCTTGCTGCACCTCTTGCGGACCCCCTCGTATGATTTTTGGGAAACTTGCGCTGGAACCCCATGCAGCCCCTGAATCCGTGGGCTAACACCCACAGAAATGAGCCCAAATCGCCTATTTCCACTTCCTTGGCCAATAAAATCCAACTAGGCCTCATCCAACCCCGCCGGGATCCATGGACTCTTGCCGCTCCTCTTGCGAACCTCCTCGTATGATTTTTCAGGAAACTTGCGTCGGAACCCCATGCAGCCCTTGAATCCGTGGGCTAACACCCACAAAAATGAGCCGAAATCGCCTCTTTCCGCTTCCTTGGCCCATAAAATCCAACTAGGCCTCATCCAACCCAATCGGGACCCATGCACCTCTTGCCGCGCCTCTTGCGGACCCCCTCGTATGATTTTTCGGGAAACATGCGCCGGAGCCCCATGTAGCGCCAGAATCCGTGGGCTAACACCCAGAGAAATGAGCCCAAATCGTCTGTTTCCACTTCCTTGGTCTATAAAATCCAACCAGGCCTCATCCAACCCCGCTAGGACCCATGATCCTCTTGCCGCGCCTCTTACGGACCCCTTCGTATGATTTTTTGGAAAACTTGCGCCGGAACCCCATGCAGCGCCAGAATCCGTGGCTAACACCCATAGAAATGAGCCCAAATCGCCTGTTTCCACTTCCTTGGCCCATAAAATCCAACCAGGCCTCATCCAACCCCGCGGGACCCATGGACCTCTTGCTACGCCTCTTGCGGACCCCCTCGTATGATTTTTCGGGAAACTTGCGCTGGAACCCCATGCTGCCCCTGAATTCGTGGGCTAAGACCCACAGAAATGAGCTGAAATCGCCTGTTTCTACTTCCTTGGCCCATAAAATCCAACCAGGCCTTATCCAACCCCGTCGAGACCCATGGACATCTTGCTGCGTCTCTTGCGGACCCCTTCGTATTATTTTTTGGAAAACTTGCGCCGGATCCCCATGCAGCGCCAGAATTCGTGGGCTAACACCCACATAAATGAGCCCAAATCTCTAGTTTCCACTTCCTTGGCCCATAAAATCCAACCAGGCCTCATCCAACCCTGCCGGGACCTATGGACCTCTTATCGCGCCTCTTGCGGACCCCCTCGTATGATCTTTTGGGAAACTTGCGCCGGAACCCCATGCAGCGCTAGAATCCGTGGGCTAATACCCACAGAAATGAGCCCAAATCATCTGTTTCCACTTCCTTGGCCCATAAAATGCAACCAGGCCTCATCCAAACCTGTCGGGAACCATGGACCTCTTGCCGCGCCTCTTGCGAACCCCCTCGTATGATTTTTCGGGATACTTGCGCCGGAACCTCATGCAGCACCAGAATCCGTTGGCTAACACCCAGAGAAATGAGCCCAAATCACCTGTTTCCACTTCCTTGGCCCATAAAATCCAACCAGGCCTCATCCAACCCCACCGGGACCCATGGACTCTTGCCGCGCCTCTTGCGGACCCCCTCGTATGATTTTTCGAGAAACTTGCGCCGGAACCCATGCAGCCCCTGAATCCGTTGGCTAACACCCACAAAAATGAGCCGAAATCGCCTCTTTCCACTACCTTGGCCCATAAAATCCTACTAGGCCTCATCCAACCCTATCGGGACCCATGCACCTCTTGCCGCTCCTCTTGCGGACACCCTCGTATGAGTTTTCGGGATACCTGCGCCGGAGCCCCATGTAGCGCCAGAATCCGTGGGCTAACACCCAGAGAAATGAGCCCAAATCGTCTGTTTCCACTTCCTTGGTCCATAAAATCCAACCAAGCCTTATCCAACCCCGCTGGGACCCATGGACCTCTTGCCGCGCCTCTTGCGGACCCCTTCGTATGATTTTTCGAAAAACTTGCGTCGGAACCCCATGCAGCGCCAAAATCCGTGGGCTAACACCCACAGAAATGAGCCCAAATCGCCTGTTTCCACTTCCTTGGCCCATAAAATCCAACCAGGCCTCATCCAACCCCGCGGGACCCATGGACCTCTTGCTACGCCTCTTGCGGACCCCCTCGTATGATTTTTCGAGAAACTTGCGCCGGAACCCCATGCAACCCCTGAATCCGTGGGCTAAGACCCACAGAAATGAGCTGAAATCGCCTGTTTCTACTTCCTTGGCCCATAAAATCCAATCAGGCCTTATCCAACCCCGTCGAGACCCATGGACCTCTTGCTGCGCCTCTTGCGGACCTCTTCGTATGATTTTTTGGAAAACTTGCGCCGGAACCCCATGCAGCGCCAGAATCCGTGGGCTAACACCCACAAAAATGAGCCCAAATCTCTAGTTTCCACTTCCTTAGCCCATACAAATCCAACCAGGCCTCATCCAAACCCGTCGGGACCCATGGACCTCTTGTCGTGCCTCTTGCGGACCCCCTCGTATGTTTTTTCGGGAAACTTGCGCCGGAACCCCATGCAGTCCCTGAATACGTGGGTTAACACCTATAGAAATGAGCCCAAATCGCCTGTTTCCACTTCCTTGGCCCATAAAATCCAGCCAGGCCTTATCCAACCCCGCCGGGACCCATGGACCTCTTGCTGCGCCTCTTGCGGACCCCCTCGTATGATGTTTTGGGAAACTTGCGCCGGAAACCCATGCAGCCCCTGAATCTGTGGGCTAATACCCACAGAAATGAGCCGAAATCGCCTGTTTCTATTCCGTGGCCCATAAAATCCAACCAGGCCTCATCAAAGCCCGTTGGGACCCATGGACCTCTTGCCGCGCCTTTTGCGGACCCCCTCGTATGATTTTTTCAGAAACTTGCATTGGAACCCCATGCAGCACCAGAATCCGTGGGCTAACACCCACAGAAATTATCCCAAATCGCCTGTTTCCACTTCCTTGGCCCATAAAATCCAACTAGGCCTCATCAAACCCCGTCGGGACCCATGGACTCTTGCCGCGCCTCTTGAGGACCCCCTCGTATGATTTTTTGGGAAACTTGCGCTGGAACCCCATGCAGCCCCAGAATCCATGGGCTAACACCCACAGAAATGAGCCCAAATCACCTGTTTCCACTTCCTTGGCCCATAAAATCCAACCAGGCCTCATCCAACACCGCCGGGACCCATGGACCTCTTGTCGCGCCTCTTGCGGACCCTTTCATATCATTTTTTGGAAAACTTGCACCGGAACCCCATGCAGCCCCTGATTCTGTGGGCTAACACCCACAGAAATGAGCCAAAATCGCCTGTTTCAACTTCCTTGGCCCATAAAATCCAACCAGGCCTCATCCAACCCCGCCGGGACCCATGGACCTCTTTCCCCGCCTCTTGCGGACCCCCTCATTTGATTTTTCGAGAAACTTGTGCCGGAACCCCATGCAGCGCCAGAATCCATTGGCTAACACCCACAGAAATAAGTCCAAATTGCCTGTTTCCACTTCTTTGGCCCATAAAATCCAGCCAGGCCTCATCCAAACCCGTCGGGACCCATGGACCTCTTGCCGCGCCTCATGCGGACCCCCTCGTATGATTTTTTGGGAAACTTGCGCCGGAACCCCATGCAGCCCCTGAATTCGTGGGTTAACATCCACATAAATGAGCCGAAATCGCCTGTTTCCACTTCCTTGGCCCATAAAATCCAACCAGGCCTCATCCAACCCCGCCGGGACCCATGGACTCTTGCCACTCCTCTTGCGGACCCCCTCGTATGAGTTTTCCGGAAATGTGCGCCGGAACCCCATGCAGCCCCTGAATCCGTGGGCTAACACCCATAGAAATGAGCCCAAATCGTCTGTTTCCACTTCCTTGGTCCATAAAATCCAACCAGGCCTCATCAAACCCCGCCGGGACCCATGGATCTATTGCCGCACCTCTTACGGACCCCTTCGTATGATTTTTTGGGAAACTTGCGCTGGAACCCCATGCAGTGCCAGAATCCGTGAGCTAACACCCACAGAAATGAGCCCAAATCACCTGTTTCCACTTCCTTGGCCCATAAAATCCAACCAGGCCTCGTCCAACCCCACCGGGACCCATGGATCTCTTGTTGCGACTCTTGCGAACCCCCTCATATGATTTTTTCAGAAACTTGCATCGGAACCCCATGCAGCGCCAGAATCCGTGGGCTAACACCCACAGAAATTAGCCCAAATCTCCTGTTTCCACTTCCTTAGCCCATTAAATCCAACCAGGCCTCATCCAACCCTGCAGGGACCCATGGACCTCTTGCCGCGCCTCTTGCGGATCCCCTCGTATGATATTTCGGGAAACTTGCACCGAAACCCCATGAACCCCTGAATCCGTGGGCTAACACACACAGAAATGAGCCGAAATCGCCTGTTTCCACTTCCTTGGCCCATAAAATCCAACCAGGCCTTATCCAACCCCGCCAGGACCCATGGACCTCTTGTCGCGCCTCTTGCGGACCCCCTCGTATGATTATTTGGTATACTTGCGCCGGAACCCCATGCAGCGCTAGAATCCGTGGGATAACACCCGCAGAAATGAGCCCAAATCGCGTGTTTCCACTTCCTTAGCCCATAAAATCAACAAGGCCTCATCCAACCTTGCCGGGACCCACGGACCTCTTGCCGCGCCTCTTGCGGACCCCCTCGTATGATTTTTCGGGAAACTTGCACTGGAACCCCATGCAGCGCCAGAATCCGTGGGCTAACACCAACAGAAATTAGCCCAAATCGCCTTTTTCCACTTCCTTGGCACATAAAATCCAACCAGGCCTCATCCAACCCCGCCGGGACCCATGGACCTCTTGCCGTGCCTCTTTGGGACCCCCTCATATGATTTATCGGGAAACTTGCGCTGCAACCTATGCAGCCCCTTAATCCAGGGGCTAACACCCATAGAAATGAGCCCAAATCGCCTGTTTCCACTTTCTTGGCCATAAAATCCAACCAGGCCTCATCTAACCCCGCCGGGACCCATGAACCTCTTGTCGCGCCTCTTGCAGACCCCCTCGTAAGACTTATTGGAAAACTTGCGCCGGAAGCTCATGCAGCGCCAGAATGTGTGGGTTAACACCCACAGAAATGAGCCCATATCGCCTTTCTCCACTTCCTTGGCCCATAAAATCCAACCAGGCCTCATCCAACCCCGCCGGAACCCATAGACCTCTTGCCGCGCCTCTTGCAGACCCCTTGTATGATTTTTCAGGAAACTTGCACCGGAAACCCATGCAGCCCCTGAATCTGTGGGCTAACACACACAGAAATGAGCCCAAATCGCCTTTTTCCACTTCCTTGGCCCATAAAATCCAACCAGGCCTCATCCAACCCCGCCGGGACCCATGGACCTCTTGCCGCGCCTCTTGCGGACCTCCTCGTATGATTTTTCGAGAAACTTCCGCCGGAATCCCATGCAGCGCCAGAATCCGTGGGCTAACACCCACAGAAATGAGCCCAAAACGCCTGTTTCCACTTCCTTGGCCCATAAAATCCAACCAGGCCTCATCCAACCCCGCCGGGACCCATGGACCTCTTGCCATGCCTCTTGAGGACCCCCTCGTATGAGTTTTCGGGAAACTTGCGCCGGAACCCTATGCAGCGCCAAAATCCGTGGGCTAACACCCAAAGAAATGAGCCCAAATCGCCTTTTTACATTTCCTTGCCCCATAAAATCCAACCAGGCCTCATCCAACCCCGCCGGAACCCATGGACCTTTTGCCACGCCTCTTGCGGACGTCCTCGTATGATATTTCGGGAAACTTGCGCCGGAACCCCATGAAGCGCCAGAATCCGTGGGCTAATACCCACAGAAATGATCCCAAATCGCCTGTTTCCACTTCCTTGGCCCATAAAGTCAAACTAGGCCTCATCCAACCCGGCCAGGACCTATGGACCTCTTTCCGCGCCTCTTGTGGATCCCCTCGTATGAGTTTTCGGGAAACTTGCGCCGGAACCCAATGCAGCCACTGAATCCGTGGGCTAAATCTCATAGATATGAGCCCAAATCGCCTGTTTCCACTTTCTTGGCCCATAAAATCCAACCAGGCCTCATCCAACCACGCCGGGACCCATGGACCTCTTGCCGCGCCTCTTGCGGACCCCCTCGTATGACTTTTCAGGAAACATGCGCCAAAAACCAATGCAGCGCCAAAAACCCATGCAGCGCCTGAATCCGTGAGCTAACACACACATAAATGAGCCCAAATCGCCTGTTTCCACTTCCTTGGCCCATAAAACCCAACCAGGCATTATCCTACCCCGTAGGAAACCTTGGACCTCTTGCCGCGCCTCTTGCGGACCCCTCGTATGATTTTTCGAGAAACTTGCGCTGGAACCCCATGCAGCCCCTGAATCCGTGGGCTAATACCCACAGAAATGATCCCAAATGGTCTGTTTCCACTTCCTTGGCCCATAAAATCCAACAAGGCCTCATCCAAACCCGCCGGGACCCATGGACCTCTTGCCATGCCTCTTGCGGACACCTTCATATGATTTTTCGGGAAACTTGTGCCGGAACCCCATGCAGCCCCTGAATCCATGGGCTAACACCCACAGAAATGAGTCCAAATCGCCTGTTTCAACTTCCTTGGCCCATAAAATCCATCCAGGCCTCATCCAACACTGCCGGGACCAATGGACCTCTTGCCGCACCTCTTGCGGACCCCCTCGTATGATATTTCAGGAAACTTGCGCCGGAACCCCATGCAGCGCCAGAATCCATGGGCTAACACCCACAGAAATGAGCCCAAATTGCCTATTTCCAATTCGTTGGCCCATAAAATCCAACCTGGCCTCATCCGACCACTCCGGGACCCATAAACCTCTTGTCGCGCCCCTTGCGGACCTGCTTGTATGATTTTTCGAGAAACTTGCGCCAGAAACCCATGCAGCCACTGAATTCGTGAGCTAACACCCACAGAAATGAGCCCAAATCTCCTGTTTCCACTTCCTAGGCCCATAAAATCAAACCAGGCCTCTTCCAACCCCACCGGGACCTATGGATCTCTTGCTGCGCCTCTTGCGGACCCCCTCATATTACTTTTCGAGAAACTTGCGCCAGAAACCCATGCAGCGCCAGAATCCGTGGGCTAACACCCACAGAAATGAGCCCAAAATCGCCTATTTCCACTTCCTTGGCCCATTAAATCCAACCTGGCCTCATCCAACCCCGCTGGGACCCATGGACCTCTTGCTGCACCTCTTGCAGACCCCCTCGTATGATTTTTTAGGAAACTTGCGCTAGAATCCTATGCAGCGCCCGAATCCGTGGGCTAACACCCACAGAAATTAGCCCAAATCGCCTGTTTCCACTTCCTTGGCCCAAAAAATCCAACCAGGCCTCATCCAACCCCACTGGGACCCATGGACCTCTTGCCGTGCCTCTTGAGGACCCCCTCGTATGATTTTTTGGGAAACTTGCACCGGAACCCCATGCAGCGCCAGAATCCATGGGCTAACTTCCACAGAAATGAGCCCAAATCGCTTGTTTCCACTTCCTTGGCCCATAAAATCCAACCAGGCCTCATCCAACCCCGCAGGGACCCATGGACCTCTTGCTGCACCTCTTGCAGACCCCCTCGTATGATTTTTCGGGAAACCTGCGCTGGAACCCCATGCAGCGCCAGAATCCGTGGGCTAATACCTGCAGAAATGAGCCCAAATCGCCTGTTTCCACTTCCTTGGCCCATAAAATCCAACAAGGCCTCATCCAACCCCACTGGGACCCATGGACCTCTTGTCGCGCCTCTTGCGGACCCCCTCGTATAATTTTTCGGGAAACTTGCGCCGGAACCCCATGCAGCGCCAGAATTCATGGGCTAACACCCACAGAAAAGAGCCCAAATCGCCTGTTTCCACTTCCTTGGCCCATCAAATACAAGCAGGCCTCATCCAATCCCGCCGGGACCCATAGACCTCTTGCCGCGCCTCTTGCAGACCCCCTCGTATGATTTTTTAGGAAACTTGTGCGGGAACCCCATGCAGCGCCAGAATCCGTGGGCTAACACCCACAGAAATGAGCCCAAATCGCCTGTTTCCACTTCTTTGGCCCATAAAATCTAACCAGGCGTCATCCAACCCCGCTGGGACCCATAGACCTCTTGTCGCGCCTATTGCGGACCCCCTCATATGATTTATCGCGAAACTTGTGTCGGAACCCCATGAAGCGCCTGAATTCGTGCGCTAACACCCACAGAAATGAGCCCAAATCGATTGTTTCCACTTCCTTGGCCCACAAAATCCAAGCAGGCGTCATCCAACCCCGCCGGAACCCATAGACCTCTTGTCGCGCCTTTTGCAGACCCCCTCGTATGATTTTTCAGGAAACTTGCACCAGAAACCCATGAAGCCCCTGAATCCGTGGGCTAACACACACATAAATGAGCCCGAATCGCCTGTTTCCACTTCCTTGGCCCATAAAATCCAACAAGGCCTCATCCAAACCAGCTGGGACCTATAGACCTCTTTCCGCGCCTCTTGCGGACCCCCTTGTATGATTTTTAGGGAAACTTGCACCGGACCCCCATGCAGCGCCAGAATCCATGGTCTAACACCCACAGAAATGAGCCCAAATCTCCTGTTTCCACTTCCTTGGCCCATAAAATCCAACCAGGCGTCATCCAACCCCACCGGAACACATGGTCCTCTTGTCGCACCTCTAGCGGACCCCTCGTATGATTTTTCGGGAAACTTGCGCCGGAACCCTATGCAGCGCCAGAATCTATGGGCTAACACCCACAGAAATGAGCCCAAATTGCATGTTTCCACTTTCTTGGCCCATAAAATCCAACCAGGCCTCATCCAACCCCGCCGGAACCCATAGACCTCTTGCCGCGCCTCTTGCAGACCCCTTGTATGATTTTTCAGGAAACTTGCACCGGAAACCCATGCAGCCCCTGAATCTGTTGGCTAACACACACAGAAATGAGCCCAAATCGCCTTTTTCCACTTCCTTGGCCCATAAAATCCAACCACGCCTCATCCAACCCCGCCGGGACCTATAGAACTCTTGCCGCGCCTCTTACGGACCCCCTTGTATGATTTTTTGGGAAACATGCGTCGGAACCCCATGCAGCGCTAGAATACGTGGTCTAACACCCACAAAAATGAGCCCAAATCGCCTGTTTCCACTTCCTTGGCCCATAAAATCCAACCAGGCGTCATCCAACCCCGCCGGGACACATGGACCTCTTGCCGCGCCTCTTGCGGACCCCCTCGTATGATTTTTCGAGAAACTTGCGCCGGAACCCTATGCAGCGCCAAAATCCGTGGGCTAACACCCACAGAAATGAACCCAAATCGCATGTTTCCACTTCCTTGGCCCATAAAATCCAACCAGGCCTCATCCAACCGCTTCGGGACCAATGGACCTCTTGCCGCGCTTCTTGAAGACCCCCTCGTATGAGTTTTCGAGAAACTTGCACCGGAACCCCATGCAGCCCCTGAATCCATGGGCTAAGACCCACAAAAATGAGCCCAAATCGCCTGTTTCCACTACCTTGGCCTATAAAATCCAACCATGCCTCATCCAACCCCACCGGGACCCATGGACCTCTTTCCGCACCTCTTGAGGACCCCCTAGTATGATTTTTAAGAAAACTTGCGCCGAAACCCCCTGCAGCGCCAGAATACATGGGCTAACACCCACAGAATTGAGCCCAAATTGCCTGTTTCCAATTCCTTGGCCCATAAAATCCAACCAGGCCTCATACAACCCTGCCGGGACCTATGGACCTCTTGCCGCGTCTCTTGCTGACCCCCTCGTATGATTTTTCGGGAATCCTGCCCTGGAACCCCATGCAACCCCTGAATCCGTAGGATAACACCCACAGAAATGAGCCCAAATCGCCTGTTTCCACTTCCTTGGCCCATAAAATCCAACCAGGCCTCATCCAACCCTGCCGGGACCCATTGACCGCTTGCCGTGCCGCCTTCGGACCCCCTCGTATGATTTTTCGAGAAATTTGTACCGGAACCCCATGCAGCGCCAGAATCCGTGGGCTAACACCCACAGAAATGAGCCCAAATTGCATGTTTCCACTTCCTTGGCCCATAAAATCCAACCATGCCTCATCCAACCCCGCCGGGACCGAATAGACCTCTTGTCACGCCTCTTGCGGACCCCCTCGTATGATATTTTGAGAAACTTGCGCCGGAACCCCATGCAGCGCCTGAATCCGTGGGCTAAAACCCACAGAAATGAGCCCAAATTTATTGTTTCCACTTCCTTGGCCCATAAAATCCAACCAGGCCTAATCCAACCCCGCCGAAAAGCATGGATCTCTTGTCGCGCCTCTTTCGGACCCCCTCGTATGATATTTCAAGAAACTTGCGCCAGAACCCCAGGCAGCCCCTGAATCCATGGGCTAACACCCACAGAAATGAGTCCAAATCGCCTGTTTCCACTACCTTGGCCCATAAAATCCAACCAGGCCTAATTCGACCTCGTCGGGTCCCATGGAGCTCTTGCCGTGCCTCTTGCGGACCCCCTCATATGATGTTTCGAGAAACTTGCGCCAGAAACCCATGCAGCCCCTGAATCCGTGGGCTAATACCCACAGAAATGAGCCCAAATCGCCTATTTCCACTTCCTTGGCCCATAAAATCAAATAAGACCTCATCCAACCCTGCCAGGACCCATGGACCTCTTGCCGCATCTCTTGCGGATCCCCTCGTATGAATTTTCAGGAAAATTGTGCCGGAACCCCATGCACCGCCAGAATCCGTGGGCTAACACCCACGGATATGAGCCCAAATCGCATGTTTCCACTTCCTTGGCCCATAAAATCCAACCAGGACTCATCCAACCCCGTCGGGACCCATGGTCCTCTTGCCGCACCTCTTGCGGATCCCCTCGTATGATTTTTCGGGAAACTTGCGCCGGAACCCCATGCAGCCCCTGAATCCATGGACTAACACCCACAAAAATGAGCCCAAATCGCCTGTTTCCACTTCCTTGGCCCATAAAATCCAACCATGCCTCATCCAACCCCTCCGGGACCCATGGACCTCTTGCCGTGCCTCTTGCGGGCCCGCTCGTATGAGTTTTCAAGAAACTTGCACCGGAACGCCAAGCAGCCCTGAATCCGTGGGCTAACACCCACAGAAATGAGCCCAAATCACCTGTTTCCACTTCCTTGGCACATAAAATCCAACCATGCCTCGTCCATCCCGCCGGGACCCATGGACCTCTTGCCGCACCTCTTGCGGACCCCCTCGTATGATTTTTCAAGAAACTTGTGCCGGAACCCCATGCAGCGCCAGAATCCGTGTGCTAACACCCACAGAAATGAGCCCAAATTACCTATTTCCACTTCCTTGGCCCATAAAATCCAACAAGGCCTCATCCAACCCCGCCGGGACCCATGGACCTCTTTTCGCACCTCTTGCGGACCCCCTCGTATGATTTTTTAGGAAAATTGCTTCGGAACCCTATATAGCCCCAGAATCCGTGGGCTAACACCCACAGAAATGAGCCCAAATCGCATGTTTCCACTTCCTTGGCCCATAAAATCCAACCAGGCCTCATCCAACCCCGCCAGGACCCATGGACCTCTTGCCGCGCCTCTTGTGGACCCCCTCGTATGATTTTTCAGGAAACTTGTGCCGGAACCCCATGCAGTGCCAGAATCCGTGGGCTAAAACCCACAGAAATGAGCCCAAATCGCCTGTTTCCACTTCCTTGGCCCATAAAATCCAACCAGGCCTCATCTAACCCCGCTGGGACCCATGGACCTCTTTCCACGCCTCTTGCGGACCCTCTCGTATGATTTTTCGGGAAACTTGTGGCTGAACCCCATACAGCCCATGAATCCGTGGGCTAACACCCACAGAAATGAGCCCAAATCGCCTGTTTCCACTTCCTTGGCCCATATAATCCAACCAGGCCTCATCCAACCCGGCCGGGACCCATGGACCTCTTGTCGCACCTCTTGTGGACCCCTTCGTATGCGTTTTTGGGAAACTTGCACTGGAACCCCATGCAGCGCCAGAATCCGTGGGCTAACACCCACAGGATTGAGCCCAAATCGCCTGTTTCCCCTTCCTTGGCCAATAAAATCCAACCAGGCCTTATCCAACTCCGTCGGGACCCATAGACCTCTTGTCGCGCCTCTTGCGGACCCCCTCGTATGATATTTCGGGAAACTTGCGTTGGAACCCCATGCAGCCCTTGAATCCGTGAGCTAACACCCATAGAAATGAGCCCAAATCGCCTGTTTCGACTTCCTTTGCCCATAAAATCCGACAGGCCTCATCCAAACCCGTCAAGACCCATGGAGCTCTTGCCGTGCCTCTTGCGTGCCCCCTCGTGTGATTTTTTGAGATACTTGCGCCGGAACCCCAGGCAGGCCCTGGATCCGTGGGCTAACACCCACAGAAATGAGCCCAAATCGCATGTTTCCACTTCCTTGGCCCATAAAGTTCAACCAGGCATCATCCAACCCCGCCGGGAGACATGGACCTCTTGTCGCGCCTCTTGCAAACTCCCTCGTATGATTTTTTGGGAAACTTGCGCCGGAACTCCATGCAACCCATGAATCCGTGGGCTAACACGCACAAAAAATGAGCCCAAATTGCCTGTTTCCACTTCCTTGGCCCATATAATCCAACCAGGCCTCATCCAACCCCGTCGGGACCCATGGACCTCTTTCCGCACCTCTTGCAGACCCCCTCATATGATTTTTTGGGAAACTTGCGCCGGAACCCCATGCAGCGCAAGGATCCGTGGGCTAACACCCACAGAAATGAGCCCAAATCGCCTGTTTCCACATCCTTGGCCCATAAAATCAAACCAGGCCTCATCCAACCCCTCCGGGAGCCATGGACCTCTTTCCGCACCTCTTCCAGACCCCATCGTATGATTTTTCAGGAAACTTGCGCCGGAACCCCATGCAGCCCCTGAATCCATGGCCTAACACCCACAGAAATGAGCGCAAATCCCCTGTTTCCACTTCCTTGGCCCATAAAATCCAACCAGGCCTCATCCAACCCCGCCGGGACCCATGGACCTCTTCCGTGCCTCTTGCGGACCCCCTCGTATGATTTTTCGAGAAATTTGCGCCGGAACCCCATGCAGCGCCAGAATCCGTGGGCTAACACCCACAGAATTGAGCCTAAATCGCCTGTTTCCATTTCCTTGGCCCATAAAATCCAACCAGGCCTCATTCAACCCTGTCGGGACCCATGGACCTCTTGCCACGCCTCTTGCGGACCCCCTCGTATAATTTATCGGGAAACATTCGCCAGAACCCCATGCAGCCCTTGAATTCGTGGGCTAACACCCACATAAATGAGCCCAAATTGCCTGTTTCCACTTCCTTGGCCCATAAAATCAGACCAGGCCTCATCCAAACCCGTCGGGACCCATTGACCTCTTGCCGCACCTCTTGCGGACCCCCTCGTATGAATTTTCGGGAAACTTGCGCCGGACCCCATGCAGCCCCTGAATCCGTGGGCTAGCACCCACAGAAAGGACCCCAAATCGCCTGTTTCCACTTCCTTGGCCCATAAAATCCAACCAGGCCTCATCTAACCCCACCAGGACCCATAAACCTCTTTCCGCGCCTCTTGCGGACCCCATCGAATGATTTTCTGGGAAACTTGCGCCGGAACCCCATGCAGCGCCAGAATCCGTGGGCTAACAACCACAGAAATGGGCCAAAATCGCCTGTTTCCACTTCCTTGGCCCATAAAATCCAACCAGGCGTCATCTAACCCCGCCGGCACCCATGGACCTCTTGCCGCGCCTCTTGCGGACCCCCTCGTATGATCTTTCAGAAAAGTTTAGCCGGAACCCCATGCAGCCCCTAAATCCGTGGGCTAACACCCACAGAAATGAGCCCGAATTGCCTGTTTCCACTTACTTGGCCCATAAAATCAAACAGGCCTCATCCAACCCCGCTGGGACCCATGGACGTCTTGCCGCGCCTCGTTCGGACCCCCTCATATGATTTTCTAGGAAATTGCACCGGAACCCTATGCAGCCCCTGAATCTGTGGGCAAACACCCACAGAAATGAGCCCAAATCGCCTATTTCCACTTCCTTGGCCCATAAAATCCAACCTGGCCTCATCCAACCCCGTCGGGACCCATGCACCTCTTTCCGCGCCTCTTGTGGACCCCCTCGTATGATATTTTGGGAAACTTTCGCCGGAACCCCATGCAGCCTCTGAATTCGTGGGCTAACACCCACAGAAATGAGCCCAAATCGCCTATTGCCATTTTCTTGGCTTATAAAATCCAACCAGGCCTCATCCAACACTTTCGGGACCCATGGACCTCTTGTCGCGGCTCTTGCGGACCCCCTCGTATGAGTTTTTTGGAAACATTCGACGGAACCCCATGCAGCCCCTGAATCCGTGGGCTAACACCCACAGAAATGAGCAAAAATTGCCTGTTTCCACTTCCTTGGCCCATAAAATCCAACCAGGCCTCGTCCAACCCTTCTGGGACCCATGAATCTCTTGTCACGCCTCTTGCAGACCCCCTCGTATGACTTTTCAGGAAACTTGCGCCGGAACCCAATGCAGCGCCAGAATCCGTGGGCAAACAAGCACAGAAATGAGCCCAAATCGCCTGTTTCCACTTCCTTGGCCCATAAAATCCAACCAGGCCTCATCCAACCCCGCCGGAACCCATGGACCTCTTGTCGCGCCTCTTGCAAACCGCCTCGTATGATTTTTTGTGAAACTTGCGCCGGAACCCCATGCAGCGCCAGAATCCGTGAGCTGACAACCACCGAAATGAGCCCAAATCGCCTGTTTCCACGTCCTTGGCCCATAAAATCCAACCATGCCTCATCCTACCCCGCCGGGACCCATGGACCTCTTGCCGCACGTCTTGCAGACCCCCTCATATGATATTTCAGGAAACTTTCGCCGGAACCCCATGCAGCCCCTAAATCCGTGGGCAAACACCCACAGAAATGAGCCCAAATTGCCTGTTTTCACTTCCTTGGCCCATAAAATCAAACCAGGCCTCATCCAACCCCGCCGGGATGCATGGACCTCTTTCCATGCCTCTTCCAGACTCCCTCGTATGATTTTTCGAGAAAATTGCGCCGGAACCCCATGCAGCCCCTGAATCCGTGGGCTAACACCCACAGAAATGAGCCCCAAATCGCCTGTTTCCAATTCCTTGGCCCATAAAATCCAACTAGGCCTCATCCAACCCCGCTGGGACCCTTGGACCTCTTGCCGCGACTCTTGTGGACCCCCTCGTATGATTTTTCAAGAAACTTGCGCCGGAACCCCATGCAGCCCCTGAATCTGTGGGCTAACACCCACAGAAATGAGCCCAAATCGCCTGTTTTCACTTCCTTGGCCTATAAAATCCAACCAGGCCTTATACAACCCCGCCGGGACCCATGGACCTCTTTAAGTGCTTCTTGCGGACCCCCTCGTATGATTGTTTGGGAAAATTTCGCCACAACCCCATGGAGCCCCTGAATCCGTGGGCTAACACCCACAGAAATGAGCCCAAATCGCCTGTTTCCACTTCCTTGGCCCAAAAAATCCAACCAGGCCTCATCCAACCACCCCGGGAGCCATGGACCTCTTGTCGCGCCTCTTCTGGACCCCCACGTATGATTTTTCAGGAAACTTGCGCCGGAACCCCATGCAACCCCTAAATCCGTGGGCTAACACCCACAGAAATGAGCCCAAATCGCCTGTTTCCACTTCCTTGGCCCATAAAATCCAACCAGGCCTCATCCAACCCCGCTGGGACCCATGAACCTCTTGCCGCGCCTCTTGTGGACCCCTCGTATGATTTTTCGAGAAACTTTCGCCGTAACCCCATGCAGCCCCTGAATTCGTGGGCTAACACCCACAGAAATGAGCCAAAATCGCCTGTTTCCACTTCCTTGGCCAATAAATTCCAATCAAGCCTCATCCAACCCAGTCAGGAACAATGGACCTCTTGCCGCGCCTCTTGCGGACCCCCTCGTATGATTTTTCGGGAAACTTGCGCCGGAACCCTATGCAGCGCCAGAATCCGTGGGCTAACACCCACAGAAACGAGCCCAAATCGCCTATTTCCACTTCCTTGGCCCATAAAATCAAACCAGGCCTCATCCAACCCCACTGGGACCCATGGACCTCTTGTCGCGCCTCTTGCGGACCCCCTCGTATGATTTTTCAGGAAACTTGCGCCGGAACCCCATGCAGTGCCAGAATTCATGGGCTAACACCCACAGAAAAGAGCCCAAATCGCCTGTTTCCACTTCCTTGGCCCATCAAATCCAAGCAGGCCTCATCCAATCCCGCCGGGACCCATAGACCTCTTGCCGCACCTCTTGCAGACCCCTTCGTATGATTTTTTAGGAAACTTGCGCGGGAACCCCATGCAGCGCCAGAATCCGTGGGCTAACACACACAGAAATGAGCCCAAATCGCCTGTTTCCACTTCCTTGGCCCATAAAATCCAACCAGGCGTCATCCAACCCCGCTGGGACCTATAGACCTCTTGTCGCGCCTGTTGCGGACCCCCTCGTATGATTTATCGCGAAACTTGCAACGGAACCCCATGAAGCGCCTAATATCCGTGCGCTAACACCCATAGAATTGAGCCCAAAACGATTATTTCCACTTCCTTGGCCCACAAAATCCAAGCAGGCGTCATCTAACCCCGCCGGAACCCATAGACCTCTTGTCGCGCCTTTTGCAGAACCCCTTGTATGATTTTTCAGGAAACTTGCACCGGAAACCCATGAAGCCCCTGAATCCGTGGGCTAACACACACAGAAATGAGCCCAAATCGCCTGTTTCCACTTCCTTGGCCAATAAAATCCAACCAGGCCTCATCCAACCCAGCTGGGACCTATAGACCTTTTTCCGCGCCTCTTGCGGACCCCCTTGTATTATTTTTAGGGAAACTTGCACCGGAACCCCATGCAGCGCCAGAATCCATGGTCTAACACCCACAGAAATGAGCCCAAATCTCCTGTTTCCACTTCCTTGGCCCATAAAATCCAACCAGGGGTCATCCAACCCCACCGGAACACATGGTCCTCTTGCCGCACCTCTTGCGGACCCCTCGTATGATTTTTCGGGAAACTTGCGCCGGAACCCTATGCAGCGCCAGAATCTGGGGGCTAACACCCACAAAAATGAGCCCAAATTGCATGTTTCCACTTCCTTGGCCCATAAAATCCAACCAGGCCTCATCCAACCCCGTCGGGACCTATAGACCTCTTGCAGGCCTCATCCAACCCCGTCGGGACCTATAGACCTCTTGTCACGCCTCTTGCGAACCCCCTTGTATGATTTTTCGGGAAACTTGCGTCGGAACCCCATGCAGCGCTAGAATACGTGGTCTAACACCCACAAAAATGAGCCTAAATCGCCTGTTTCCACTTCCTTGGCCTATAAAATCCAACCAGGCGTCATCCAACCCCGTCGGGACACATGGACCTCTTGCCGCACCTCTTGCGGACCCCCTCGTACGATTTTTCGGGAAACTTGCGCCGGAACCCTATGCAGCGCCAGAATCCGTGGGCTAACACCCACAAAAATGAGCCCAAATCGCATGTTTCCACTTCCTTGGCCCATAAAATCCAACCAGGCCTCATCCAACCCCGTCGGGACCAATGGACCTCTTGCCGCGCTTCTTGCAGACCCCCTCGTATGAGTTTTCGAGAAACTTGCGCCGGAACCCCATGCAGCCCCTGTATCCGTGGGCTAAGACCCACAAAAATGAGCCCAAATCGCCTGTTTCCACTACCTTGGCCTATAAATTCCAACCATGCCTCATCCAACCCCACCGGGACCCATGGACCTCTTTCCGCACCTCTTGAAGACCCCCTCGTATGATTTTTAAGGAAACTTGCGCCGAAACCCCCTGCAGCGCCAGAATACATGGGCTAACACCCACAGAATTGAGCCCAAATTGCCTGTTTCCACTTCCTTGGCCCATAAAATCCAACTTGGCCTCATCCAACCCTGCCTGGACCTATGGACCTCTTGCCGCGCCTCTTGCTGACCCCCTCGTATGATATTTCGGGAAACCTGCACTGGAACCCCATGCAGCCCCTGAATCCGTAGGATAACACCCACAGAAATGAGCCCAAATCGCCTGTTTCCACTTCCTTGGCCCATAAAATCCAACCAGGCCTCATCCAACCCTGCCGGGACCCATCGACCGCTTGTCGTGCCACTTGCGGACCCCCTCGTATGATTTTTCGAGAAACTTATGCCGGAACCCCATGCAGCGCCAGAATCCGTGGGCTAACACCCACAGAAATGAGCCCAAATCGCCTATTTCCACTTCCTTGGCCCATAAAATCCAACCATGCCTCATCCAACCCCGCCGGGACCGAATAGACCTCTTGTCACGCCTCTTGCGGATCCCCTCGTATGATATTTCAAGAAACTTGTGCCGGAACCCAATGCAGCGCCTGAATCTGTGGGCTAAAACCCACAGAAATGAGCCCAAATTTATTGTTTCCACTTCCTTGGCCCATAAAATCCAACCAGGCCTCATCCAACCCCGCTGAAACCCATGGACCTCTTGTTGCGCCTCTTTCGTACCCCCTCGTATGATATTTCAAGAAACTTGCACCAGAACCCCATGCAGCCCCTGAATCCATGGGCTAACACCCACAGAAATGAGCCCAAATCGCCTGGTTCCACTTCTTTGGCCCATAAACTCCAACCAGGCCTCATCCAACCCCACCGGGACCCATGGACCTCTTGCCACGCCTCTTGCGGACTCCCTCGTATGAGTTTTCAAGAAACTTGCGCCAGAAAGCCAGGCGGCCCCTGAATTCGTGGGCTAACACCCACAGAAATGAGCCAAAATCGCCTGTTTCCACTACCTTGGCCCATAAAATCCAACCAGGCCTCATTCGACCTCGTCGGGTCCCATGGAGCTCTTGCCGCGCCTCTTGAGGACCCCCCATATGATGTTTCGAGAAACTTGCGCCATACCCCTTTGCAGCCCCTGAATCCGTGGGCAAATACCCATAGAAATGAGCCCAAATCGCTTATTTCCACTTCCTTGGCCCATAAAATCAAATCAGACCTCATCCAACGCTGCCAGGGCCCATGGACCTCTTGCCGCGTCTCTTGCGGATCCCCTCGTATGAATTTTCAGTAAACTTGCGCCGGAACCCCATGCACCGCCAGAATCCGTGGGCTAACACCCACTGATATGAGCCCAAATCGCATGTTTCCACTTCCTTGTCCCATAAAATCCAACCAGGCCTCATCCAACCCCGTCAGGACCCATGGTCCTCTTGCCGCACCTCTTGCGGATCCCCTCGTATGATTTTTCGGGAAACTTGCGCCGGAACCCCATGCAGCCCCTGAATCCGTGGACTAACACACACAGAAATGAGCCCAAATCGCCTGTTTCCATTTCCTTGGCCCATAAAATCCAACCAGGCCTCATCCAACCCCGCCGGGACCCATGGACCTCTTGCCGCGCCTCTTGCAGACCCGCTCGTTTGAGTTTTCAAGAAACTTGCACCGGAACGCCAGGCAGCCCTGAATCCGTGGGCTAACACCCACAGAAATGAGCCGAAATCGCCTGTTTCCACTTCCTTGGCCCATAAAATCCAACCATGCCTCATCCATCCCGCTAGGACCCATGGACCTCTTGTCGTGCCTCTTGCGGACCCCCTCGTATGATTTTTCAAGAAACTTGTGCCGGAACCCCATGCAGCGCCAGAATCCGTGGGCTAACACCCATAGAAATGAGCCCTAATTGCCTGTTTCCACTTCCTTGGCCCATAAAATCCAACCAGGCCTCATCAAACCCCGCGGGGACCCATGGACCTCTTGCCGCACCTCTTGCAGACCCGCTCGTATGAGTTTTTGGGAAACTTGCGCCGGAACCCCATGCAGCGCCTGAATCCCTGGGCTAACACCCAAAGAAATGAGCCCAAATCGATTGTTTCCACTTCCTTGGCCCATAAAATCCAAGCAGACCTCATCCTACCCTGCCGGGACCCATAGACCTCTTGCCGCGCCTCTCGCAGACCCCCTCGTATGATTTTTCAGCAAACTTGCACCGGAAACCCATGCAGCCCCTGAATCCGTGGGCTAACACGCACAGAAATGAGCCCAAATTGCCTGTTTCCACTTCCTTGGCCCATAAAATCCAACCAGGCCTCATCCAACCCCGCTGGGACCCACAAACCTCTTGTCGCGCCCCTTGTGGACCCATTGTATAATTTTTTGGGAAACTTGCGCCAGAACCCCATGCTGCGCCAGAATCCGTGTGCTAACACCCACAGAAATGAGCCCAAATCGCCTGTTTCCACATCCTTGGCCCATAAAATCCAACCAGGCATCATCCAACCCCGCCGGGATACATGGACCTCTTGCCGCGCCTCTTGCGGACCCCCTCGTATGATTTTGCGGGAAACTTGCATCGGAACCCTATATAGCGCCAGAATCCGTGGGCTAACACCCACAGAAATGAGCCCAAATCGCATGTTTCCACTTCCTTGGCCCATAAAATCCAACCAGGCCTCATCCAACCCCGCCAGGACCCATGGACCTCTTGCCGCGCCTCTTGTGGACCCCCTCGTATGAGTTTTCAGGAAACTTGTGCCGGAACCCCATGCAGCGCCAGAATCCGTGGGCTAAAACCCACAGAAATGAGCCCAAATCGCTTGTTTCCACTTCCTTGGCCCATAAAATCCAACCACACCTCAACCAACCCCGCCGGGACCCATGGACCTCTTGCCGCGGCTCTTGCGGACCTCCTCGTATGATTATTTGGGAAACTTGCGCCGCAACCCCATGCAGCCCCTGAATCCGTGGGCTAACACCCACAGAAATGCGCCCAAATCGCCTGTTTCCACTTTCTTGGTCCATATAATCCAACCAGGCCTCATCCAACCCCGTCGGGACCCATGGTCCTCTTGCCGCACCTCTTGTGGACCCCCTCGTATGCGTTTTTGGGAAACTTGCGCCGGAACCCCATGCAGCGCCAAAATCCGTGGGCTAACACCCACAGAATTGATCCCAAATCGCCTGTTTCCACTTCCTTGGCCAATAAAATCCAACCAGGCCTCATCCAACCCTGTCGGGACCCATAGACCTCTTGTCGCGCCTCTTGCGGACCCCCTCGTATGATATTTCTGGATACTTGCGCCGAAACCCCATGCAGCCCCTGAATCCATGAGCTAACACCCATAGAAATGAGCCCAAATCGCCTGTTTCCACTTCCTTTGCCCATAAAATCCGACCAGGCCTCATCCAAACCCGTTGAGACCCATGGAGCTCTTGCCGTGCCTCTTGCGGACCCCTTCGTATGATTTTTTGAGATACTTGCGCTGGAACCCCAGGCAGGCCCTGGATCCGTGGGCTAACACCCACAGAAATGAGCCCAAATCGCATTTTTCCACTTCCTTGGCCCATAAAGTCCAACCAGGCCTCATCCAACCCCGCCGGGAGCCATGGACCTCTTGTCGCGCCTCTTGTAAACCCCCTCGTATGATTTTTTGGGAAACTTGCGCCGGAACCCCATGCAACCCATGAATCCGTGGGCTAACACGCACAAAGAATGAGCCCAAATTGCCTGTTTCCACTTCCTTGGCCCATATAATCCAACCAGGCCTCATCTAACCCCGTCGGGACCCATGGACCTCTTCCCGCACCTCTTGAAGACCCCCTCATATGATTTTTTGGGAAACTTGCGCCGGAACCCCATGCAGCGCAAGGATCCGTGGGCTAACACCCACAAAAATGAGCCCAGATCGCCTGTTTTCAATTCCTTGGCCTATAAAATCCAACGAGGCCTAATCCAACCCCACCGGGACCCATGGACCTCTTGCCATGCCTTTTACGGACATCTCATATGATTTTTTGGGAAACTTACACCGGAACCCCATGCAGCGCCAGAATTCGGGGGCTAACGCCCACAGAAATAAGCCCAAATCGCATGTTTCCACTTCCTTGACCCATAAAATCCAACCAGGCCTCATCCAACCACGCCGGGACCCATGGTCCTCTTGCTGCGCCACTTGCGGACCCCCTCGTATGATTTTTCGGGAAACTTGCGCAGGAACCCCATGCAGCGCCAGAATCCGTGGGCTAATACCCACAGAAATGAGCCCAAATTGCCTGTTTCCACTTCCTTGGCCCATAAAATCCAACCATGCCTCATCCAACCCCGTCGGGACCCATGGCCCTCTTGTCGCGCCTCTTGCGGACCCCCTCGTATGATTTTTTGGGAAACTTATGTTGGAACCCCATGCAACTTCAGAATCCGTGGATTCACCCACAGAAATGAGCCCAAATCGCCTGTTTCCACTTCCTTGGCCCATAAAATCCAACCAGGCCTCATCCAACCCCACCGGGACCCATGGGCCTCTTGTCGTGCCTTTGCGGACCCCTCGTATGGTTTTTTGGGAAACTTACACCGGAACCCCATGCAGCGCCAGAATCCGTGGGCTAACACCAACAGAAATAAGCCCAAATCGCCTGTTTCCACTTCCTTGAACCATAAAATCCATTCATGCCTCATCCGACCCCGCCGGGACCCATAGACCTCTTGTCGCGCCTCTTGCAGACCCCCTCATGTGATTTTTTGGGAAACTTGCGCCGGAACCCCATGCAGCGCAAGGATCCGTGGGTTAACACCCACAGAAATGAGCCCAAATCGCCTGTTTCCACTTCCTTGGCACATAAAATCCAACCAAACCTCATCAAACCCCGCGGGACCCATGGACCTCTTGTCGCACCTCTTGCAGACCCCCTCATATGATTTTTTGGGAAACTTGCGTCGGAACCCATGCAGCCCCTGAATCCGTGGGCTAACACCCATAGAAATGAGCCTATATCGCCTGTTTCCATTTCCTTGGCCTATAAAATCCAACCAGGCCTCATCCAACCAGCCGGGACTCATTGACCTCTTGCCGCGCCTCTTGCGGACCCCCTCGTATGATTTTTTGGTAAACTTGCGCAGGAACCCCATGCAGCGCCAGAATCCGTGGGCTAACACCCACAGAAATGAGCCCAAATTGCATGTTTTCACTTCCTTGGCCTATAAACTCTAACCAGGCCTCATCCAACCCCATCGGGACCCATGGACCTCTTGCCGTGACTTTTGCGGACCCCTCATATGATTTTTTGGGAAACTTACACCGGAACCCCATGCAGCACCAGAATCCGGGGGCTAACGCCCACAGAAATAAGCCCAAATCGCCTGTTTCCACTTCCTTGGCCCATAAAATCCAACCGGGCCTCATCCAACCCCGCCGGGACCTATGGACCTCTTGCCACGCCTCTTTCGGACCCCCTCTTATGATATTTCAAGAAACTTGCGCCAGAACCCCATGCATCGCAAGAATCCATGGGCTAACACCCACAGAAATGAGCCCAAATTGCCTGTTTCCACTTCCTTGGCCCATAAAATCATACCAGGCCTCATTCAACCATACCGAGACCCATGGACCTCTTGTCGCGCCTCTTGCGTACCCCCTCGTACGATTTTTTGCAAAATTTGCGCTGGAACCCCATGCAGCCCCTAAATCCGTGGGCTAACACCCACAGAAACGAGCCCAAATCGCCTGTTTTACTTCCTTGGCCCATAAATTCCAACCAGGCCTCATCTAACCCTTCCGGGATCCATGGACCTCTTATTGCGCCTCTTGCAGACCCCCTCGTGTGATTTTTTGGGAAACTTGCGCCGGAACCCCATGTAGCGCAAAAATCCGTGGGCTAATACCCACAGAAATGAGCCCGAATAGCCTGTTTCCACTTCCTTGGCCCTTAAAATCTAACCAGGCCTAATTCAACCATGCCAGGACCCATAGACCTCTTTCCGCTCCTCTTGCAGACCCTCTCGAATGATTTTTCGGGAAACATTCGCTGGAACCCCATGCAGCCCCTGAATTCGTGGGCTTATACCCACAGAAATGAGCCTAGATCGCCTGTTTCCAGCTTCGTGGCCCATAAAATCCAACCAGGCCTTATCCAACCCCGCCGGGACCCATGGACCTCTTGTCGTGCCTCTTGCGGACCCCCTCATATGATTTTTCGGGAAACTTTTGCCGGAACCCCATGCAGCCCCTGAATCTGTAGGCTAACACCCACAGAAATCCAACCAGGCCTCATCCAACCCCGCCGGGACCCATGGACCTCTTTCCACGCCACTTAGGGACCCCCTCGTATGATTTTTCGAGAAACTTGCACCGAAACCCCATGCATCGCAAGAATTCGTGGGCTTACACCCACAGAAATGAGCCAAAATCGCCTGTTTCCACTTCCTTGGCCCATAAAATCCAACCAGGCCTCATTCAACCATGCCGGGACCCATGGTCCTCTTTCCGCTCCTCTTGCGGACCCCCTCGTTTGATTTTTTGAGAAAATTGCACCGGAACCCCATGCAGCCCCTGAATCCGTGGGCTAACACCTACAGAAATGAGCCCAAATTGCCTGTTTCCACTTCCTTGGCCCATAAAATCCAACCATGCCTTATTCAACCATGCTGGGACCCATGGACCTCTTGTCGAGCCTCTTGCGGACCCCCTCGTATGATTTTTGGGAAACTTTCTCCGGAACCCCATGCAGCCCCTGAATCCATGGGCTAACACCCACAGAATGAGCCCAAATCGCCTGTTTCCACTTCCTTGGCCCATAAAATCAACCCAGGCCTCATCCAGCCCTGCTGGGAGCCATGGACCTCTTGTCGCGCCTCTTCCAGACCCCGTTGTATGATTTTTCAGGAATTTTGCGCCGGAACCCCATGCACCCCCTGAATCCGTGGGCTAACACCCACAGAAATGAGCCCAAATCACCTGTTTCCACTTCCTTGGCCCATAAAATCCAACCAGGCATTAGTTAACCCCGTCGGGACCCATGGACCTCTTGCCGTGCCTCTTGCGGACCCCCTCGTA
Organism: Solanum rostratum; assembly: GCA_029948455.1. Taxonomy (NCBI): domain Eukaryota; kingdom Viridiplantae; phylum Streptophyta; class Magnoliopsida; order Solanales; family Solanaceae; genus Solanum; species Solanum rostratum. Next base: position 2,952,289 of record CM057053.1, on the reverse strand, counting down.
TGATTCTTCGGGAAACTTTTGCCGGAACCCCATGCTGCCCCTGAATCCGTGGGCTAACACCCACAGAAATGAGCCCAAATCGCCTGTTTCCACATCCTTGGCCCATAAAATAAAACCAGGCCTCATCCGACCCCGCCGGGAGCCATGGACCTCTTGCCGCACCTCTTCCAGACCCCCTCGTATGATTTTTCAGGAAACTTGCGCCGGAACCCCATGCAGCCCCTGAATCCATGGCCTAACACCCGCAGAAATGAGCGCAAATCGCCTGTTTCTACTTCCTTGGCCCATAAAATCCAACCAGGCCTCATCCAACCCCGCCGGGACCCATGGACCTCTTCCGCGCCTCTTGCGGACCCCCTCGTATGATTTTTCGAGAAACTTGCGTCGGAACCCCATGCAGCGCCAGAATCCGTGGGCTAACACCCACAGAAATGAGCCTAAATCGCCTGTTTCCATTTCCTTGGCCCATAAAATCCAACCAGGCCTCATTCAACCCTGCCGGGACCCATGGACCTCTTTCCGAGCCTCTTGCAGTCCCCCTCGTATAATTTATCAGGAAACTTTCGCCGGAACCCCATGCAGCCCTTGAATCCGTGGGCTAACACCCACAGAAATGAGCCCAAATTGCCTGTTTCCACTTCCTTGGCCCATAAAATCAGACCAGGCCTCATCCAAACCCGTCGGGACCCATGGACCTCTTTCCGCACCTCTTGCGGACCCCCTCGTATGATTTTTCGGGAAACTTGCGCCGGACCCTATGCAGCCCCTGAATCCGTGAGCTAACACCCACAGAAATGACCCCAAATCGCCTGTTTCCACTTCCTTGGCCCATAAAATCCAACCAGGCCTCATCCAACCCCACCGGGACCCATAAACCTCTTTCCGAGCCTCTTGTGGACCCCATCGTATGATTTTTTGGGAAACTTGCGCCGGAACCCCATGCAGCGCCAGAATCCGTGGGCTAACAACCACAGAAATGGGCCAAAATCGCCTGTTTCCACTTCCTTGGCCCATAAAATCCAACCAGGCGTCATCTAACCCCGCCGGCACCCATGGACCTCTTGCCGCGCCTCTTGCGGATCCCTTCGTATGATTTTTCAGAAAAGTTTAGCCGGAACCCCATACAGCCCCTAAATACGTGGGCTAACACCCACAGAAATGAGCCCGAATTGCCTGTTTCCACTTACTTGGCCCATAAAATCAAACCAGGCCTCATCCAACCCCGCTGGGACCCATGGACGTCTTGTCGCGCCTCTTTCGGACCCCCTCATATGATTTTCTGGGAAATTGCACCGGAACCCTATGCAGCCCCTGAATCTGTGGGCAAACACCCACAGAAACGAGCCCAAATCGCCTATTTCCACTTCCTTGGCCCATAAAATCCAACCTGGCCTCATCCAACCCCGTCGGGACCCATGCACCTCTTGCCGCGCCTCTTGTGGACCCCCTCGTATGATATTTTGGGAAACTTTCGCCGGAACCCCATACAGCCTCTGAATCAGTGGGCTAATACCCATAGAAATGAGCCCAAATCGCCTATTGCCACTTTCTTGGCTTATAAAATCCAACCAGGCCTCATCCAACCCTGCCGGGACTCATGGACCTCTTGTCGCGGCTCTTGCGGACCCCCTCGTATGATTTTTTTTGAAACGTTCGACGGAACCCCATGCAGCCCCTGAATCCGTGGGCTAACACCCACAGAAATGAGCAAAAATTGCCTGTTTCCACTTCCTTGGCCCATAAAATCCAACCTGGCCTCATCCAACACCGTTGCGACCTAGGAACCTCTTGTCGCGCCTCTTAAAGACCCCCTCGTATGATCTTTTGGGAGACTTGCGCCGGAACCCCATGCAGCCCCTGAATCCGTGGGCTAACACCCACAGAAATGAGCCTAAATCGCCTGTTTTCACTTCCTTGGCCCATAAAATCCAACGAGGCCTCATCCAACCCTTCTGGGACCCATGAACCTCTTATCGCGCTTCTTGCAGACCCCCTCGTATGAATTTTCGGGAAACTTGCGCCGGAACCCCATGCAGCGCCAAGAATCCGTGGGCTAACAAGCAAAGAAATGAGCCCAAATCGCCTGTTTCCACTTCCTTGGCCCATAAAATCCAACCAGGCCTTATACAACCCCGCCGGGACCCATGGACCTCTTGCAGTGCTTCTTGCGGACCCCCACGTATGATTGTTTGGGAAAATTTCGCCATAACCCCATGCAGCCTCTGAATCCGTGGGCTAACACCCACAGAAATGAGACCAAATTGCCTGTTTCCATTTCCTTGGCCCATAAAATCCAACTAGGACTCATCCAACCACCACGGGAGCCATAGACCTTTTGTCGCGCCTCTTCTGGACCCCCTCGTATGATTTTTCAGGAAACTTGCGCCGGAACCCCATGCAACACCTAAATCCGTGGGCTAACACCCACAGAAATGAGCCCAAATCGCCTGTTTCCACTTCCTTGCCCCATAAATTCCAACCAGGCCTCATCCAACCCCGCTGGGACCCATGGACCTCTTGTCGCGCCTCTTGTGGACCCCTCGTATGATATTTCGGGAAACTTTCGCCGGAACCCCATGCAGCCCCTGAATTCGTTGGCTAACACCCACAGAAATGAGCCAAAATCGCCCGTTTCCACTTCCTTGGCCAATAAAATCCAATCAAGCCTCATCCAACCCAGTCAGGACCCATGGACCTCTTGCCACGCCTTTTGCGGACCCCCTCGTATGATTTTTTGGGAAACTTGCACCGAAATTGCATGCAACGCCAGAATCCGTGGGCTAACACCCACAGAAATGAGCCCAAATCGCCTGTTTCCACTTCCTTAGCCCATAAAATCCAACCAGGCCTCATTCAACCCCGCCGGCACCCATGGACCTCTTGCCGTGCCTTTTGCGGACCCCCTCGTATGATTTTTCAGGAAACTTTCACCGGAACCCCATGCAGCCATTGAATCCGTGGGCTAACACCCACAAAAATGATCCCAAATCGCCTGTTTCCACTTCCTTGGCCCATAAAATCCAAACAGGCCTTATCCAACCCCGCCGGGACCCATGGACCTCTTGCCGCTCCTTTTGCGAACCCCCTCGTATGACTTTTTGGGAAACTTGCGCCGGAACCCCATGCAGCCCCTGAATCTGTGGTCTAACACCCACAGAAATGAGCTCAAATCGCCTCTTTCTACTTCCTTGGCCCATAAAATCCAACCAGGCCTCATCCTAACCCGCCGGGACCCATTGACCTCTTGCCGCACCTCTTGCGGACCCCTCGTATGATTTTTAAGGAAACTTTCATCGGAACCCCATGCAACCCCTGAATCCGTGGGCTAACACGCACAAAAAATGAGCCCAAATTGCCTGTTTCACTTCCTTGGCCCATAAAATCCAACCAGGCCTCATCCAACCCTGTCAGGACCTATAGACCTCTTGCCGCTCCTCTTGCGGACCTCCTCGTATGATTTTTTGGGAAACTTGCGCCAGAACCCCATGCAGCCCATGAACCGTGGTCTAACACCCACAAAAATGAGCTAAAATCGCCTGTTTCCTCTTCCTCGGCCCATAAAATCCAACTAGGCCTCATCCAAACCTGCCGGGACAATGGACCTCTTGTCGCGCCTCTTGCGGACCCTCTCGTATGATTTTTCGGTAAATTTGTGCCGGAACCCCATGCAGCCCCTGAATCGTTGGGCTAACACCCACAGAAATGAGCCGTAGTCGCCTGTTTCCACTTCCTTGGCTCATAAAATCCAACCAGGCCTCATCCAACCCTGCCGGGACCAATAGACCTCTTGCCACTCCTCTTGCGGACCTCCTCGTATGATTTTTTGGGAAACTTGCGTCGGAACCCCATGCAGCCCATGAATCCGTGGGCTAATACCCACAGAAATGAGCCCAAATCACCTGTTTCCACTTCCTTGGCCCATAAAATCCAACCAGGCCTCATCAAACCCCATCGGGACCCATGGACCTCTTGTCGCGCCTCTTGCGGGCTTCCTCATATGATTTTTTGGGAAACTTGCGTCGGAACCCCATGCAGCACCAGAATCCGTGGGCTAACACCCACAAAAATTAGCCGAAATCGCCTGTTTCCACTTCCTTGGCCCATAAAATCCAACAAGGCCTCATCCAACCCCACCGGGACCCATGGACCTCTTTCCGCGCCTATTTCGGACCCGCTCGAATGACATTTCGGGAAACTTGCGCCAGAACCCCATGCAGCCCCTGAATCCGTGGGCTAACACCCACAGAAATGAGCCCAAATAGCCAGTTTCCACTTCCTTGGCCCATAAAATCAAACTAGGCCTCAGCCAACCCCGTTGGGACCCATGGACCTCTTGCCGCGCCTCTTGCGGACCCCCTCGTATGATTGTTTGAGAAACTTGCGCCTGAACCCCATGCAGCGTCAGAATCCATGGGCAAAACCCCACAAAAATGTGCCCAAATCGCCTGTTTCCACTTCCTTGGCCCATAAAATCCAACAAGGCCTCATCAAACCCAGCTGAGACCCATGGACCTCTTGTCACGCCTCTTGCTGACCCCCTCGTACGATTTTTTGGGAAACTTGCGCCGGAACCCCATGCAGCCCCTGAAACCGTGGGCTAACACCCAGAAAAATGAGCCCAAATCGCCTGTTTCCACTTCCTTAGCCCACAAAATCCAACCAGGCCTCATCCAACACCGCCAGGACCCATCGACTTCTTGCCGCACCTCTTGCGGACCCCCTCGTATGATTCTTCAGGAAACTTGTGCCGGAACCCCATGCAGCGCCAGAATCTGTGGGCTAACACCCATAGAAAGGAGCCCAAATCGCCTGTTTCAACTTCCTTGGCCCATAAAATCCAACCAGGCCTCATCCAACCCCACCGGGACCCATGGACCTCTTGCCACGCCTCTTGCGGACCCCCTTTTATGATATTTCCGGAAACTTGCACCGGAACCCCATGCAACCCCTGAATCCGTGGGCTAACACCCACAGAAATGAACCAAAATCGCCTGTTTCCACTTCCTTGGCCCATAAAATCCAACCAGGCCTTATCCAACCCTGCCGGGACCCATGGACCTCTTGCCGCGCCTCTTGTGGACTCCGTCGTATGAATGTTTTGCAAACTGGCGCCGGAACCCCATGCAGCGCCAGAATCCGTAGGCTAACACCCACAAAAATGAGCCCAAATCGCCTCTTTCCACTTCCTTGGCCCATAAAATCCAACCAGTCCTCATCCGACCCCGCCGGGACCCATGGACCTCTTGCCGCGCCTCTTGTGGACCCCCTCATATTATTTTTCGAGAAACTTGTGCCGGAACCCCATGCATCCTCTGAACCCATGGGCTAACACCCACTGAAACGAGCCCAAATCGCCTATTTCCACTTCCTTGGCCCATAAAATCCAACCAGGCCTCATCCAACATCGCGGGGACCCATGGACCTCTTGTCGGGCCTCTTGCGGACCCCCTCGTATGATTTTTCGGGAAACTTGCACCGGAACCCCATGCAGCGCCAGAATCCGTAGGCTAACACCCACAGAAATGAGCCCAAATCGCCTGTTTCCACTTCCTTGGCTCATAAAATCCAACCAAGCCTCATCCAACCCCGCCGGGACCCATGGACCTCTTGCCGCGCCTCTTGCGAACTCCGTCGTATGATTTTTCGGGAAACTGGCGCCGGCACCCCATGCAGCCCCTGAATCCGTGGGCTAACACCCACAGAAATGAGCCGAAATCGCCTGTTTCCACTTCCTTGGCCCATAAAATCCAACCAAGCCACATCCAACCCCGCCGGGACCCATGGACCTCTTGCCACGCCACTTGCGGACCCCTCTTATGATTATTTGGGAAACTTTCGCCGAAACCCCATGCAGCGCCAGAATCCGTGGGCTAACACCCACAGAAATGAGCCCAAATCGCCAGTTTCCACTTTCTTGGCCTATAAAATCAACCGAGGCATCATCAAACCCCACCGGGACCAATGGACCTCTTGCTGCACCTCTTGCGAACCCCCTCGTATGACTTTTTGGGAAACATGCGCCGGAACCCCATGCAGCCCCTGAATCCGTGGGCTAAAACCCATAGAAATGAGCCCAAATCGCCCGTTTCCACTTCCTTGGCCCATAAAATCCAACAAGGCCTCATAAAACCCTGCCGGGACCCATGGACCTCTTGCCGTGCCTCTTGCGGACCCCTTCGTATGAGGTTTCAGGAAACTTTCGTGACAACCCCATGTAGCCCCTGAATCCGTGGGCTAACACCCACAGAAATGAGCCCAAATCACCTGTTTCCACTTCCTTGGCCCATAAAATCCAACCAGGCCTCATCCAACCCCCCCGGGAGCCATGGACCTCTTGTCGTGCCTCTTCCAGACCCCCTCGTATGATTTTTCAGGAAACTTGCGCCAGAACCCCATGCAACCCCTAAATCCGTGGGCTAACACCTACAGAAATGAGCCCGAATCGCCTTTTTCCATTTCCTTGGCCCATAAAATCCAACTAGGCCTCATCCAACCTGCCGGGACCCATGGACCTCTTGCCGCGCCTCTTGCGGACCCCCTCATATGATTTTTTGAGAAACTTGCGCCGGAACCCCCATGCAGCGCCAGAATTCGTGGGTTAACACCCATAGAAATGAGTCCAAATCGCCTGTTTCCACTTCCTTGGCCCATAAAATCTAACTAGGCCTCATCCAAACCCGCTGGGACCCATGGACCTCTTGCCACGCCTCTTGCGGACCCCCTCGTATGATTTTTCAAGAAACTTGCGCCGGAACCCCATGCAGCCCCTGAATCTGTGGGCTAACACCCACATATATGAGCCAAAATCGCCTGTTTTCACTTCCTTGGCTCATAAAATCCAACCAGGCCTCATCCAACCCCGCAGAGACCCATGGACCTCTTTCCGCACCTCTTGTAGACCCCCTCATATGATATTTTGGGAAACTTGCGCCGGAACCCCATGCAGCGCCAGAATCTGTGGGCTAACACCCACAGAAATGAGCCCAAATCACCTGTTTCCACTTCCTTGGCCCATAAAATCCAACCATGCCTCATCCAACCCCGTCGGGACCCATGGACCTCTTGTCGCGCCTCTTGCGGACCTCCTCATATGATTTTTTGGGAAACTTGCGTCGGAATCCCATGCAGCGCCAGAATACGTGGGCTAACACCCACAAAAATTAGCCCAAATCGTCTGTTTCCACTTCCTTGGCCCATAAAATCAAACAAGGCGTCATCCACCCCCACCGGGACCCATGGACTTATTGCCGCGCCTATTTCGGACCCGGTCGAATGATTTTTCGGGAAACTTGCGCTGGAACCCCATGCAGCCCCTGAATCCGTGGGCTAACACCCACGAAATGAGCCCAGATAGCCTGTTTACTTCCTTGGCCCATAAAATCAAACTAGGCCTCAGCCAACCCCGCTGGGATCCATGGACCTCTTTCCGCGCCTCTTGTAGACCCCCTCATATGATATTTTGGGAAACTTGCGCCGGAACCCCATGCAGCGCCAGAATCCATGGGCAAAACCCCACAAAAATGTGCCCAAATTCCCTGTTTCCACTTCCTTGGCCCATAAAATCCAACCAGGCCTCATCAAACCCCGCCGGGACCCATGGACCTCTTGTCATGCCTTTTGCTGACCCCCTCGTATGATTTTTCGGGAAACTTGCATCGGAACCCCATGCAGCCCCTGAAACCGTGGGCTAACACCCACATAAATGAGCCCAAATTGCCTGTTTCCACTTCCTTAGCCCATAAAATCCAACCAGGCCTCATCCTAACCCGCCGGGACCCATTATCCTCTTGCCGCACCTCTTGCGGACCCCTCGTATGATTTTTAAGGAAACTTTCATCGGAACCCCATGCAGCCCCTGAATCCGTGGGCTAACACGCACAAAAAATGAGCCCAAATTGCCTGTTTTCACTTCCTTGGCCCATAAAATCCAACCAGGACTCATCCAACCCCACCGGGACCCATGGACCTCTTTTCACGCCTCTTGCGGACCCCCTCTTAGGAGTTTTCCGGAAACTTACACCGCAACCCTATGCAACCCCTGAATCCGTGGGCTAACATCCACAGAAATGAGCCAAAATCGCCTGTTTGCACTTCCTTGGCCCATAAAATCCAACCAGGCCTCATCCAACCCCGCCGAGATCCATGGACCTCTTGTCGCGCCTCTTGCGGATCCCCTTGTATGATTTTTTGGAAAACTTGCACCAAAACCCCATGCAGCGCCAGAATCCGTTGGCTAACAGGCACAAAAATGAGCCCAAATCGCCTGTTTCCACTTCCTTGGCCCATAAAATCCAACCAGGCCTAATCCAACCCCGCTGGGACCCATAGACCTCTCGTCGCACCTCTTTCGAAAACCCTCGTATGATATTTTGGAAAGCTTGCGCCGGAACCCCTTGCAGCCCCTGATCCGTGGGCTAACACCCACATAAATGAGCTCAAATCGCCTGTTTCCACTTCCTTGGCCCATAAAATCACACCAGGCCTCATCCAACCATCCCGGGTCCCATGGACCTCTTGCCGTGCTTCTTTAGGACCCCCTCATGTGAGTTTTTGGGAAGCTTCCGCCGGAACCCCATGCAGCGCCAGAATCCATGGGCTAACACCCATAGAAATGAGCCCAAATTGCCTGTTTCCACTTCCTTGGACCATAAAATCCAACCAACCCTCATCCCACCCCGCCAGGACCCATGGACCTCTTGTCGCGCCTCTTGCGTACCCCCTCGTAGGATATTTTGGGAAACTTGCGCCAAAACCCCATGCAGCGCCAGAATCCGTGGGCTAACACCCACAGAAATGAGCCCAAATTGCCTGTTTCCACTTCCTTGGCCCATAAAATCCAACAAGGCCTCATCCAACCCCGCGGGGACCCATGGACCTCTTGCCGCGTCTCTTACGGACCCCCTCGTATGATTTTTTGGGTAACTTGCGTCGGAACCCCATGCAGCCCCTGAATCCGTGGGCTAACATCCACAGAAATTAGCCGAAATCGCATGTTTCCACTTCCTTGGCCCATAAAATCCAACTAAGCCACATCCAACCCGGCTGGGACCCATGGACCTCATGCCGCACCTCTTGCAGACTCCGTCATATGATTTTTCGGGAAACTGGCGCCGGCACCCATGCAGCCCCTGAATCCGTGGGCTAACACCCATAGAAATGAGCCAAAATCGCCTGTTTCGACTTCCTTGGCCCATAAATCCAACTAAGCCACATCCAACCCCGCTGGGACCCATGGACCTCATACCACGCCACTTGCAGACCCCACTTATGATTATTTGGGAAACTTGCGCCGAAACCCCATGCAGCGCCAGAATCCGTGGGCTAACACCCACAGAAATGAGCCCAAATCGCCAGTTTCCACTTCCTTGGCCTATAAAATCCAACGAGGCATCATCCAACCCCGTCGGGACCCATGGACCTCTTGTCACACCTCTTGCGGACCCCCTCGTATTATTTTTTGGGAAACTTGCACCGGAAACCCATGCAGCCCCTGAATCCGTGGGCTAACACCTACAGAAATGAACCCAAATCGCCTGTTTCCACTTCCTTGGCCCATAAAATCCAACCAGGTCCCATCCAACCCTGCTGGGACCCATGGACCTCTTGTTGCGCCCCTTGCGGACCCCCTCGTATGATTTTTTTGGAAACTTGCGCCGGAACCCCATACAGCGCCAAAATTCGTAGGCTAACACCCCTAGAAATGAGCCCAAATCGCCTGTTTCCACTTCCTTGGCCCATAAAATCCAACCAGACCTCATCAAACCCCGCCGGGACCCATGGACCTCTTGTCGCGCCTCTTTTGGACCCCCTCGTATGATTATTTGGTAAACTTGCGCCGAAACCCCATGCAGCGCCAGAATCCGTGGGCTAACACCCACAGAAATGAGCCCAAATCGTTTGTTTCCACTTCCTTGGCCCATAAAATCCAACCAGGCCTCATCCAACCCCGCCCGGACCCATGGACCTCTTGCCGCGCCTCTTGCAGACCCCTTTGTATGATTTTTTGGGAAACTTGCACCAGAACCCTATGCAGCGCCAGAATTCGTGGGCTAACACCCTTATAAATGAGCCCAAATCGCCTGTTTCCACTTCCTTGGCCCATAAAATCCAACCAGGCCTCATCCAACCCCGTCGGGACCCATGGACCTCTTGTTGCGACTCTTGCGGACCCCCACATATGATTTTTCGGGAAACTTGTGCCGCAACCCCATGCAGCGCCAGAATCCGTGGGCGAACACCCACAGAAATGAGCCTAAATCGCCTGTTTCCACTTCCTTGGCCCATAAAATCGAACCAGGCCTCATCCAACCCCGCCGGGACCCATGGACCTCTTGTCGCGCCTCTTATGGACCCCCTCGTATGATTTTTTGGAAAACTTGCGTCGGAACCCCATGCAGCCCCTGAATCCGTGGGCTAACACCCACAGAAATGAGCCCAAATCGCTTGTTTCCATTTCCTTGGCCCATAAATTCCAACCAGGCATCATACAACCCCGCCGGGACCCTACGACTTCTTGCCGCACCTCTTGCGGACCTCCTCATATGAATTTTCGGGAAACTTGCACCGAAACCCCATGCAGCGCCAGAATCCGTGGGCTAACACCCACAGAAATAAGCCCAAATCGCCTGTTTCCACTTCCTTGGCCCATAAAATCCAACCAGGCCTCATCCGACCCCGCCGGGACCCATGGACCTCTTGCCGCACCTCTTGCGGACCCCCTCGTATGATTTTTTGGGAAACTTGTGCCGGAACCACATGCAGCCCCTGAATCCGTGGGCGTTACCCACAGAAATGAGCCCAAATTGCCTGTTTCCACTTCCTTGGCCCATAAAATCTAACCAGGCCTCAACCAACCCCGCCGGGACCCATGGACCTCTTGTCGCGACTCTTGCGGACCTCCTCGTATGATTTTTCAGGAAATTTGTGCCGCAACCCCATGCAGCGCCAGAATCCGTGGGCTAACACCCATAGAAATAAGCCCAAATCGCCTGTTTCCAATTCCTTGGCCCACAAAATCCAACCAGGCCTCATCCAACCCCGCCGGGACCCATGGACCTCTTGTCGCGCCTCTTGCGGAACCCCTCGTTTGATTTTTTGGGAAACTTGCGCCGGAACCACATGCAGCCCCTGAATCCGTCGGCTAACACCCACAGAAATGAGCCCAAATTGCCTGTTTCCACTTCCTTGGCCCATAAAATCCAACCAAACGTCATCCAACCCCGCCAGGACCCATGGACCACTTGCCGCGCCTCTTGCGGACTCCATCGTATGATTTTTTGAGAAACTGGCGCCGAAACCCCATGCAGCGCCAGAATCCGTAGGCTAACACCCACAAAAATGAGCCCAAATCGCCTCTTTCCACTTCCTTGGCCCATAAAATCCAACCAGGTCTCATCCGACCCCGCCGAAACCCATGTACCTCTTGCCGCGCCTCTTGTGGACCCCCTCGTATGATTTTTTGGGAAACTTGCGCCGAAACCCCATGCAGCCCCTGAATCCGTGGGCTAACACTCATCGAAACGAGCCCAAATCGCCTGTTTCTACTTCCTTGGCCCATAAAATCCAACCAGGCCTCATCCAACCTCGCTGTGACCCATGGACCTCTTGTCGCGCCTCTTGCGGACCCCCTCGTATGATTTTTCGAGAAACTTGCGCCGGAACCCCATGCAATGCCGGAATCCGTAGGCTAACACCCACAGAAATGAGCCCAAATCGCTTGTTTCCACTTCCTTGGCTCATAAATCCACCCAAGCCTCATCCAACCCCGCCGGGACCCATGGACCTCTTGCCGCGCCTCTTGCGGACTCCGTCGTATGATTTTTCTGGAAATTGGCGCCGGCACCCCATGCAGCCCCTAAATCCGTGGGCTAACACCCACAGAAATGAGCCGAAATCGCCTCTTTCCACTTCCTTGGCCCATAAAATCCAACCAAGCCACATCCAACCCCACCGGGACCCATGGACCTCTTGCCACGCCACTTGCAGACCCCTCTTATGATTATTTGGGAAACTTGCGCCGAAACCTCATGCAGCGCCAGAATCCGTGGGCTAACACCCACAGAAATGAGCCCAAATCGCCAGTTTCCACTTCCTTGGCCTATAAAATCCAATGAGGCATCATAAAAACCCCGCCGGGACCCATGGACCTCTTGTCGTGCCTCTTGCGGACCCCCTCGTATGATATTTTGGGAAACTTGCGCCGGAACCCCATGCAGCCCCTGAATCCGTGGGCTAACACCCACAGAAATGAGCCCAAATCGCCTGTTTCCACTTTCTTGGCCCATAAAATCCAACCAGGCCTCATCCAACCCCGCTGGGACCCATGGACCTCTTGTTGCGCCCCTTGCGGACCCCCTCGTATGATCTTTCGGGAAACTTGCGCGGGAACCCCATACAGCGCCAGAATGCGTAGGCTAACACCCCCAGAAATGAGCCCAAATCGCCTGTTCCCACTTCCTTGGCCCATAAAATCCAACCAGGCCTCATCTAACCCCGCCGGGACCCATGGACCTCTTGCCGCGCCTCTTGCGGACCCCCTCGTATGATATTTTGGAAAACTTGCATCGGAACCCCATGCATCCCCTGAATCCGTGGGCTAACACCCACAGAAATGTGCCCAAATCGCCTGTTTCCATTTACTTGACCCATAAAATCCAGCCAGGCCTCATACAACCGCGCCGGGACCCAACGAATTCTTGCCGCACCTCTTGCGGACCCCCTCATATGATTTTTCGAGAAACTTGCACCGGAACCCCATGCAGCCCCTGTATCTGTGGGCTAACACCCACCGTAACGAAACCAAATCGCCTATTTCAATTTTCTTGGCCCATAAAATCAAACCAGGCCCCATCAAACCCCGTCGGGACCCATGGACCTCTTGTCGCGCCTCTTGCGGACCCTCTCGTATGATTTTTTGGGAAACTTGCACCCGGAACCCTATGCAGCGCCAGAATCCGTGGGCTAACACCCACAAAAATGAGCCCAAATCGCTTGTTTCGACTTCCTTGGCCCATAAAATCCAACCAGGCTTCATACAACCCCACCGGGACCCATGGACCTCTTGCCGCGCATCTTTCGGATCCCGTCATAAGGTTTTTGGGAAACTTGCGTCGAAACCCCATGCATCCCCTGAATCCGTGGGCTAACACCCACAGAAATGAGCCCAAATCGCCTGTTTCCACTTCCTTGGCCCATAAAATCCAACCAGGCCTCATCCAACCCCGCTGGGACCCATGGACCTCTTGTTGCGCCCCTTGCGGACCCCCTCGTATGATATTTCGGGAAACTTGCGCGGGAACCCCATACAGCGCCAGAATGCGTAGGCTAACACCCCCAGAAATGCGCCCAAATCGCCTGTTTCCACTTTCTTGGCCCATAAAATCCAACCAGGCCTCATACAACCCCACCGGGATCTATGGACCTCTTGTCGCGCCTCTTTCGGACCCCCTCGTTTGATGTTTTGGGAAACTTGCGTCGGAACCCCATGCAGCCCTTGAATCCGTGGGCTGACACCCACAGAAATAAGCCCAAATCGCCTGTTTCCACTTCCTTGGCCCATAAAATCCAACCAGGCCTCATCCAACCCCGCTGGGACCCATGGACCTCTTGCTGCACCTCTTGCGGACCCCCTCGTATGATATTTTGGGAAACTTGCACCGCAACCCCATGCAGCCCCTGAATCAATGGGCTAACACCCATAGAAATGCGCCCAAATCGCCTGTTTCCACTTTCTTGGTCCATAAAATCCAACCAGGCCTCATCCAACCCCGTGCGGACCCATTGACCTCTTGCCGCGCCTCTTGCGGACCCCCTCGTATTATTTTTTGGGAAACTTGCGCCAGAACCCCATGCAGCCCCTGAATCCGTGGGCTAACACCCACCGAAACGAGCCAAATCGCCTCTTTCCACTTCCTTGGCCCATAAAATCCAACCAGGTCTCATCCAACCCCGCCGGGACCTATGGATCTATTGCTGCACCTCTTGTGGACCCCCTCGTATGATTTTTCAGGAAACTTGCGCCGGAACCCTATGCAGCCCCTAAATCTGTGGGCTAACACCCTTAGAAATGAGCCCAAATCGCCTGTTTCCACTTCCTTGACCCGGAAAATCCAACCAGGCCTCATCCAACCCCGCCGAGATCCATGGACCTCTTGCCGCGCCTCTTGCGGAACCCCTCGTATAATTTTTCGGGAAACTTGCGCCGGAACCCCATGCAGCGCAAGAATCTATGGGCTAACACCCACTGAAATGAGCCCAAATCGCTTGTTTCCACTTCCTTGGCCCATAAAATCCAACCAGGTCTCATCCAACCCCGCCGGGACCCATGGACCTCTTGTCGCGCCTCTTGCGGACCCCCTCGTATGATTATTTGGGAAACTTGCGCCGGAACCCCATGCAGCGCCAGAATCCGTGGGCTAACACCCACAGAAATGAGCCCAAATCGCCAGATTCCACGAGGCATCATCCAACCCCGACGGGACCCATGGACCTCTTGCCGCGCCTCTTGCGGACCCCCTCGTATGATTATTCGGGAAACTTGCGCCGCAACCCCATGCAGCGCCAGAATCCGTGGGCTAACACCCACATAAATGAGCCCAAATCGCCTGTTTCCACTTCCTTGGCCCATAAAATCCAACCAGGCCTCATCCAACCCCGCCGGAACCCATGGACCTCTTGTCGTGCCTCTTGTGGACCCCCTCGTATGATTTTTTGGAAAACTTGTGTCGGAACCCCATGCAGCCCCTGAATCCGTGGGTTAACACCCAGAGAAATGAGCCCAAATCGCTTGTTTCCATTTCCTTGGCCATAAAATCCAACCAGGCCTCATACAACCCCGCCGGGACCCAACGACTTCTTGCTGCACCTCTTGCGGACCCCCTCATATGATTTTTCGGGAAACTTGCATCGGAACCCCATGTAGCCCCTGAATCCGTGGGCTAACACCCACCGAAAAGAGCCCAAATCGCCTGTTTCAACTTCCTTGGCCCATAAAATCAAACCAGGCCTCATCCAACCCCGTCGGGACCCATGGACCTCTTGTCGCGCCTCTTGTGGACCCTCTCGTATGATTTTTTCGGAAACTTGCACCGGAACTCTATGTAGTGCCAGAATCCGTAGGCTAACACCCACAGAAATGAGCCCAAATCGCTTGTTTCCACTTCCTTGGCCCATACAATCCAACCAGGCCTCAGACAACCCCATCGGGACCCATGGACCTCTTGCCACGCATCTTTCGGATCCCCTCGTAAGGTTTTGGGGAAACTTGCGCCGGAACCCCATATAGCGCCAGAATCCGTAGGCTAACACCCCTAGAAATGAGCCCAAATCGCCTGTTTCCACTTCCTTGGCCCATAAAATCCAACCAGGCCTCATCCAACCCCGCTGGGACCCATGCACCTCTTGCCGCGCCTCTTTCGGACCCCCTCGTATGATTTTTGGAAACTTATGCCACAACCCCATGCAGACCCTGAATCCGTGGGCTAACACCCACAGAAATGAGCCCAAATCGCCTGTTTCCACTTTCTTGGCCCATAAAATCCAACCAGGCCTCATCCAACCCCGCCCGGACCAATGGACCTCTTGTCGCGCCTCTTGCGGACCCCCTCGTATGATTTTTTGGTAAACTTGCGCCGGAACCCCATGCAGCCCCTGAATCCGTGGGCTAACACCCACCGAAACGAGCCAAATCGCCTGTTTCCACTTTCTTGGCCCATAAAATCCAACCAGGCCTCATCCAACCCCGTTGGGACCCATGGACCTCTTGCAGCGCCTCTTGCGGACCCCTCGTATGATTTTTCGGGAAACTTGCACCGGAACTCTATGCAGCGCCAGAATCCGTGGGCTAATACCCACAGAAATGAGCCCAAATCGCCTGTTTCCACTTCCTTGGCCCATAAAATCCAACCAGGCCTCTTACAACCCCACCGGGACCCATGGGCCTCTTGCCGCGCATCTTTCGGATCCCCTCGTAAGGTTTTTGGGACACTTGCGCGGAACCCCATGCAGCCCCTGAATCCGTGGGCTAACACCCACAGAAATGAGCCAAAATCGTCTGTTTCCACTTCCTTGGCCCATAAAATCCAACCAGGCCTCAACCAACCCTGCCGGGACCCATGGACCTCTTGCCGTGGCTCTTGCGGACCTCCTCGTATGATTTTTCAGGAAACTTGCGCCGCAGCCCCATGCAGCGCTAGAATCTGTGGGCTAACACCCACAGAAATAAGCCTAAATCGCCTGTTTCCACTTCCTTGGCCCATAAAATCCAACCAGGCCTCATCCAACCCCGCCGAGACCCATGGACCTCTTGCCGCGCCTCTTGTGGATCCCCTAGTATGATTTTTCGGGAAACTTGCACCGGAACCCCATGCAGCCCCTAAATACATGGGCTAACACCCACAGAAATGAGCCCAAATTGCCTGTTTCCACTTCCTTGGCCCATAAAATCCAACCAGGCCTCATCCAACCTAGCCGGGACCCATGGACCTCTTGTCGCGCCTCTTGCGGACCCTCTAATATGATTTTTTGGGAAACTTTCGCCGGAACCCCATGCAACCCCTGAATCCGTGGGCTAACATCCATAGAAATAAGTCTCAATCGCCTGTTTCCACTTCCTTGGCCATAAAATCCAACCAGGCCTCATCCAACCCCGCCAGGCCTCTTGCGGATCCATTCGCATGCTTTTTCAAGAAAGTGTTGTCAGACTCCATGCAGCGCCAGAATCTGTGGGCTAACACCCACAGAAAAGTTCCAAAATTGCCTCTTTCCTTTACCCTTGCTCATAAAATCCTACCATGCCTCCCTAACGTCGTCGGGCCCCCTAGGCCTCTTGCGGACCTACTCATATAATATTTTGGGAAAATTACGCCGGACCCCTATGCAACGCCAGAATTCGTGGGCTAACACCCACAGATAAGTGCCGAAATCGCCTGTTTCCACTTCTTTAGCCCATAAAATCCTACCAGGCCTCCCCCAACCCCGTCGGGCCCTCTGGGCCGCTTGCCGAGCCTCTTGCAGACCCACTCGTATGATTTTTCGGAAAACTTGCGCCAAATCCCCATTCAGCGCCAGAATCCGTGGGCTAACACCCAAAGAAAAGTGTCGATATCGCCTATTTTCTCTTCCTTAGCCCATAAAATCCTACCAGGCCTCCCCCAACCCCGCCGGGCCCCTCGGGCATCTTGCCAAGCCTCTTGCGGACCCAGTCGTATGATTTTTCAGGAAACTAGCACCGGAACCCCATGTAGCGCCAGAATCCGTGGGCTAACACCCATAGAAATGAGCCCAAATCGCCTGTTTCCACTTCCTTGGCCCATAAAATCCAACCAGGCCTCATCCAACCCCGCCGGGACCCATGGACCTCTTGTCGCGCCTCTTGCGGACCCCCTCGTATGATTTTTCGAAAACATGCACCGGAACCCCATGCAGCGCCAGAATCCGTGGGCTAACACCCACAAAAATGAGCCCAAATCGCCTCTTTCCACTTCCTTGGCCCATAAATGCAACCAGGCCTCATCCAACCCCGCCGGTACCCATGGACCTCTTGCCGCGCCTCTTGTGGACCCCCTCGTATGATTTTTTAGGAAACTTGCGGCGGAACCCCATGCATCCCCTGAATCTGTGGGCTAACACCCATAGAAATGAGCCCAAATCGCCTGTTTTCACTTCCTTGGCCCATAAAATCCAACCAGGCCTCATCCAACCCTGCCGGAACCCATGGACCTCTTGCCGCGCCTCTTGCGGACCCACGCGTATGATTTTTCGGGAAACTTACGCCAGAACCCCATGCAGCGCCAGAATCTATGGGCTAACACCCATAGAAATGAGCCCAAATCGTTTGTTTCCACTTCCTTGGCCCATAAAATCCAACCAGGCCTCATCCAACCCCGCCGGGACCCATGGACCTCTTGCCGCGCCTCTTGCGGACCCCCTCGTGTGATTTTTTGGGAAAACTTGCACCGGAACCCTATACAGCGCCAGAATCTGTGGGCTAACACCCACAGAAATGAGCCCAAATCGCCTGTTTCCACTTCCTTGGCCCATAAAATCCAACCAGGCCTCATACAACCCCACCGGGACCTATAGACCTCTTGTCGCGCCTCTTTTGGACCCCTCGTATGATGTTTTGGGAAACTTGCGTCGGAACCCCATGCAGCCCTTGAATCCGTGGGCTGACACCCACAGAAATAAGCCCAAATCGCCTGTTTCCACTTCCTTGGCACATAAAATCCAACCAGGCCTCATCCAACCCCGCTGGGACCCATGGACCTCTTGCTGCACCTCTTGCGGACCCCCTCGTATGATATTTTGGGAAACTTCCACCGGAACCCCATGCAGCGCCAGAATCCGTGGGCTAACACCCACAGAAATGAGCCCAAATCGCCTGTTTCCACTTCCTTGGCCCATAAAATCCAACCAGGCCTCATCCAACCCTGTCGGGACCCATGGACCTCTTGCCGCACCTCTTGCGGACCCTCTCGTATGATTTTTCGGGAAACTTGCACCGGAACCCCATGCAGCCCCTGAATCCGTGGGCTAACACCCACAGAAATGAGCCCAAATCGCCTGTTTCCACTTCCTTGGCCCATAAAATCCAACCAGGCTTCATCCAACCCCGCCAGGACCCATGGACCTCTTGACGCGCCTCTTCCGGACCCCCGTATGATTTTTTGGGAAACTTGCGCCGGAATCCCATGCAGCCCCTGAATCTGTGGGCTAACACCCACAGAAATGAGCCCAAATCGCCTGTTTCAACTTCCTTGGCCCATAAAATTAAATCAGGCCTCATCTAACCCCGCCAGGATCCATGGACCTCTTGCCGCGCCTTTTGCGGATCCCCTCATATGATTTTTCGGGAAACTTGCGCCGGAACCCCATGCAGCCCATGAATACATGGGCTAACACCCACAGAAATGAGTCCAAATTGCCTGTTTCCACTTTCTTGGCCCATAAAATCCAACCAGACCTCATCCAACCCCACCGGGACTCATGGACCTCTTGTCGCGCCTCTTGCGGACCCTCTAATATGATTTTTCGGGAAACTTTCGCCGGAACCCCATGCAACCCCTGAATCCGTGGGCTAACACCCACAGAAATGAGCCCCAATCGCCTGTTTCCACTTCCTTGGCCAATAAAATCCAACCAGGCCTCATCCAACCCCGCCGGGCCTCTTGCGGATCCATTTGCATGCTTTTTCAAGAAAGTGTTGTCAGACCCCATGCAGCGCCAGAATCTGTGGGCTAACACCCACAGAAAAGTTCCAAAATTGCCTCTTTCCTTTACCCTTGCTCATAAAATCCTACCATGCCTCCCCTAACGTCGTCGGGCCCCCTAGGCCTCTTGCAGGGCCTCTTGCGGACCTACTCATATAATTTTTTGGGAAAATTACGCCGGACCCCTATGCAACGCCAGAATTCGTGGGCTAACACCCACAGATAAGTGCCGAAATCGCTTGTTTCCCCTTCTTTGGCCCATAAAATCCTACTAGGCCTCCCCCAACCCCGTCGGGCCCTCTGGGCCGCTTGCCGAGCCTCTTGCAGACCCACTCGTATGATTTTTTGGGAAACTTGCGCCAAACCCTCATTCAGCGCCAGAATCCGTGGGCTAACACCCACAGAAAAGTGTCAATATCGCCTATTTTCTCTTCCTTAGCCCATAAAATCCTACCAGGCCTCCCCCAACCCCGCCGGGCCCCCCGGACCTCTTGCCAAGCCTCTTGCGGACCCAGTCGTATGATTTTTCAGGAAACTAGCACCGGACCCCCATGCAGCGCCAGAATCCGTGGGCTAACACCCACAGAAAAGTGCCGAAATCGCCTGTTTCCTCTTCCTTGCCCCATAAAATCCTACCAGGCCTCTCCCAACCCCGCCGGGCCCCCTGGGCCTCCTGTTGGGCCTCTTGCGGACCCACTCGTATGATTTTTCGGGAAACTTGCGCCGGATCCCCATGCAGCGCCAGAATCCGTGGGCTAACATCCACGAAAAAGTGCCGAAATCGCTAGTTTCTTCTTCCTTGGCCCATAAAATCCTACCAGGCCTCACCAACCCCGCTGGGCCCCCGAGGCCTCTTGCCAGGCCTCTTGCGAACCCACTCGTATGATTTTTTGGAAAATTTGCGTCAGACCCCCATGCTGCGCCAGAATCCGTTGGCTAACACCCACGATAAAAAGTGCCGAAATCGCCTATTTCCTCTTCCTTGGTCCATAAAATCCTACCAGGCCTCCCCTAACCCCGTCGGGCCCTTTGGGTCTCTTGCCAAGCCTCTAGCAGACCCACTCATATGATTTTTTGGGAAACTTGTGTCGTACCCCCCATGCAACGCTAGAATCCGTGGGCTAACACCCACAGAAAAGTGTCGAAATCGCCTGTTACTTGTTCCTTGGACCATAAAATCTTACCAAGCCTCCCCCATCGCCACCGGGCTACCTGTGCCTCTTGTCAGGCTCGTTGCGGACCCACTCGTATGATTTTTCGGAAAACTTGCGCCGGATCACCATGTAGCGCCAGAATCCGTGGGCTAACACCCACAGAAAAGTGCCAAAATCGTTTGTTTCCTGTTCCTTGGCCCATAAAATTTTACCAGGCATCGTCCGGCATCACCGGGCCTGCTGGGTTATATTGACGGGCTCGTTATGGACCCACTCGTGTGATTTTTTGAGAATGTTACGCCTGAGCGCCCGGTAGCGCCAGATTTCGTTTGCTAACACCCGTGAAAAACTGCCGAAATTGTCTGTTTCCTGTTACTTCGCCCATAAAACCCTACTAGGCGTCCTCCGGCGTCACCGAGCCACCTGTGACTCTTGGCAGGCTCATTACGGACCCACTCGTACGATTTTTCGAGAAAGTTGCGTCTGAGCTCCCGGTTCGTGAGCCAACACGTACGAAAAACTGCTGAAATTGTCTGTTTCCTGTTTCATGGCTTACCCCACTTTCCTCCTTTTTATTTTGCCTATGACGTCAATATAACTGTTATCATCCTCTACGATACTCTATCGGTATATTGATACCATATCGATATCATATAGAGATAAACTTAATCCTTTGTGATACTCTGTCGGTATATTGGTATTGTTCGATATCATATAGCATGAACGTTGACATCAACGCACAAATTTTAATAGTAGAAAAATTAGGAAGGCATTAATTGTAATTAATTGGGATGTCATAAATATAAAGAAACATATGGATATAAACACTTTGCTTCAAAGAGCATGAGTTTAGTTTTCCCTCGACAAAATTAACCTTTGCATTCCCTACATGCCAGAAGAACAATTCCAACATTTGGGAATGCACTTTAGGGAGCGAAACAGATACTATGTCGCTAGGACTCCAAAAATCGTGTCAAACCGACATCAAATCCTTCACAAATGCACTACTTCTGAAAAATCCAACTCAAACCTATTAATATTTTTAAAGTGTTTGAACAATTTAACCATCCATTCAATCCTTCCCATCGTTTTGTAATTGTTTTTTAACTATGGACTTCCTGTTTCATATGATGTGATACGTCCTTGAAACTTCCTGGCTTGGGTTTTATAAGAAAACACAAGTCAATAAACCAGTAGCTTAAGTAACACTTTACTCACACCACAGGTTTGTATAATCAGAGAGTTGAATATTTCAAAAGAACATTTTTCTGGCACAAGTCAGATACAGTTTAACAAGATGACAGACAACAAACAGTATGTACATATTCATCTCCAGATGTATGATTGGTTTTCCAACTCATGGCCATTAACTTATCGTCTCCATCATACTTCACGACTGTCAAGTTCCGATATGTTCCAGCATGTACACGACTTAGACGACACGTCTGGAGCTGGACCTCAGTCATAGCAATCAACACATAATGAGGATTCTCCCAATCTGAAGTAGAAACTCCATCAATGGCTTCAACGACGCTGCTGACACATCTGGCACACAGTAGCAGGCCTAACATTTGCATATGTACAATACTCACAAGACCAATGTCCCGAATCATCTATGTTTCTAGAACTGCTTGATCTCGATGTGGTTCCCTTTCCTCTACTGCCCTTCCCTTTGATACTGCCACCTCCCAGGCTTTTAGAGCTAGCTGCCCTGCTGTAAGCACCATGAGCGTCCACATCCGAAAGACCATTCTCTAGAGCTCGAACCAGGTTCTCAAAGTAGTTTCGAGTTACGCTGTCATCATTTGAACAGAATTAATTACATTAGTACTCCCTCTATTCATCTATACAAATAAATTATAACAGATCTGATATCTCTCATTTCAGCAGGATGATCAGAAAAATAGGAAGAACCTCCACCAGATGCACACTAAAGTTGAATGCAAGCAAGAGACAAGTACAGACCCTAACAACAGCCGTACTAGCCGTACTAGTTCTCTTACAGAAAACTATGAATCACAAGCAATGTACTGCCCGCTTTCATGTTGAAATCAGCTAACACAAAGATATCATATATTATTCACCAGTGGACCTGCCTGGGAAACCAGAGCTTGAGTGTGATTCTCAAGAAACTAGGCTGCTACACCAGCACTTATCAAATTTAAGTATGTTAGACGCTAGCATACTCCTATATGAGCAAGTTTCACAACTACAAACAACAACATACCCAATGTAATCCCACAACTATGGCCTGAAGAGGGTAGGATGTAAATATACTTTACCCCTACCTTGGTGGGGTAGAAAGGTTTGTCTCTAAAATAAGTATTTGAAGTAGGGTCTAAGAAAATGTGACAGCAAGATAGCAAGTTTGTTTCCTAACTGGCGAATAAATATTCTTTGTCGAAAGAAATTGGTATATGTTTCATTTAAAGGATGCTTATGCTAATGACTTGCTGATCCAACTGAAAACTTGGAGACCTCATGAACACACTACTTACTGGTCACGCGATAGAATAGTTTTGTGAATGGAGAATTTAATCAAAGACCTATTAGTTGTCCATTCAACTAGCCTATTATATTAGTTGATTCCAAGCAATAGGATCATCTAAAAGTTGAGTCTAACCTTAAAAATAGATTAGAATCACTTTGATGGAATATCATAAACTCTCGAGCAAATGCAAAAATTTCTTCCTACTTATCCAATAAAAAAAAGAGCAGAAGCCTCTCATTCTTCGAAAGAAACTAGCAATGATAGAAATCTCATGCTTAAAGAGTTGGTAATATCTTCAGCAAGATTTTAGCCTTTCTGGAGGAAAGTTAAAAACATGACACATCCTTTTATGTCATATGTTCTGTTCGGCTGCTCCTACGTACAGAGATACATATTTACTCTTTTCCAAACATCCACGTAGAAAAGAAGGGTTCAACACAAAAGATTTAGCCAACTAGTAGTCTTCTATTCGGCATTTCAAGAGGCGGAAATCTCCAAAAATCTTGCTAAGAACAGAGCGGGACTTGAACCATCGTATTCACTAGCAACTAATGGAAACAAAAGACTAGACCTCAGGTTTAATGCAGAATCTATATTACCTTGTAAGCCCTGCAAGCTTTGTTCGGAACTCATTAAATTCCTTTGATGGACCTTCTGCATCAAGGTACCCCTGGAGTTCCTTCTCCGCACACTGATGAAGCCGTTCAAGTCCGGACTCAGCCTCACCTATGGCATTAAGGATGAGTGCCTCAAAAAATCGAGGAAACCATTAAATGTGATTCTCGAAAAAGGAAGCAAAGGCAAAACCTTGTAAATACTCAAAGAACTGTCTTTTGGCATGTTCATGCTCCGGTAAGTAATAACCATAAGCATATGTCCATTTTAGCACACGCCTACATTCCACTATCTGCAATGATTTAGAAGTCATAATCAATATATATACATGAATCAAGAGAGAATAAGAACACTCGATATTGAAATAGAAGATTTACATTACCTGCAACCAGGCCTCTATAATAAATTTGAGCTGTGATTCGGGTTGGCACTGTTTGTCACTCAGCTTCTCAAGCTGCAAAGTGCAATCACTATAAATGTTTTCTGAATATTCTGAAATATAATCAGATAATGACAACTTGAAAAAGAAAGATGGCCAAGTCCTCTTTACCCAACCTTGTACTTGATCACTTTTGTATGGGTTACTTAATGGATAAATATGCAATGTAGGAAACATGAAAGATAACAAAAGGCTTTTCTTTTGCGTCCAATGAAATACTTTATATTACCACCATGAGATATACCCCACACACAGAGATCAGGATAGTACACACCGCTCGTACATGAATGTAAGTTGGCAGGTAACAAGCAGAGTCGGTTTAAAAAACTTTCAGAGAAGCAGACTGAAAAAAACTTGAAAAACAAAATTAAACTCAGCAGTTCAGTCTATAGAAATGGGGACAAGACTTCAGGGATAATACATAATGAAATTATTTTCAAGTTTGAACTTGTTCATTCGAAATCTCGGTTCTTCTACTAAAGAATATTTTCATATTCTTCCGGAAAAAGAAACAAACACTTAAAGCAGTTTGTCAGCCAAGTGTATACGCATATAGCAAAAGATTGTTGTATGTAAAGATTTTTGATAATTTTTTTATATGTAAAAGAAATTTTCATACATGTACTGTTTGCATTTGCTGAAGATCTGAAAGTGCCTTTTGCCGCGACTGCAATAAGACATTACTGACATTAGATAAGCAGTTAAACAAGGATCCTGCAGCATCTATAGAGAGACTTCTCCCAATAAATAAAAAGAATCAGAAACAAAAGTAATGGCATTTTGAGCAAAGAAACATAATTGTACTCTACTTAGAGGATGCAGACTTCACACCATTCAACATGAAATATATGTGAAGCAATGAAGACACAGAAGTTTAACTACTGGAACAGAGAAGATGGTAACAAACCCATGACATAAAGGAGATCTATATTTCTGGATGATTACTTTTCAATTCAGACCCACAAGTGGGCAAAAGTTTCTAGTGCCTTCACACTGCACAAGAGTTGAGAAGACAGCAGGAAAGATGATTATAGTAAAAAAAATAACAACTGTCATGAGGAAGATCCAAGTCCCAGACTTGCGGCTCCAACGTATCTACTTATCATATATGAAGATAAACATAAAAGGGATAAACATCTTTTTGGATTGGGTTGACTTCGCTATCAAGGAAAGAGGTCATTTTTGGGAAAAAGTAAAACAGAAAGCATGTCAAACAAAATTGGAGGATTATAATTAGTGACATGAATTATTTTCCTTAGTTATATTTCTCATACATGGACTCTTTACATCCCACTCAATTATGGGAAATTCAATCTCGAATATACAGGTTCCATTGTTGGACCTACCCAGATGTTGTACGGTCAACTTCATGCTGACAATTGCATAAGATTATAGCTTTATAGTGTCATTATATCATCCAATCTAAATTTTCATATTGCATAAGTAGATCTTTAGATTGGTAATAATAGACCCCAGCAAGAGCAGATATGCAGCATCTCTACCAAGATTTGAGACATTCCCATGGACATTAGACTTTCTTGCTATTATAGTTAAATTTTGATTACATCAAAAGCAAGGTCATGAGAACCAGAACCACACTATCTGAAAGCCTGCTGATAGATCATGTATAAAAATTTCATGTGCCAAATATGAAGCCATCACAACAAATTTAGGTCACAAAGAAAAATGATAATAGTATCTAGAAAGAACATGGGAAAAAAAGCCAATCTTCTGTTTCTATTATCCTTCTCCCAACCTATGTTGCTCGGACTAATCAAAAGTGTATGTGGGTGTGTGTCGGATTCTCCAAAACTAGTTTATTTTTGGAGAATGAGTCCGCGCAACTTAGCTCCCAACAGAATTTGAGATAGCTGATAATGAGAAACAACCAAAAATAAAGGTGTCCTAAACCGCTACCTACCGACTGGTTGGTGGCCCATCGCTCATAGTAATGTGTATATCTTTCTAAAGAATTTTTTGCCATCTCTCTCCTCTTTTCAGATTCATCAAACTGGAAAAGAAACATCAAATAAACATTAGTTAACTTATGATAAAAGAACTGAATTAGCAGATAAATCTTGAAAATGGAAAATACCAAAAGAGCGAAGATCTTACCACTCCCTCTTGCTTTGCTGACTCATAACGGTTGCATGCATAAAAGCCACCAGTTCTCTCACCGTGATCTGTCCAAGGGCCAAGGCAGAGCCTGCAAAGATGTCTTCTTAGGTCACAAGAATCACAAAGAAACAAGATCTGTGAAGCAGCTCCTCTACCTTCACAAAGGTAGGAGTAAAGACTTTAAGGGACACACTGGATATGGTCTCTATTTTTTAAGCGCTTGCGGGTAGGTGAGTGCGCGGGTGCAGGTGCGGGTGGGTATGGGTGTGAGTGTGGGTGGGTGTGTATAAAACACATCCAACAATGTCAGTGGGGGAGTCCGGCTGCTTGGTGTGGGCGTAGTAAGCAAAGATAAATGTTAAAAATGGGAGCAGATTTGACTGAAAAAATTGCTCACACTACAGCATATGTTAGGAACAGGAACTGGTAAAAAAATCCGTGGACATAGCTGATAAACTTACCAGCAAAACTCAAATTTACAGGGTGGCGTGCATGTGATATGCATGCACCCCTGATTTTTCTCAATTGGACGCTTGCATTTCGGACAAGGCTTAGAATTAGCTAATATCCTGCAATATCGCCAAGATAATGATGCTTAGTCCCACGTATTGAAACAGTATGCATATCCAGAAAATGCAGCTTTAATTCAGACATCAAATTCAAGCTTAGATGAAATACACAAATATAATGGTATAGAAAGTTAGCTAGGTTGTCAGTAGGCCAAGCTAACACAAATGCATAGTCAAAAAATGATTGAATAGCTGCTCTAATAACACCGAATGTATCTCTGCTTGAAGCATAAACAATTATTCGAAAAAAACAGGTATATGTTTGCACCATACAGCAATTAAAATTGCAAAAAACTAAAAGCCAGTTTGGATTGGTTTATTTTAAGTGCTTTAAGCAAAAATAGCTTTTAAGCACTTCTGAAGTGTTTGGGTAAATTTAAAAGCATAAGCACTTGATTTTAAGCTGATATGGTAAAACTAAGCCAAAAGTCGATCCAAACAAGCTCTAAATTTCACAAACCTCAAAATGGTACAGATTTGACAACATCAAGGACGATAAAAACTGAAGTCCAACAAAAATAGGAGAAAAGCAACTACGAAAGCATGAGACTTTTCAGGACACAAAACGTAGAGTAAACAATGGGCCATCATTTTAAATTGCTGGATCAAGGCTTGTTTGTGATGGAAAATTCTAAGATGGTTAGGACTAGAGCAGGTAAAGACCAGCACTGCAAAAGAAACAATGTTTAGCAGGGCCTTTAGAAGACGCAAGACGTGCAACGTTGCTCCTCTTAGCACTTACGTGTACCACGAGCAGAGACATGAGTAGGATAACTTCTGATGGGAATAGAAAAGACTTTGTATACTTGACGAATAGCCTTTCCCTTTATTTCTTTTTGGTGCACCCATGAGATCCCTATATGTCTAGATGATGGGGGGGTGATTCATAGAGAACCATGTCTTTTGCCAAGGTTTTTTTCAGCTACATTTCTTGTATATGGCATGTCATATTGCCCATCTTTCAAATTTGACTTTATCCCCAAAAAAGGGAAGCAATGGGCCAAAAAGAAAAAAGATACTGAACTCTTAGCAATAGTCCAAGAAAGCTAAAGTTATACTCTTTCCCTCACTTGGTTAATAATTATCTTTCTTCAATAACAGAGAAATCATGGTGTAAGATTCAAAACTCAATGGATAATGGGTTCGCCCCTCTACCCTTCTCAACTTAAATATCAAGCTTTTGCCGGCGAAAGCTACGGACCCATGACATGTGATACTACATCAATTTCCTGGATAGCACTTGATCAACATTACCAGGGGCTTTGAAGTAGTAACAAGTAATGCTATCCCTCATCAAATACTTACATATTCAAATCAAAAGAATACGTCATATTAACCATATGTTCTCTTCAACAAACGAGCCTGGTTAAAACTACTTCAATATTCTCTTTGAGACTGTCACAGGGAGTTGCTTCTTTCGAAAAGATAGAACCTCATCCGTACTCCCAGATTTATTCAAAATTCAGTACGACAAAAAAATTACCAAGAGAAAGCAAATTTGGAATCAAAACCTATTTAAAAGAAGAATAGAAACCTTTTCTTATAAGTTCCGAGCAGGAAAATGGCTGCATTATAGCCCTTTCAGGAATTTATGCTCCAACTTTACTTTTGTAACTTTTGTTCCCACGATCACTATTTTTTCCCAACAAAAGGTGACTATCAAGATTACAGTAAGTAAGTTTCATTTAAACCATGAGCCAATTTCACCTGTCTCCAAGATCGTTAAAACTTAAAACCCATCTATGGTGCAACAATTTCCCGGAGAACTTACTAACTAGAATAGCTCCATCCTCGAGTTAATGTCATCTCATTCCCAAGATTAATTTACCAAAAGCCAGCTAAACCAAGTAATACAAAAGATAAAGGAAAGGAAAGGATAATAAAATCTGATACTACATACCAGTTCATGTTTTCAGACTCTGCACTGTTCTTCAAAATCCACTTGGACACAGTTCCACAATCAACTGGGCGATGAGTTTCCTCGGTACACTGCAAATGTATCTCATACAGATTTCAGAAATGCAGAAACAGAACAACCATCATTATATAAAGTAGATAAGTTTAAACATTGCAACTCACATTCCAGCAGAAACTATATGAGCACCTGCAAGTAACGTCATAGCTTCCACTACCCACAATATAGTCAACTGCATAATCACATCCTGGAGCAGGACACCATTTTGTCTAAAGAAGACCAGAATAACCTTTAGGAACTTAATGGACACACAAGGCATATAGTAAAGATTCTTCCAAAAGACATAACAAAAAGTATCGCGGGGGGAAGCTTTACAAGGCAAATAACAAAAGTTTTACACGAGCAATCACCTTTCTATTGTCCTCCACGAACGACCTGATAAAGTAGCGATTATACTTCTTTTTGTCATCGTCATTGGCCAATTTGTTTATCATATCTAGACCAATAGCAGCATTACAAGATGGATCAGGACAGCGCAACATCAAGCATCCAGGACCATCAGTGATGGCCGTGCTAATATATCCTGCACCAAATAGAAAAACAATGAGAAGCTCTATGGGATGCCTAAACAGCAAATTAGAAAAACTTAACCAAACCAACTAATCGGTAGATATTGGACCAGCCCCTCTACCTTTGTCCACTTAAATACCAGGTTTCATCGACGACAAGGTTCGAACATGTGACGTGCACCTAATACACACATCACGTGTTGCGGTCTTACCACGAAAATTGTTCTCTGACGACAAGATTAACCAGAAATGTCTCACAGAATTAACTGTAATCTTTTCTCTTTAGCTTCCCCATATCCATACGTTCTACAATCAACTTCACCTATATTTTTCTAAACCAAGAAACCTATTTAAGCGAGAAAAGTCCCTGTACACAACCAGTATTAGAAAACCCAGATAAAACTATCGTCCTCCATGAAAGACAGTGAATGTCTGTGGTAACAGAAACCTCGTGGGCACACAAAAATTAACCAAAAGCAGCAGAGTAGACCTTTGGATATGCAAAACATTTCCACCCCCTAAAAAGCTTTACTGAACCCCCCTCCAACCCCCACCCCTCGAGTACCAAACTACATGCCTTTAATAATACTCAAAACAGCTTCTGGGGGCCTATAACAAAATTCAGAAATCAAGAACCCCTGAAAGGAATACAAAAAGTGTAATCCTCCCATTAGTATATTGTTATCTTCTTCTTCCAACATCTTTTATTTGTCAACGAGCTGGATGAGCTCAAAAGCAAACTTCAAGTATCGCAGCAAGATAAACCAGTAAACCACGTATATGACATGGTAGAGTAACTTAAAAAGATTTTCTCAAGTAGTTCGGTCTACCAGAACAAAAGGCCTCGTTTCATTCATCTAGAATGCCAGGTTTCTCGAGGAGGGGGAATGTTCAACCCAAATGCCTTTCAAACTTCCATTTAAAGAAGTAACAATTTTCTGAAGAAATTAACCTTGCCAGCATGTGAGACAAAAAGGATGACCACAAGCAGCCGCACTGATCTCCTTACGACAATAAACGTCAAAACAGATCCCACATGTAAGCTGCAAGAAAGAAAGTGCACATCTTGAATTCAAGGAAATAGTAGCTATCAGCCTTAAACCTCTAGCTTCAATCCAATATAAAAAAAGAAGAAAGTAATCTTCATATATGAAATTTAATCACCTCTTCCCCATCAGGGAGCGGCACGGGATTCTCTAACAAACCAACAATCCTACGGACCTTTCCTTCATCTGCAAACCATTCGTCATTCACTTTGCTGACACTCCTGCCGAAGCAAAAATGCAAGGATATTTAGCATATAAGTCCTAAAAGCCTTAAAAGGCCTGTACATATGTGGTAAGTGAGAGCAATGCGCATCAGATTCAAGATCCCAGAAGCCAATGTTAATTGCCATAACTGAAAACATACTTTTCTTTTTACAAGAACAAATAAAATCATACTACATGACTACAACGGCATGCATAGACTACAAATCTACTGATGCCCACAAAAAACAACTAAGGACTGCATGAACTTCTAGTTCAATACCCATTGTACATCATCTAAGATCTATAATCATAACTACGCAATAATGCTCATGAAAAGAATTTACCAATTATAATGCCGAAGCAGGATGCCAGCAGCTACCCTTGAAATGGAGAGCACTGTAGATATCTTTGTAATGCTTTCCTCTTGGCATTTTTGAATATCAGCTTCATTCAAGATGCTATAGTTTGACTACAGAAAAGGTAAATCAGAGTAAAAACGTGAGAACTTTCTGTAAGGGAGCATTTAGTGAAGAAAATATTATGATAAAAATCAAAACAACTGGAGAACCATGACTACAACATAGGATTCAATAGTAACTTCACTCCATCAAACGCTAAGATAATTATGCAAAATTTGGCTGTGACCAATGCACTAAGACCTAATATTCCAAGTATTATTATCACATTACAAATTTTTCCTCCCTCTTTTTGTTTTTTGAAAAGGTAATAATTTTATTCATAAACAGCACCAAGATAGTGTTGGAGCTTCTGTAAAAATGAGCAAAACGAGCTAAAGTATAATCCTCATTGAATCTTAAAGGAATAAAATTAAATAATGTTTCTACCTCATCAGCATATTCCTTTTTACACCAGAATGAAATAACAAGATACAAAATCTAAGTTAACCATCTAGACTGATTTTTTCTTCTCCTCAAAACATCTTGAATTACTTTCTTCCCAAACTACCCACCAGATATTAGCTGAAATCCTCTACTACCAACTATTTGTTGCTTTGTCCAGCCGTGCCTATACCAACACCACAAAAGATCCTGTGTATCCCCAGGACCATTTGATACCAGCCGAGTTATAGCCGTCATAGGGGATAGCGAATCGGTGATAGGACAATACCAACAAAAATGATTAGTTGTTTATTTTTGGCTGCAACATAAGTAACGTCTGCTACGTAAATATAGCCCTCTTCTTTAGAGATTATCAATAGTGAGGCAAGCCTCATTCTCCACAATCCAAAAGACACATATCACCTTATGCGGAGTTCTTGACTTCCAGATTTGTTTCCAAAGAACATGACCAGAGATATCCTTCTTTGTTCAAAATCCTATAAAAAGACTTCACCGACAAATATCTTTTGCAGCAGCCTTGCCATTGCAATCAGCCAAACAAAGATGGTGCAAAGCGTTTTCTTTCGTTATTACTTTGCCACAAGAAATTTCTTCTGATTTTGTCCAGTCTTTGAACTACTAACTGGGAAATATGGAAGACAGATAACAAACAAACACACACACACATATATATCTATGTATATATGGGAAGAGCATCTAGAACTAAGTTTATTAGAGTTAATCTACTTCCTAAAGAAAGGTATTGTGATCTCCCTTTCACATTTCTCTAAGATTGGATTCCAAATGTCTATGGACCTAGACGTTGCCCCCAATGGTTTAGGCATCTTCTTCCCTTCTCCAACAATTCAAGGGTTTCGAGGTAAGTTCTCCTTTTCTTCTTCTCTTATCTTCCTCTTCGATCTTCTCTTCTCCTCTTTTTTGATTTTTCCTCCACTTCTACTTTCCTTTGCTTTATATTACTTTCCCTTCTCTTTTTCCAATCTTTTTCTCTACTTCTATTCTCCTCCGTTTTCTATCCTTTTCTCTTCTCCTTTAGTTTGGGAATTTCTTGAAGAAGGATAGGATATTGTTCCCTTTATGATTTGGTTTTAAACTTGCTTAAGATGTTAGGAGAGTATCTATTATTTACTCTCTAATATAAGAATTGAGAGATTTGCTTCACATGTTATTTATATTGAGTTGATCCAATCTTTTATGATACCTCATGTCGCTGAGAGTCTATTGGAAATAGCTTCTCTACCTTCGCAAGGTAAGGATAAGGCTACATTATATCTTTTGTTTTTATATTAATTCCCAGACACCACCTAGAGGGATTTCACTTGTATGTTGTTGTATTATTTTTACATAAAGTGCGGTTCAGTTGAATAAAACATGCAATGCGCATCATGCTTCTTGCTTTGGTGAAGCAAGCCCTAGTCATTTTTCTCCACTACTTGCTTTCCAGAACACTGCTCCTATTAGAAGATGGTTGAAGAGATGCTTTCTCTCCATCGAGCATGTTCTTCTATAGTTTTGGCATCAAAAGAGACACGTGTCCCAATTTAACTTAGCAAGTACAAGGCATCGCCTTGCAAAAGTTCCACGACGTTACTCGAGCATTCCTCAGAGCATCCAAAATTCAGCCACAAATGCTTTTGTTTAGAAAAGGTAATGATTCAGCCCAAAAATTGTTTTTTCCTTCCATAATACATTTAGGTTTCACGGCATTGTTACACCTCTAATTTGATTTGAACTGACACAAATATGACGCTCAAAGTAGCCTTATAAATTCCTTGGGCAACTCCTCATTATGTCTTATCAGTCTTCTGTATTGAAAACTCTCGTCATTTGTCATTGTTCCATAATCAGACTTATAGCATCCCTCTTGGGAACATACACTTGGTTACCAAAGCAGGAGATGAGATATCTTTGATTCTCAATGTGGAAAATTCAAACACCATGGTTAGAGAGGACATCTGCACCAGACTGCAAGGGAATCGATCCCACATCAAGCACGACAGTGCCACAATAGGATCCCTTCTTTGTAACTGAACCAACAGCTTCTTTTAGAAATGGGTTCCCAACTATCAATTTCTTATATAATTAACGGATTCTCAAAATAAAAACAGGGTTTGAGCCAGATTACCGGTTCCCCAGAACCCCCACTTGATACACTGAATCTGCCTCTGTATGCACTTTAATTTCTACTTGAGTTAGCAGACATAAATCCCTTCTTTTAGAGAAGGCATAATGTGGACACACAACTCCAACCTAAAAGCAGAAACCCAGAAAAGAAAGCAAGCAGTAAGAGAACCCAAAATGGCAATAGTTACTGCTGTATGTCTTGAATAAAATACTCCCTCCGGTTCATTTTACTTGTCATGTTTTTCTTTACATGTCCTTCAAGAAAACATTAACTGAAGAGATAACTTGACTTACTTATCCTTTATTCATTCTTTGATATGGATAAGTATCTCTTTCGCCACATTTATTGAGTAAGCATAAAGACGAAAACCAATAAATTATATCTCAACTTGCTAAAACGATAACTATTTTGGACTGGTTAGTTTTAGAAAGCACGAAAACTAAAATGGACCCGCCAGAGGCGTAAAATGTACCCTTAAGGAAACCCCAGTTTTTGAGAGAGTGATTTAGCGTAAACATATTGAACTGACATGTTTAGAGCTTTATTTAGGTGTAAAAAGGTCGGTTTTAGGCTTGGAAATGGTGGAAAAAGACCAAAATAACCTTTCTTAAAAAGTTGTCAAAAGTCGTCTATAGGCCCATCTACGGCTCGTAGAACGTTATAAGATAGATATATTGACACATCAGCAATCAGTGATCGAAAATCTTGATGGGTGCTTGGGTTCAGCTGCTGACTTGAAGGCCTGCCTTGTGATATGAGTGAGAATTCAAAACCAAGCTGCCTTTATAACTCAAGTTATTATAACTCGAGTTATCTTTTTCTGCTTTGTAGTTAAATATTTCCTTCTTTTCTCCAATACAGATTCTTCATTCTTTTTCTTATAATTTATTTATGGCTTTTCCTTTTAATGTGATTTCAATTTGGTGAATTCCACTCTTCCAGTTATACTTTCTTTATTTACTTTACGTCTCGTCTAAATTTTCTTTTATAGTCTAAATTTTCTTTTATATTTATGTAATTTCTTGTGGTAAAAAAAAACGCTGTTCTCTTATTTTTGTTGAGAAATTTTGGCTGGCTAGAAATTCCGCAAGGTAATTCATTTTTTTTCTAAGAAATGAAGAGTTATTTAACATCGATGTTTAAATAGTTGTGTACTGATACAGTTATACTACCGACTCGTACTAACTTTATATTAAGAGAAGCGAGCACCCAGAAGCTTAAAATCCTAGATCCGCACTGCGCCAAAGGGAGTAAAATGTATCTGAAGTAAACCCCGGTTCTACTGATCGAAGAAAAAAAAAGGTTACATTTTCCCCTACTACTACTACTAAATATGGAAAAGAAGGAGGTTAATCCATCCAAACCATTCCTCACTTTGTTCCCGTGTGAATCAACTCTAACTCGAAACATTAGATATTTCCCCCTATTATCACAATTCTAAGTTTCAAAAGCCAAAAGAAATTTTTGGAACCAATAAACATATCGGTTTAGACACAGGTAATACAACATCATACCCAGTTTAGTGTCTAACGAGGGTAGAGTATATGCAAACCTTCACAAAAACAATAATTATCAGCTAAAACAACCATCCATTCAATTACTTAACTAGTAATGAACTATTTACAGTAATCAATCAAAAAAATTAAAAAAAACAGCTAAAAATTCAAAAACTTCCCAAATTTAAGATTTACATCAACAAAAATAAACGGAACAAAATGAAAAAAAAAAAACGGAAAAAGCTCTAAAATCTTCAACTGTACCTGAGAGCGATGATATGCGATAGCCGTGTCGGAATCATCGGAATCGTTATCGATGAAATCGTAATCCATGACGTCATCATCATCGGAATCATCATGGCCGTCTCCGCCGCTGTAGAAGTCATCATCGAAGGACTCGCCGTCGTCGGTGGCGTCCTGCATCATCAATTCATCCTCCGATGCCATTTCTCCCTGTTCACACCCCACCCCCCCTCCTTCTCTATCTATATATATTGTTTGTGTATGTATAGGTTGAAGAAATGAAGAGAATTTTGTTTAGATGAAAAATATGGAACAAAGGGGAAAGTGGTAAATGGTATGTATATATTAGCCAATAATATATATTGGTAGGAAAAAAGAAAAGAAAAGTAAAGTTCTTTTCCCTTAGATTGAGGTTACACTAAAATTATATTTCTAAAAAATTTTCTTTATTCAACAAAATTGACAATGTTAGTATATTGATCTCAAATAATTATGGCAAAATTGAGATAATGATATTGTACTATATATGTAATTACCTTTTTTATTCTTTTGTTAAAATTGGAGTAAATCGATATGATAATCAGATTGAGAAAATATTATTTTTAGACTTATTAATTACCGTTTGATCTTTTTGAATTTTTGATCGGGAGAAGTTTAAAGGAAAAGCGGTATGTATGATTGGTGTATGAAGGGGTGTTCACAGTAGGTTTGAATCGAATATTGGTCAATATCAAACTCAAATCAGCTTAACCGATTTTTAAATTCTCAAAATTTGATCCTTCGAGGGGTGGCCCATTGGTTTGGGCTTGAGACTTCCATGTTGAAGGTCTCAAGTTCGAAACTCCTCACCAACGAAAGTAAGTAGTTTGCCTTCTAGGTTAAGCTCGACATTCAAAATGGAGAAAAATTGACAACAATTCATTCCAAATGTAAAGTAGTTAGAATGACTGATATTATGGAACTTTTAATCACTAAATTTACCGTGAATAAAGTTTCAAAATTCACATTTCTGGTCTAAAAGGAAAAGATATTAACATTTTTTGTTCTACCAAAAATTGTCATAGACATTCATATACATGAAACCAATAAGATAAATGTTCTTGGCTAGAGCTTTTATGCTTTCATAAGTAGATTTTAAAAATAAAATTTGATAAAAACGTATATAAGATTTTTTAACTTGTTTTTGTAAATAATGTATTATGTGTATATAATTTATAAAATATATGAATATAATATACTGGTTCGATTTGGTTATTTCTTCAATTTTCTCAAATAGATCTCAAACCAAACCAAATAGTATTGGTTTTTTAAAAAATTAAAATCAAACCAAACTCAAATAAAATTAGTGTATTTAGTTGATTTAATTTGATTTTTCAATTTGAATCGATTTTTATTCAAATCGTGAACACCTATAAATGTATGCTTGGAACTTCTAACTTTGAGACATGTCTACATCTTGTTTGATAGAAATTTAATTCTTAAAAATGAATATCACACATGTATAGTAATTGCATGAAACTTTATCCATGTGAGGCTTATTAACATTTTTTTAAATAAGCACCAACATATCAATGGTTATTGGGACAAATAATTGTGTCAATCATCTTTGCTTGACTTATTTTGTTGATTTATTCAACATATTTGTTGAATTACTTGTAACGGTTGAATTATTCGTCTTATTGTTTTAATATCGTGATGCTTCATTATTTTATTGGTAAATACCATCTCACTTTGTGATTTCTTGATTTATTTTTATCTACTTTTATTTACAACACGTTAAATGTATGATGTTGTTAAAGCTGGAGGACCAAAATTAAGTTAATACTCTTTTGTCAAAATTTGACTTAATGGTAATAATTTTTGCCTCTCTTTAGACATTTTTAGCTGAGCTTTAGTCACACATGCATGAACTTTGAACAAAAATGAATAACGTCAGGTAAGAATAATTGAACTTCGAATAAAAAATAGTTAAACTCCATTCACAAATAAAAAGACTTAACTTCAACTTTACATGGATGAAAAAAAGACTAAAATAGTCGAACTAACGGGAAAATACCTTAAATTCAGTCAAATAAGATTGAAGTCCAGATAAAAATAATAGCACAGGACAAAAACAATACTTCAAACATTATATGTGAATTTAGACTTCGCCAATACTATTTTCAAACACCATATATCTAAAATGGACCTAAATAGGCACACATGTTAAAAAAAAAATTGAACACAAGTTAAATGAAACATCAAATTTCAATATCGGCTAGAAAGAGGGAAAAAAACAGACAGTTTCAAATATATATAGTAAACTAATTAATTTACAATAAATATAGTCATATTTTATTTACATAAATAATAACTAGAAATCATATGAAATATACAGCGATTATACAATATATTATGCCAAAAATTATATAAAACATACATTGACTATTCAATATAAATTATTTATATATGAGTTTTTGTGCTGCACTCGATATATGAAACTGAGTATACACCGAATGACCATTTTTTTAGGAATTAAAATGATCGAAATCGGTCATTTAATGTAATTATCCCAAAATATATATGGGCCACACTACTAAGCCCAGTCCACAACAAAAAAATTGACCCGTCCAAGCCCATCATCCTTTCCATTTCTTCCTAGTTCATCACTGAAATCTTACAAATCTCCAAGCAAACTGTGATTCGGAAGCTCGACGAATTACTGATGAAAATCTAGAAATTCGGGATCCAATAAGTGTAAGAAGTATAAATCATGGCCGCGATCGGAGCAATGCCGGAGATTAATGGCTTCCGACAGAAAAGCCGAAGGTTTTGCTCTTTTTAATCCTCATTTCAGCTGAAAAGCTTGTGAAATATCGGTTTTTTACGTGTTCCTCCATGAGAAATTGAGGTTTCTAGTGCCATTATTGATCTCACTGTTTTCCTGATCATGTACATATAATAGATTGTATTCACTCTGAACTACATCCGGTGTGTATTATTAGCTAGTTAGAATTTATTGTCTAGCTAGAGTATGAGATAATGAGAAGAATTGCTCATGTTTTGTTTGTTGTTTTGATTTTCTACTGGTTGGAATAGGTCATTTGTGACACTTATTCTGACAGTTCTTACGAGTTCACAATCTATTCTCATTGTGTGGTCGAAGAGAGCTGGGAAGTATGATTACAGTGTCACTACTGCAAATTTTCTGGTTAGTGAAATGACAAATCGCAGGAGTTCTTTTACTGCTTTTTCAACGTTGTGTTGAGCTCATAGACGTAAACAATGGCTCAATTGTCACTTTTTGCTGTGTTATTGAATTTGAACTTTTATGTAATAGGTAGAGGCATTGAAATGTGCATTGTCGCTTGTGGCCTTGCTAAGAATTTGGAGAAAGGACGGCGTTACTGATGATAACAGGTTTGTAACCATATTTATGTTAAATTTCTTCTTCCCAGAGGCCCTGAGCTGGAATTACCATTTTATGCCATTTCTGTTTGTATTATGGATCTACTTGAGCACTGTATGTAAACTCCTGGGCTTGTCTAGTTTTTTATTAATTTTTATTTTGTACAGTGTTTTCTTGAAATGAATTTAGATGGAGAGAATGGTAAGTGAACTATCATATAGTTCACGTTTACGTGCTACTAGAGATGGAGCCAGGGCTTTTAGTTTATGGATTCTGTACCACAATTCTTTTGGCTTATTCTGTTCCAAATAGATTATTTTTACCTATTAAATATATTTTTTTAAACAAAAATACTGTATGTTCACTAAAAACAGAAATACTGGATATGAGCCTAAGCTATTGGTTCTGCCGAACCCACAGCTAGCAGCCTAGCTCTGTGGTTTGCCACTGCCTGCTACTTCCCAGCAGATAAGTATCAGGTAACAGGGAAAATGCAAACCATGACTTAGGTTGACAGGAAGAAATACCTTTGATTTTTTGTCTCTGCTGGGAGTTGAACCCTTGTTTTCAAGGTTTATACTCACTTTCCCAGACACTAGGCTACACTCTTGGTTGTATGATATAAAAATATAATTTTACATATTTGCCAGTTTAGTTGGACACCCTACCTTGTAAGATCTTAGGGGTATTTGCACAAGGCTCATGGTTAACTTTGACAGGGAATTTAGATCCAAACGTTTATCTATGTTTCATCAAGCTGAGGGTCTATAGAACAACCCCTCTAGCTATAGGTACGAGTAAGGTTTGTGTACACCTACCTTTTTCATATCTCACTTTGTGGGATTACACTAGTATGTTGTTGATGGTTGGTTGTTACATATTCCATCTTACTGTTTGATTTTTCCTATATATATGAATTAGCTTTGGTTTTATTCAACCATTTTGCTATTAAATTTCGTCACTTTGATCTGTCTATCAATTAATGACTAATGAATGACATATGAGTTACCTTTGGGAGATTTTCTTGGTGGATAACACTGCAGATAGTCAAACACTTTTATTGAACTTGTCTCTTAATTTAAGAGTTTGCATTCTGAGGCTTGTTTTCAGTTATAAGTAGGCTAAATTTTTGTCTCCTGTCCTATTAATATGGTGCTGTATTTAGGTTGAGCACTACGTGGGATGAAGTTAAAGTATATCCTATTCCTGCTGCACTATACCTTGTCAAGAATTTACTTCAGGCAGGTTTAAATTTCTTTTTGGTTATACTATCTTTCTTTGTTCCCAGACTTGATTAGGTCTTTTATCTCACATGTTGATTGAAATCGCATGGGTCTTTGCAGTACTACATTTTTGCATATGTAGATGCTCCTGGATATCAGATACTGAAGAACTTGAATATTATCAGCACTGGCATATTGTATCAAATTATTCTCAAAAGGAAGTAAGTCCTTTCACTAATTAAGGATACAATGTTGGACTTATGGTGCAAGTTGTGATGAACAGACATGTTGTTGTCTGGGTAAATACATGCAAAGGACAGACAACAAAAAAACAGCAGAATATTTTTTTGTTGCAAATGCTCCATTTGGCCCAAATTAATTTGAGTTTGGCTTCTTTTAGCAGAACGAAATTTTAACTTTAATGTAGTCTAATGCTGCTTTAGATAATTACATGAGTGTGCCTATATATACAAGTGAGTAATTTAATATATATACTCCTGTATCACACTGATTGGCGGTTCTTTTTATAAGGTAAGGGTACTTTGCTACAAAATACAATCAAAGCACAACAACCATTGATGCTATAACTTCATCACAAATAGGGCCAAAAATCTAACTAGTATGACAAGCTTTCAATCATGCCATCGATACACCAAACATACAAGTCTTTTAAACATCTATTTATAACAAAAGAAATACGAAGTCTTTGGCACAAAACATCTCTTATTTCTTTTTAATCAGATGGCTCACATGATGCATGATGGAAAGCGAGGGGTGGTTTACCAGTTCTGCTTCAATCTGTTATTTCCTCTTTGATTCTGCCAGCATTCCATTAAACTCTCAACACTCAGAGGCATCACTCACTCACTGTACATCGCATATGCTTAGGAAAATTCACAATGAATTAGAGTTTCAAAGTACATATCTAGGAAACTTCACAACGAATTAGAGTTTCAAAGAACGTATCAGACGTTGATTTTCATCTCAATTTTGAATACTGATTGCTTTGTTTTTTCCATATTAGAAGCTGCATAAAAATACCATAAGTCATCATGTTTTATAGTTCTATATATTTATAAAGTGTATGATATTATTGTAGCCACAAAAATTGACTTTCAAAATGGCAAACAGTGATATGTAATATTGAACCAACAGAGTATATTTGTATGTGAGTGCGTGCGTATATATGTGTGTGTATACTTTGTATATGTGTATCTATAATTTAAACTTGATTTGACATTTCTTCAGTGATCTACCTAGTTATCAAAGGCACGCTTAAGCCCTGAAGCGAGGCTCAAAACGTGTTGAGCGCTTCACCTCGCTTAATGTGCGCTTCATGTCATCATCAATGTTCCAAGGCATACTTTCCTTCTCAATGAACCTCTTCTAAGAGACGACACTAAACAATTGATATTTTACTTTATCGTAATTGTTTCCAATTTCTTTGTTCATATATTTGTCATTCATGCTTATCAATTATTAGTCTTGGACTAAACATATATATTTGTATTTTTCTCCCTTTGCGCCTTTTATTATTAAAGCCCACACTTTATCTGCACTTTGCGCTTAAAGCCCCAACAAACGTTAGAGCTTTTTTGCGCTTTTTGCTTTTCATAACACTGGATCTACCCCGCTTTCAACATAGTTAGCATTTCAACCATCTTTACACACAGCTAAAGCTATCGTTCAACCATTTTTTTAGAGGCATCTTTGGCTAACACAATTTTTGTCTTGATCCGAACATAGTCAAACAAAGTTACCAAGCCATGACTGAGATACTAGCACTTTCTATATTACATCATGAAATTAAAGCAAAGTCGTATCACAAGGAGTCGCCTTCTTTAAAAATCAGGAAGGGAATGAGAAACAGGGTTTTAAATAAAATCTGGAGTGGGCAATGAATACTCTTGCAGGGTCTAGGATACCAGGACTAGCGGTCATAGACTTATAGATAAAGGGCGATAAAGGGCAGCGATGAACCAACAACATGCAAATGATGTTCACTTGGAACTTTGGATAAGGTTAGTCAGGAAGTTGATAAAGTCCAAAATAGATCAGCTTACGATTGATTTTTTGGTGGATTGAGAATACTATTCCTAGGTGTATAAATGAAATTAGTGAAATCACTCCTTTGGTTGATTGTTTTCAGGTAGCAAGGTGTTATGTGTTTTACTCTGGTGACCAGAGGTGGAGTATAGTCCCTTCGCCATAAGGAAGTTTATCCACCTCTTGTTTTACTTGGTGTTCAAATGCTTAAAAAAGAAGACGTTGTTTGTGATGAGATACTTAAACGTTTTAATTTTGGGAAAAAGGGGCGAAGCGCCTAAGAGGTCAAGATGATGGCGATACCTTTTATGAAGTATTTTTAGCTTTTCAGGTTTTGGGTCCTAATATATAGGAGGAAATCAAATGTTGCGAAGCAGCTGCAGCCTGCATGGTAAGATTAAAAGAAACCATGTTGCAGAGCGGAAAAGAAATGAGTTGCAAGAGGGAGGAACCATATCTTAATCCCAGATATACTTAGATGGACAGTCTATTGTGGTGAAAATAGAAGTTTGACGTACATCCCGTGTAGGAGAGTAAAAAGTTTATATGGTTCCATATATATGGTGTACGTATGTTTCCTTAAAGATGAGAGCAAGGTTGCTATCTATCTCCTTAGTTTCACTTTGATTTGTCAATGAACCAGTTGCAATTAACACATACTAAAGCCTATGCCAGTTTGTCTCACCATATCTAGGAGGTTAGTTGATTTGGCAGTCCGTGTAGTATGTAAGGAGCAAGGGAGCATATCTATCTATCTGGAAACCTTGTAATGCAAGATTGTCCTACAATATTTTCTGATTCAGTGGATATGTGAATTTTATTCATGTGATAGGAGAAATCTCGTACAAGTACACAAAAAGAGAGAATCTTTAAATTCTCTAAGAAATGCATTGATCATCAGGAATTGTATGTACGCCAAAAATGTAAAAAAGAAGAGAAAAGAAAAAGGTTCCACTAAAGGTAATCTTCAAGGGATAAGCTTTTCTTACCAAAATGGTAATCCAATAGCCTGATATGACTATAGGGAGTAGTAACTTCAGGTGAATGGTAAAGTCAGGTTTGCTACATTTATGTTGTCACCTTTCTGGGTAATATTATAGGAATGTGTTCCTATTTGTTTGCCTATTTTGATCTTCTCTCTTTTGTCACACACTCAAGCAACATTCACTTTCAGGTTAACTGAAATTCAGTGGGCTGCTTTCATTCTACTCTGTGCTGGGTGCACCACTGCGCAACTTAATCCTAGGTGAGGTTATAGCAGTTTCCGCATCTTATCTCAAGAACTGCTTATATAGATGATAGCTGTTATATATTTTGTGTTTCAGCCTAGATGGCAATATATGACAATCGTGATTTACTACTTATATTATGTTGATTTTATATGAATAGAGAAAATGGATTTCTCTAATGAAATGATGCTTTCTGTACAGTTCTGATCATGTTCTTCAGACTCCTGTACCAGGTTGGGTTATGGCTATTGTAAGTTGCAGATATTCCCAGGACTATATAACATTTAAGGTTAAAACTATTTCTTTTAAGAGTTTGTGCCTCTTTGTTTGATTTCAGGTGATGGCCCTTTTGAGTGGTTTTGCCGGAGTTTACACAGAGGTACATCTTTACGGATATGTTCTGTTAGATTAGTAGTCCTATGATATGCACTTTAGATGACCTCAGAACTGTTCCTCACTAAATTTTTCTTTACTAGAGTTGAGCCTGTTGATGGTTTACGTGTTTAATTACCATCTCATGTTCGTTAGCAACCAAAATATGTTTGTCATAATATTAAAGTAAACTAGACTAAGATACCATGTGCATAAGTTTTCTTTTATCTTTGCAGGCTATAATTAAGAAGAGACCATCAAGAAATATTAATGTTCAAAACTTCTGGCTGTATGTCTTTGGGATGATCTTCAATGCTTTTGCAATAATAACTCAAGATTTTGATGCAGTCATGAATGAGTAAGTTGATATCCTTCCTTTCATTTTACAATGTAAATGTTTGCACTGTGCACCTTTTGTACCAGTTGATTCTTCTGATCTAGTTGTTTAATAACTGCTTTTGGAGTAAATATTAGAAGAACCAATATTGGATGTCTCTTTTCTCTAAAATAGAACACTTGTAATATGCTATGACTGCAGGTATTTTGAGATAGCTTAGCAAATTAATTGTACATTGGAATAGAGAATCATTCCAATATCTTGTGATTGGAGATTATTTGTAGTTTAACTCGTGCGGATATTATCTCAGGCATACCTTGTGTTTCTTCAGTAATATTTACATTTCTAAAGGTTTTCTTTTGAAGCTTTCCTATCTGTCTATTATGTTTTATCACGATTTTCATTTATAATCATTCTGTTTGATGTCGTCATTCACAAATGGATTTAAACAGACCCTTTTCAAATATTATATTAAGCATATCACAGTTTCAGTGAGTAAGACAATAGCTCCTCTTGAAAGGGCAATTACCTCGTCAGATTGGGCTTCATGTTTTGTTGTCGATGTAAAGCTTTACAATTTGACCTTATCTTCTGCAGTGGGTTCTTCCATGGATATTCACTGATTACAGTTCTCATGATTCTCAACCACGCACTAAGGTTTGATTTCCTCCAAATTTTCATAATAGTAGTTTATGCATTTCAAGATT
Organism: Solanum rostratum; assembly: GCA_029948455.1. NCBI lineage: Eukaryota > Viridiplantae > Streptophyta > Magnoliopsida > Solanales > Solanaceae > Solanum > Solanum rostratum. Next base: position 2,907,935 of record CM057053.1, on the reverse strand, counting down.
ATGGATACCTTGTCTGATAATACAAGATCAGTGGTGGGTACTACTTTTTCTTGTGCTAGCTATTTCATGTTCATGAGGCATAAACTTATTTGCAAAGTTCTGTGTTTTGCAGTTGCTTAGCTTAGTCTTTTAAATTGTTCTCTTGATAAGCATTAAGTTGAAGAAACTATTTTGTATTGGCTGAGTTGATCGATATAAACATACTCTAGGGAAGAGACAGTTCCACTAGGTACAAGCTGTCATGTTGCATTTTTTCCTAAAGTGTTTGTTTGTTGTATTTGCTCAATGATTTGTCTTTTTAATTAGCTATACAGTGCACACGCACCCCTTATTATGTTCATTTACAGTCCTATTTAACTTTCAGCATGATTTGTCTCTACACTGAAACTAGGCTATTTAGATAGAGTAACGTTGGGTGTTAATTTCACATCTGCTGCATTATTCCTTTTTTTTCCTTTGCCTGCAGTTTTTGGGTTTAACGTTCTGTTATTCATCTGTTTTAAATTGGACCGATTGTGTCATGGACCAGTGGCCTTTCAATTTTACTGACCAAGACTTGTTTGTGCAGTGGTATTGCAGTATCAATGGTGATGAAGTATGCTGACAATATTGTGAAGGTAGGGTTGACTCTGGTTGTGCATATGCATTAGTTTGTATTAAATGGGTTCATTAATCTAGTGACAAGCATCATACGCCTGGAGATCACCCTAGAATATCTATGTTGTGAGCACAATGTCTGACATTCTTAATCTTTTCATAGGCTGTATTGCTTTTCTAGTTGAAGAGTAAAGCAATGAAGGTAAACTGCACTAGAGATTCCACTCTAGAAATGATGTACTAAGCTGCTAACTTATTGCTTGAAATGTTATTACAGAGAGAACAAACATTCCAAAATATATCAGTAGAAAATTAGGACAATGGTTAGCCAACAAATTTTGGAGTGCTAAAACATTGGTTGGATCAGACATGAAGTTTAGCTACCATTTAAAGAGCCTCTTAGATTTCTCTTATGAAGTTCTAGGATGCACTCATGTCCACTCATCATTCAGAGTATAGAAATGATTGTGGTGCAGTTGACAATGAGATTTCCTCTTCCTTTGCTTCTGCTTTAAGTTGGTGTGCTTTTGAGGAGGTATAGTCGTACAAAGAAGGACCGGGAATTTAGTCTCCCTCACACGCACAATCTGCCTATAAACTTGAGAGCTTACAAGATACCATTTTAATATAGCTTGTAATTGTTTGCAGGTCTATTCAACTTCAGTTGCAATGCTACTGACTGCAGTTATTTCTGTATTTCTATTTGGGTTTCACCTTTCCCTTGCCTTTTTCCTTGGTTCCACGTAAGTACGAAAGATTTATTTACCGCATGTACTCACCTTAAATTTGACAAGGCATATAACTCAATAGGAATTTTAATGCTTTTTTGCAGTGTTGTTTCTGTAGCAATATATTTACACTCAACCAACAAAGCCCGAAGATAACAACTGAATTCACCTACTGAGTTCTCCTTGTGATACCCAATAGGCATCCTACTCCAAGGTCACTTCGATTTTGTTCCTTGCTAAAAGTGTAAGCATATAACTATATATCCTACAGCAGCTTAAGTGTTTTCCATGTCTTCATCCTTGGAGTAGAGTCGGCATTTGAATTTGGGATCGAAGGATACTTGTGATCGACTACTAGATGATCTCCTCATTTGTATCAATTCTGAATTCAAATAGCAGCATTTATCGCGCCATGAAAGGTATTAGGTATGTGAATTAGATAATATTATATAGTGCAACAAGTCCTGGAACAGCAGAATACTCCAATTTATACCACAATACATTTGACTTGATGCATAATTTCATGAACATTTTTTTGCTCTTTCAAATGTAATTACTAGTGATATTATTGTAATAGCAATTTGAGCACTACGTGCTTTGTACAATGTACGTTGATGTTTAACACTTGTTCTGGTATTAATTTTTCTTAGTTATTTGTGTCATGGTTCATCTTACATTCAGTATTAAACTATCCTAGTCACATGTGCCGAGGATCGGAAACAATTTTTTCTGCCTCCCAAGTTGCGGGTAAGGTTTGCGTATACTCTACTCTCTTCAAATTTCACTAATAGAATTACAATATGTTATTGTTGTAGTCATTTGTGAAATTTGTAACATTATAGCTTTGAAGTTCTCTTGAATTTGCCTCTATATTTTCTTATAACCCAGAAATCTTCAACGGTTAGATTTTGAATGAGTGAATTTAACGGCATATCATCTGTTACACTCTTATCATTAAATCAAAGCTTTAGAAGCGAATTATCCATCGGCAATAACCTCTATTAGATTTACACAATTTATTCTTTTTCATTCGTTATTTATGAAATTATACTGAACATAGTAATTCGAAATAAAGCATAGTGTGGTAAAAATACTAATTTCAACAAAGCCAATAAGAAAAAGTAATCCTTTATTTAATGTACAAGTATACTTTTCATCTGTACAATGTTCATGACAAGAAAAAAAGTTAAAAAAATCACACCTTCAGAATCTATGCAGAATTCTTAACCCCCAATCCACTTGGCACCATTTCCACGTCTCGAACTCATGATTAGATCACATGACAATAACTTTGCCTTTTTCTGTTGGAGACTATTTTCACAGTTTAATTCGATTACATGACATCAACTTTACTGTAAGCATAAAAAACGAGGTCCCCCAACCAACCCAAACCACCTAAGGAATTAAAAAAATAAAAAAGAAAAAAGCATACAAATGAAAAACTGTATGCTCTATTTTACAAGTTTTCAGCAATGGAGATCATCTTCACAAAACCAGACTGTCTCCATCCTTATTTCTTCACAAAATCTATACACATCCCAAAAAATGTCCAAGAATCGCGGAAACTTGAATCCATCATCTTAAAATCTTGAATCCGTCTCTGTCTCTCTGCTCTTCTTCTCATGGAGATTTCAAAGATCCAAAACTATTCCCTCTACAATACCTCAACTCCAATGAAATTTGTCTTTCAAGTCTAAGTTGATTATAGAAATTGGCTATAAACATTTCAGCCCTTTTATCAATATCATCTTCTGATGATGGATAACTCATAGTCCTTTGAATTCCTTTAAATGAATTTCTTGAACTTGATGATGAATCATAATTTACATTTTTAGCCAAATCTTGATCATCAATCTCATCAACACATATTAAATTCAATCCACTTGGCTGTTTTTGCAAAATCTTCTCATTGAAACTCAATTGATGATATGGCCTTTTTCCAATCATATATGATGCTAATTTCCATTTGTTGATATCAAAATTTAGTAAAAAAGTAATCTTTTTTACTGCCCTTTTTAGCTTTCCTAATAAAGACCAATGCTCCAACCCCATTTTTGTTTGACTCGATAAATAAAGCACTGAATTACGAACTATTTCAGAATATAGAAATGGAGAAAATGAAAGAAGGATAATTTGTTCTTGAACAAAGATTTTTCTACTTGTTGAAGAAGAATTTGGAGAAAATTGGATAAAAGGATAATTTGATTTTTTGGAGATTGTGTTGATTGTTTGGTTTTTTTTCTTCTTTGGGTGGGTGGGGGTTCTTGGGTATATATATAGTTAGGATAGGTGGACTAAGTCTTATGATGAGGCTCTTTTTTTTAAAAAAAAAATTTGTCCTTGTTAGTCAACAACAACAATAAGAATCTCACGAGTAGGGTGTGGGGTGGATAAAATGTACGCAGACCTTATCATTACCTCATAGAGGTAGAGAGGCTGTTCTGTCCTTGTTAGTCATATTAAAAAAAAAAAGTAATTAATCAACTATTTTGAAGATGATTTTTTTTTTAAAAAAAAAATAATCTAAACTAAAGCACCCTTAAGTTGATGAGCAGCAGAGATAGTGATAGGCGAATTATAATTCGTGAATTGTGGATGTAAGTCATGACAGATCGATATGACTTCATACTGTATTCAACATGTCTGATACATTACATTATTCATAAATTATATCGGACCGATAACATTCCAAAGCTACATCATGAATAAACATGCATGGCTTCATGTTTTATATTATATAAACACAATAATTAGTTATTTTGCTGGATTGATTATAGATCATATTGAATCATTACAAGTTCTCTACTATTAAGACTCGAATCTTAACTTGTTTCGAAAAAACTTGCAACACATTGACTTATTATTGTAAAGGTATATACGTTATTTGTCTTTGTTCGTAAACTTAAATTCATTAATTTTAAATTCTGATTCCGTCAACGTAATGCATGAAGGTGGCTATAGAAGTTGGTAGGGTTAAGGAAAATAAATAAATACGTGGGGAAAAATACAACCGCGTTATATAATATATATGACAGCTACACACGTTAAGCTTTAAGCAAAAAGATTTTTTTTTTTTTTGGTCAATTATTATTATTATTATTTTGAAAATTATTTTTTCTTGGAAACTTATGTTAATTTTTTTTTATAATGTTATTAAGGTTTAATTGGTTACATCGAAGAATATTCCTGAAGGATTAAATTAATGAAAGTTTGATTAGTTTATGATAAGGATTAAATTATTAATGACTTAATTACCCAACTAATCATTTCTTGTCTGGTTGGTTAAGATCTAATTAAGACTTAGTCTTTCTTATTTCTTAAGAAAAATAATAATAAAGGTAATTGTTTTAAGTTATTTGTTATAGTTTTAGGTTTACTTGACACATTTTACATATTTAGTATAATTTTATACAATTGAATTGTATTAAACCATTCAAATTTAGATTATCATATTTATTTTTTGTATTGATAACTTTCAACGATACTTTAATTGAAAAAATATAAATAAGGAAAAATTACATGAATAAACAAATAAATACTAATTAATTAGCTAACATAGCTATAGTTTGAATTAATTACAGTTTGCGACAAATATCTAACTGTAGTTACAGTTTGAGTTTTGTATAATTCGCGGGATTTATACAACCGGAGTGCGCAAATTTAATTGTATAGGTTATATACAAACACTGTGAATTGCATAGCAAATTATACAAATATTGTACATGAAATTGTATAGCAAAATATATAAACGTTATGTAAAAATTCTGAAATATATAGCGAATTATATGATAATTAGAGATGTCTGCACATTTTTCTTGAAGTCAAAGAGTTCAATTTTGACCAATGGGGACAAGAACTATTAAAAGTATATGCCTAATTATGATCTTTTTGGTCAATTTAGGAGAAATAATAAGCAAATTCACTCTAAATTAAATATATTATTATTTTGGAACTTGGATTATGATTCAAATTTTGAGCATTCAAAGCTTTAATTATTAAAAAAAATGCTGCATAATGGATTGAAAGTGCACGTAGAAGTAATATATATTGGATAATCAGTATATATTTTTTATACTTTTTGAAAAATTATATTGTATAATTATGTATAATTTTATTGATTTGAGGCTATTTTTTAAGTAAATAAAATATGAATTATATTTATTGTAAATTAATGAATTGCTTGATAAAAATATAAAATTTTAATTAAAAAACTATAAGTTTTGATGAATTCATAGCTACAATTTTAGTTCCACCCTTGATAAAAAAAAGCTTACATTCGTTCAATATTTACGCTAAATTAAAATATTATTTTATTATAATTAAACGATAAATCGAGAAAATAACATATATGACCTTAAATTTCAAAGGTTAGGGCAAATAAAAAACTCGATAAGGATAACGAAGACGGATAAATTAATATAAATATTGAGTGTGAATAAACTTGATTTTTTTTTCCCCTTTTTGCATTAATAATTCTTTTGTCTCAAGTGAAAGTCATTTATTTCCTACGAAAAAGCAATAACGAAAAAACGATTTTCTACTTTAAGTGCAAGTCATAATAAAGATATTTCCTACAACAAGCAATAAGCAAAAAAAATAAATAAATTGGAAATGGTTTACTCTTTTATATTCAACAACAATAATAATAACGTATCTAATATAATTTCATAAGTGAAATTTGATAAATGTAGAGTACGTAAATATGACGAGAATTTCCAGGAAACAGCCTCTCTACCCCTATGAGGTAGTGGTAAGGTCTGCGTACTGCGTACATTCTACCCTCCCCGGACCCCCAGTTGTGGAATTCCACTAGATATGTTATTGTTGTTGTTAGAGTACGTAAATCTTACTTTTACCTCGTGAAATTAGAATAAAAAAAGAAGAAATATGTTATTAGTAGGTTGCTACATACTTGATGATTCATTGCCAAAATTTTACTAATTTTTAATTAGTTGAAAGAAGTATAAGCATCTTTCTCCTTTCATGGAAAGTTTTAAGGTACTTAATAATAGCATTTGATGCTTCAAAGAAAAAAGCAAAAAAGAAGTCAATAACAAGCAAATTAAGCTTTCAAAAACAAAAAAGTGATCCAATTTCTTAACCTTTGGGATGACAATTTAAAACTTAATAATTATAATTTCATATTAACAAAAGACTAGTTAATTTCACTGTTTTGACATATTCCTCCCATCATTTCTGACTTTCCTCCCATCATGAATCAAACACAGGGGTGATAATTGGACGGGTTGGGTCAAATTTAAGCGAATTATAATGGATCATGATAACAAAAGGGTCAAGACCCAACCTAAGCCAAATTTGCTTGGGTCAAAATGGGTTGAATCAAAATAGGGTGAGTAACGAGTTATAGAGTAGGTCAAGACCCAACCCAACTCAACTTTTACTAAATTTACTTACTTTATTTGTTCTTTTTCGATATTTTTGTACTCAATTAAATTATATTTTTCTTTATTTTTGGCTATATAAAACATATCAAATTAAAAAAAGTGTTTAAAAATATTTTGACAAGATTTCTCTCGAGTCAATTCGGATTAAATATCAATCCAATTTTAAATGGGTTGAAATGGGTTGGAGTTGAGATGAGTTGAGCTAATCAATGGGCGGTTTAATACTTCTAACGGGTTGGGTTTAATTTTGCAACCCCTAATCAAACATAAATTAACTAAACTTCATCTATATGAAACTTTCAATGCTATAAGTTTGAAGTAGTCCCAAATTGATATAACAACGACATACCCAGTGGAATCCCACAAGTGGAGTGTGAGGAGGTAAAATGTATGCAAAGCTTACCACTAACTCATAAAGATAGAGAGGTTGTTTCTAGAAAACCCTCGTCACAAAAGTGATACACGCGCAAAAAGCAATTTCAATGGCAACATCAAAATCAGGTATCCGCGCACTTCACTCAATGATGCCTCAAGTAGAAATGCGTACAAATTGACTCAAACAACATAATTATATAAATCCTAAGATGCATTTATCATGTACAAATTTTAACAAATCCCTTTAGCATTGGGAACCATAATCCTTCAATAATTGCATTCAAATAAAGTTTCATATTGTGAAAGTAGTAAAACAAGCAACCTGTCTTAAATCACAAAACTTTCATCCTTCACTCCAAATTCAATTTATATCAAACACTTACTCTCTTTTCGTCGTCGTTTTCAAATAAGCCTCACTGACAAATTACAGCTTGGATGAGAGAGAGATACCAAGGGAGAAGGGCGGGAAAGCAAGAGAGAGGGGTGTAGATATGCTCAATTTACCATTCATTATTCGTTAACGTGAATTCACAGACCAGATTTACAGAGAGTGCGCACGCAGAAGGTACACTGCACGCGATAATAATATCCGGGGTAATGAGCTAAATTCTATACAAAAACGGATGATAACACATCATCCAGAACTCAATAATAACAACTGTGGTTCCTGAAACTATTATCACATACTATAAGAAGGGCTATAGTAAATTATCATAGAAGATAATGGTGTACCTATCTGGAGGGCGAAAAGAATCTTCTTAGCATACTGAGGTGTTGAATATCAAGAGAATGACCCTAAATCCGAACTATCTGTACCGACCAGCCAAAGATGTTTCACCAGTAATCCAATCCTGCCATGTTTCAATTCAGAGATCAATAGAACTACTCTTGAGCACATCACGATTCATCATTTTATCACGTACTTTGAGTTTACTAGAACCAACTCTAGCTAATATATACCGAAACAGGCAGGATCAATGTCACATTCCATGCAAACCATGCATAATAGGACATAAAACTATGCAATAGTTTATGGTACAATGGACCTATACACTTAATCAGCATTGAGGAAAAGAGTACAGGGTAGGCAACTAAGTGGTACCAAGCGGGGCCTGTATTCACACACATTAATAACTTTCAAGCACCGATATAGACAATTTTTTATTAAGCGGAGTAGACGAGTTCCACCTTATCAATAAACTTAGATATACTCGACCACGTCCACAGGGTGTCACTTTCAAACACCTACATCCACTGACAGAAGACAGAGAGAGAGTCTTGCATGCGGGCTTCAACCAAATACACAAGAATAGGATGCTACGCTAATATTTGGTAAGGAATATAAAGTAGGTTATTCCAAATAGTTTAGGTATAAACCTGACATTTCTAAAAAGTCTAATGCATCATCAATTTTAACGAGGATCAGTTAGAAGACCTAGAAGTTCAACCAGGGCCATATTACTATATTAGTCAATAAGACAGGTCTTAACACCTTGCTTCTCTAAAACCGTCTATTATGCTGAAACATATCAACAAATTATTGAAAGTGCACAATGTATTAACCTGTTGACACACTGAGACTATAAAGGTAATCATTTCATTACAGATATCATTCAACATCACAAAAGAGTGCCAGGAGAATGCATACCTATGGTAACTAACGGGGAAGAAGGGGTTCTCTATCATCAGATCCAACGTGATGGTTAGCCTGTAAATGTCATAAAAACATTTGAGAAACACATGCATGCATAATCTTTTGAATTCCTTTTTTCTTTTTCACAAGTTGATCAGAGTCTTACATCTTCACTTGCCCCAGCCGCCATATTTATGAAGGATCCATCCTTTGACCTGTAGAAATCAAGCACTCAAATTTTCTTCCAAGGAAATAACAATAGACTGATGATATCAAATGTGTTTTAAGAAAGGCATAATAACTAAAGATTTCACACAACATGCATCAAACCATTAAAGTGATAACTGAGATTACCTACAACACCTGCATAATTAATAAGACCATATATTGAAAAACTATAGTTTAATGGAAACTAAAGAGGAAAAAAAAAGGTGGGCCCTCTATTGAACCAGAAGAAGCAATTGTTTCATCTTGGCCCTGCCCGATTTCATGTCCACTTAAAGTAACAAGACCTCTCTGCTCTTGGAAACGAGGAACTTGATGAAATTTCTATTTGTTTTCATAATTCAGAAAGTAATATTAGAAAGCACCATGGCAGTGGAAAAAAAATGATGACAAACTAGATGAGGTTCAATGCATCTAGTACATCAAGTCCTGCATCATCATTAATTGGAAATACTCCCATCAGCCCAAAATCTTCTAATAAACAAAAAAGAGCTCTCGATCTTATGAATCGGATTTCTCAATCATATGCTTCCTCTATCTTTCTTTTCCTTTTTCCAATTCTTTACTGGAGACTGGAGAGTATTCCCTATTCTAACGTTTTTGACATGAATGCACCTTTTTTTTCATGCTTCATTTGCCATTAACTTCTCATTTTATAGTTTTTAGCGGTCATTAGCAGGTTTCTCGCTTGAAAAAGTTGGATCCTTCCTCTCATTTTTATCCATTCTGACACCCTGTGAAGACAAACAAATTGAGGTGCCATTAAGTCAAGCACCTTCTTCATCACTTGTTTTTTTTCTATTCAGTAAGCAGACCATTTAGGGGGTGTTGGGATTGGCTTTTTTACGAGGCTTATAAGTTAAAAGTTAAAAGCCATAAGTTGGAAATTCCAACTTTTGGCTTTTGATTCTTTTTTTTAAAAAAAACTTTTTCAACTTTAAAAGTGCTTAAGAGCAATTTTTGTTTAACTCAAACACTTCCGAAACTAAAAAAAATCTTAAAAGCCAAAAATAACTAAAAATAAGCTAATCCAAACATCCACTTAATCAGTAAAGCAAAAAAAAGTAATTCGGTTATATATATTTAAGGTTGCAAAGCTTCTCTTTTCGGGGGGGATACAGAGCTTATGAAATTTCAAGGGCTCCATATCAAAAGGAAAAATACCAAAAATACTCACTTGGCTGCATGAAAGATATTTGACCTTTTGTGATCAAGGATAGAACTCTGCCATTGGCCCTTCAAGATTCATTCAGTTGCAACTAGCATACAGAGGGTATTAAAACTTTCTTAAAATCTAAACCCCTAGCTATTCTCACACTAGGTGACGTGGTATACACCATCCTAGTGTACAGGAGTTGCATATTTCCAATTCTTTAATAATGTTTGCAATCATACATATGTATACACCGAAACTGAGTCCAATATCCACCCAGACTCTTGGAGTTTAGACATTTTTTCACAATAGCAATTCCTATGAATGATATTTTATCCAAAACAATCTAAAGGGCAAACCTAGTGACAAACATCTGAAAGCCTGTTCAGAAAAGACGTTGCAGGGTAACCCTCATCTCTTGTCTATATCAGTTTGGCTTTCACAAAGCTTGAAACTTAAAAAAAGAGCGCACCTATAATTTTTCTGATAATCCATTTCCAGGCTGCTGTTTTGTGTATCATCCTTGACCTTTGCAAAAGGTGAAAAGAACTGAAAAATTGAAGCTTGACGTAAGTCCAAGTAAGAAACTACGCATACCACTCAAAATAGATAACAGCATGCAAATATAACCTGATGCATCGAGATAAACACAATGGAGATTCCTAAAATAAAGTTCATAGTAAGGGGATGTCCAAACAGTACAGCAGATGCTATTCCAGTGAAAATAGTGGCGACAGTTGATGAATACTTCTTCAGAATTGTATCTGCAAATGTAAAAATGAAGCTATGATTAGTTAATGCTTTTCATTAATACATTTACAAGACAATACAAACTACTGCGGGAAAATGGAATCTGTACATTGCTCACTACCAGAAATTGGACCTACCTACTAAGAGCTAAGAGTCTAAATTCAATAGCAAATGCAAAATAACTAAAAATTGAAGCGGCCCATTTTGGTGAGCAGAAATTGGACAAATTTAAGGAAAAAAGCTCGGGTCCCTCATACAAAAGAAATATAAAAGACCAAAATTTTATGGAATATAAATCGGATGGTTAGATAGGATGTATACACAGATCCATCTTATCGAGTGCAAATAATAAGAGGTTTCATTTTAATACTTCAAACAATTCTTCGAAAATACATTCTATTGCCTCCATTGATAATAGTCAAAAATCTACTTGGGAAGCCAAATAAGTGAAAGAAGCCTCACCTGCATACTTGAAGAAAAATGAAGACAGGATTCCCTGAGCTGCATTATTGCATATTAGAAACATTGTTGCTCGTGAGTGTCCCCGTAAGATATCAAAATTGTCAGGTCCTGAAGAGCATTTGATACAAATTAGCCATGAGTAAAGGGATTAAATAAGTTCTGTGCACAAACCAACAACCAGAAGTAGGAACACATCCTCAACAATGGGAGAGATGGTTCGATGCATTATAAGCATTTTAGGCAAACTCAAAAGACCTGGGAAGTATAAATAAGTGTGGATCCTGCTATGGATAGTACTCAATCTAAGGGTGCCACAATCCATGTCCATTTTGTGAACTTTTTAAATTATGATGAGTAACTTCTATATGTATTCATTTGATGATTTCCTTATACTCCCGTTGTTTCAATTTGTTTGTCCTACTTTCCCATTTAGTCCATTTAAAAAAGAATGTCTTTTTCCTTTTTTGGCAATTCTTTGATCCCAACTTTCCACATAACATGTTTAAACCACAAGATTCAAAAGTCTTCTCCATTTTCTTAATCTCTATGCCAAGTCAAAACTAGGCAAACAAATTGAAAAGGAGGGAGTATTCAAACTCTTCAAACAAAGTCAATGGGTGCATCATGCGTGTTGGATTCTCCAAAAGTAGCATATATTTGTAGAATCCGACATGGGTGCGGCATCGAAAGTGAAAAGTCCACGCAACTTAGCTTTTTATCCAACAACTACTTGAGGCTTTTCTTAATATCCAAAAGTTACACGGATGAAAGATGCTTGTTATATCAGTAAAGTGGCTAAAGTTTTTTTGCACTATTTTCTGTTTTGGTTACTTGATACACGTATATATTTCTGCCACACCAGACTTGGCAATGTCTTTCCTTCTCCAAGATCTTCTACAACCAGACCACAATAAATTTTTCCTCCTCCTCAAACACTTGAAGGCTTGAGGTCCACTTTAAAACAGCTTTACCTTCACTGGACACCCACAAGAGTTATAATCATATACATGAAGCCTCCCAAAAATCTAACCATCCTAACACATCGGCTTATCACTTCACATGCAAAGTACAAAAGAAATAAAAGAGAACTCTTGACCGTCGGTAGTGGACTTTCTTTTCCCTTGAATGTTCTACCATCTTATTCCTTCCATAACACTTGAAAAATGCAACGGCGAGCTGTCCTAGCTTCTTTTTCATCCTTTCAACTGCAGATTAGGACCACATTGCCAATATTTCGCAACACAACGAAAAATATCCACATTCTATCCGTGCTTCGGTCACATACAACACTAACACACCACAATTCATCCTCTCTTCCCGAGGCTGATAGCAACTTATCTCCTATCAGAGATTCAGGATCGATTCACAGACAACACAGTATGCAAACGTGACTTTTTTTTTCCATGTTCAAGCAACTCCATATAGCTTAACATGAGGGGTCTTCTCTCCACCATTGAACAAGGCATCTGTACAAATGCTTGATTAAGAAGCATTTTGATAGTGAACCTTCACAAATCATTCTATCTGCTTGACTAAACTATGTAAAAGATATTATTTATAATTACCAAACTGCTTAAAGCTATGAAGCCTTGCCAAAAAAGATTCCACCTCATTAACTCCCAATCCTAAAAAGGTCTTATAAAAAAGTTACTCCAAGATATCCGGTTCCCTTTGCAACTTAGAGCCTCATCTACTGGATTTCTCTTATTCATTGGCCACATCAATAAATTGGGAAGGTTATCTTTCAAGGTATTGTCTCCACATTCTGAATCGAGCGGAAAGCTATGCTCATCCTATTTCCAATCAAGAAACAATGGACCTAAACAAATTCATTTTTTCCTTTCATGATTCCTCTCAATGAAATTATTCCTTTCATGATACCTCTCGATGAACTAGTTTGTACGTAGAGGAACGTCCCTAGTGAATCAGCTGCATGCCATCACCATAGCTTACTAAATATCACCTTCCTCCACATGGGTGTTTCCTCAATTGCATATCTTCAACGCCATTTCCCATCATGCTCCTTTAAGGTCTTTAACTCCATATTCCCGAGCTCAATATGAAATATTATCTTGTTCCAATTCACAAGGTGAATTTTTTCCTCCATTTGCATTATCATACATATCAAGCAGTTTAAAGGATATTGACCTAGTTTAAAGCAGTGTCATGACTTCGCATCAACACAAGGAAGTTGGAGCTTTTCCAATTGGAGAAGTGAGCCATATTGATGTTTTGACCAGAGTAGGGGGATGTAACAGTAATATTTAATCGTCTGCTAGATATTGGACCTCCAACTAAGTGAAAAATTCAAATAGATGGAACGTTCACAACAATGATACAGAGTTAAGCGGAAAACCAGTATCTCTCAATCACAGGAGATGAGGATAGGGACGGGGATTACTTTGATAAAAGCAACACTTTTACAGTGTTCCACATGCTTTAGGTCTTTAAAGATGAAATACTTAGAAGGAGCAGGTCGAAGTATCTCAAGAGAGGTATTTATTACAAAAAATGTCAAGAGAGGTAGCCACTGAATACATCTTCAACTGATTCTTGTGGAATCTTGGGAAAAGAAATGGGCATCACAAAGAAAAATCTTAATAGAACCAGCTGATAAGCTTGTCACTTCGATTGGTTATCTATTCAAACATTATTTTACAGACCTTAATAACTGGATACATAGGGGAAGTGATAGTAAAAAGATACAGGAATCAGAATCTCTTAAATTACTCTTGTTTTCGCTTTAATGGGAGACAACAATATATATGTAAGTTGTAACTGATTCATCAAGGAGGTGAAAGTTATAGAGGGAAAGTAAAGATAACCTGAAAATAGAATTCCAAAGAAGTTCATAATTTGATCAGTTTTTTTCCAGATATTATGCTTTAATTACATGTTTATAAATGTCAAGACAGCTTTCTTAGGCAACACAAAAAAGATAAGATTTCCCATTCATACCTTTGTAAATGACAGTTCCAAGTATGCCTAAGAAGTTGAAGATTGCACCATATCCATACAGAAACAAATTCTGCAAAGAACAATATAGTTGCTTGTATGGATCATTAACAAAGTCATAGACGCCCATTAAACAAACAACACCAAGAGGTTACAAGCATTTCACTACTTAGAAGATCATAATTATTATAATATTAGCTTTGTATAATAATACCAAACAAAAGTATTGCCCAGAAAAAAAAAATCTGATTATAAGCAAATCAATGTACGATTCTATGTGAAGGTTCAAACTGACAGTGAAGAAATATTGGAAATGAAAGAAGAAGTTATGGAAGAGAATATGTCTATTGTTTTGCCTGGGATCCAGTTGAATGAAGTCAAACTCACTGTAGCAGCTTAAAGCACTTAAGGAGCAATCAACAGCAATAGCTCACCTGATGATAGATGCTGGTCTCGAATTGGCTTTTCAAAGCATATTCATTGTAGACAGATGCCAGTGAAGGAACAGTGACCTGAATCATTATGTTGCATCAGTTTCTATATATTAAATAAGGCAAACAGGTGTAAAGTCAATTAAGCATTGCATAAAGTTTTCTCCAGTACAAGTGGCATTGTATTGTGAACCACATATATTCTCTTAGGGCACAAAAGAAAAAGAAAGGGAAAATGTGTGAATTAATGCCCCGATCCCCCATAGTAAATATTTCTTGAAGGCAGTAACACTCAAAACTGGAATATCTGATGGATTACCCAAGTAAAGAATGTTAGCAGTCATTAAGAATTATCTTCGTATTAATACTTACAAAAATCAAGGTATACAAATATGCCCCTGTTGTCACTGCAAGACCAAAAGCTGGTGCACCTTCCGGCAGAGAGCGCAGCTGATTCACACTGATGCCAATAAGCAATAGTGCAAGAGCCTCCCACTGTGACCATTTAGATTTGATAGTCATATATAGCTAGCATTCTTTCAGGTTCCAAGATGCATAAACACAGCACGGACAAATCTAAAGATCAATTAAATACAGTTGACTATAGTTGATAAACAAATCTCTCTTAGCTTAACCAACCTGAATTATGGAAAATCGCCGTTTCATAATTATCTTTAACAAGACTGCAATTACCAAAACCTGCATGTTTTAAGAATCAAAAAAAGAAAAAAAATCACCAACTCAAAATTTGAGAAGATAGATCAATCAGCAGCAGAATAGGAAAGATCTGGTACAAGTATGACATGAAGTAAGTGAATCCTCAGATTAGGCATCAGAAGAGTAATCACATCATCCATGGATACCAGCTGCAATTAAAAGACTAACCAGCTCACTACCAAATCCCAACTACAAACAATTGACGTGAGCCTATCGGCTCCATCTTTGGAGAGCACGGTTACCCATGGAAACCCGTGCTTCTGAGTTGGACAGGCAGCCTGGTGAATCAACCAAGATGCGCACAAGTTGGCCAGGCTCAACTGATAACATAAAGGGAAAAAAAGGACTGCCCATCTCAACCATCTGAGGAGAAATAAGCTCATAGTTGTTTATCTTCCAATCAATCTTGAGTGCACATGTGGAAATTTTAACACCTACTAGAAAAACCTGACTGTGGACACTCAGTTAAAGCTAAAACTGAAGCAGAAACAAAAGATAGCAAACAGAGTTTGTAATTAACCTAGCATGTAAGATCTGAATCCTCACAAGTAAATTGCAAAGTCTGAAAGTGTCAGCAATAGCTATAAGCAAATGAATACCTTCAAGTTACTCAACATCTTTACAGTAGCAGGGTTAAAATATAACTGCACAAAGTAACAGAAGTGTCATTAGGAAGTGTGAGGGGATAGTTAAACTCCAATAACATGCACCAACACTGCAAAACTACAGGGCTAGACAAGAAAGTGAGTTCTTATGAGTTACGTCAAAAGCACAAAAGATAAAAGTATAGAGGCAGAGGACATGAATCCCGAATTACCAATGATCTTAACATAAAATTCTGAAGAAAATAATCACAACAAAAAGAGAATATATGAGAAGGTTAAAAAATTCAACTTGAAATGACAATCAAATCTCTTCATACCAAAGTTCCCAACTTTCAGGGAAGATAATTTACTTTCTGATCTAAAGCAATAAAAGAGGCTATAAAAGAAAATCTTCTTGTAATGTTTTTTTTCTTTTTTGAGTTGTATGCATATAGATATCTATAGCTCGGAAAGCACATGACATTTCTAAATTATACTAGAATGGTATCCTACTGGGAGAAAAAGAGAAAAAATGACAGCCATATCGATAAATATGCTTTAATCCCAAGCTAGCTGAGCTTGGGTATATGAATCTCTTTGTGACCCATTCCTTGTATTCATTCCCATATAAGATAAGGGCAGTGAGAATTCAGATAAGCATCACACAAGTAACAACAACAACAATATACCCAATAAAATCTCGCTAAGTGGGATTTGGGGAAGGTAGAGTGTACGTAGACCTTACGACTACCTCGTGGAGGTAGAGAGGCTGTATCCGAAAGCCCCTCGGCTCAAGTGCATCAAACCCAAGTAAAAGAAGGAGAAAAAAATGATAAGAAAAGCAGTGTAAAGTCTATAAAAAAGAGCAATAACAGCAGCAAAATAGTGTAATAATAGAAACACACTAAACAACATATGGCCAGAACTTCTCCAAATGACCTATTAATATCCAAATGAGGAACGACAGAAAAAATTTACCTGCATGATAAACTTGAGGTAGTTATTAATAGCATAAAGCAGAGCAGGAACAGCCAGAAGCACATTGTTCCGAGCAGCCTGCAATTAATAAAGGAAAAGCATTTGGTAACAAAAGTTGCCATGAACATACTTCACTGTTATTCTTAAATCCCACTTGCCTCCTAAGTGGCAGAGGAATGCCAGAGAGAGAACTTCTGAACAGTTAGATTCATTAAATCAAAGAGAACAAAGCCCATTCACACATTAGTAAGAAAAAATTAACTTGGTGAAATAGAAACCTAGTACTCTTCCTCTGTGGCCAGATAGGCTCCCACCTTTACCAGGCGATGTCAGTGCCGGCTGAAGGAGCAAACAACAGAGCAACTGCTTTAGGCCCCCAATTTATTGAGGCCCCATTAATCATCCATTAAGTGTTATTAAAAGTCAGTAGTCATCATCATTTTTGGTTATTGTTTCTTTGTCCTAGTACACTGGAAAACAAAGGAGAAATATAGAAAAGAAAGCTAATATGTAGATTTAACAAGGATGATTAAGCTATCTATAAGGAAGCAGAAAAAAATATAAGAATAAACATAAGAAAGGCCTTCACTATTAAAAGTTTAGATTTGCATCTCAAAAAGTTAACAAAATAGATTTTAGTTTCAAATAGAAAATTCTAATTAAAATTTGGCTTTAAGCCACCCCTAGGTGAGGTGGGTTCATAATCTACTTAACTCCCCTGTCTATATTAAATATTGTCATTCTCATAAAGGTAAGTAACAATATTGGTATACAAAGAAGTCAACAACATATCCCATTTAATCCCACAAGTGGGGTTCTCACCCCTTCCTTAAATGGAGAAGAGGTTGTTTCTGATAACCCTCAGCTCAAAATCGATGAAAAAGATGACAGCAACAAGCATGAAGAACAAAAAGAAAATACAATAATCAAGGCTAGGGAAACAACCAATAGAAATTAAAAAAATTTAAGAATACAAACATACCGAACTAAAACTAGTACTCCAGGAATGGAAAGCAAAACACTCGACTACCTACTAACCTATTATCCAAATTTTCGACTTCCACACCCTCCTCTAAAGGGTCATATCCTCGGTGGAAAAGTAGATGCTGAAATAAGCGACTCAAATGTTTTAATTATGAATGTCATATTGTTTAGTTAAGTGATTTATGTAAGATTAGCAGTATCGAGACATTTTCTTGTTGTCTGTCTGCACTATAATTTGTATTATTGTTAAATGAATATTTTATATTAATTGCTAAAATATATGAGCATAAATTGAATTTTACATGACAAAGACAATAATGTAAAGAAGCTTTTCAGGGAAAAAACCCAACAATATAGAGAAGAATTTTGGGATTCCAATGAGCAGATCCTGCTTGTTGACAATAGTATGTTGTTCATACCCTATATCTCCATAGTGTGTTGAACAATACAAAATTATAAACTCCAATCAACACCGGCTGGTAAATCATAAAACTTTCTCCTATTCATAGAGCTTTATAAATGTATTTTCTCTCTTCATATGTTTCAACAGAAAAACATATCCCCTTCAGATGGAAGAGCCTCAAATGACTTGAGAGGGAGGACTAAATGGACAAAGAGAGAATAGACAGCATATTGGGAAGAAACTTACTAAAATAAACTCAAGTATCATTTAATATCAATTAGAGTCATTCAAGGTCGGAGAGGGGAGTAAATTCTGGCGGACATAGCTTGTGTGGATACATATTATTGAAAGATGAATTCCAGAGATTGATCAGAACATCTTACCAAGGAGACTTGACAATTCAACAAGTTCAGAGGACACAAGTGGAGAGACCTTATGGAATTTGAGATTTAGAAGGGAATTTCAAAATTGGGAAGTGACTGAGTTTCAAAGATTGTTAGTCTACTACATAGGCAAGTCAATCCAATTGACAACCCCGATCCTTGGTGGTGGGGCCTGAGTAATAATGGAGCGTTATCTGTGAAGACCTTTTAAACTTTTGATTAGGGAGGAGCATGTTTTTCCATTAATGCAATCCCAAGATGCTGAGGAAGGTGTGGTTTTTTACTTGTTTAGCCACTAGAGGGATGATTTTGACAGCGTAAAATCTTAGAAGACAGGAGGCGGTCTGCATCAATTGGTATCATATGCGTACCGAAGCAGATGAAAATGTGGATCATTTTCGTCTATATTACGGGTCAACCATGAGGTTATGGTGGGATATGCGTAGGTGGTTTCTGACTTGGTGGGCAAATGCCAAAAACTGAAAGATTTGATGTTCAGTTGGAAGAATAGGAAAAAGAGGAGAAAACGAAGGGCTTGGATCATGGTTAAACATGGTTCCACAAGAGTTAATGTAGATTGTGTGGAAAGAGAAATAAGAGAACTTTAGAAGGAGTAGGGTAGAGTTTCTCTCTGTCAAGGAGTAGTCTCCATTCTCTTATTTTCTTTTGGTGCACATACCAAGGTCCTTGTTGTATAGACGGTTGGGTAAAGTTTATAGAGAACCATATATTTTGAAGATTCTCTCCCTTTTGTTATACCCCTCGTATATAGCCAGTTTGGCCATGTTTATGAGAAAATACTTTTACTTGATAAAAACAAAGTGTAGGTATATTCTTTTGTATACATGAAAAAGACACGTCTAAGTGGAAACATTCTTTTATTTTTTGACACAACTTCACATTAAACTTGTATACCTATTTAGAACTAGTAAAATCACTTTGAGTATTAACAAGTCTTACCTGGAACAGTGTGGAGAACGAAAGAAGAGATTTCTCACCAGCCTTCTGGTTTCGAGCCTTCAAATGATACAAGAAATTGAGACATTGTAAAACAAGTTTAAGGTATCAAAAATTTGAGGACAAACTATGATGCAATTGAGTAATACCAGGTTGAGCATTTCGTAATATTGAAAAAGAAGAGAAGAAGCTCATAGAAATATTGAAGATGTAGAAGATTATAGAATAAGTTAAGTCAATGAAGAGAGAAAAGCCATACCTCTAAGCATAGCATTACTAGTGCAAATGCGACTTTTGCCAACTCAGTCAAAAAATTTACACTAATGGGACTGAAATCGAATTTTCCATCAACTTTTGACATATATACAAGTATAGGCTGCAATAAAAGAAAAAAATGAAAATATATGTTATTCCATATACATATATAGCATAACTTAGAAACTTACAAGGAAACCCCAAACATTCCAGTAGTACTTGGTTCCAAATAACTTCTCTTTTTAACCAAGTTCTAAGAAATAACTACTCTAATACACATTTTTCTTTAAATAAATGCAAATTTGTCATATTCAATATTCAACACAAAAAAACTAAACAAATCAAAAGCTAAAGGTCATACCAAAACCTTCACTATATGAGAATATTTAGACTGTGAGGTAATTTTATTGGCGTAATCTAAATAAGTGCTTTTCCATGGAAAGTCATTCAAAGATGATTTTGTAAAATCATGAGAAATTTGACGACATTCAAAAATGAAACTTAGACTTACCCATCAATTTACTCTTTTGAGCCATTTTACCTTCTACAGTCCAAGATGACTCAGTTTTATTAGTATCAATATTTTTGCACAATTACAATTTAGAAGATTTTTATACAAAAATGACAATTATCTCAATCAAGTGAAAATCAAGCAGAAGCAAACATATTTAAAACTACAACCCTGATAGTCAAAGGAAAAAAATTGTAGGATAGGCCAAAACATATTCAACATAATCCAGCAGCTAAATTCAACCATTCATTAGCTCCAGTATTTCTCAATGGTTGTTCCAAAGGTAGGCTCTCCCAATGCTAAGAAAGAGAGCTAATGGAACCACAGTGACATACTGCAAAAGTTAGGCTTCCGAAAACATGCCAACATGCCTAGATATTGCTCTTAATGTTTTAACATAGAGAAATGGGATACTTTTGAACTCTGGAGACTAATGTCTTCTAAACTAAGAGTCTTAGGGCGTTGATTCAACAACAAAGGTAGAACACAAAATGTGAAGTAAATGTGAGTTACTGAGTTCGAACCAAGTTTAATATTTAGGGGAGAAGGGTAGAGGGACTGGTTCATTATCCTCGAGCTCCAAAGCTACAACAACAGCTTTCCAGGTCATAGAAAAATGACTCCGCACTAACATACAATAGTGATGAATCACATGCCCCCTCCCCCACTCACACCTTAAAATTGAAAAAAAAAAGTGATTCTGCTAGCAACTGCCTCTCCTACTTTATTTAACCAACTAACTCCACATGTCATAAGACTTTTATCAACTTTCAGCATTTATTGATGCAGATGCTTAAGTTTGACAGGTTGCAGTTCCTGATACTCAGGCTTCTACGTTATTTGCAAATGAATTTGTATCTATTCACCTTCCAGGCACTAATGCATATGTCTTCTTTACTCTGTGGCTTTTCAATCACCAAATAAACTCAATTTTTCTAGCTCAACAGGATTCGCTTCATACTATTAACAGTCCACATGCATATTTAATTCAACAAAATCACAATAAAAGAGATCATTCTTGAGCTGATTATTTCTACGTCAATAGTTCAAGAGCAAGTAGCAAAACCATACAAACCGCAAAATTCATGATGTGACTTTCACATAAGCTACAGCAACAAAAATTTAATGCTTGTAAAGCGACCAAAATGCAGTCACTGACAGCCAAAAAGAGGTTAAAAGAGCGAGTTTTCAGTGATAGATCAGTGCGACGATTATAGGCTTTTGTATCCATTCATCCTCCAGCCAAAACGTCTTCTTTAAAATTACCAAAAAGCTCAATTTATCTAGCTCAAAAAGAATTTCGTTCACACTAGTAAACCGTCTACGTACATAAAATCTTCTTTAAAGTTACCAAAAGAGCTCAACTTTTCTAGCTCAAAAAGGATTTGCTATACTAGTTAACCCACTGCGTGCATATTTTATCCAACAAATTCGCAATAAAAAAAGATCATTCTTCAGCTGATTATTTCTAGCTTAATAATTGCAGAGCAAGTAGTAATACTATCATCCAAACCGCAAAATTCACAATGCGAGTTTCACATAAACTACAGAAGCGAAAAATTTAGCTGTTAACCGACCAAAATGCAGTCACCTACAACCAAAAAGACGATGAAAGCTCAAGTTTCCAAAGCCACATCAGTGTGATGACGATCATAAGCTTTTGTATACGTCTTCTTTACTTTGTTGTCTTTCAATTAACCAAAAAACTCACACTTTCTAGCTCAAAAGGATTTGTTTCCTCTCAGTTAACCATCTACGTGCAAACTTTATCCAACAAATTCACAATAAAAATATTTCAGCTGATTATTTTCTAGCTTAATAGTTGAACAAGTAGTAATACTATCATCCAAACCCGCAAAATTCACAATGCAAGTTTCACATACCTGTAAACCGACCAAAATACAGTCACCGACAACCAAAAATACGTTGAAAGCACGAGTTTTCACCGATACATCAGTGCGATGATGATCATACGCTTTTGAAACCGTTCTTTTGTTAGGCGAAACCACCAATTTCGAGTGGCAAACGCTGCATTCCCCAACTCCATTCATCTTTCTCAATTCGTCTCTCGCCGGACCTCGAATTTATACCGTCAATGCCTAAATTTCTCCGATCACCGGACGGACAATCGATCGATTTACCGAAGAATTTAGCTTTGGAATTTTTGATTGTGTTGTTGGATCTGAATATATTTATTTGAAGGAACAACCCAAAGTCCTGAAAGTGTAGGTGAAGTGAAATGACTTAATTACCCCTAGATTGAATATATAGGCAATAGGGATCCAGAAGGGTATATTTGTCTTTTCATGAGGAAATTTATTTGTTCTAATCCTTTTTTAGCTCTATTTGGTAATAAATTTTGAAATTTTGGATATACATTTTATATGAAAAATAATTAATGTTTTGTGATTTATATTTTGAAAATATTTAAACATTAGATTTTTAGAATCTGATTAAATTTTATGATCAAATAGATATTTGAAGATAAATTTTTAAAATTGATCCAAAATGTATTATTAAATATTAGATTAAATTTGTTCTGGTACGAACTTGTTTAATAAAGACCTTCCATTATAAGTTTTAATTAATAATTAAATTTTATGATTAAATAGATATTTGATGATAAAATTTTAAAATTTGATATAAAATATATGATCAAATACTAGATTCAATTTTTTGTTGTACGAATATATTTGTTTCCATTTATGGTCATGCAAGACGAATGCAAGTTGTAGGATATTAATTGATAAAGACCTTCCGTTATAAGTTTTAATTATTGATTGAATTTTATGATCAAATAGATATTTGAAGATAAAGTTTTAAAATCTGATCCAAAATGTATGATTAAATACTAGATTAAATTTGTTCTTTTTCGAATATGTTTATTTCCTTTTATACTCATGCTTAATAAAGACCTCTCGTTATAAGTTTTCATTAATAATTAAATTTTATGATTAAATAGATATAAGATAAAGTTTTAAAATTTAATCCAAAATGTATGGTCATATACTAGATTAAATTTGTTCTTGTTTGAAGATGTTTATTATTTTAAAAAAATATTTTTACTTTTTACTCTTACTTTTAACATCAAGAAAAAATAATTATTATTTTCTATTTTATTCTTAACATTAATTACTTATTCACCTAATCATTATCAATAGTTCAATACCTAAACTATTCATCAAATAATATGGCGCACCTAGAAGATTTTTCTAGGTTCATGCGAACTCATGCTCCCTTCTTGAGATCATATATACTAGCGTTCTTTTTCTAATAAAAATACTCAAATATAGATATATGAACTTATGCTCGAAGTGTCATGATGATTAGACGTAGCTCTTTAAGTAAGGTTTGAAATTTAAATTTTATATTTTTTTTTCCTTCTAAAATGTATAATACCTCTTTTAGTGGTTATTGATAGGTGTCTTCATTAATTAGCTTTTTTTGCTTTAATTTTTCGAAATTTTCAAGTCTTTTACCTAATTTTTGGTATTATAAATTTTTTTGTATAATAAACCAATCATGTGCTTGAATGACTGCAACCTAACCTTTTCGTTAACCAGATCTCCTAATCAAAGTTAGACTCACAAAGAATATAGATTCAAATCAGTTAGTATTTGACAAAGAACCTAACGGAATTTAACAAGCAGTATCTGGTAAAGACCAACCGCGGAATTGAAGACAAGACTAACTTCGATCACCTCTTTTTTAAAAGCCCTTTCAATTCTCTTTCTAATATGCCTCTTTCGCAAAAACATTGAACGTCCAGCTTTGTCAGAGCATATATGAAAATAAATAGTAAGGTAATATATCATACAACCAATGAGTTCAACTAATCTCAATATTTTTGACATGTAGTTCGAATCTACATAAGTTACAATGTCGAAGTAGATACAAGAAATATTCTACTTTACTTGTAAGTTTGTTTTTTTTTTTTTGAATTTTGTTATCACTACTAACCTGTAGTACAATAACAACATGCGCAATATTGTCTCGCAAAGTAAAATTTGAGAAGGATCGAATGTACGCACATCTTAAACTAATATTTTACAATAGTACTCACATTCCACCTACATAAAATTGAAGCATATGAATCATGACATTCCATTTGTTTGCATCATTATGCACCAACAAGAGAAAATAATCACAAGATAACTCACTACATCATGATTCATGATGGAAGTACTTGAGCTTAGACTTCACTTTTTTCCAAGAACCATTATTATATCTAGAAAGTTTAAATGGTATTCTTTTCATTACATTATGTAGTTTCTCAGATGCCTAATTTCAACCTCTCATCTTTTAGCCAAAAGGGAAACTGGCTGCACAAATGAAGTGCATTTGTAAATACATATCAGACATAAAGAATGGAATCACCACATGTAATCAGTGGACTTGCTCAAACTGCAGCTGCTTTGATGGAAAGGAAATCAGAAATCTTGTTGGCGTAGAAATCCGGTTGTGTAGAGTTGTTAGGATCTTGAAGCATCGATAAAGATGTCACACCTAGAACACGATTGAAAGTTATTATTGTATGACAAACTTTGAAGCACATGCGGCGTTTAAAGGAGAACAAAGTTTCCTTTCTGATGATACCTGAGAGAACAAGAAGAGTTTTGCAGCCGCCATTTTGTCCAAACACTATATCCGTATCCAATCTGTCACCGACCATGCATATCTGTGACTTCTCTATCTTAAACCTGTTGTGATAACATTAAAGAAAACAAAGAAAGAAAAGTTATTGATTCTCCAGTTATATCCACTTACAGATTGGAAAATCCCTGATAAGAACTAGTCTGTTTCTGTAAAGAACTTTGTAACGTTCAACAGAACGACAGCTTTTTTCCTATTAATATGAACCTGAAAATGACAGAAGGATTTTGTTCATGTTGGATCAAGAAAATTACTTGGTACATCCCAATGCTAATACTACTCCTTTAGCATATATACTAATCATGTAGATCCCTGATCGATCTTCAAATGTTTGTCATCAAAGAAAAATGTCTGAATTGTTTGATCAGGTCACTCGGTTTGAATGTGTAAATACATGGAAGAAGAAGTTCGTAAGGACTCTTTCTATCTCTTTTATGAGAAACAGTACAAATACTACCTAAATAAGCATGATGCAAACATTTAGGTTAACTTGCTAAAAGTATAATTACTTCACATGCAATTAGAGAGCACTAATCAAACTTGATTTAGAAGTAAGGTAGTGTACTGTAATATCATAATTGTGATAAGTCTCATAATGAAGCATTCATCATAGATGATAAAGTTTTATCACCAACTAACTATTTAACATCTGAAATAATTAAGAACCACAGCAATTATATAATTATAACATAATGAAGAGCGAGTGGGTTTAGGTGGATGCGGAGGGGGGTTTAGTTGAATCCCCGTCAGAAAATTTCTTTGCAGAATACCAATTTCTTTGCATGTATATAAATTGTTGAATCACCTTGTCATGAGCGAAGATTTTAGCATATTGCTAAGGAGGTTCAAAAATTGTTTTAGATCATAAGTTCAAATTCTGGGTATGACATTCTTGTATATTTTGAATTCTTCGGGGGATTCCTGCCTCCGCCACTGCTAAAGAGTCAATGGTAATAAGTTACAAGTTTCAATTACCTGTATTGGCAATGTGTAAATCCTGCATTTATAGCTATTTAATCTTTATAGGTAAAAGTTCATCCGCGGGAATCACGAGCTTTTGGAGCAGCATTAACTTTCTAAAGTTGTTTAATCTACTTAATTATAGCCAACATAATCAACCTGCATTTAATTTTGTCTTCACCAATACCCTAATGTATAAAGCCTTGATGACTAAAAAATCTTGCTTGTTCACACACCAAAAAATGTTGTACTCCAGCAGAGAGCCTATTCAGCCAAAAAATGGAAGACAAGGAAAAAAGTGCAAGTAAAGATGATGATGTAGGACAAGCCATAATATTGTAGAAAATTAGTGCCATACTTATCAGCCAAGTAGTCCATCATGAAGGTTGAGGGCTTTCCTACAACAAGTGGTTCACGCTTTGTAGAGCCTAGGATCGCACCAACCATTGAACCACCACCTGAAGCAACAGAATAGAAAAAGGATGCAGCTTAGTTTAAATATGGACAAAATCTTTAACGGCTAGGACCATGTCAAGAAGATCAAAGTTGAAACCACGTAAACTTTAGATATAAGATTAACTACAATAGTATGATGGAAAATGTTTTTAAGGAAAATAAGTGGGTTATTACTTATTTTCTTGTGTTCGGTACGTAAGTCAAAAACATTATCTTAAAAGTATTTGTCTATAATCAACACAAATACTATGAGAGGTGGGGATGAGGACTACGTGGGGGTGAAGATGAGGTGTGTTGGAGGATGAGGACATAATCAATGTAGAATGCCAATGTGTGGAACTTGTTTTCTCTACTTCCACTAGGAAAGTCATTTTCCTCTTTTTTAAGGAACTTGAAATGTTTTCAAAAAATGATAACCAACTGAAATGGGAAAATTGGCAAAAGCAAATGAATGGCTCAGAAAGGTTGTATAGATAATCACTTGGGACCGAAGCGTAAAAAGGAAAACAGGAAAAGAATTGAAGTGCTATAAATTCTGATTGCAAGAATAAGTTCTTATCGTAAATGATAGGGCAGGTCAAACATGACGACCTGAAATAGTAATATTGGTGATGAGTAGATCTAATACAACATGATATTTTGTGTCCATACTACAACAGTCTCTGTTAGCAAGGATTAAATGTATATAGATTAGATAAATGATTCCGAGGAACTGGTCGGCAGGTCAGAATTCACAAATTGCAGTTCAACATTTCTTTACCCGTTTTCTGACTCGAGTATATAAGACAGAAATAGAACACTTCTGTTAGATTGCCAAATTATTCAGCTAGTATACAAACTACACATGTTTGCTAAACCCCAACATTTCTACCTCTTTTCTTCTTTGTACATTGTCTCAAGATACCGAAAGCTCTTTCCCTTTTCCCTCAAATAAGATGCACGCGTCTGATCACTCAAACTCCTTTATTTCTCTCATTTTACGATATTACTTTAGTTTTACCTCGCACTAACATCTCCCAAAATGCTAAGCTAATTTCTCCCCTTCCATCTGGTCATAAAAGTAAAGTTCATGATTTTAGTTATTTTATTCCTTTAACATACTGTGGAGGTTTAAAATCAATAAAAATCCTCGGACACATAAGATTCCTTTGAATCCATGAAGTTAAAGAGTCTGAAAACAAATTGATCATGGACCAAAGTCCAGACCTAGAAATATCGAGTCATTCACAATTTCTGAACATGACATGTATTCTGATAAATCAATTTTTCACAGAAAACATTTTTGGATTATGAAACTACGTTCAACAGAGAATGGGTTCAACAACTAACTTCTGAAATGAACGGTTCAACTCACAGGACAAACACGTGAAGCTAACGTTAAAGCATGAGACGAGAATAACCTGCCCATTCCTGAGCATCTGTAAGATGAGTAACAGCATCACGGTTTGTAGCAATAAAGAGACATCCTGGATTTTCACGTATGCACAGGGTAGCATACCTTCATTACAGAAATCAATTAGAGATGTGATATCAACAGGGCAGAGAAGATTTATGAATGCACATTTAGGAAGCCTATACAGTTCTAGCAAGCAAAACACAGGGTTATATGTGCAGGTAATTCTAGTTTGAAACTTTGAATCAGGTCCTCTAGTAAGGGGTATATTTTATGGTGGGATAGCTAAAGCGGATTAGATGATCAAAACTTTGAGCAAAGAAAAAAGTGCTATATGAGTGGTAAGTATATGTAATCCGAGCAAATGCATGAGAAAAGCTACATAAAATTACAAAATGTCATCCAAATTTACCCAAACAAAGTAGTCAGACTGTTATATAGTATGCGGCAGGGAATATTGATACAGAAAAGGTAAGAAGGATGACTCACTGAATCTTGTGGTAGTTGAAATATCGGTCAAATCCAACAACAACAGCTCCGACCTGAAAGGTGTATGCGCAACGCAGCACTATATAATTAAAAGAAGTAGAACTTGGTCCAATTTTACATAGAACACACATGAGAACAAAATAAGCTTAGAAGCATGAAATGAAGCATACATCCTTATCCTGTTCCATCATATATCCAGGCTTTAACTCTATTTTCTTGTCACCATCTTCCTGTTAAAAAGAAAACACACGCCATTCAGTTCAAAAGTGAATCTGGTAACAAAGAATGCACGGAGCAAATGTCTTCATAGCTCTCTCTCTCGGAAATCGAAGAATAAAAAAGAGAAGAAAAGAAACTTTTTTAAAACTATGTTGTCAGGAAACATTGTTAGTGGGATCATTTCCAAACTTTCAAAGCAGAGTTGAAAGAAAGGGCCCAAAATATGGTTCAAATTGCAGCACTTTGGCTTCAAGGTTATGTATTAGTCTGCAGTGTAAGAAAACATGAATTTTGGTTGAAAGATGAAAATGATACGCATTGCTTCTATTCATTTTGCGAGTCTTGTTTATCTCAATCTTCTGGGCAAGACTTCTACATTTGACAAAGGAAAAATCATAACAAAGACAGAAAGTGAGAGACATGGTATAATCCTAATAACTATAAGACCTGATTTCTATTAGGTAAGATAAATGGCTATGGCTTATTTCATGCGACAGAATCTCATACCTCAAGGATGCTTGACAAGGTGAGAACACAAAATATCACTAGTTCCAAAGGTCAGGTAACTAGAATGAGAATACAAAATTCATTCATAAACCATTAGCCAAATAATTAGTTCTTTTATTTGAGGTGGAAAACTATCACAGCCCAAAAGCTATTAACTGCAAGACATATCAGAGCTTACACATAAAGTAGAAAGGACTACATATTAATTATTTGTACATACCGGCCCCCCGAGATATTGAATACCAGCTAACTCAAGCTCCTTCAAGATGCCGTCTTCACCAACAACATACACCTTAAAAATGCACACCAATTAAACAAGTACGTAAAAATTTCAATGCAGGTAATGGATCTCAGCTTTTCAGGAAAACATTTTATGTTTTTAGCAGTGTTCTGAATCCATACTAGAGAATCTTTTTTCTTTTTGGTCTATGGACAAATGACTGACACAGCCAAAAAATAAACCACAAATCCAAGTCACTGTAGCTGCAAATGTTAGAGGCAATGAAATATGAGATCCAGAACTTATCAGACAGTACATTTACCTATTCATATTTCACTATCTCGACAGAGAAGATCAGTGACCTCTACTATCTGGGAGAATGAAAAACCATAATGGATTCTGAGTTCCTTTAAACATCTAACTATCTTGGCTGGTAGAGAAAATGTCTAATTTTTCTTACTGAAGTTGAAATCTTTGTAAAGAATTCATGAAGGTAATGACTTGAAACTTTAACTCCTTCGAGAAAACGTTATATAACTGATGCAAACAGAGTTTTATTGATTGAACCAAATCATCTGTATGGGAGAAAAAGCTAGAATATTGGGATTAAACACATTAAAAAATCATATACAGATTGCTAGAATATTCTATATATATCAAAGATAAAATTTAGTCACTGAAGGCTTCAAAATGATGATTTCATTAGCTATAACGCATCACATAGCTTTCACAGTTAACAGTCGATAAACAATAGGCAATCCACTGTGAATTTTATCGTGGCTTACCTTTTTATCTTTTGGGAAGTCAATAGACTTCAAATAAGCGGCTGCAGCAAAGGATGAAGCAAAAATTTCCTCCTGGAAGATGACGTGCTATTAGAACTATTGATCCACTTAATCATAAATATGAACTAGAAGGTTACCTCGTTGACACTAAGACCAAGTGTTTCAAATTTTTTCCCGTACTGCTTTCTAGACTTTGTTGAGTTGTTGGTAACAAAAACTAATCTTTTTCCCTGGAGAATGAAATTATCCCAAATGTTAGATGGAGCAGCCAGTTCTCTAATAAATGATTCTGTTGACACACTTTTTTTATGAAAAAAGTAATCTTGCTTTGAATCACTATAAATTGAATGCTACAAGCAATCTTGTAATCAAATTTAAGTATGCAAAGCACCCCATCATTAGAAACACTAACCTTTTCCCTGAGCAAATCCAAAGTTTCAGGGACCCCGTCTATCAGTTTATCGCCTTTCCATATGACTCCTGTATATAATGGAGGGGAAGAAGGACCTTATTTTAAGTAACTTACTCAACTTTTTTGCTAGGAACATATTATAAACAGTTCTTTCGGGATAATTACAACAAAAGATGATGAGGGAAAGGAAAAAAGACATAGACTACCACCTCTGTTGGAAATGTTAACAGAATAAGGGGAATTAGCAAAGCTTTTCTGATATTTCCTATTTCTTTCCGTGGAAACATCACACGTTAAGCATTGTTTTCAAATAACTATGTATCATGATAGGCCGAAGTTTGAACATGATCATCCTCGTTAGATGTTTTTTACTGTTTGATCAAATTAGTCTCTACTAGAAAGGCTCTACAATCAAGCAAAGCTGAAAGTCAAGGGATTCGTGTTATTTGAATCCGTTTTCAAGCTAACAGATCCAAGTTGGAGGACTCATAGAATTCTTTGACATTGAGAGCTCCAACAGACAGTTCTTCTTGCTAATCTGATACCAAATACCTATTATATTTGCCAAAACAGTTTCGACTTCCCAAAAGTCTGGTCAAACATGTTATTTTTTTTTATAACAAGGGGAACCCGCAGCCACTACCCTTTGGGTGCACGCAGGATAAAATCCCGCTCCTATGCAATAGCTCGCAAGCAACATAGGAGAGGTAATCCGTACTAGGCAAGACCTGTGCGACGAGCTCAACCCAGAAGGCAAACCCTTTGCTTTCGCTGGCAAGGAGTTTCGAACTTGAGACCTCCAATTGGTCAAACATGTTATTAACACAACAAACTACTAATTCCAAGTTGTATACATCACAATTCACAAAACAAGCCAATAAACCTATATTGCTAAGACTCTCCAATATGTTGCCACCACACCCTTGCCGAATCCCTCGAAAATGCACTACTTTTGGAGTATCCATCGCCCAGTCACCAACATTTTTAGAAAGCCCAAACAACATAGCAATAAACACAGACACACATACACAAAATGAAACATCTCTGACTACATCTCCAACAAGATTAAAAAGTCCTGTAAAACACTTTTGAAAACATTTGATAAGATTAAAACGATACATGGAAGATTAGCATGACACTTCAACAAGTATGACACACAAATCAAGAAATGGCCCAAGTAACACACACACGAAAAAACATCATCATTAAGCAAAAACACAAACACTCAAATCAACATTAAATCAAAAAAATCCAAAAAAAAAAAAGTAAAAAGACAGAAACTTTCCATACCATCACAATCAAAAATGAAAGTTTCAACAGAATCAATGAGTTCTCCAGGATTTGTAAGTGGCTGAGCTGAAGCTTTGGTAACAAAACTTGATTTTGAAGCCTCCATTCTTGAATTCCTACAATTCCATCTAATGGGTTTTGAAGAATTGTTCAATGGATTAGAAATGTAAGGGAATTTTTTTGATGATATCTTGGAATTAGTAAAGAAAACAGTTGAAGATGAAGAAATGGCTGCTGTTACTCTGATGCTTAGCATATCTATGTGTTTTTTTTTCCTTTTTTTTTTTAAATTTCTGTTCTGTACAACAATAACTGATTTGAGTTTGTAAGTAAAATAAATATTAAAAAAAATAAAATTAAAAAAAGGGGTAAATTATATTAATAGTATATGAAAAAATTGAGTGGATGAAGATAGTTATATCTTAAGATGGAAAATACAAGGCTGTGAATTGACTTTGTTTTTTCTTCCTTTGTTCTCTTGCATATTCATTTTCTTTTGGTTTATCAATTGGTTTAATATAGTCGTATTGGAGTTTAATTAATTCATATTCATAATCACGAGGATTTGTTAAGAGAAGTGATATTTATAAATAATCATTTTTATATTCAAAATTCAGAAGCGAGACTTTTAATTAAAAAGAATCAATAGATTTTAATATATTCAGACTCATAATCACGAGGATTTGTTAAGAGAAGTGATATTTATAAATGATTTTGTTAAGAGAAGTGATATTTATAAATGATTTTTTTATACTCAAAATTCAGAAACGAGACGTCTTATAAAAAAGAATCAGTCTCATCCGTTGTATCGTATTATTTCGTCATTTTTTGGTATTCATTTTTTTTCTTTTGAGTTCTTATTAGGTTTTGTATTTGTATTGGAGTTTGACTAATTCGGATTAACATTGAGAGGACTCACTAGGAGAAAGCACTTTCTATCATTGATTTTTTCATTCTCAAAATTTAAAATTAAGACTTTTAATTTTTTTTTCAAAAACAGACTCATTTATTGCGCCACATCTGTCTTTTGCTATTCATTCCTTTTTTTTTTCTATATTCTAGTTGAATTCCTTTCTTTTTCATTGTCTTGTTGTTCTTAGTTAAATAATGCTTATTACTAGTTATAGATTACACAATGCTTATGAGGAGTAATCTTTTAATAATTTGATAATTTTACTAGTAAAGATAAATGAATGGAAGTTTTCTCATAATGATTTTTACATAAATGGCCACTAGATTCATTAATTTTTTCCCGGAATATACACTAATTATACATCAAAATTATACCTCATAACCTTAAAAAACGAGTTGCGTCTCTTTTTCATTATTTATCTAATCAAGAGTCTGTCATAAACTGTTTCTCTATCTTTTTAAGATAAAGATAAGATCTACTTACACTCTTGTCCTTTTCAAATTCCATAAGTGAGATTACATTGAAATTGTTATTGACTTTAGAAATGATTAATCTTAAACTTTTGCTCAACGTTTGTCCTATGGGCAAGTCTTTGAGGTCAAAAGGTAAAACGTGTTGACCTTAAAGTTTTGTCGTGGAGCAAACAAAGTCAAAAGTTCAAGGTTGCCCTCCTTTGAGTTCATTATATCACTCGTTATATGCATATTATACATTTGTCAGTTATTTTTTATTGAAGTGATTGAATGACGACTATTTTGATTAAATTTTTTATTTAAAAAAAAAAAGAAAAATTTTCGTAAATAACTTGTTCCTAAACTTAATTCATAAATAGCAGCAGATTGTATGATTCGCATATTTGTTTGTATAATTCACTATCAATATACAAGTCTATTTGTATGATTCGCTGTCAATATACAAACATTATAAGTGCATATAAATTCTATACTGATATATTTTTCTAAAAAAATCAGAACTTACACAAATCAAATGTATGAATATGACAATTATATACAAGTTAGGGTAAATATATATACAAATTTTGAATTTATACAATTAGGAGCTTATTTATACAAATTTTGGACATGCCCCTTACAATTCGGATTAAACTACAGTGGCGAGTGATAAATAGTTTAAACTCTAGCTATGATAAATAATTAAATAGTATAGCGTAATTTTCCAAAAAACAATTGTATAGATCCAACAAATGACATGTAATTGGGCTTTTCCATTTGAGTTGGGCCAACAGACCAAGCCAGCGGCCCTCACTTTTTAATGAATTAATTTCAAAAGCCCATATTCCATTGTCATCTATTAATATCGTTTATCGAGCTCACGAGTTCAAATCTTGAGTATAAAATCATCTTTGGTAGCACGCATTTTAATTTCCACCCTTCATTGTTACACTGATAGATGATAGTTACCTATTTTTAAAGTCACTTTTTTTTTTTATAAATATTTTGTATTTATCTAATTTCTAATACACATAATTTCTGTTCGAAATTCTATTCTACATCAAATAAACATAATTCCTGCGTTACTTAACACGATAATAACCCGTTAATTAAATACTTCATTAATAATACGGGGATTATTTTTAATTTTTTGTACGACCAAAAAATTAAACAAACACTACATTAATTAAAGCATACAAGTATTACTTATATTTTATAGTTTTAATCCCCCAATCAAACCATGCTACTATCATTTTAATTTATTAAGTAATTTATATTATTTTATTTTTTTAATAAATATTGTAGCTAATGTGGGGAAAAAATATTAATGATCCATGCCCCTCTTTTTTTAATTATTATTATTAATATTATTTATTTATTTTTATTATTTTATGATTATTTAGAATCATAAGCATCACTTGTCTCCATCAAATGAGCTGTTGAATGTTGAAGATTGATGCATCAAATTAATTACACCTCATGTTGTTAAAAAATATGGTGGGATGAATACGATATTTCCATTCTAAACTTTATATTTTGAGTTTGGATTTTAGATTATAGAACAATTTTGAGAAATTATACGATGTAACGAATTTTGTCTCTCTTATTCGTTTCAATGATACTTTCAAAAAATTATAAATCACGACGATTTTATATATTTTGATATCAGATTCACAAGATAGATGTATATGTGTATCTAAAAAATTATAGCAATGAGCACTATTTCAATAGAGATGGCATAACATAATTAACATGTGTACAATTTGAAAACACATATATACACATACGATTAAAATTGTTATTGTATTTGTACAACTTTAGTTAAAATAAGATATTATATACGATGTATTTAACTATATTTTAAAAGAAAAATGATGCTACATTTGGAAGAAAAAAAATTCATCATATATTGCAACAACAACAATAACAACAACATACCCAATTAAATCTCATAAGTAGGGTATGGGGAGGGTAGAAATGTACGCAGACCTTCTCACTACTTCGTAAGAAGTAGAGAGACTGTTTCCTGGGGACCCTCGACTCAACAACCCATAAGCAGAATAAACTAGTCATGATATATTGCAAAAAAAAAAAAAAAAAAAACAGCACTACTTAATTATGAAACATTTTTTTTAAAAAAAAATGATATGTTAGGGAAATCTTTCTTTTGAATGTATCGTACATAACGATCAAAGGATGTGGTGCAGTAGATGGAGCTGCTCCTTCTTTGGTAGGGAATGTTTCTCCCTAATGGGGACCTACGTGACACGAATCTGGATATAGTCGGATTCTAATGCAGGCACTGAACACTAAATGGAAAACCAAAAAAATGTATCTTACAAAAACTTAATTTAAATTAATCAAAAACCTCATATAAATATATCAAACACCGAATGAAAATGAGAAAAAAATAAACTATGTTCTAATTTAGCATTTTGTTGAAATAGGGTCCCAAATAACCCTGTAGAGTGTTCCATATCCAACCCCCAACTCCCTAGTAGGTAGACTTTAATTTATGGCCCTTCAATTTGATAAATTAAAGCTTATGATAAGTGGGTCGAATTTTTGCGTAGATAAATATTATTCGATTTGAGTGGTCAATTTTGGCAAAGTTCATATCGAGTATTTAATTTCTATCAAATAATTATATCAGCTTAGAAAAAAATTAAAATTAATTAGGAATGTCAGCATTAATTTTTAATTGAGTAAATTAAACAACTGGTGTAGATATGTTATTAGCCTTAAGAAACGAAATAATTTCATTTAAAAATAGTATTATATATGGGATAAACTTTTATATATATGTAAAAGATACATTGGTGATATACAGACACATTTTCATATATGAGTTTTTATATATAATCCTATTATCGTTGTGTATTTACGTATGAGAAATGCTTAAAATTTTTCTTTTGTCATATACTAATAAAGTTATGAAATTATTTTCTGCTATATAAAAGATAATTAAAGTTTGTTCATCATGATAATAAATTCACGATTTAAGTTAAGCAAGTGAAAAAGAGGTGCATGGATCAGTCTGGAAGTGTGTGAAGTTGACTATAGCAGGAGTTATGAGAGGTAAAAGTTGCCCAAAAAAAGATACGGCAAGGTGATGTCACGACCCAAAATTCGGGCGTGATGGCACTCACCTAACCCACCAAGGCGAGTCAGCCCAACACCTACTGATCCAAACATAACAATGATAGCGGAAGAGGAAATAGTCTAATATGGCAAATAATCATAGGAAAACCAAACTACAACCATCCCAGAACTGGTGTTACATGTACAAGCCTCTAGATACATAGTACTCGAATAAAATAAATGTCTCAAATGTCTAGTCCTCAAATAGGACGTAACATAATAATGGATTCCTTGAAGGTCCACCGATGTGATAAGCAGCTACCTTAAGGATAATCCAGAAGCTCGATCTTGAAATGAGGAAATTCTAACTAAAGGGATCGGGCTCGCAACCTACAAAAATGTAGCAAGAGGTGAGTACCAAAAACAACACGGTACTCAGCAAATGGAACTAACCTAGAGTAAAACAATGAAGAACCAAGTAACTCCTTCACACCCAACCACATACCGCCAAACTACAATCCTGCACTAAGAACAGTCCCAGCCCAACAACACATAATACACAATAAGGATAGTTTTCCAGTATATCACAATCATCAAATCACAAGTCATAACTCACAAGTGGTAACATAATCAATCACATGCATAACACCATGCCACATAATAGTATGCAAGGATGAGATGCAATGCGTATGCAAGAACTGTCGGTAATGACCTCGACATCACAATATCAATATGCAAGGATGAGATGCAATGCTTATGCAATAATTGCCGGCAAAGACCTCGGCATCACAACATCGCCGGCAAAGACCTCGGCATCACGACATCGCCGGAAAAGACCTCGGCATCACAATATCGCCGGCAAAGACCTCGGCATCACAACATCGCCGGCAAAGACCTCGGCATCACAGTATCGCCGGCAAAGACCTCGGCATCACATCTCGACCGGTAAAGACCTCGGCCCCAATTTCTTTTTTTTTTTACCATCTCACTCATATCAATATCCAGAATCAATGCAAATTATGTGTAACATAGAATGAATGAACATGAGATGAAGTTCACAAACAAATCAACTCATAATCACCAACCACAACAATATATCTCAGAAATAGAATTCTCGTCACTTAGCCACATTTTCAATTCAAGTATCACAACACCACACCAACTCACATTTATATTTAATTGCCTCAGTTTCTATAATAAGTTTCTATAATATTAAAATATTTCATAAATCACACATAGAAAAATTACAAGAATAAGGGTATTACCCAATACCATAAATGTTGCAATATCATTAATATCTCAATACTATACAACCTCAACAACAGTCACATCTCAAAACAAGTACCAATTCGATATCAATATCGAATAATTCATTATTTTCCCTAAGATACACTTCCACAATTAATTCACAAGTCAAATATCACCATAGAAATAATTACTCAATTCAAAATATTTTGATCAAAGCCTACATTAATCCATCTCTATCCCAAAATACTCAATTCTATACACATTAGAGCATACAAGGTTCAACATATTTAACAAAAAGTTAGAAACCCACTTGCCTTATATAAAGTCTCGAATCGTGTCAATTCCGAAGCTTTTCCCTCCCTACGATACTCCGAATCACCAAAATCTATTCAAGTATAACATCACAATCATATAACGAATCTAACGACACTAAAATCAATTAATTCGGTGAAAAGGGCAAAATGGTCCAAAAATTTTGTCACCGGAAAAAGTCGTCAGAAATCTGAAAATTTATACATAAAAATGTTCTCCTGGTAATAAGGAATTCAACGGCGAAAACCGTTTCAAAAATGGAGCTAAAACGAGGTAGAAATCTCATATTTAAAGTCTCCAAAAAAAACATCCGAACCAGCAAAAACCAGCAAATTTTACCTCGAACGGCGCACCAAAATTAATTTCTGAAATTCCCATGGTGTTCCTCTCGAAAAATTACGCAATTTAGCCTTTTGAATCGCCCAAATCGGACCAAAATCGAGGGAGAAATCGTCGATTGAAGTTTGTGAGAAACCTAGAAAATTTTGAGAAGAAATCTGTATTTTTTTTTATATATATATATATATTGCGTCTGCCACGTGGCAGCGCCTAATTGGGCCACGTCATCCCCGCTTCAGCATTTTCAGCAAACTCTCAAACTTAAATTCAATGCTCCGGCTTCATCCGGAGTCGAAAAAATACATTCCATATATGAAATCTGATCGGAAACGATATTTCGGACTCAACGGTGTAGTCGAAATTCCCATCGGAGGTTGTTTTATTTCAATGTGGGTCCCAATTCCCAATATCGAAAATAATCAAAAGGGCCAAAACACACCCGAAAGCTTCGGAAACTAAATGAAGGGTCCTTCTAGACCAAAATTGATGTTCCGGATCCAACGGAATCATCAAAATTTGAATTTGAGGTCTCCTGGGCCAAAACCCGAGAAAACTCATTTAAACTAGTTTCGGGCTCAAAAGATCAAAATCATGTTCAGGGTCATTACATTATTCACCACTAAAAACCATGTTCGTCCTCGAACATAAGGCAAAGGGAGGAGCTTCACTAAAAGTAACCAAGAGTCTGACATACCCTTCTCAAGTCATTAATTGCTCCCAAGTGACCTTATTCTCGAGAGTTATAACATCAAAACATACCAGCAAGAATAATACTTATGAGCCAACATGAAATTCTGCCCTCTAAGAGTAGCTACCAAGTCGAAGACTAGCCAATGAACCAAACTTGAACCAATAATAGTCAATTGCAATCTACCAACCATCGCAAACCTCGTCCAAGTCCCATTCCCTTAACGTAATCTTCTTTGAACTTAAGCTGTGCAATTTCAATACTTCAATAACACATATTCATAAGAGAAAACCCAATTAAATTTGACAACTAGTGAATGACACTCCCAAGATTATAAAACCTCAAATAATACTGCTCGGATGCCGGGGCAATAGCTGAATCAAGTATGGTTCCCTTTCCACGAGCTACAACTATTTAATTAGAAATCAACATCAACCACATATCACCCTTCAAAGCGAAAAATGCCTCAACGTCCACTCCAACAATCATTCCCTCATGCAAATCTTAAGAAATTCTTGATCACCCTAGAAATTCTGTATACCATGAGCATATAACCTCCATTTACCACTAGGTACCAACATAATCCATCATGATAGTTTACGCCAACCTCCATCACTGAGGTAATATCCATCTGATCCAAAGTCATCAGCGACACATATCAAATCATGAGTCCTTTATATGTTACTTCCATGAGTCACCTATTATGATTGAGCAATCCAACCTAACATGAACTGCATAATTTCTCACACACCACTGTTTGTCATTCCAACCCAAACCAAACTTTCTAGAAGAAGTTCACAGACTCTCATAATCCGTTGATGAGTCAACCCCTCTCACATTATCACACGAACTCAAAGCAAAAATCCATACAATTTACAACTCTGAACCATGGACCCATATATGATGTCTACTTTCCTTTACTTTTCTTGACTTGTGTCTGTCATGAATGTTGCGAGGATGTTTGAATGCTAAACCCATATCCATGGCCTAATCCTAGGTGCTCCAACTCTTTGATGCCCAAGGCTTATGTACTCGCTCCTAACCCATGTATTGTTATACTTTCTTAGAAAAACTTCCACAACGGATTGTCTTTTACTTTACACCAAACTACTCAAATGAAACTTCATCTAGTCCCTTCACCGTCAAAAGTAACAGAATCTATAATCGAAGACAAGCTCAAAACCCTTCAAAAACGTTCAGTAACCAACATAACCGATTATCTCATTAGACTAATCCATACATTGACAAAATCATTTATCGTGAACGCAACGTACCATGAAATCCTGGATATCAATTCACACTATGCAGTTGATTTCCTTCTCAATCATGGTTAATATACATCTTGAAGATCTTTAGAGATTGCATACCCTACTTTTTCATCAATCGCTTTCTCATATTCATTGTCATACTCGTTACTCGCAACCCAAGACATACTAGTCACTGAATTGAATACCTTAAAGAAATCCATTCTCACACTCGAGCCAACCCATGTAGACTTCTCTCTCATACCTTACCAAACAATCTTTTAACCTTGCTGATACCAGTGTAACTATCTTACCATAGTCGAATCCGGCAACTAAAGTCATGACATATAATAAAACTGTTGTTATGATTGATATGGTAGCCCAATCCCAAGTCATACCAGTAAAATTTACTGACTCAACCAATTATCCATATGTACTTTCTCACTATCATTTCCATTTCCATTTATACAAGTGAACTCGTCTAAACCTTATTAGTCTATATGCTTGTTATCTCGATATCAAAGCACTCCTCTTAGCTTACAATGAGGTCACCAATCCCCATATAGATCTATGAAATAAAATCACACTTAAACATATTAATACTCATCTATGATTCACCACTACAATTTTCCTTATAATTGATTCCAAACCCAAGCATCCATAGTAACAACCAAATGGTTCTCCCAAAATATAACGATAATGCCAAACTCCACTACCTGAGGAAGTACAACAATTCATAACTCCTTAGTAACTAGTGTCTGCACTCAATGATCAATGCCTCTGTCCTTGTATATTATTAGTACCACATCAAAAGTCCCACCATATTCACCACTAGAATGCACCATATTCTCGGAGAAGTTGGTGCTCAAATGGTCCACACTTTTGTCTCATTGAATTCATCTCTTACCAAACAATATACCTTCTTCCATAGAAAAGATGGGTAGTAGAAGCAACACAACCCATAGCCCTATCCAAATAGACATAGACACCACCATAGCAGTTGTATCATAGTCATTCGTGCAACATACCCACTCCAAAAAGACTTAGTAGAGGTCCTGATTTTAATAAACACAATGTCATCCTCTGTCCATACCAATCAACCCTTATTTGAAAACTTAACAACTAGAATCCCATAATTATTACATCGATAACATAGTCATTACATTAATGACGTTATGCCACGTTTACAAATCACTCAGACATCTAGTAGACTAGGAAAGCACCACCCTCGACGCTGAAGTTTACACTCTTACCAATCCATTGGTCAATTTCTAAATATATCTAGCTAATGGTCACTCCTTTACCTGAATAGCTACTAGACCCCCCAAGCTTGAGGCCTTCCTACGCAAAGCATTATCCACCCTATTGGCCTTCCTAGATGATATAAGATACAACAACAACATACCCAGAAATGCCACCGAACTCAGCTGAACTCATATTTGGAAAAACTGGCCATAACCTCTCCTCTCTAATCTATTGAAGTACAATCCTCAAATGCCGCTCATGATCCTCTTTGGCATTGAAGCGGACCAATATATCATTAATGAAACAAAAAAAAACCCAGATATAGTTGAAATACATCATTCATCAACTCTCTAAATGCGGCAGGGGCATTGGTTATCCCAAAGGACATCATAAGGAACTCATAGTGCCCACACCTCGTCCGAAATGCTAGCTTAGGAATGTTAGAATCCTTAATCCTTAGCTGATGATATTCAGATCTCAAATCAATCTTGGAAAACATGGTTTCACCCTAAAGCTGGTCAAAAGGATCATCACTTATGGGAGAGGATACTTTTTCTTAACGGTCACTTTTTCAACTATCTGTAATCAATACACATTCTCATAGAACCATCATTTTTCCTTACAAACAAAACATGGCACCCCATAGAGACACACTAGGGCATATGAACTCTTAACTCAAGAGATATTAAAGTTACTCCTTTAATTCAAATTCTCCGTTTGATACTTACCTTTGACATACCTCACCGGACCTCATCCACACCCAAATCATTTCGAATCAAGGGACAATCCAAGGTTGACTACACATTCATCCCTTAAATTCATTACCTCTAAGCTGGATCGAATTTCAAACCACGCAATGTATAGAGAACTACAACAACCACG
This sequence comes from Solanum rostratum, assembly GCA_029948455.1. Taxonomy (NCBI): domain Eukaryota; kingdom Viridiplantae; phylum Streptophyta; class Magnoliopsida; order Solanales; family Solanaceae; genus Solanum; species Solanum rostratum. The sequence goes on along the minus strand of CM057053.1, from coordinate 2,865,661 downwards.
CACGATAGAAATCAAAAGAATAAGAGGAAATTTCCTAACAATCTCTGTAGCCTCTCAAGGATAAGTAACAGACGTCTCCGCACCGATCCTTAAGACTCTACTTGATTGGGCTTGTACACATGTGAGACCTATGAACCTGGGGCTCTGATACCAACTGTCACGACCCAAAATTCGGGCGTGATGGCACTCACCTAATCCACCAAGGCGAGTCAGCCCAACACCTACTGATCCAAACATAACAATGATAGCGGAAGAGGAAATAGTCTAATATGGCAAATAATCATAGGAAAACCAAACTACAACCATCCCAGAACTGGTGTTACATGTACAAGCCTCTAGATACATAGTACTCGAATAAAATAAATGTCTCAAATGTCTAGTCCTCAAATAGGACGTAACATAATAATGGATTCCTTGAAGGTCCACCGATGTGATAAGCAGCTACCTTAAGGATAATCCAGAAGCTCGATCTTGAAATGAGGAAATTCTAACTAAAGGGATCGGGCTCGCAACCTACAAAAATGTAGCAAGAGGTGAGTACCAAAAACAACACGGTACTCAGCAAATGGAACTAACCTAGAGTAAAACAATGAAGAACCAAGTAACTCCTTCACACCCAACCACATACCGCCAAACTACAATCCTGCACTAAGAACAGTCCCAGCCCAACAACACATAATACACAATAAGGATAGTTTTCCAGTATATCACAATCATCAAATCACAAGTCATAACTCACAAGTGGTAACATAATCAATCACATGCATAACACCATGCCACATAATAGTATGCAAGGATGAGATGTAATGCGTATGCAAGAACTGTCGGTAATGACCTCGACATCACAATATCAATATGCAAGGATGAGATGCAATGCTTATGCAATAATTGCCGGCAAAGACCTCGGCATCACAACATCGCCGGCAAAGACCTCGGCATCACAACATCGCCGGAAAAGACCTCGGCATCACAATATCGCCGGCAAAGACCTCGGCATCACAACATCGCCGGCAAAGACCTCGGCATCACAGTATCGCCGGCAAAGACCTCGGCATCACATCTCGACCGGTAAAGACCTCGGCCCCAATTTCTTTTTTTTTTACCATCTCACTCATATCAATATCCAGAATCAATGCAAATTATGTGTAACATAGAATGAATGAACATGAGATGAAGTTCACAAACAAATCAACTCATAATCACCAACCACAACAATATATCTCAGAAATAGAATTCTCGTCACTTAGCCACATTTTCAATTCAAGTATCACAACACCACACCAACTCACATTTATATTTAATTGCCTCAGTTTCTATAATAAGTTTCTATAATATTAAAATATTTCATAAATCACACATAGAAAAATTACAAGAATAAGGGTATTACCCAATACCATAAATGTTGCAATATCATTAATATCTCAATACTATACAACCTCAACAACAGTCACATCTCAAAACAAGTACCAATTCGATATCAATATCGAATAATTCATTATTTTCCCTAAGATACACTTCCACAATTAATTCACAAGTCAAATATCACCATAGAAATAATTACTCAATTCAAAATATTTTGATCAAAGCCTACATTAATCCATCTCTATCCCAAAATACTCAATTCTATACACATTAGAGCATACAAGGTTCAACATATTTAACAAAAAGTTAGAAACCCACTTGCCTTATATAAAGTCTCGAATCGTGTCAATTCCGAAGCTTTTCCCTCCCTACGATACTCCGAATCACCAAAATCTATTCAAGTATAACATCACAATCATATAACGAATCTAACGACACTAAAATCAATTAATTCGGTGAAAAGGGCAAAATGGTCCAAAAATTTTGTCACCGGAAAAAGTCGTCAGAAATCTGAAAATTTATACATAAAAATGTTCTCCTGGTAATAAGGAATTCAACGGCGAAAACCGTTTCAAAAATGGAGCTAAAACGAGGTAGAAATCTCATATTTAAAGTCTCCAAAAAAAACATCCGAACCAGCAAAAACCAGCAAATTTTACCTCGAACGGCGCACCAAAATTAATTTCTGAAATTCCCATGGTGTTCCTCTCGAAAAATTACGCAATTTAGCCTTTTGAATCGCCCAAATCGGACCAAAATCGAGGGAGAAATCGTCGATTGAAGTTTGTGAGAAACCTAGAAAATTTTGAGAAGAAATCTGTATTTTTTTTTATATATATATATATATTGCGTCTGCCACGTGGCAGCGCCTAATTGGGCCACGTCATCCCCGCTTCAGCATTTTCAGCAAACTCTCAAACTTATATTCAATGCTCCGGCTTCATCCGGAGTCGAAAAAATACATTCCATATATGAAATCTGATCGGAAACGATATTTCGGACTCAACGGTGTAGTCGAAATTCCCATCGGAGGTTGTTTTATTTCAATGTGGGTCCCAATTCCCAATATCGAAAATAATCAAAAGGGCCAAAACACACCCGAAAGCTTCGGAAACTAAATGAAGGGTCCTTCTAGACCAAAATTGATGTTCCGGATCCAACGGAATCATCAAAATTTGAATTTGAGGTCTCCTGGGCCAAAACCCGAGAAAACTCATTTAAACTAGTTTCGGGCTCAAAAGATCAAAATCATGTTCAGGGTCATTACAGGTGATCACAGACATGATACGATAATTTCAACATTTTGAGGATACGACCTTAAAATAGGAAAATTTAGAGGTCGAACATTAAAGTATAGTACGGAATCAAATATTATCGCACTTAATGTAATAGAAGTACAGGACTATCCCCCTTTTCTCTGATTTTCTTAATTAGTAGTCGTATAGTCTCTTATTTTATAACGTGTACATTATTATTTACTGTTTCATTTGCTAGCTTTGTATCTTACTATTTTGTGTTGTCATATTTTCTTATAACTGTACTTTGAAAATATTTCCTTTTTAAACTGAAGTTCAATCAGAACAATTTCTCTATCTCACAAACAATGTCTGTATATTTTATGTTTCTCAAATATTTATCTTTTTTATACTCCACTTATAAAACTAAACATAGTATATTATTGTTGATACATGAAATTGTGGTACAAAACATCACTAGTAAGTGGCCACCACAATTATTGATTAAAAAATATAAGCACTATGTATGAAATGTTTACTCTGCTTTTGGATTGTTGAGACGAGGGTTCCTGGGAAACATTCTCTCTACTTTTATAAAATCGTGATAAGATCTGCTTACATTCTACCCTCCCTAGACGAGCCAGACCCCACTTGTGAGATCCTCTGAGTATGTTATTGTTCTTTAAGCACTATGTATGAAATGGCATTAATTGGAATATTTAATAATGTAGTTGGACTTTGTCCCTCAACTTATTGGCTCTAATTTTATTAAATTCAAGAAATGAAAGTTCTATGTCTTTTCAATATACTACCATGTGCCATTGCAAAAGAGGTCACATCCAAAAGACCCCCCTTCTATAAATATTTTGTTTTTTGTAATTCAATCATTTTCATTTATAGCTTGTTAATTTTGGTTAATTAGTTAGTAAAAAAAAACATTTTCTATTAAAAAAAAATACTTTTAAAAGAGAATTAAAGTGTCTCATCAAATTTTTAATAGTTAAAAAAATAAATACATTAGAGATCAAAAAAGGTAAATTTTTCCTTGAAGAATTATTTGAATCTTGACAAAACATAAAATATTTCTTTAATAAAAAAATTATTTTTAAAATTGACTAACCAAACACAAACTGTTATTTTCGCATGCTCAAACTTTTTTCTTTTTTTAAGAATATTTTTTACAGAAGCCGCTTTTCAAAATAAGTAGATTTTGAAAGTTTCGCCCTAACAAATAGGGGTGGGTCCGTAAAACCAAAAACCGAAAACCGAACCGAAACCGATCGAAAAATACCAAAAAAAAACCGCACCGTAAAAAACCGAAACCGAAAAAAAAAAAACCGAACCGAACCGGTTCTGTGCGGTTCGGTTTCGGTTTTGGTCTTAAAAAACCGAACCGAACCGAAAAAAACCGAACCATGTTAATTGAGCAAAAACTTTTTTTTAATTAAGCAAAAGATTAAGAGAGGAATATATCACTTTGTTAATTGACTCAATCCATGTTAATTGTTAGAATTTCTACTTTGTGTGCCATATGTAGGTTAAGAGAGGAATATATCACCACAAAAAGAAAAGGGGGGGGGGGGGTCGAGGTGTGGTTCTTGTTTGTCTATTAGGACATGTGTCACTTGTTCATTTTTGTTCCATGTTAGAAATGACGTGCAACATTTAACTCCCTTTGTTGGCATCATTGATACTGATGATGTTAATCTCCTAAAGCTATTTTGATGTGCTTTACAAGAATATATAATATATGTGATTAAAGTGGGATAGAGGGATATTAATATTTAATAATGCTTGAAGTTTGTTATTTTTCCTTTTAATTAAAAAAACCGAAAAACCGAAAAAAACCGAAGATTGAACCGAAAAAAACCGAACCGAAAAACGATTGGTTTACTTTTTTTTGGGGTAAAACCGAACCGAACCGAACCGCCAAATGACCTTCCGTTCCGTCTTTGGTTTTAGGGAAAAACCGAACCGCAAAAACCGAACCCACCCCTACTAACAAACCATTAGTAATAGTTTTGGTTTTATTTGTGATTTTATTCGTTCTCGTTATTAAGAACATAGTAAAATAAATAAAATCTCTCCATCCTTTAATCGAAGATCTTGAATTCGGAGCTTTGAATCCAACAAACAGAAGTATTTCTAATAATAAAATATATTTTTTTAAATTGTATCATGCAATAAATTCTGAATATCATATATTTTTTTCGAAAAACTACTCGTCCTCGAGTGGTGCATGGTTCAAATATCCTCAACCTGTATTTATATAAGTTTTCTTTCTTTATTTTTTCACTTATCAATTAAGGGAAACAACTTTTTTCAAAAAATAATACTATTAAATAATATAAATAAAAAATTAATAAGGAAAAATATAGATAGTTTCAAAATTAGGAAGGAAAACCTTAGATTTAGATGAGAAGTTGGTTGAAAAATTAATTTGCATGAAGAATAATATATAGTACTCCTCCTTTTTCAATATAAATAATATAAATTAATTAATTTTTTGAAAAAAATATTTTTTTCTTTAAGAGTTATTTTCAATTACTTTATATTTTCCAAAAATCTAATATTAAAAAGAGTATTTTCCAACTCATGAAATTGAGCTAACTATAACTTATCTTATCAGTATCGACGTATATAACTTAAATCAAAAATTTAAATATGTCAATGATAGAGTTTTAATTATGTTGTAATTAATGTCTCTTAATAGCAACCAAATTTTTTTCAACTAACTTCTCAAGCTGTTTAATACACAATCATTTTCATAAACTATTAACTCAACCAATTCTTAAATGTTAAGAGTTAGTAATTAATTATAAAGTTGAAAGTTCTCATGATTTTAAATTAAAGGAAAATCAAATAATAATTGATAAAATAGAAACTTAATTTTTGAATTAATAGTAATTAATATGGTTGCTAAAGTAGGTGGAGACATTACATGGTATACAAAAGACCAATTTTCAAATTGATAATGATAGCTACTATATAATGATAATTAATCATAGATAACTAATTAAGTTTTTTATTTTATTTTTTGGCAAAATTAAATTGCATAAGGTAAGGGAAAGGCCAAATTAAAAAAAAGAAAAAAAAGAAAAAAAAGGAGGAAATTTCATAAATTTAATGGAGTTAGATTTCTTAGATGTTTACTTAATTGATATTATTATTATCTCATGATTCTAATTATTATTATTTTTTTGAAAAAAGAAGTTAAAATAAAGGAAAAGGATTACTCTTTAAAATAATAATTATTAGTTGAATAATTATCTGAAAAATTTACTTGAATTGTCTTTACCTAGAACGTCTGATTTAAATTTTATAAAATAGTACGTTAAATTGCTATAAAATGGCTCATTATGTGTCTATGTGATGCCTTAATTTGGTGAAAAATTCACTACTGAACATACTTACATCGATATACTAGATTAAAAAAATATTTACCATTTATAGTAATAATAATTTATTTTTGCGAAACACTTACAATATATTTATAATATCATATTACAGAGAACTGTCTATAAAACACATTTAATACAAGTTTCATTGATGGATAATATATTATGCCACACTTTAATACATTTATGATACATTGTGTCTATTTCTTACCAAACAAATACGATATATTTTAAAACACTTATAATACATTTATATTGCATGCATAATTTACTTTTAATACAAGTGCAGATTTATCATAGTATTATTATATATTATTATAAATGACAATAAATAAAAAATATCGCTAAAATTAGTAATTACTTATTAAAAAGGATCTGCATAGGTAGTTTTTTTTCAGTTTTTGTGTGAAATGTGGATATTTTTTGCCCAATTAAGTAACAGTTAGGATATAATTTATTGAATTTGCACACAAGATATCTGTAGTGCATACTTTATACTAAATATACATATATTATACCTATAATACAAATATTTATACACAGCATATACAATTGAAGTGTACAAATTTATGCTTTAGTGATATTAGTAAACTAGATAATTATATAACATATTTATATAATTTTTTTTTATTTTTTATATATATATAATTTAAATGTGTTTTTGATCTTTTTCGCGATTAAAACTATATAGACAATTGTCAATAGTATGACATCCTTGAGAAGAAACTAAGCTACATAAATGTATATATTAGATTTAAACCAATTGTCACATATCTAGCTTTATTTATCTTTATGGAACTTTTTTTCTTTTTACCTAAAAAACATGTGCAACCCATGAACTCCCCCAAATCAATTTCTTTTCCTTTTCCCTTTCCATCTCCCCTTGAAATTCACTAAAAAGGAGCAAGTTCGGTGCACTAAAGCTCTCGCTATGTGCAAGATTCAGAGCAAGATTCGACCACAGGGGTTTATTGTACACAACCTGGCCTTGAATTTTTGCCGGAAGCTATTTGCAAGGTTTGAACCCGTGACCTCCTAGTCACTTCGAAATTCGTCGATTCAACTAATTCAAATCACATTGATAATATCATCAAAAGGGTTAAAAGGTGGTTTCTTTTTATTAAAAGCATAACCGAATTCAGAATTTAAAATTTATGAATTTAAATTTGAGAAATATTATTGAGTTTTCATACATTCGTATATTATACACTAAATATATACCCCTCCGGCTTAGATTTGAAATTCTCTATTCTTAAGCTCGAACCCAAAATCTCTGATTAAGACAAAAGAATCCAAACAAACCACATGCACACCTTGGTGGTCCCTTTCACCTTACTTAATTTTACTATAAATATACAAGTCCTAGCTACCAAAACAAAACACACCACACAACAACACCAAACAAACACAAACTTGTATATCACCATATTCAATATTTCAACATGGGAACCCTATACCAACCCCTTGAATCAACAATTCAAGACCTAAAAGTCACAATCCATGACACTAGCTTAGTCTTCCCATCTCAAGAAACTCCAAAAAAGCCTATGTTCTTATCAAATATTGATCAAGTCCTCAATTTTGATGTCCAAACACTACATTTTTTCAATGCAAATCCTGAATTTCCACCAGAAATTGTGATAGAAAGGCTCCGAATCGCGTTGTCAAGAGTCCTAGTCCATTATGATTTCTTGGCTGGGAGACTTAGGATGAATCAAGAATCAAAAAGATTGGAATTTGATTGTAATAGTGATGCTGGGGCTGTATTTATGGTTGCTTCAAGTGAATTAACATTAAAGGAGATTGGTGATTTAGTTTACCCTAATCCTGCTTTTAGACAACTGATTGTTCATGAGAACATTGATATATTGGAAAAAGATGATAAACCACTTTGCATTATCCAGGTACAAATTCATGATACTCATCTTTTAACTACTGCTCCCTCCGTCCTATTTTAGTTGTCAGTAATACTAAAAATAGTCGTTGTCTCAAAATAGTTGCGATTTAGATAATCAAAAGAGAATTAATTATTTTTTCCCAACTATTCCCTTAGCGTTAATTATTTTAGTATTAAGAGGCATATGTATAAGCAAACTCATCATTGATAAGTTCCCCCTCAATGCCCTACTATTCATAAGAAATACTAATTGTTGAGAGACTGATTTATGAAAATTCGGTGAGACCTCAACCGATGGGCGCTATTAGCCCAATAGAAGAAAATCATAAGCTTGAAGAAAAGAGAAAAAACCTTCGGATTATGCAGGCATCAGATGCTTGTGGGAAAACTTAGATATCTTACTATCACTAACTATTACTAGAAATATATTAGTTAAACAACACTTCTAATTAATTTTTTCTTAAGAATTTTGCCAAACCTTATCATGACAAGAAAAATGGGACATAAGGAATAGTATATTATTGTTCTCTCGTGTTCATATTATCTGTCTTTTAAGATTCTTACACACTTCTTCAAAAAGATATTTGATAGTTTAGTCATAAGCACCCATGGATTTATGTAGGTTTTGAACTACAGATTCAACTAAACCCTATATTATATTTTTGACACGAGACACACACGCGTGTGTACATACACACACGTATACATATTAACATGAAAAAGTATTATAAATTATGGATCTGCCTTTGATTATAAAAGTATTTATCTAAACTATCTTTTATCGCTCCATTAAATGTTTCCCTTAGTTAACATTCACTAATATAAGGGTAGATTTGAACGAAGTAGATAACAAGTAACTTCTTATTTTTTTAAATATCAAATATCTTAAAACATAATAAAGTTAATGAGTTTGATCGAATCCGTATCCTTTTGGCAATGAGTTAATGTGAACTTTTGGACACAACATATATCTGTCCTTGTATAGTAGTCATTAATTAATTCCCTTCAAATTTTCACCAAATTTCCAACCACTCAATACAAAAAAAAGTAATGGCAATGTTTTATTTTCTAAAAATAATTGAGGCATAAAGGGTAAATTGGAGAGGGAATTATAATATAGAAAATTGAACCTTTATTAATAGGGTAAAAGTTTATATAGTTTATCGACTGTGATACTTAAATTCTCCGTAATACCAATGGTTTGGGTTGCCTCCAATCAAGTCTATTATATTAAAAAAAAATATTTATCATTTGTAGCGATATTAATTTTCTTTCGTGGAACTCTTATAATATAACTATAATTTTAATACATATTACAGAGAGATATTTATAAAACATACATAATACAAGTTTTATTAATGGATAATACATCTATCACACATTTTAATACACTTATAATATATTCTGTCAGTTTCTTACTAAATAAGCACAATATATTTTAAAACACTTATAATACATTTATACTGCATGCATAATTCACTTTTAATACAAGTACAAGTTTATCATAATATTGCTATAAATGATAATAAAAAAAAAATATCGGTAAATTCAATTATTATTTATTAAAAGGTACTCACCCGAGAATTTTTTTAAAAATAAAGAGACAAGTATCAAAAACACACCTAAACTATCATTTTTTCTAATTTTATGTCTAAACTATTGAGAGTGTGAGTTTCACACCTAAACTATCACTTATTAGTTTGAGGAGCACGTTTCTATCTTTATTCCACTCTCACCATAATGTGTGAACTACACTCTCTCTTTATTTTAAATAATATGCCACATCACAGACCACATGGATATAATATTTCACTTGGATAAAAAAAAATTATAGTATTAGTTAAAATTAAATATTAAAGTATTATTATTTAAAAAAATTATATAATAATATATATATATATTTTTCTTACCCCACCCTACCACTTTCTCTCACCATACCTCCCCTCCTCCCTTCCCCAATAGCTAATTTTTTTTACAAATTTTTTTAATAATTTTTTAAAAAATTCTTACTTTATCCCCCCCTCTTAAAAAAATAATTTAGATATTATTTTATTTTTTTTAGAAAAAATAATTCTACACTACTAATCTAATCCCCTGTTTTTATTTTTTTTTCTTGTTTTTAAAAAATTATTGTTTATTTGCCATAAAAAAATTAATTTTTTATTTCTATTATATTAAATACACAAGTAGGAAAAAATCTTTTGTAAAATTATGTGTACATATCTATAAAGAATAAAAATAAATTAGGAGCCGAGAGTTAGATACAGATGAGATAGAATTTTATTTATTTTAAAAAATATCAAATTTTTTTAGGTAGGAGTAGAGTAGGGGCTAAAGTTTGAACTTTTTAAAAATATTTTATAAAAGAGATTCAAAAAATAAAAAGGCGGGAATTGTTTGGGGGAGGGGGTGGACGGTGGAGTACGTGAGAAAAATATTTTAAATTTTATTTTTTAAAAAAAATTAAAAAATAATATATTTTTTGAAAGAATATTTATACTTTAATTTTTAACTTTTAATAAATAGTTATAATTTTATTTAATTTTTGTCAATGTGGAATATCTTATCCATGTGAGATACCATATAGTAAAGTTTTTTTCTGAATAAAAGAGAGAGTGTATTACACACACCACTGAAGTGTGTTTGTCAAACTAATAAGTGATCGTTTAGGTATGAAACTCAAAAAAATAAAATAGTTTAGATGTGCAATAAATGATGTTCTTTCACATCCTTTGGTTCAAATAATAATAATAGGCCCAATCTTTTTCAACAACTACATTATATGAAAAATTGTCATTCTATTTTGGGCTCTAACATTCGATACTCATTTGAAATCTAACTAATTTAGATTGGTACATATTGAAAAATTTTATTTCAAAAAGTACAACAGTCTTTAATTAAAAATAAAGAAATATCTACCGCCTCACGACTATCTTTGATATGTAAGTGCTAGTCCTTCATTTAGTGTAAATTTAAACATTAATTATAAAGGAAAAATACACAAAATTGTCACTTATTTATACTACTATATTCTATATAATACTACATATTTAGCCATTTACTTTTTTCATAGAACAAATAGAGGGGTCAAATGTACCTTTCAAATAATTAAACATTCACCTACCAAGCAGCTGTGCTTTTCAAAAGTTAATAAACACAAAGAATACTAATGAAAGGCAAACATATATATATATATATATATATATATGTTTTAATTAATTTTTTAGGTGATCTGATAATGAAAAAATTCGGATAATATTGTCAACATGTATATAAAAGATAAAATTCTTCTTCTAAGCCAAACATAAAAGGGAGTTTTATCTAAATGTACACTTAGCCCATCTAAATTATCAAGACTATACACACATATATATATGGGGGCGCATCTCTTCTTATCTTTTCTAGTATTTAGCTTATGTTTCCGTCTTTTTATTAGTTTATTACTTACTTTTTTGACTTTTTGAAACCCTAAGAGGTCAAATTCTTGATTTTCATTTTTTTTTTATCAAGCAGTTGCAATTTAAAATTTTCTAGATTTCCCGTGTTATTATTATTCAGATAAGAATCTTGATAATCATAAATTGGACTATTATTAGTATTAATATTGTTATAGCTTGTACTTTCCTCCCCTTCTTCTGTTTTTGAGGCTTCTTTTAGTTTCTTAATAAGAATGGGTGAAGGTATTCTGTCTAAATAGTAGACACAGGTAATAAATTAGAGAATACTAAAGATATATATATTTATATATTGATTGTATACGTTGTGTGCAATGTATGTATATTATATGTATATTGTGTGTGTATATATATATATATATATATATATATATGTTGTGTGCAATGTATGTACATTATATGTATATTGTGTGTGTATATATATAAATAATTTTTTGGTCCATGCAACTATATATAACCATTTAGTTGTTTACTTAATTTTAGGTGACATCATTTAAGTGTGGTGGTTTTGCAATGGGGTTTTCAACAAATCACATAACTTTTGATGGGATAAGTTTCAAGACTTTCTTACAAAACTTAGCTTCTCAAGCATTTGATGATGACAACAATAATCCTAAGCCCTTAGCCATTGTCCCATGCAACGACCGGACCCTCCTAGCCGCTCGTAAACCGCCACGTGTCACGTTCCCACACGTTGAATTACTCAAATTGGAAGTCCCCATGGGTGAAGAACTAAACCCTAAAGTATTTGAAACCCTAAAAGAAGAAGAACTTGACTTTAAAATATTTAAGCTCAATTCATGTGACATCGATTCCTTGAAGGAAAAGGCAAAAGACGAAAATGCCCCCGGCGCGAAAATTACGAGTTTTAATGTGGTGACTTCCTATGTATGGAGGTGCAAAGCCCTATCTTACAATGTTGAAAACAATCCTGAGAGGATTTCAACTGTTCTATTTGCGGTTGACATTAGACCTAGGCTAAACCCACCATTACAACAATCCTACGTTGGCAACGCTGTTCTGACGTCCTACGCGTCAGCCACGTGTCACGAGCTAGAAGAGGGGCCTTTTAGTAAAATTGTTGATTTGGTGTCACAAGGGGGTAAGAGAATGAATGATGAATATGCAAGAAGTGCAATTGATTGGGGTGAAATCTATAAGGGTTTTCCAAATGGGGAATTCTTGCTTTCTTCATGGTGGAAATTAGGGTTTTCACAAGTTGAATACCCTTGGGGTAAACCAAAGTATTGTTGTCCTGTGGTTTCTCATAGGAAAGATATTATTTTGTTGTTCCCTAATATTGATGATGGTTTGAGTAACAACAATAATGGGGTTAATATTTTGGTTGCTCTACCACCCAAGCAAATGAAGAAATTTGAGTCTTATTTTCAAAAGTTCTTGTTGGATTGAGAATTGAGATACATGTATGTATAATTGAGAAGAAACATGATGATGTGTGTTGGATTTTAATTATCTTGTATGGTGATGTTAAAATTAAAGTGTAATTTGGATCGAATGAGCTTTTCTGAAATACGACTGATGAATATTGATGTAATAAAGATTTTGAAGTAATATATGTGGAATGAAGTGATTATCCTTAACCTCATTTTTTTCTATCTGTCTTTTTGTTTGTCTTTGACTATTATCCAACGATAAGACTGATGATTATTGATGTAATAAAGATTTTGAAGTAATATATGTTGAATGAAGTGATTATCCTTAAATTCATTTTTTTCTACCTGTCTTTTTGTTTGTCTTTGACTATTATCTACCGATAAGACTGATGATTATTGATGTAATAAAGATTTTGAAGTAATATATGTGGAATGAAGTGATTATCCTTAAACTCATTTTTTCTATCTGTCTTTTTGTTTGTCTTTGACTATTATCCACCGATAAGACTGATAATTATTGAGGTAATAAAGATTTTGAAGTAATATATGTGGAATGAAGTGATTATCCTTAAACTCATTTTTTTCTATCTGTCTTTTTGTTTGTCTTTGACTATTATCCACCGATAAGACTTGACCGAATTAATTTGAAAAGTATCAAGGCGCTTGTAATATCATACTATAAAATTAACATTGATTTATAAAGGTTGAAATACAAAATATATAGAAAAGAGATTATTCTTTAATTTTCTTTAATACTAATCTTAAACATGTATATAGTCATCACTATTTCCTTCTAGAATAATTGAGATATTAAATGATATGATGACTAATCATTATTTTTGGATACTAAGTTAACTAGCCAGATTCTATACATGTTGCTTTGATTCTTAGATGCGTATTGAATAATTCTTTCAGCAGTTATCTGCTTCGCACTTAGCTATCCAGGCTTATCATGTGCACGATAATTGGGACACCAGAGGTGCGTCCTTCCCGGCCCTCTCGTACTAATAGGGAAAGGTCCTCTCAATGCTCTAACGCCCACACCAGATATGAACCGAACTGTCTCATGATATTCTGAACCCAGTTCACATACCGCTTTAATAGGCGAACAACCCAACCCTTGAAACATACTAAAGCCCCAGGTGGCAATCAGTATGAAGGGAAGACTTACCCAAAGTTACTCCTGTGGTTGCTGGGATATCAGTGACCAACCTAACAAAATTACTCAGAGAACATGTTGTGATTATGTAATTTGAAAATAATGATTATATATATGTTTAATTCATAGAATTGAAATGAAAAATAAAATATTAATGTTGAAAAAGAAAATCTAAAATATTTGCAAAAAGAGTATTAATATTCAAAGGCGGTGCCAGTCTAGTAGCTGTGGGTTCGACAGAACTCGATAACTTTGACTTAGATCATGTATTTATAGTGGTTAAAAAGTTTTATTTAATAATATAAATTATCCATTTGGAATAACAAAAAGAAGTATATGATCCAAAACAGTTGATAATTAGAATTTTTTATTCTGCCTCTGATAATGTTATGTAATATGTGAATAAGCCATTTGACAAATTTCAAATTTAACAAGCTTTGCACTTTGAAAATTTGCCAATGAAATAAACGAGAGTCAAAAATTCAAGATCATTCATTTTTAAAATCGCTCGTTATAAATTTAGTATTTATAAAGAAAAATTAGTTGGTTGTAATTGAGACACATTTTTCGAATGAACAATATTAATTTTTTTTAGATTAATCTTTTGACCTCCTATTGCATCTTTACAATGGTCCATACAATAAGATGAAAGAGCAAGATGAAAAAAAAAAAAATAGAATGGAAAGAATTATCAACAATATTCTATATGTAATAAAGACATTTGAAAAAAGAATCATTTTTGGGGGTCTAATTCGTAATTGTATATTAATTAACTAGAATATTATTTCTTCTTTAATCTAGAATATAAATGAACATTTTTAATATTAGAGTGACAATTATATTTTTAAAAATATATCAAGATCATGACAATATATTTTTCAAGTTCTACTCCTTGGGAATTATTTCTCACCGACTAAAAAGTAAAGAGTCATTTTAATCTTTTTATAAAAATAGCAAACCTTATAGGAATAGCAAACGAGATCCCATTTGTGGGATTTAACTGGGTATGTTGTTGTTGTTATAAGAATAGCAAAGAGGACTAAAATGAATACTCTACTTTTGCACAATAATTTGTAGCTACATATTAGCGAATGACAGGGGGCGAGGGAGATTTAGGAGAGACAGTCGCTAAAGATATAATTGATTTATGTATTTGTTTGATTATTGTATCAAGAATACAATGGATACAGTTGATTTGCATTAGATACTAGTTATTAGAAGAGGAGGGAGGCGAATTGTATTGGAGAGGGGGAGAGAAGAGAGAGATATACAATTGATTTGTATATCTGATTAATAATTGTATCACAATTATAACTAATTTGTATCAAAAGCTAGTTAGTAGATGAAGGAGAGAAGGAAGCAAGATTGACAGTATACCTGATTGGATATGTATCACGAATACAATTAATTTGTATAAATGAATACAGTTATGTATATCAAAGACTGTAGTATTCGTTCAACGAATATATTATTTGTATCTAAATACATACATATATAATTTAAAATTGTACTTCAAATCTAGAAAATTAACTTATAACATATTTTCAATTGTTTTTTTTTCTTTTAACGTTGTTTTTTAATATATTCAAACATAAACATTATTTCAGATATTCATTGAATTTTTCTTCTTTTTTTTTAAAGTAAATCTATGGCCAAATTCAAAAGGCCTTTCAATTTGTTATTCGATTTGGAATAATAAATCTTGGTCCCATGGAGAATATTAGTATCTAACTTGGTTGATTATCCCAGGTTTCACCTTGTTGATGGAAGTTCGATTTTTGACCACGTAATTTTCTTCCATATTTTCATCCTTCTCTCCCACCCCGCCCCTATCAAAAAAAAAATTGATCCCATATTTTTTTCCATCCATTTTTGAAAGTTTTCATCTTTTTACTGTATTGATGACTCGAAACTTATAATTTTAGGGTTGGAGATGGAGGGTTCTTGTCATCGAACAACCCTCTTTTGTCATCTTCATCCCATATAGTGCACAAGTCAACTGTTTGTTTTCTCACTTTTGGGAATTGATTCTTCGCTTGTTTTAGTACGATTGTTTTTCTATACTTTCTTATTTAGTTAAAATTATTTTTTTTAAAAAAAATCATGTTCTATATTTAGTAACTCTCCAAGTTCAACATATTATCTGACAAATTTAAGATCACAAAACTCAACGAATATTCAATTTCTTTTTTTTTTAAAAAAAAAGGATAAATTGTGCTAAATAAATTCGAAATAAATTAAAATTGGAAAAATATTCTATTGAAAAGCATGATAGGGGTTGCCAATTAGACTGTTTGGTGTAAAAAACAATCAATTATGAAAAAATAAAAGATGATAGACATAACTAAATCATATGAATGGGTATCATTTTATATAAATACTTAACCCAAATTTTAGAACACTATATCATATATTAAAAATACATCACAATTACTATTTATTCCTTGAAATAAGAAGCTTTTGAGATTGCTTCTGTCATATAATTATTTTTTTTCCATACGATAATTGAGATTGCTTCTATCATATAATTATTTTTTTTTCATACGATAATTGAGATTGCTTCTGTCATATATATATTTTTTCGTAAGATGATTGAGATTGCTTCTGTCATATAATTATTTTGTGCGGCGACCGCCAGTACCATTTTCTCTTTGACAGTTGAAGTAAACAGCAGCAACAGGTGATCCAAGATTGTAAAGTTCAGCAAATTGTCTTGTGTTAAAATTTTGACGCCAATTTGGTGCATAAACAGTTTCTCGTCCCAATTGACGAAACAGGGAGAAGACAATTCGATGTATTCCCATTGAAGGCATTGGGTTCTCATAACATATAACTTCATTGCCTACAATGCCAAAATAAACATTCAATTTTTTCATAAATTACGAAAACAACAACAACATACCCAGTGAAATCTCACGAGCGGGGTCTGGGGAGGGTAGAATAGAATAGAATGTACGCAGACCTTACCACTACCTCATAGAGGTAGAGAGGCGGTTTCCTGGAACCCGAAATTAAATAACACAATATTTCTTCGAAGTGTATTTACTAAACTTACTTTACTATTGTCATTTTTCGCTTCTTCTTCTCGTTTTAAGTATAATTTTTTATTCGAGTGATTCGAATAAACACCCTCCTGACCCTCTAGATTCACCCTGTTATATGGTGATTATAGATCTGCCCTATATATATACACACACTTGAAACAAAAATAAGGTTGAGAGATGAGGGTGGGGGCGTAAGAAATTATTCATAAAATTACAATGCTATAGTAAGTTTAGTGGATAAATTCGGAGGAATTTTATGTATTTTCTCGATTATTATTGAATTTTCAAACGTATTATAAGTACACATACTTTAGCGGCAAACATGCATACAATCATACACTAATCATTGTACACCTTATACATACATATACACACAGCCACGCGTCATAATCCCATACCGTTTCCAAAAGGATTCCTATATGGTTAAAAAAGTAAATCCTATATCGTATAGCGTATACATACACGTACACACACATTGGTCATCATATACGTACATATACATAAAATGTCTAATTTGATAAATAACAAAGAATTTAAATCAAAAGAGGGGTCAGTATCATTGAAATTCTTTTAAAATATGAAGAATATATTGTTCACTATCAAACTTTTTTTCTTTTTGGTAGAATATATTTTTCTTTATAGTACGTAGAATCTATAATAATTGTACTGTCCCCCAAAAATATGCAATCTAGTGATAAATTTTTTTAGTGGTTGTTGATTTTAAGAAGAATTTTATATATTTCGTACAAAAAGTGAACGAGATATTATTCCCAAACTTATCATAAAATTGATGAAGTTAACTAAAATCAATAATATTTGACAAGTCGGGTCGAGAACCCTAAGATAAATTTAAATAAAAAATGGCATGAATATTAATAAAGATTCATATTCTGTAACAATTCATCTTTAGATAGAAACCCTATACAAAACACATGAGAGATGTTGAATATATAAGTAAACACTGTCTTATTTACTAATAGCGCATTTTAAAGTCGTGAGGGCCTTATGCCCAAAGCAGACAATATCACTAGAGGGCTGGATCATTACAGATAGTATTAGAGCTATATCAGCAAAACACAAAAGAGATGTTGGATATATATAAATGAACAAGCTTTACCTACTAGCGACACGTTGTAGAGTCATACAGGCCTAGGTTCAAAACGGACAATATCACTAGTCGGTTGGTCGTTACATATTGTCAAACTTTAAGTTATTTAATTGAGTCATAATTGTTATTTTGATAAAAGTAACAATTTAACAAGCCTTTTGAGTTGGATTCTTATAATTAAACAATCATCTGGATATCTGAAATTTCACTATCTTGACTTTTTCAAGTACATATCATGTATGATTTAGTAAAGACGAAAGCATTTTTCTCATGAATTTCTTCATTTTCAGAACTAAAAATCGCTTTGAGACCTATCTTCATATAAATATCATGAAAAATCACATTGTTGGCATCATACATAATTATTGCCACTTAACATTTATATTATATAAATATATACTCTAATTTGAATAAAATGAAATATATAAATATTGCATGATTAATATAAAAAAGACTTACCAAAAGTTACTCCTGTGGTTGCTGGGATATCAGTCACCAACCTAATTAAAAAAGTTGACCATAGCACCATGTTAAATTTGAGTAAATCTTATACTTCTCCAAATTAATATATATATATATATATATATATATATATATATATATGAATATTTTGCAAATGAATGTGATAATATTAAAATTATATATACATCTTATTTTAGAATTTCAAATTGGAAGTAGTCTGGATAGTTAATATAATTCGGAAAATAATTTATTTTAACCGATTAAAATAGATTAATTGCGTAAAATAAATGACTGACCAGTGTAGATACTCTCTCAAATTCGGGTTGCTCGGACTCGGAGCATCCGGATCCACCATAATCTTTCACAATAAAATAACAAAAAAAAATAAAAAAAATTACAACTCTGAAAAAACATTCCAAAGATTAAGAAAAATTAAACTAAAAAATCACATGACTATACTCAATGAATCTAATTTTATCATGATAATCAAAGTAATATCTTTGTTTATTTTGCATATAAGCATATAACAAGGATATCCCTTATATTTTATTCACAACTCAATTGGATCAATAAGACACTAGATATATATACAAGTATAAATTCTAATATAAACCACTTCAAAAGGTATGATGGCGATTGAGCGATTCATTTCATCCATAGTCAAGCAATATTAAGAATGTAAAACCTCTTGATAGAGTGTGCATTATCTATATCATTCATCGCAGATTAAAGAAATGATAAAGAGTACAACAACAACATACTCAGTGGAATTCCACAAGTAGGGTTTGAGATCAGGGTAAAACTACGCAGATCTTACCACTAGCTCATAGAGATAGCGAGACTGTTTTCGGAAGACCCTCGTCTTAAAAATATCAGGCCTCAAAGTAGAAGATACTATATATGAAAGAAAATGACTAAATTGTAAAATGATAAAAAGTAGAGTGTGAAATTACCAGAGTGTAAAAAGTGGAAAGGTTATTTCCGCCGATCTCAACTCTGGGTTGATTTGTAATTTGAGAAGGCCTCAAATTAGTGCCATTGAAAACTTCCCTATTGTTGTAAACAACACTTAGGCTAATAGACCTTGTGAATGGATCCAGCACATCTCTTATCACTCCACCAAGTTCTAAAGTGTCTCTTCCTCTTGATGATGACATGAAGATTGATAGAAGAAGAGAGAAGAAGAAAAAAAACACTATAGAATTGATTAAATAACTAACTTCACAAGTCACAACTCTAGTGAGCTATGGCTATTTGTACTATAATTTTTGATACTTCATCATGTTTGTTGTTGAGTATTTATTCTTTTTGCTTTTTCATTTTTTGTTGTGATATTCATATCCCAAGAATCTAAATACTTTATATTTTTTGTTTTCTCCATTTAGAAGAAGTTCTTTCTTTTCTAGTGAAACCATCATATTATTGTTACAAATCCTTGGCCTTCTGGTTATTTCATATTGGAAAAAAAAACTCTCATCTCACAATTCCATCTCCATAGTGTTTGTCTAAATTATAGACGAATATTTTTTAAAATGAACCTCCCACGCGATGCGGACTAGGGTTCATCTTAGTTCAAATTTGCGCAGTTTTGATGAGGAGCATTCCAGACTTTTTTCCACCACTCCTATACTTGTCACGACCCAAAATGAGTCGTGAGTAGCACCCACACCTAACCTCCTAAGTGGGCGAACCAATGATACAAATTCCAACCTATATTAGCAGTTCAACTTATAAAATACAATATTAATGCCGAAGTTCAAACTCATACAAGTATGAGTTACAAAATCCACTAAGTCCATTACATAACATTCCCCAAAACCTGAAAGTCATCACAAAGGACATCTAATTCAAATACTAAGTCTAAGAATAGCAACACCAAAATAGATTCATAAAATAGTTTGAATATAATTTGAGCTTGAAAAGTCTATAAAAATTATTAATAAACATTTAATTTGGCCAATTAAACATCCAAAAAAATATTTAAAATGATTAACAAAAATCCTTTTAATATTAAACATAGATCGTCTGAAAAATAAATAACTAATATTATTTATGAATTTTAATTTCTAATAGCATGTCCCTTAAGTATTGACTTTACCGGATTGATTAATTAATATATACACAAAATTAATATATAATTATTTATGTAATTGTGTAAATGTTATTTTACAATGTTAGTGCATTTTCTTATTATTAAGTTTAGGTACTCCGCAAATTTATGAAAATATTTATTCTCTTTGTTCCAAATTAATTGAATTTGTGAGGTAATATGCACATATTAAGAAAAGCATTCAAAGACAATTTATACCAGGCTTTACTTTGTTGCCCTTTGTGAAATCATAAATATGTAGTGTAATTTATCTGCTAGAAAATACACAACTTCAATAAATGAAAGGGCAAATATGGAAAAAGTTCCAAACATTCTTTTTGAACTTTGAACAATTCAACTATTTCGAACATTAAAAAAAAGTCTCAAAAATTCAATTAATTTGAGACGAAGGGGGTGTTAATTCAAATCTTGAACATCGTTAAAAACCAACTTTGATAAATATTTATTTTTTTTCAAAAATAAAAGAATAAATTATGAAATCAGATTTATTTTATTGTAGGGCACATCTCTTATCCTGCAGAGACACGTCAATTCATATCATGTCTCAAGTTATATTCCGTAAATAGAAAACAAACTCATTCCTCTATCAATTCATTGGACAACAAAAAATATTGCGATGGAACCTTTTCAAGATCATTTAGAACCACTATTATTTCGAACGAAAGGGAAAGCAACAACCCACATAACTTTTGGATATTCTAATGAGTTCATGTGACAAAGGCTCCACTAAAAATAAGATTCACAATGGAAGAAGTGTAGTTAATGTTATTATTTTTTTATGCATATTTATATGTGTTTTAAGTTAGTTTCCTCTTTCCAATTCCAAATTTAAGAGATTTGAATTAGTTATAATTTAAATTTCATGATTTTAATATTTAAGATTTTAACATTTGACTTATTCTATATTTAAAGTTCCGATATCATCTTATTTCTATTATTATTTGTTAGTATTATAATTTTTATTCAGAATTTATATAATACATCAAAAATATTGAATTCAAATATATCGAATATCGAAAGGCTACAACTTGACAATTGCTTCAACTTCTAAAAAAAATTTGTGTAGGGAATTATTTTATAATTTTTGAACTTGAAATGCAAAAATCTACTAAGTAATCAAAGAATAAATAAATTTAATAAAATAAGTTATTTTGAGATCTTTTTTTTCTCTATTTTTTTTAATTGTGAGCCATGCTCACAGCTTTTTTTCTAAAAATATTTTAATCATAATAGAATTTGAATCTATGAATATTAAAATATTGAATTGAACCAAATCTTTACTTATTGTTTCGCGCTTAATCAATCTGTTGCTTCTTTCCTAATTCCATCAGCCATAACGTGGTCTATCTAGGTTGGTCTAACTCCTTGGCTTGGATATGGTTATAATTCTCCGATCACAGTAAAAAAGGATAAGTTATACATAAATACACCACGAATGGCTTCGTAAAGTTCCTCCCAGTATATCGTTTAGGCTATTTAGCGGAACATGTATCTGTGCTCTTCGAGCGAAAAAAAAAGACTCTTAGATTCACTCCATGTATGAGAGAATAGGGATGAGTGTAACTTGAACTGATAATTCAAGTTACACTTATAACGCATGCCGATGTTACCACCGACAAACGTTTTACTTTGACCGTGAAAAGCTCCAAACGGTAGTTTAAAGTAAATAAGAAACTGTACTTACAAATCAAAGAAAATTAAATTGATTAACTCAAAATTACTGATAAAGTTGTTGCCATGTGACTAGGAGGTGACGGGTTCAAGCCTTGGAAACAACCTCTGGCAGAAATGCAAGGTAAAGGTTGCGTACAATAGACCCTTGTGGTCGGGCCCTTCCCTGGACCTTGCACATAGCGGGAGATTTAGTGCACCGGGCTTGCCCTTTTTTTTAATTCATATTTTATTCTCTCTTTTTTTTTTTTCAAATTGAATTTCTTATTAACAAATCAACCCCTTATATTATAACACATGGTAGGTCTTTATTAAAAGTTGTGGCACTCTCATAAGCACAAGTATCTTATTCATTACAAAAAGATTCAACATTTTTGGAGCTATCTTTTTATTTTCCTAAATTTATTTATAGAAATTTTATTGAAAATATTCAATTTCATGATATAAAATTTTTTATTGTGTGGCCATAACAAAAACACAAGGATGACAATCAAAACAATGTGGTGGACCTAAGTCACATGCCACATACTTTAGAATAAATTTTTTAGGCTAGTTAACTTGAACATGATATTGAAACAATATTCCCTCCACTTCTTCACTATTTCATTTGCTAAATTTTGATCATATTTTGGACTATTGTCTTTTAATTATCTTTGTTTATATGTATATTAGATACAACAACAACAACAACATACCCAGTGAAATCCCACAAGTGGGGTCTGGGGAGGGTAAGATGTACGCAGACCTTACCACTACCACATAGGTAGAGAGGCTGTTTCCTGGAAACCCTCGTCACAAAAACCCATCAACTATATGTATATTAGATGAAGATGATAAATAAGTAATTTTAAGGTGATGTGTTATTTAAAAGTAATTTGATAATATATTGATAAATTTCTAATTCAATGATAGAAATGATGAACCTTGTAAAGATTTATGTGCTTATAATCTTTCTTTTTTTCAAATTATGACTAAATATCTATCTAGTTTGGTAATACTCATTAGAAAAATTATATGAGCCTACACCTTGGATATTCGAAAAACATTGTTGATCCTAAGCGAATCTTTTGGCTGACTGGCTACTTCAATAAAGACTAAGTATACGTAAGGAATTATCATAAAGTGAACTTTTAAAATATTTAAGTGAATCTCATACCATAGTTTGAAAATAACGCTTGCTTCACAACTGAGATGTGCAATGTTATCAAATACTAAAATAATATACTCTTACTTTTGTTGGGGAATTTCTATAATCGACAGTTATCAGTATGAATCTTGTGATAATGCGACATCTTATTCAAGTTGTCAGAGACATCCCATGCCTTGCCAGCGTAAGTGACAAAGTTCATTTATGGATCAATTTACCGGGCCTTCTCAGAGACAAGTAAGGAGTTGCCCAAATTGCGTTACGATCTTTACGCTAACTATGTAGTTTGTGGGATTCGGAGTTATCTGGACTCTTACCCAAATTAATATTCAATACTATTCCCAAAATAGTATAATTAATGCTTATCTAACATTTGTTCGAAATAACACTCGATTGTTGTTCTGAATTTTTTTTTTCTTTAATTTACTTTACTAACTGAATTGCTTCCATGCTCTTTTCACAATGTCTCTTTTCTCAATGCAAAACTGTACATATGAAATCATTTATGCTTAAAACTCATTTTTGATGATAATGCAAAATACTTTAATAGCTTGTTTGGTGATATATCGACAAAGTTCTCATTCGATAATAGAAATGATGAACCTTCTAAAGATTTATTTGCTTATAATTTTTTTTCAAACTATGACTAAATATCTATCTAATTTGGTAATAATCATTAGAAAAATTATATGTCACGTCCCGAGCCTACACTTTGGACATTCGAAAAACATTGTTGATCCTAAGTGAATCTTTTGGCTGACTGACTACTTCAATAAAGACTAAGTATACGTAAGAAATCTATAAGGACCCGGAATTTTGTACGACCTCAAGAAAGCATGAAAATTGGTTTGTGAAAAGTTTTGGACGAAGGTGGCACTTCATGGGAGCCATTATGGCCATGAGGTCATCCGTAAAACTTCCGGAGTGAGATATTTCTAAGCACGGGACCTTATGTTCAAGCTAAATTCTCTCTCAAACCTTCAATTCTAGCTTATCTACGTTGTTTAACATCATCATGGGTCTCCTACATTGTCACGACCCGGGGTCGGGGTCTAGATGTGACACGGCGAATGGGGACCCGAAAGCCCCCAAACAAGCCTCAAATTCGCAGAAAGTTAAAGGCAAGATTAAAGAGAACATTTTTAAAACCAAAAGCGAGGACATATTCCATAGATAACAAAATGAGAAGTTTATACAATTGTCCAGTAAGTGCCTCTATTCAAGGAACGGGGGCCGGGACAGGTTCCGGGCTCACCCTCAGTCAAATACATACATAGGTGGGGTGTACAAAAGAAATCAAAAGCATGCCCTCGAAAGACGGGGCTCACCACAAAGTATCTAGAAAGGGATAAGCTACGCGTCTGGCTGATACTGCTCAAACTGCTCGGTCCCTGCATGGTAAAATCATGCAGGCATAGAGTATGCGTTAGTACGTTGAATGTACTAAGTATGCGGGTATGCAATGCACGTGACTTACCGAACCTGCGTCATCATGTTAAGTGGCAAGGGCACATAGTATACAAGGAATATATATAACAATAGAAATTTAATATACAGGATGCCATGAAATGCGTGATGCGTGCAATGCGATAGTGCTCCTATATAACGGGGATGGACTATAACCGACAAACCAAATCCATGCGAGCTATTACACGAATTGGACCGATTGGGACCTCCCATCGGTAGGGAGAAGATTACTTGCCAAGGGTAATCTACATCACACCTTACGACCCGCTTTTCGGTGGATGGACACCTTCCTTACGACCCGCTTTTCGGAAGGATTTACAAGATCAAGACAAATCATAGTCATGTACAAGTAGACGAATTACATCCGTCCCTATGTAGGCACATAGTTCGAGGAAAAAGGGGGAGGACCCCCCAATTCCATCGGTGCTAAGTCTTACACATCCCACAAGAATACTTATATATATATACTTATGCTTTCAAGAGAGTCAAATGCAAGTTCATAACGTTCAAGACATAATTGGGCTCAACGCCGATTTACAAGATCATATTCAAGATGTCAATGCAAGGAATAGCTCATCTACAAGTACAAGATGGTGCAAGCACCCAAGATGCTCAAAGAGCCAAGATTATAGACATACCGGTGATCACCTTATTGTCATATCCCATGTCTTACCAAAATTCACATTATAGTTCCCTTTCCGGACAAATTTCGGGCTTAACCCACATTTCCAAACTTTTCATATACCAATGCCGTGCGTATGATGCAAATGTAAAAATGTAGGAATGGCATGGGTGATGTAGAGTATATTCAAATGTAGCAACAAGAGGTAAAAACTAGAAAATCCATAATAAAATTAGTAAAAATGGTAGTAACCTCACCCATACATAAAACATAGTTAGAGGGACATGCAAGTGCATAATTCCATAATCCAAATAGTTCATTTCCATAAAATTAACATAAATCATGGTAGGGAGCCTAAACTAACACATGCATGGTTCAAAGTACCAAGAACAAGTAGTAATACTAACATTTTAAGTAGACAAGTGTATGAAATAATTTAAGAAGAACTTGGGTCTTCTTGGTTGAAAGGAACCAAGAATCAAACCCCACATACCCGGTAGAAGATAAACTTGAGGAGGAAGTGATCTCAAAACCTTGGCCCCTAGCTTGAACAACCTTAGAGAGAGGATGGAGAGTTCTTGAGGAGGAATTTTAGAGAGAGAAGGAGTTGAAGTAAAATGATCAAATTTGGTGAAGTATGGAATATATAGGAAGCTCAAGAAAGGGTGGAAAAGACCAAATTTGCGCCGGAATAAACCAAAATTACAAAATTGCCATTAATGAAACGGACCGGAAAAATGGCCCGTCTGGGGCACACGGTCCGCTAAACGGACCGTCTGGGCTCACACGGACCGTTTACCGGTCCGTGGCCCTACCCTTAGAAACTTTTCGGGCGGAAAGCTGCCACGAGACGGTCCGGCAAACGGACCGTCTGGCTCCGAACGGACCGTGCCCCTGGTCCCTTTTTGCTGACCACACGGACCGTGTGGCTTCACACGGGCCGTGTGGTCACCCGTCCGCCTTTACTTTCCCAGGCGCCACTTCACGGAAGGCCACACGGACCGTGTGGCCTCACACGAGCCGTGTAGGCCCTTCCGTGGGGCGGTGCCTGGCAACCTTTTGGGCAGTTTCGGGGACCTTTCATCATCTCCCCCTTGGGAACATTCGTCCTCGAATGTGCAAGAACAAGGCTAGAAAAGACATTGTTAAGGCAAGATAGATCCGATTCAAGAAACAATGCACAACTTAACTCAAAATGCAAGATTGTACACAAAAGCTTTTTATCATAAATCAAATTATAGCTCAAAACCAATTCATGTCAAAATTGTATCCAACTTATTTTCCAAAGAAGTAAAAACCTTTATTGTACACATATGCATGTCATGCTATGAGACTCAAGAGGGCAAGAAAATGACACAATTGATAGGGAAAGATTCCTAGTACCTTAGGCTTGAGTAGATTGGAAAAGATGGGGGTATCGCTTCATCATGTCCAACTCCGCCTCCCAAGTAGCACTCTCTACTAGTTGATTCCTCCAAAGTACCTTTACCGAAGCCACATCCTTGTTGCGAAGTCGCTTAACTTGCCTATCCAAAATTGCCACCGGCACCTCCTCATAAGTCAAATTTTCCTCAACCTCAATCCCTTCCAAAGGCACAATGGAGTTAGGATCGCCAACAAACTTTCTCAACATAGATACATGAAAGACCGGATGTATGGAACCCAAACTCGGAGGTAACTCTAACTTATAAGCCACATCTCCAATCCGCTCCACCACTTCATAAGGGCCAACATACCGGGGGCTCAACTTGCCCTTTTTGCCAAAACGCATAACGCCCTTCATAGGAGAGACTTTCACATAAACCCAATCCCCTACATGAAATTCGAGGTCCCTTCTCCTACTATCCGCATAGGACTTTTGGCGACTTTGGGCCACTTTCAATCTCTCCCTAATCACCTTTACCTTCTCCATAGCGTCCATCACCAAATCCGGGCCAACCAAGGCCATTTCCCCCACTTCAAACCATCCCACCGGGGATCTACACCGTCTCCCATACAAGGCTTCAAACGGAGCCATGCCAATACTAGCATGGAAGCTATTATTATAGGCAAACTCGATGAGTGGAAGATGATCATCCCAATTTCCCTTAAACTCCAACACACATGCTCTCAACATGTCCTCCAAGGTTTGAATAGTCCGCTCCGCTTGGCCATCGGTTTGAGGATGAAAAGCGGAACTCAACTTAATTTTGGTCCCAAGGCCTTTCATAAAAGATTTCCAAAAGTGGGAAGTGAATTGAGTACCACGGTCCGATATGATGGACCTAGGTACACCATGCAACCTCACCATCTCTTGGATATACAACCTCGCATAATCCTCGGCACTGAAAGTAGCTTTGACCGGTAAAAAGTGGGCTGATTTCGTCATCCGATCCACAATAACCCAAATGGAGTCGAATTGCCTTCGGGTCCGAGGCAATCCAACCACAAAGTCCATATTCACATCCTCCCACTTCCAGGTGGGAATTTCGATGTCTTGGGCCAAACCACCGGGCCTCTGGTGCTCAACTTTCACCTGTTGACAACTCGGACATTCCGACACAAACTTGGCAACATCCTTCTTCATACCATGCCACCAATAGATCTCTCTCAGGTCCCGGTACATCTTGGTAGACCCCGGGTGAATAGAGTAGTGAGAGTTGTGAGCCTCACTCATAATCACCTTCCTAAGGTCATCCACGTCGGGAACACAAAGCCGATTTTGGTACCGGAGTACCCCATCTCCCCCTTGGGAGAAAGCCTCGATCTCTTTTGCAGCAACCAACTTCTTCAACTCACACAACGACGAATCTAGATCTTGTTTAGCTTTCACTTCATTCACCACAGAAGATTCTGACCCGTTCTGAACCCGAATACCACCTGTGCTAGAATCAGTCAACCTGACACCCAACCTAGCCAACCGGTGAATATCCCTTGCCAACTCTTTTTTCTCATTTTCAACATGTGCCACACTCCCCATAGACAACCTGCTAAGGGCGTCAGCTACGACATTGGCCTTGCCCGGATGGTACAACACACTCATGTCGTAATCTTTCAGAAATTCCAACCACCTCCTTTGCCTGAGATTAAGATCCCTCTGAGTGAACACATACTGCAAACTTTTGTGATCGGTAAATACATCAACATGGACCCCGTACAAATAGTGCCTCCAAATTTTCAAAGCAAACACCACCGCTGCTAATTCAAGGTCGTGAGTGGGATAGTTTCGTTCATGCACTTTCAACTGTCTTGATGCATACGCTATCACCTTACCATTCTGCATAAGCACACAACCCAATCCGACCCTCGAGGCATCACAATACACCACGAACCCTTCTGAACCACTTGGCAAGGTCAAAACAGGAGCTGATGTAAGTCGATCCTTCAAAGTTTGGAAACTCCTCTCACATTCATCCGACCATACAAACTTGGCCTGCTTCTGAGTCAACTTGGTCAACGGAGATGCAATAGAGGAGAAACCTTCTACAAACCTTCTATAGTACCCGGCCAACCCAAGAAAACTGCGGATATCCGAAGGGGTCAACGGTCTAGGCCAATTTTTCACAGCCTCCGTCTTCCTTGGATCTACCTTGATACCATCCCCGGATACCACATGCCCGAGGAAAGCCACTTCGCCCAACCAAAACTCGCACTTGCTGAATTTGGCATATAATTTCTTCTCTCTCAGAGTTTGGAGGGCCATCCTTAAATGATTCCCGTGCTCTTGCTTACTTCGGGAGTAAATGAGGATATCATCAATAAATACCACCACAAAGCTGTCCAAGAACGGCCTAAATACCCTGTTCATTAAATCCATAAATGCGGCCGGAGCATTAGTTAGACCAAATGACATCACCACAAATTCAAAGTGCCCGTACCTTGTTCGAAAAGCTGTTTTGGGGATATCACACTCTCTAACCTTCAACTGATGGTATCCGGAACGGAGATCAATTTTTGAGAAGTGAGTGGCACCTTGTAGCTGATCAAACAAATCATCAATCCTCGGCAACGGGTACTTGTTCTTAACTGTCATCTTATTCAACTGCCTGTAATCAATACACATACGGAGAGACCCATCCTTCTTTCTCACGAACAACACGGGAGCACCCCACGGTGATGTACTAGGCCGAATGAAGCCCTTCTCTAATAAGTCCTTCAACTGCTCCTTTAACTCTTTCAATTCCGCCGGGGCCATCCGATATGGAGGGATAGAAATAGGCTGAGTATCCGGAAGTAGATCTATGCCGAAATCTATCTCTCTATCCGGAGGAATGCCCGGTAAGTCCTCGGGGAACACATCTGAAAATTCATTCACCACAGGGACGGACTCGAGAGTAGGCACCTCAGAATCTGCATCTCGGACCCTTACCATATGGTAGATACACCCCTTAGAAATCATTTTCTGCGCCTTGAGGTAGGAAATAAACCTACCTTTAATAGAGGAATCACTACCCTTCCATTCAAGAACTGGCTCACCGGGAGGTTGGAACTGGACTTTCCGGGTTCTACAATCTATGGAAGCATAAGATGCATGCAGCCAATCCATTCCGAGAATCACATCAAAATCAAACATTTCAAGTTCCACTAGATCACATGGAAAGATTTTATGCAACACAGCAACAGGACACCCATAATAAACCCTATGTGCAACAATAGATTCACCCACGGGGGTGTAGACCGAGAAAGGCTCTCTTAGAATCTGGGGTTTCAAACCGAACTTAACAGCCAATAATGGAGTCACAAAAGACAAGTTTGCCCCTGGGTCAAGCAAAACGTAAGCATCAAAATCAAAAACTTTTAACATACCCGTCACAACATCTGGAGCCTCCTCGACATCCTGGCGAGCATGGAGTGCATAGAACCTGTTATTTCTCGGGGCAGCACCTGGAGGACCCCTCTGTTGACCCTGCCCGCCTCGGGCTACCTGACCTCGGTCTCCGCGCGCATTCCTTGGACAGTCAGCAACTTTATGGTCCTTGCTTCCACATCCGAAGCAAAGTCCCAAATCCCTCCGGCAGGCACCTGTGTGAGGCCTCCCACACTTGTCACACATCAAATATCCGGGTCCGCCACCCGCCTGAACCCCGGGAGGGGGTGCCCGAGCATTAGCCACACGAGCTCCCGAGCCTTGGCCCTGCTGGAAGCGACCAAAACCAACATTCTTAGCCCCGGAGAACTTACCATCAACACGGGCTCTCTTGGGATCATATGCTCTCTTCTCCTTGAGTTTCTCTCCCTCAATCTGCTCAGCGTACACCATGAGCCGGGCAATATCCATGTCCCCAATCAGCATAGCAGTTCGGCATTCTTTCACCAGCAAGTCAGAAATACCTGAAACAAATTTGTGCATTCTGGCACGGGGATCAGCCACCAGGGACGGAGCATATTTAGACAATTTGGTGAATTTGAGGGCATAATCCCTCACACTCATACTTCCCTGCTTAAGATTAATAAACTCGGTCATTTTGGCCTCCCTCAGCTCAAGTGGGAAGAAGCGGTCCAGGAAGGCAGTTCTGAACTCTCCCCATGTAACATCACTATCATCAACCCGCTCCATAGCCCACTGCGTATACCATACCTGGGCCACATCTTTCAACTGATAAGCAGCCAACCCAGCTTTCTCTTCAGACGAGACGCCCATAATATTCAATATTTTTGAGAGCTCATCAATGAACTCCTGAGCATCTTCATCAGCCCGAGACCCGTAGAACTCCGGGGGATTCATCCGGATAAAATCCCTCACGATAGAAGCGGGTGCAGGGTCCCGTGGCAAGTTGGCCTGCCTTGCCTGAGCTGTCACGGCCTGTGCGAGCATGGCGAAAGCAGCACGAAATTCGCCATTTGATATAGGCTCCTCCATAGGCTCGGGAGGGGCCTGATCCTCGGCAGCAGGAGCCGGCCTAGGGAGTGGAGGTCTTCCTCGAGGCATTTCTGAAAAAAAAGATTAACGACACCAGTAAGCAAGGAAATTCATAAGCTAGCTATAGCACGATATAAGACACAAAGAAGGGAGAATTTCCTAAAACGTCTTCGCAGCCTCCCATTCATAGGTATGGTGCACTTCACACCCATGAATAGGACTCTACTCAACGCGGCACGTTGGACTCCGAGGACCATTGAAAACCCAAGGCTCTGATACCACCATTTGTCACGACCCGGGGTCGGGGTCTAGATGTGACACGGCGAATGGGGACCCGAAAGCCCCCAAACAAGCCTCAAATTCGCAGAAAGTTAAAGGCAAGATTAAAGAGAACATTTTTAAAACCAAAAGCGAGGACATATTCCATAGATAACAAAATGAGAAGTTTATACAATTGTCCAGTAAGTGCCTCTATTCAAGGAACGGGGGCCGGGACAGGTTCCGGGCTCACCCTCAGTCAAATACATACATAGGTGGGGTGTACAAAAGAAATCAAAAGCATGCCCTCGAAAGACGGGGCTCACCACAAAGTATCTAGAAAGGGATAAGCTATGCGTCTGGCTGATACTGCTCAAACTGCTCGGTCCCTGCATGGTAAAATCATGCAGGCATAGAGTATGCGTTAGTACGTTGAATGTACTAAGTATGCGGGTATGCAATGCACGTGACTTACCGAACCTGCGTCATCATGTTAAGTGGCAAGGGCACATAGTATACAAGGAATATATATAACAATAGAAATTTAATATACAGGATGCCATGAAATGCGTGATGCGTGCAATGCGATAGTGCTCCTATATAACGGGGATGGACTATAACCGACAAACCAAATCCATGCGAGCTATTACACGAATTGGACCGATTGGGACCTCCCATCGGTAGGGAGAAGATTACTTGCCAAGGGTAATCTACATCACACCTTACGACCCGCTTTTCGGTGGATGGACACCTTCCTTACGACCCGCTTTTCGGAAGGATTTACAAGATCAAGACAAATCATAGTCATGTACAAGTAGACGAATTACATCCGTCCCTATGTAGGCACATAGTTCGAGGAAAAAGGGGGAGGACCCCCCAATTCCATCGGTGCTAAGTCTTACACATCCCACAAGAATACTTATATATATATACTTATGCTTTCAAGAGAGTCAAATGCAAGTTCATAACGTTCAAGACATAATTGGGCTCAACGCCGATTTACAAGATCATATTCAAGATGTCAATGCAAGGAATAGCTCATCTACAAGTACAAGATGGTGCAAGCACCCAAGATGCTCAAAGAGCCAAGATTATAGACATACCGGTGATCACCTTATTGTCATATCCCATGTCTTACCAAAATTCACATTATAGTTCCCTTTCCGGACAAATTTCGGGCTTAACCCACATTTCCAAACTTTTCATATACCAATGCCGTGCGTATGATGCAAATGTAAAAATGTAGGAATGGCATGGGTGATGTAGAGTATATTCAAATGTAGCAACAAGAGGTAAAAACTAGAAAATCCATAATAAAATTAGTAAAAATGGTAGTAACCTCACCCATACATAAAACATAGTTAGAGGGACATGCAAGTGCATAATTCCATAATCCAAATAGTTCATTTCCATAAAATTAACATAAATCATGGTAGGGAGCCTAAACTAACACATGCATGGTTCAAAGTACCAAGAACAAGTAGTAATACTAACATTTTAAGTAGACAAGTGTATGAAATAATTTAAGAAGAACTTGGGTCTTCTTGGTTGAAAGGAACCAAGAATCAAACCCCACATACCCGGTAGAAGATAAACTTGAGGAGGAAGTGATCTCAAAACCTTGGCCCCTAGCTTGAACAACCTTAGAGAGAGGATGGAGAGTTCTTGAGGAGGAATTTTAGAGAGAGAAGGAGTTGAAGTAAAATGATCAAATTTGGTGAAGTATGGAATATATAGGAAGCTCAAGAAAGGGTGGAAAAGACCAAATTTGCGCCGGAATAAACCAAAATTACAAAATTGCCATTAATGAAACGGACCGGAAAAATGGCCCGTCTGGGGCACACGGTCCGCTAAACGGACCGTCTGGGCTCACACGGACCGTTTACCGGTCCGTGGCCCTACCCTTAGAAACTTTTCGGGCGGAAAGCTGCCACGAGACGGTCCGGCAAACGGACCGTCTGGCTCCGAACGGACCGTGCCCCTGGTCCCTTTTTGCTGACCACACGGACCGTGTGGCTTTTCACGGACCGTGCGGTGGCCCGTCTGCTCCTCCCCTTTCCCACGCACCATCCCCACACGGGAGGCCACACGGACCGTGTGGCTTCACACGGGCCGTGTGGTCACCCGTCCGCCTTTACTTTCCCAGGCGCCACTTCACGGAAGGCCACACGGACCGTGTGGCCTCACACGAGCCGTGTAGGCCCTTCCGTGGGGCGGTGCCTGGCAACCTTTTGGGCAGTTTCGGGGACCTTTCATACATCAAGTCAAGTTCAAAGGAATTCCCTTGGCTAAATTATTCTCAAGTGCCGATAGATGGGCCAACTTTAAATAGGAATATCTCCTAGCTCAAATTGAACTGGGTGGCCCATGACATATCAAATCGAAGATCTTTGAATTATCTTTCCAACGCACCTAGTCTCACCTCATTCCAAGTTCGGACCAAGGAGTTATGCTCGTTTTTGTTCAGACTGTTTGTGCATGAAATCCACACGGCCAGCCACACGGATCGTGTGGCATCAAACGGTCCGTGAGGCTGCTTTGGCCCACGAATTTCTTGCCAAATCTTTGTTCTAAGCGTGTGTACTTCCTTGGTACCTTCATACGGACCATTGCACGGTCCGTGTGACCTTAAACGGTCCGTTTACCGGACCGTTTGGTGACACTTGGTCCGAAGGAAAATTTTTCTGAAAAATTCTAAGTCTGGTGAGATGGTCCATCACACGGGCCGTGTGACACGAGATGGTCCGTTTACTGGACAGTGTGGATTGACTTAGTCAAAAAAATATTGCCTCCGAAAAATCTAAGTCTAGTGTCACGGACCAGTAGACGGTCCGTGTGGAGTTAGACGGTCCGTTTTTAGGACCGTGTGACCCAGACGGACCATTTTTTCGGTCCGTTTCATTAATGGCAATTTTATAATTTTGGTTTATTCCGGTGCAAATATGGTCTTTTCCACCCTTTCCTGAGCTCCCTATATATTTTACACTTCACCATTTTTCAGCCACTTTCACACTTCACTCTCTCTCTCAAAAATCCACTCCTCAAGAACTCTCCATCCTCTCTCTAAGGTTGTTCAAGCTAGGGGCCAAGGTTGTG
Organism: Solanum rostratum; assembly: GCA_029948455.1. Taxonomy (NCBI): domain Eukaryota; kingdom Viridiplantae; phylum Streptophyta; class Magnoliopsida; order Solanales; family Solanaceae; genus Solanum; species Solanum rostratum. The sequence goes on along the minus strand of CM057053.1, from coordinate 2,830,937 downwards.
AGTCAATTTCACCTCAAGTTTGTCTTCTACCGGGTATGTGGGGTTTGATTCTTGGTTCCTTTCAACCAAGAAGACCCAAATTCTTATTAAAACTAATTTGTAAACTTGTGTACTTAAAATGTGAATTTTTAGTACTTGTTCTTAGTATTTTGAACCATGCATGTATTAGTTAAGGCTCCTTATCATGATTTAGGGCAGTTTTATGGAAATGAACTATTTGGATTATGGAATTATGAACTTGCATGCCCCTTTAATTATGTTTTATGCATGGGTGATGTTACTACCATTTTTACTAATTTTACTATGGATTTTCTAGTTTTTACCTCTTATTGCTACATTTGAATATACTCTACATTACCCATGTCATTCTTACATTTTGCATTGCATCATACTCATGGCATTGATATATGAAAATTTGGAAATGTGGGTTAAGCCCAAATTTTGTCCGAAAAGGAAACTATAATGTGAATTTTGGTAAGACATGGGATATGGCAAGAAGGTGATCACCGGTATGTCTATGATTATGGCTCCTTGAGCATCTTGGGTGTTTACACCATCTTGTATCTTGGCTCTTTGAGCATCTTGGGTGTTTACACCATCTTGTATCTCGGCTCTTTGAGCATCTTGGGTGTTTACACCATCTTGTATCTTGGCTCTTTGAGCACCTTGGGTGTTTACACCATCTTGTACTTGGCTCTTGGAGACTCTTGGGTGCTTGGCACCAATTTGGTATATGTGTAGATGAGCTATTCCTTGCATACGCATTATGGTCATAGATTGGGATTTGGCATTTGAGCCTACTTATGCATTTAACATTTTGAAAAAGGATTAATTGACTCCCTCTTTCTCTCGAAAGCATATGTATATATAAATATAAGTATTCTTGTGGGATGTGTAAGACTTAGCACCGATGGATTGGGGGCGTTAGGGATATCCCCAAGGTCCCTCTCCCTTTCCTTGAACTATGTGCCTACATAGGGACGAATGTAATTCGTCTATCTGTATATGATTTCTGATTCTGTAAATCCTTCCAAAATGGGAGTCCCCGTGAGGAAGGTGGCCATCCACCGAAATGGGTGTCCCCGTAAGGTGTGATGTGGATTACCTTTGGCAAGTAATCCTCTCCCTACCGGTGGGAGGTCCAAATCGGTCCAATTCATGTAATAGCTCGCATGGATTTGGTTGTCAGTTATAGTCCATCCCCGTTATATAGGAGCATTATCACATTGCACGCATCATGAATTTCATGGCATCTTGTATATTAAATTTCCATTGAATATATATTCCTTGTATATTATGTGCCCTTGCCACTTAACATGATTATGCAGGTTCGGTAAGTCACGTACATTGCATACCCGCATACTTAGTACAATCAAACGTACTAATGCATACTCTATGCCTGCATGATTTTACCATGTAGGGACCGAGCAGTGTGAGTGCCAGCCGCTAGACGAATAGTCCGTTCTTGAAGACCCCTTTTGCGGTGAGCCCCGTCTTCCGAGGGCCTGCCAGTTATTTTATGATTACTATGTATGTTCTTTTATTGAGGGTGAGCCTGGAACTTGTCCTGGCCTCCGCTCGTTGACTAGAGGCAAATGTTGGGCACTTGTAAAACTTTCTCGTTTTGTTTAGCTATAAATGAATTGGGTTCTTGAGATTTGATCTCCGTCATTCAGTTATATGTGCTTAGATACTGTTTGAACCAATGATGCGAAAATTTGATACTTTGAGGCTTGTTTGGGGACTCTCGGGTCCCCATTCGCCGTGTCACATCTAGGCCCCGACCCCGAGTCGTGACAGAATCATCATAAAGTGAACTTTTAAAATGTTTAAGTGAATCTCATACCATAGTTTGAAAATAACGCTTGCTTCACAATTGAGATATGCAGTGTTATCAAATACTAAAATATACTCTTACTTTTGTTGGGAAATTTCTATAATCGACAATCATCACTATGAAACTCGTGATGATGCGACGTCTTATTCACGTTGTTAGAGGAATCCTATGCCTTGCCACCTTAAGGGACAAACTTCATTTATGAATCAATTTAACGGGCCTTCTCAGAGGCAAGTAAGGAGTCGCCCAAATTGCGGTACAATCTTATCCTACGCTAGCTATATAGTTTATGGGGTTGGAGTTATCTGGACTCTTATCCAAATTAATAATCAATACTACTCCCAGAATAGTATAATTAATGCTTATCTAATATTTGTTCGAAATAACACTCGATTGTTTTTCTGATTTTTTTTCTTTAATTTACTTTACTAACCGAATTTCATGCTCTTCTCGAAACAATATCTCTTTTCTCAATGCAAAACTGTTCATGTGAAATTATTTGTGCTTAAAACTCATTCTCCATGATAAGCAAAATACTTTAACTCACTTTAAACTTTGAAAATTATGCAAAGTATTTTAACTAACTGAATATCTCTTCTAAAAATTGATATGCTATGCTTTCTTTAGAAACAATTGTGCTCTTTTCAAAATCATGTAATGTACTTGGAACATTCAAGTTTCGTTAAAACTCATTTTTTTCTTTTAACTAATAGCTTTGAAATACTTTTATTTTGATCCAAAATAATGCACAATAATAACTATGTAAATCTTTCAACTCAACTAAACCAGGGTTCATGTGAAAAATAAGCATGAACAACAATCAAGAACTCAAATAATATGGGGATCATAAGTTCAACGACAAAGATTTGAATATAACTATAAAAGAAAATAGAAACTCGAATTTCAAAATAAGATTGGGTTAAAAACTAAGGTTAAACTCTTATTGACTGAATTTAGGTACAGAGCGTGAAGATGAACTTAGTCAAACATTATGAATAACCTTACATATCGGGACTAACTAGATTCTTGAAGAAATTTGAGGAAGATGCTTAAGAACGCTAACTTTTCTCCTCTTGAAACCTCGTTCTAAGTCTTGAGAATGTTTTTAAGGGTAATGAGGTCGAATGGTAATGTTTAGGGACTTAATTAAGTGTAAAATCATCGAATTTAGGCTTAGAAAGCGGGAAAGGACTAAAATATATGACTTTTCTTAAAACACTGCCAAGATCGTATACAAGGCCATCTACAATCAGTAGAACCCATCCATTGAAACCTTTCCGGAGTTTGTAGTAAAACGAACATAATTTTTTACTCCGAATTTGAAAAGAGACAAACTTGGTGCCGTTGGAAAGAGGATTTGGAGACCTTTAGTTTGATAGGTCATGGACCATATTTTTTACACGCTGAGAGTTATGGTCATTTAAAGTTGATCCTTTAATAAATCAATGCAAAAAACTCAATCAATAAGGAGGTTTTGAACTCGACTAAGTACTACAGGTCTCTTATAATAATTTCTCTATTCGATATTTTTAAGATAGTAAAAATTATTATGTTGTAGAGATATTATTTAATTGATAAATTAATATTCTTCATTTAAAGAGTATTTCTAGAATTTAATAAAGATTTTTTTTGATTGTATTGTTAAAAAGATGAATACTTAAGAAATTTTAATGAATCCTCTTGTGAAAATGACATTCAAGAATTTGAGTCTATGACTTATAATCTCAATTATCACATATGTCAATAGCTTGTTTACTACTTGGTGAAAATGATATATGCCCAAATGCCTAGAGCTTAGAAGAAAATTACAGATACCATTTGATAAAATAATGTTGATGATGAAACTGAAGACGATGCAATATCTCTGGAACCGATCATGCAAATGGCAACATTTATTTTGCCAATTACTCTTTATAATTTCTTGGTATAATTTGAGAAGATAGCACCGAAACTTTTGAATGTGATAAAAAAAAAGTTGGCGATGAACTTTGACTAAATTTAAGTTTTAACCAAAACATAAAAAAATATTAAAATCATACTTCACTAATTTGTCTTAAATATCTTCATACTTTCAAAAAATTATTACTTTATAATAATGATGGAACCTTATATTTATGAAGAGACCTTCTAAAAGTATATCGTCTCATCAAAATCAGTGATTTCTTTCACCGATCTAAATTAGGACAAAAAAAATTACTATATCTTAGAAAATTTACCAGTTTATCCAATATTTAATTGAAAAAAGTTATATGACATAATTCTAAATATATAAATAAACTAATTAATTTACAACAAATATAATCATATTTTATTTACATAAAAAAATCTAAAAACCATAGAAAATATACATAACTACACAATATAGTTTGTCAAATGTCATAGAAAGTATATACTGACTATACAATAAAGATTACTTATACACGAGTTATATTATACACTTAAATGCACAGTACGATACACTTAAAAAGTTATATATAGTTTGACTATACATACTTATACAATACAACAACAACAACATACACAGTGGAATCCCACAAGTGGGGTCTGCGGAGGGTAGAATGTACGCAGACCCTACCACTACCTCATAGAAGTAAAGAGGTTGTTTCCTAATACATACTTATACGATAAATAACATTTTTTTTTATAATTATTTTGATTGAATAACCATTCTGCTTATGAGAGTTGTGACGAGGGTCCCCAGGAAACAACCTCTCTATCTCTATGAGGTAGTGACAAAGTTTGCGTATATTCTACCCTCCTCAGACCCCACTTGTGAAATTTCACTGATATATTGTTGTTGTTGTTTGATTGAATAGCCATATTTCGTTGTATTGTATCATTGGGTGAACATAGATGTGTTATAATAGGGTAATTTGTTAGGTTCTCTAAGGACCGTTTGGATGTATAAATCGAAACGATTAATTTTTCCCCGAATAGGCGCGAAAACCAAATAAATCCCCGCAAATAATTCCCACCAATAGGCGGGAAACAAACACAAATCTCAAAATTTTCCAGAAATTTTAAATTCTAAAAAAAAAAAACAAACACGCGGCAGCACTCTTCTCTATCTCCCCACCCACCCCACCCCCCACTCCCACCATTTCATTTCTCCTTATTTCTAGGGTTTTTGATTGAATCTTCCTCTAGAAGCTTCCCGAATCGGTGCTAGAACTTGCATTTCAGTTGAATCGGAAGTAATGTCGGAGCCGATGATGGTTGACGGTGTTGATGAAGTGAAGATGGAAGTAGTTTCAGATCGAGTAGTGAAGAAGGGGATGAAGAGGAAGAGGGTTAGTTTGGTAATGGATAGTCCGGAAGAGAAAGCAGCGAAAATTGAAGCGTTGGAAGAGGAAATGAAGGGATTGATGGAGTATTATAAGGAAGTGGTGGAGAAGAAAGTGGTGGGAGTGGAGAATATGAAAGGGTTGGGAATGGGATTGAACTCTTTGATTGCTTGCATGTTGGAGGAAAGTAATCTTTCGTTGTCGAAATTGGTGGATGTGATTTTTGAGAAGATTAGTGATAGTGAGTGTAGTAGTAGTAAGGTTAGTGTGAAAAGTGCTGTGATTTTAGTTGGGCAGAGAGTGCTTTACGGAATTCCGAATGCAGATGTTGATGTTTTGGAGGATGAATCTGAGTCTGCTCTTTGGTGTTGGGAGGTAAAGTTTTCATATTTATGTTGTTTTTAGTAATTTGGGTTTTTCTTACTTATAGCAATCCTCGAATCGCCAGACTTTTGGGTGTTCTTTTTTTTTTTTTTTAACATGAATATTGAAATGTATTACTATTAGAGAAACTTTGCTTTCCTAGCTTATCGATTATATAAGATCTTTTATATTGTTTTGGCATGTGGGTGTTTCATTATGGTAACTTTTAGTGTTGATAGATGGTGGAAATGCTTGTTGTAGATCTTTAAATTTGTTGTATTAATGTTGATTATTGCTTCTCATGTTTATATTGCACGCACTGTGTTGTTTGATGTGTTGAGTGAGTGTCTTGTTTCAATTGCATGCATGTCTTTTCAGCTCTGATGACTATCCATTGATTAGATTTAATGTTGCTATGGAAATTTCTAGTAATTATGTATAGATATGCTAGTTGCTCAATATTGTGAATTTAGCTAATGGATTTGATTCTATAAAGTTGAAATTTCTAGTAATCACACATGGATATGCCCCCTGTATCTTCATAAAATTTTGGATCTGCCTTTCCTTGAGTACATACTATCCTTCTTAGACTTGTAGGATTACATAGAATATGTTATAACTTATAACATATAGAAGTAATGGGGGTAAAACAAACTTGCATTTGCTGTATACACCCACCCAATACATGCATTCCATGTGTTTGAATTTAGAGCTCATTTTGCTTAACCTTGATTAGTTAACATGTGTTACTTCATTAAGTCACCTAACCACGTAATTGTTTGAATTTAGAGTTCGTTTTACTTCACCTTAATTAATAAATATGTGTTTTACTTCATTAGATCACCTATCCATGGGAAATTACATTAGTTTGGTGTATACATCGAGTGTGGGTAAGTTTTTGCCGAGTAATGGAGTAGTTTGCTAGGTCTCTAAGAACTGTTTGGATGTCTAAATAAAAATGAATTCATTTTTTCCCAACAGACACAAAAAGCTATAAAAATCCTTGCAAATTATTCCCACCGATAAGTGGGAAACAATAATAAATCTCAAAATTTGTAGAAATTTTGAATTCTACAAAACAAACATGTGGCATCACTCTTCTCTATCTCCTTAACCCCCACACCCACTATTTCATTTCCCCTCATTTTTAGGGTTTTCGGTTGTATCTTCCTCTAGAGGTTTCCTAAATTGATCCTAGAATCTTTGAGAACTTGCGTTTTGAGTTGAATCAGAGCAAGTCGGAGCCAATGGTGTCGACGGTTTGACTGAATATTGAGATTGGCAATTGAATCTTCTACCGATATCACTATTCGAGACACTTTGCTTTCCTTGTTTATTGATTTTCTAGAATCTCTTAGTGTTAATAGCTGGTGCAAATGATTGTTGCGGATTTTCATTTTGTGAATTAATGTTGATTGTTGCTTGTAGTGTTTAGATTGCATCTACTATGTTGCTTGATGTGTCAAATGAGTGTCTCGTTTCAATAGTAGATCTGCTCAGCTTTAATGACAGTCCAGCTACGTTGCTTGGATTCTTAAAAAATGTTAATAGGTGTGTGTCGGATTCTCCAAAAGTAGTGTATTTTTGGAGAATTTGTTGGCTATTCATTGGCTAGATTTAATGTTGATATGTAAATTTCTAGTTATCATTCATACAACAAACAACAACATACCTAGTTATCATTCATAGTTATGCTAAACTTACCAGTTTCCCCCCCAAAAGAAAGTCATGGTTATGCTAGCGACTCAATATTGTACACACTTCAACCTTTCAATAGGGTGATTGAACGTTTGCATGTGAATTTGATGAATGGATTTGATTCTAGCAAGTGGAAACCCATATACAACTCTGCCCGGCAATTTATTCATTTATTATGTTCATGATACAGTTTTCTTTTATATGTTTCAATCTACAGTTTAGTGTAAATAATGTTAATGCTAATGCAATCCTTTATTTTATAGACACGAGACCTTAAATTGTTGCCCAAATCAGTCCGGGCTACTGTGAAGATTCGCCGGACTTGTCGGAAAAAAATCCATGAGAGAATTACTGCCGTTTCTGGTGAGTGAATACTAATAATACATGTTAATCTGTTTTTGGTGAAGAAGGCATTCTATTGAGCTTGCAAATATTTTGTGTACTTCATATATGGGGTCTCATGCCAAGGCGTCAATATCCATTTATGGCATAATTTGTGGTACTGTCACTTCTAAACATTGGCATTTTGTTTTGCTTGTATTTTGGTTATACTTGGTTAAGCGTTCATCGAGGCTGGGTATTTCCAGTTGTGTAGCCATGAAAACGTTAACTGAATATTATATGATTCCAAAACATGATCATATATTTGATTTCTATTGGTTTACTCCACTATTCTTATCCATTTGATATCACGTGAATTAGAGTACATATAATTATTCATTTAATTCATTCAATGCAATTCCTTTAAGATATCCATTTTGATATCATGCGAATAAGAGCTCATCGTTATTCATTTGTTTCATTCAATATAATTCCTTAAGATATTTTTGGTCCAATGATTTCTGTTCATTTATTTCCTCTAAGGAACATTTGTTGGATGGTTTGCTTTGTATATATAAACCATTAACAAGTGAATAATCTATTTCGTCTTTCAACAAGCTTAGAATTTTGATAAGCTGAAATATTTGTGTTTTGTCATTGTGGCAGCTTTATTGACTGCACTAAAAAAGTTGGAAACTGATCAAAACTGCACCCAAGAACAGATGAAGGCTTCTGAAAAGCTTGGCAAAGTATTAAATGAGGCAGATATCCGCTTGTTAGTTGCAAGCATGGAACAGAAAAATGGTGCTGAAGTGTATGTGATATCCTTTTTTTCTCTAGTATTTTGTTTTCTGTATTTCTCCTCTTTCCAATTGTTTACTCAAATCTTTTGATTGATAAAGGGCTGAGAAGTCCGTAAAACTGGAGGAGAAACTTTTGATCAAGCAGTTAGAGAAAAACAAACGAGAAGCTGAGAAAGAGAAGAAAAGAATGGAGCGTGAAGTTCAGAAAGAAAAACTGAAAAGTGTGAGTCGGTTGATTCAATCTGTTGCTTAAATGCTTGTTGCTGTTGGCATATCTTTAGAAGCGTGCTACTGGCGTGCACAAAACTATTTGTGCTGTACTGTTGGATAAGAGAAGCATATCAAACCTTACTGGTTTTATATAATCCTTGATTTGTGATACTGGCTGTGCTTCAAATATGATCTCAATTGATCTTTTTTGATGGCTAAATCTCTGTGCAGGAAAAAGAGTTGAAACGGCTACATAGTGAAGCAGTGAAAGAGGAAAAGCGGTTTGAGAAAGAAGAATCTAAACTGAAAAAGCAGATGATGAAAGAGCAAGAAGAAACTGAGAAAGATCGACGCCGCAAGGAAAAGGAAGAAGCTGAAGTTAAAAAGCAACTTGCTTTACAAAAGCAAGCTTCAATGATGGAACGGTTTCTCAAAAGAAGCAAAACTAACTCTTCTTCCCAGAATGGTCAAGATGAGCCAGCTTCCAATTTTGCCCCTAGCAAGTGTGGAAAGATGCCTAAATCTGTTATTCTGTCAATGGACTCGGCCCTTGCACAAAATGACGACTTTAATGCTGATGATTTATGGAAGTTAGTTCTTTTTTGTTCTTTCATTTCAATGTGGTGATTTTCTTTTTTGATATTTATATAGATGTTGCTTGGATTTACTTTACAGGTCACACTTATCTTCATGGCATTGCTTAGGTCGTTCTGTTCTTTCTAAAGGAAAAGTTCATTGGGGAATCCGCCGAAAGCCCAAGACTAATGTTGTCAAGGAAATTAAGCTAACAGCCAGTAGAGGACTGAGTTGTGACGTTGAGGATAATACAGAGAAACTAATTGATGGATGGGCTGAGCCTAATAGTAATACCAGATCATGTAATGCAGGTGAGCTCCATGCTATTCCTTGTCGCCAGAAGGGCTTATTGAGGAGGCAATTGTTGCAGTTTGATAAGTGTCATAGACCTGCTTTCTATGGTGTTTGGCCGAAGAAAAGGTGAGCTATGTTATGATTCACATGTTACACAATTTGAAATTTTTATTATAGACCAGATAAAACCTCATAATCAATGTTATTAATGGACCTTTAGCCTTTAGTACCTTTTTACTTCAGAAGCAGTATTTTGTTGCCAATCTAAACCCTAGTCATGCTTATAATGTGTTGGGGCATTTGATCTATTATTAACTACTGTTCTCCGGACAATGATTTATTTGATTGTTAGAGGTTTATTTTTCCAGTTGTGAAATTCTATTCAGCACAAGAGAAGATTACACACTGTATGGATGTGTGTATTTTTATAAACAGACAAACACATAATAGTTTTGGTGCTAGGAAAGTTAACCCACAGCCTTGCCGGATGTGTTTCTGGCAAATATTAGAGTAACATTGGGTCTTCTTTTATGTTTTCAACCTACTATCATAAGTTTTCTTCCTAGCAATTTTAATGGAACATTTTCTGGATGAATCTTTTGTTCCGATTTAGTGAGTAAATTCCTTTTTTATGGCACTGACTTCAGCTATTTTGATGTGATCTAAGTAAATTTAATCTTCATATTAAGCTATGACAGTTCACTATTCGTTTATCAATGTTTTGCATGTTCATATGGATGTCATGGGTGTGTTTTCTATCATTTTCTCCATTCCTCTTTTTCTGATATTGTGACTTCTGACATCAGCCAAGTTGTTGGAGCACGTCACCCCTTTGCAATGGATCCAGACTTGGATTATGAGGTTGATAGTGATGAAGAATGGGAAGAGGTATTTATCTGATTATTTTTTGTTACATCTGTGAATTATGATGATTACTGACAATTGATTAAAATAGGAGGAACCTGGTGAAAGTCTGTCAGATTGTGATAAGGATGATAATGAATGCTTGGAGGAAGAATGTTCAAGAGGTGAAGATGAAGATGAAAGTGAAGATGGATTTTTGGTACCAGATGGGTATCTCTCCGAGGAAGAGGTACACCTCTCTTCTATACCCACTTTTCATATGAAAAATACTGAATATCCCACAGTATGATAAGAGATTGAGAAACGCAGACTGTTTTATTTCCTTGGTTGATCAGTTTGTGCTTTGCTGATTTGCCAATACTGCGTTATAAGTATGCGATAGTTGCGATTTGAAAATTTTAACCCTGCTGCTGATGTGACGCATCTACCTTAAAATTGTTTCTGCATAGCTTGAATCTTCTCTTCGTACCTGAATTATTATATCTGTGAACCATCTATGGTTTTCAATGAGTACTTGTCTTGGGATAGGGTAGTGATGATGATTATGGGATATTCAAGTTGTTGATCAATTTCCTTTGCTGCATGATTAGTAGGTGAGTTGAATTCTTAAGGTCAGTTCATGATTCAAGTATAAATGACTGCACGAAGCTGACCATTTATCATCTTGCTAAATAACCTCTGCTTGGCTAGTTCTTAATTTGTGATGTTTTTGGCCTTAATGAGATGTGTAAAATATAGTTCTTTACAGAATCAAGTCAAGAATTTGGTATGTCACAACATTGAGAATACTTTTTTAAAAATTTGAGAGCTCTTTATTTCACTATCTAACTGCAGCAGAAGATGTATTAGTAATGAATATAGCCTACTTTATGTTTATTGGTGCTGCTGTACTCAAGAGAAGCTGAGAGCAATGGCGCTTTTGAGTGTGCAGCAGAGCCCTCCCTCTCCCTTTTTTTTTGGGGGGGGGGGGGGGGGGGGATGAAGAGCCTTCCATGGATAAATCTTTTATTAGTTCTTGGTTGTCAATCATAAAACATAGGTTTTCTTACTCTTGACTGCCGAAGTGCATGAATATGGCCCTTCCCAAGGAAAAAAATAGAGAAACAGAAAAACTTAACATTTCTTTATGTGAGTCCTTTTGAACTAGTTCACCTTTCATTGTGCAGGGGGTACAAGTTGACAAAGTGGAATCTCATGATGCAGAAGGGTCTAAAATTTTGTCCAGTTCTGCACAAGAAGGGCTGGATGAAGAGTTTGCAGTGTTGCTTCGGCAGCAAAAATATCTTCACAACTTGACTGAACAGGCTCTAAGGAAAAACAAGCCACTTATTATATCAAATCTTATGCATGAGAAAGCTCCCTTGTCATTGGCTGATGAATTGAGTGGTAACGAAAAAGTCGAACATATGTGCCTGGGGGCATTGGCCATCTGTACATTTCCTGGCCATCCATCTGTTCCGATATCCACTTGTAATGACGTGGTTGAGGACGATTCTGAGGCTTGCCCATCAGGTAGCAAGGCAATTGCCCCACAAATAGCATCTTCAGCTGCTCTAGCAGACTCAGATTTACATCAAGTTGTAAGTCTTACCTTTCTTATATCAACACTTCCCATTCTTTTTGTGAAATGGTTTATCTTACCAACCCAGAGATCATTTCTTGCTTACAAGAGTTATTATTTTCCTTCAGGTATCTGTTATTCAGTCATGCTCACATGGTATAAACAAGGTGGTGGAGTCTTTACAACTTAAGTTCCCAAGTATTGGAAAGTCCCAACTGAAAAACAAGGTGCGGGAGATAGCAGAGTTTATTGATGGTAGATGGCAGGTGATTTCTGACTTCTCTCTTTTCTCAGTTTGGATTACTGTCAATAAGTTTAAATAAAAGAGACCTCTGCAATCTGAAGGGTATAAGATTTAGCAAAATATTTTCAGTTTGTAGGATAATCCATCAAGAATCATATCCAGTATTGTGTACCTGACTCTTTAATGATTGACTGCAGAAATAGTACAATCCATGGAAGTTTATTGTAAAGCTAATAAAATGTTCCAGTTTCTCATATTCAAGTTAAAAGTGTAAACCGATCTTCTTCCATAGATTTTAGCCTGTTTTGAATCTTTGTAAATTTACAAAGGCATCCTGTTCTAGTTTTCTGTGTCATGCCCCTATTTCTACATTAGTGTTATCTGATTTATAAGTCTTGATTTTCGAAGCAGCAGACTCATGTTACTTTCTTTTGAATAGTTTCACTTCTTTTTGGTTATTGAAGTCTGGTTTTCTATCCTAGGCAGCTGAAGAATACTTTGTTGATTTTTCTGGCCTGTGCAGGTTAAAAAGGATGTTCTTGTGAAGCTTGGGCTACCAATGTCACCTGGTATGAGCACCTCATGTACTATTGCGCTTATTTGTTCCCATGGGACAATTCAACTTTTTCTCCCTTTTGGATGAGACATTTATAGTCTTTGGACTAAAATGAAAACATAAAAATTCTGCTTGTTAACTTTTGATTATTTACAGAAAAAGGCATCAGGACCAAGAGCATTGCTACTTTCTTTTCCAAGAGATGTTTGCCACCTTCTGGAAAAAGCATCAATCTGCATGAGACTTCCCCACAAGCATGCCAGAAGACTTCTTCTTCAGTTTCCATCCAGCCACAGCAAGATTGCACATACAACCATGAATGAGAATCTTGACTCTGTTAGATCTTTTTGGCCCCTTAGTTTAAATCTCACTCATTTTCGGTTGCTTCTTTCGATGTAATAGAAATCAAATAACCTTCAGAAAGGAAGATGATGAGTAGATTGTGTTTTCTTAATTGAATTTACTGTATGTATATATTACATGGTTGTGATTTTCTCTTCTTGAGTGTTCTCTTTATGTGATCTTGATTTCAATTGTAAGTCATATCCCATTAGTATCTTACAACTTGTTTGGATGGTTTATTAGAGGTCTCGGTTTTAAGTTTTGAATAATGGAAAATCTTTGGTAGTGAGTTGCCCTTGAATGAGCTCCTACTCGGTGCAAATTTGAATTAGTTCGGCTGTAATGTGGATATTGTAATTGGATGTGAAATTAATTATTTTTTCTTTTTTGGTTGGTCTGAAGGTTATTTGTACCTGTATGTGTATTAAAATGTGCGATAAATGTACTACTCTTTATATTGGGGGCGTAAATGATATGTACTTTTCGAGAGACAAGAGGGGGAGACAACAACACTCTGTTATCTACTATATTTTCTATTATAATTCTTGATTTTTATATCTTCTTATTTTAAGATCACAATTTCGATAAGCTAAAATTGTATCATGTTAAACTACACGTATCCAAATTATTTACATTTTCTAGCATCAACTCTTTAAATTAATTCACTGTATCACTTTTTAAATTTCTGGGGACCAATTTTATATAATAAATCAACCAACTGTAGAGTTAAATATTTTGCTTATCAATTATTTATATGCACAAGAAATACTGAGTAATTAATTAAATATTTCCTCCGTTTTATTTGGAACACCATTTGACCTGATACGGTATTTAAAATAAAAAAAAAATTGTGGTCTAAAAATATTCTCAGGTATTCTCGTGGTTGTAAATCATTTCATTAAGGATAAAAGAAAAAATTTAAATTAAAGTTATTTTTAATTATAGTAAATGAAGTCAAGAAGATTACAACAGAATGGGTGAAAATATTTGTTGTAGCGGGGTTGAATCTACTTAAAGAGAGCGAGATATTCGTGCCTCAGAAGAGATTTTGTTTTTCAGTTGTAATATTTATAATTTGTAATTTCACGAACAGGTGCCACATAGAATGAGATAGAGAGAGTAATTAATAGAAAGAGCGTCTTAGATTTGAGAAACACTTTCCTCGAATGAAGCCCTATGCAGTGCGAATCCAAATGAGTCGAACTTTAATGCGAATAACGAAGAATTCTTAACTATTTTGATTTAAAGAATAAAATAATTTTAGATTCAAATATTAGAAAATGATTTATTTTTTTTCAAAGAAACCACTAGACAATTTTTTTTAGTGAATTTGATATTACAAAAATAAATTAGAATCTCTCAACCAATGCCACCTAAGTGTATTAACTTTATATACCCACAGGATTATACACCCACTGATTATTAAATTTGTTAGTTTAGAATCCCGGTTTGTAAAAAAATAAAAATAAAAATAAATAAATTAATTAAAAAAATTATATCCCTTCGTTCGTTTTTAATTGTCATATGAATTTTGACTTCATGTTAAGATATATCTTTTCATTATATTACGTGAAGAAAAAATTTAATTTATAGTACTTTTCGTAAATGTTTTTAACATCTAAATTTTTAATTTAAAATATTGTAATGTAATTTAGCTATGAAAATAGTCAAATCGACTCTCCAAAAATTTAACATAACAACAAAAACAACGGAAGAGCCCCCCCAAAAAAAAAACTTTGCCAACTAGCATTACATGTGCTCTTATGTCTCTACACCGATTTAGCTAAAAATTAAATAAAATTATACACTCTTCAAAAGCGTAATATAACAACAAAAACAACGACGAGAGCAAAAAAAAAAAAGAAACTTTGCTGACTAGCGTTCATGTGCTCTTGTGTCTATAACTTAGTAAGTACAAATCATTTTTCAGCAGCGAGACTTACGCCTATTGAGCTAAAAAATAAATAAAAGTATACACTCTCTTATGAGTATACAAAGATCACTAAGGATTGTGACAATTGTTTAATAAAAAATTTTAAATTTGAGTTTTAAATATAATTTTTTTTGACACGAAGCATTAAAAAAAAAATTAGAATGAGGAATTCTTTAATAATAAGAAAATATGGTAGAAACGTTTTTTCTTAATTATTGTCTTGTTACATTGAATTAAAATTATAAATTTTTACTTTCTTAAATTTCATACCGAGTCAAAATAAGACAAGTAAATTGAAGCGAACGAATAAAAGGGACAAAAAGTTAGTTTCTTTAATTAGCTTTAGTTAATTTCTGAGATAATTACTCAACTAGTAGTTATAAATTAACAAGAAAATAAAATAATAATTATGAGATGACATTTATTAAATTGAATAATCACATGATAAATTAACTCCTAATTACAATTTTATGAGGGCATAATTATTTTTTTATTGTTATTTAAATGTTATTATATCGTATCATTTAAGATCAATCGCTAGGTAATAATGAAAAGATCTATCTTGTGTAATTACTGATTTGGTGTTATCAAATGTTACTTTAATATTTTCTCTTCATTTTATCTTTACTTATTATTCAATAATTCTATTTTATCATTTATCATGCTATTTTCATAATATTTCTGTCCTATACCCTACGGTTTCTTATCGATTTATCATTCAGATTATGAATATGTCATACAACAGAGAACGCTACAGTATATCAAAACATAATATTCATTAAAACAATACGATACAACACAATATAACACAATACAATATGATACGATATATTATAAAACAAAAACGATCACAAAGTTAGGCGATCTTCATACTCGATATTTAGATAATGAATATGTGATGTCATGCAATGATAAAAAACGATACAATCTATCAAAGTATTATATTCATTAAGATAATAGAATACAATACAAAATTATACGGTACGATATATTATGAAACAATAGAGAGCGAGTCACACAAAATGTTTTCCAATAGAGCAAAAATGGCATTTGAAGTAATTTTCCTCAAGTATAAGGTCAATTAATTTTATTTCCACTTGGCTTTTGTCGACTTGTAAGGCTTATATAATTTGTCTATTTGTTCCGATTCTCTCTCTCCACCTTTCACTTGTATTGTAAGTGTACAGTGATCATCACAACCAAATTTATTCAGGCGAAGTAGTCGAGGTGAGGAGAAAAATTGCAAAACAGAGCATCAAAAATGGCACTGAATGTCAATGCGGTGGCGTTACAATCGCACAAAATGCTACCATTTCCTTCTTCTTCGATCAGATCTCCTCGATTTTTCATGGCTTCAACCATTCATCGACATTCTGTGTGAGTATTTGTTTTCGATTTTGAGCTGATGGGTGTCGCTCAATGTGGTTTGTTTGCCTTTCTTTTGATTTGTTGGGCAGGTGGTCGGTTTTTTTTTTTTTAGTTTTTCGTTTTTGTTTATGTGATTTGAGTTTTAGCTATATTGGGTGTGGTTCAATTTTGAATTTTGAAAAGATGGGTGTCTCTCAATGTTGTTTGTTTTTAATTCTTCTGATTTGTTGTGAAGTGGGTCGGTTTTGTTTTTTCGTTTTCATTCATGATTTGATTGTTAACTCTATGGGGCGGTGTTTGATTTGAATTTGAAAAAATGGGTGTCTCTTAATGTGGTTTGTTTTTCATTCTTTTGATTTGTTGCGAAGTGGGTCAGTTTTGTTTTTTCGTTTTGTTTATGATTTGATTGTTAGCTCTATGGGGTGTGTTTCATTTGAATTTGAAAAAAAATGGGTGTCTCTTAATGTGGTTTGTTTTTCATTCTTTTGATTCGTTGTGAAGTGGCCAATTTCGTTTTTTCGTTTTATTTATGGTTTGATTGTTATCTGGGTCTGGGTGCAATTCATTTGAATTTGAAGAATGTTTTTATCATGGAAAAATGGATATTTCTCAATGTGGTTTTTTTTAATTGTTTCATCTTCTTTTGATTCTTTGCGAAGTGGGTCGGTTTCGTTTGTGTTTTCTTGTTTCAAGGCTTTTATGAATTGGTTGTTGGCTACACGGGTTGCATTTCATTTGAATTTGAAAAAATGGGTGTCTCTCAATGCTACACTGGATGCATTTTCATATGAAGGAAAGATGTTTCTGTCATGGAAAATGTGTATCTTCCAATGTGGTTTGTTTGGGTTGGTTTTGTTTTGGCTTGTTGCTGTTTTGTCGTTTCAAGTAAGTGGTGTTTATGGCTTGATTTTAAGCTTCATTGGGTACATCTTCATATGAAGGAAAAGTGTTTCTATCATGGAAAATGATTTTGTGAAGTTTTTTGTTTTGTGCTGTACCAAGCTGCATGTTTGTGGTGTGTGTTTGATTGTAATTTTGGTTTTCTTGCATCTATTAATTGGATAGGTGAATGGTGGTAGCGGTTGGTGTTAAGGAAGTTCTTATCAAGAAAAAATCACCTTTTCTCTAAATTGGGAAATGGTGTCCTGTTCTGCTTTATGTGTTCCTTAGCTTGTTAGATAGCATTACATGGCATCATTGATTTCCAGGAATTTCCTGGTTAAATCAAGGATTTTGTTTTGCTGCTGTTAAATATATCTTTTTTGGATAGTAAGGCATGTTCTAATCAAAACGAAATCAATGTGTTCTTGATTGTTGTTGGATCTGTGATTTTTTTTCTTCTATTTGATGTTTGCTTCAAATATCTCTCCAATGATTCTCTTTTCTGTAAATTCTTCCTTAAGCTTAGTCATGCTTTAGATCTTGTTGGTTTACTAGCTGTGTTAATGCATGCAATGTTTGTCTTTTTCTTTTGTTTAAATGATATCTATTCAGGAAGGTCCTAAGGGAATTCCTACTTGGTGTCTTTTTTGGGTGGGTGGGTGGGAGTTGGGGGCGTCCAGGAATTGTAGATTTTACCAACTGTGGTTGAGAATTAGGTCTTACCGTGGTGCTCTGTATTTAATTGTCAATCTTTTGCTTATAGTCAATGTTTCCAATTATAGTTGTGTACTATTTTCCTTATTTGCAAGTGGGTGGTTTCTTATAAATAGCTGTTTGATACAGCTCAGCTTCTTTGTTTGTTATGGAATTGGTTGGCACTTATATCTTCTTTATTTTCATTGTAAAAAGCTAACATAAATTTTTGTATATTTATATTGCTTTGTTTTCTGCATGCATGTATTAACTTATAGGTGATTGTGCTTAGTTTTATTGATTGAGTGATGATTAATCTTATTTGGTGATATAGGATTGCATACTTGCAATCTCATTGAGCATTCTTCAGATCTCATATTTTCTTTCTACAAATATATGAGATAAAGGTTTTAGGGTAAGAATAAGCAATGTGCAAATGAACCATATGTGCGAAAAGGTTAGCCCTATATAGAAAAATAAAAGTTGACTCATATTAGATGAAATCTAGTGCCTACTTGGAGATATTTCAGATATCTAGATTCAGTCTTCCACTGTTACGATGGACTAAATATATAGAGCAGTGTCTTTCAGTTCATATATTTCTCTTTCTACAAATATATGCCCCTGTAATTTATCTTGAAAAATTAATTTTATGTCTTCCATCATTTTTCCTGTCAAAATCTGCACACTGCAGTATTATGACACTAACTCTGCGAGGTTTTTTTTGTGAGGTAAAACTTGAATTCAAAGAACCCTTTCTATATGAATGCAACTTTGACGACACTCACTCTGTAATTAGCACCACATTATAGATGTATCAATAAGGGAGAGGAATAAGGGTTGGGAAATTCTCATGTCAGGGACACCTTTTTGCTTTAAGTTTGGCTCTTCCCCTTACTTGATTTTATGGCCTTCCTCCAACTGTTATATTTAAGTTATAGCTCTTGAGGTCTTCAAAATGAACAGTTTTGAACCTAACTCTGCTTCTGGCTGCTGCTAATTACAGGGAAGTTGCAAGTGTGAAGAAGCCATTCACTCCTCCACGAGAGGTGCATGTTCAAGTAACCCATTCCATGCCACCAGAAAAGATTGAGATCTTTGATTCTCTACGTGAGTGGGCTACACAAAATCTCTTGGTGAACCTAAAGCCTGTCGAGAAATGTTGGCAGCCTACTGATTTTCTTCCCGATCCTGCTTCTGAGGGATTTGATGAGCAGGTCAAGGAGTTAAGGGAAAGGTGTAAGGAAATTCCTGATGACTACTTTGTTGTATTAATTGGAGATATGATCACGGAGGAGGCCCTTCCAACTTATCAAACCATGATAAACACCCTGGATGGTGTTCGTGATGAAACTGGTGCCAGCCTTTCTCCCTGGGCCATTTGGACCAGGGCATGGACGGCGGAGGAAAATAGGCATGGTGATCTTCTCAACAAGTATCTTTATCTTTCTGGAAGAGTTGATATGAAGCAAATTGAAAAGACAATCCAGTACCTAATTGGTTCTGGAATGGTAAGTTTTTTACCATACCTAACGTTATTATATAAACCGATTAAGTATCAGATTTTTAGTATAAGCTTACAGGATTAAATTCCAAAGGTTTCATATGGAATCAAATCATTCACATGTTAAAAAATAGGTTTGCTGATGTTTAAAATAAACACTACATCTTTGAGCAAGTGGTATACTGTGTCGGGGTATCTACCTCCCATGCTGTCATAAGCTTTCTTATTTTTCTCCATAGTTGGTTTATGTGGTCAATTCAGATATCAAATTATGAAAAGCTCCTGATCATAGCCTTTGTCGTTTACCTGGGAGAGGGGATAGAAGTAAAAAAATAATAATGTAATACCTGAAGCTGGTAAGTTTCATTAATTGCTTGATTGAGTTACGCCTTTTTATTGGATTCTTTCTCTAGTTCAGTCTACTTTATTTCTTCATTGTCTTGTATATGGTATTTCCTTCAAACTCATTGACTATTTGCTAGCAAAAAATAGGGCGACACTTTTGAAATTTTAACAATGTCTGTGAGGTTGTAGTTTTTCTTTTGTAGCCCATTGTATCTCTTGTGTACTGATATAGTACACTATATTTTTGGTGCCGCTTTTTGTGGGTACATTAGCTGCATCCTACATGTTTCTGACTGTTCATTCCATGTTAAAGAAGTCTTGAAATTGAACTTGTTATAAAATCATCCTTGCTCAATTTGGTTTGTACTTCGATGCACTCTTATATTTCCAGGATCCTCGCACGGAAAACAACCCCTATCTAGGTTTCGTCTACACTTCTTTTCAAGAAAGGGCCACTTTCGTTTCACATGGAAACACAGCTAGGCTCGCCAAGGAGCATGGGGATATGAAACTAGCACAAATATGTGGTTCAATTGCTGCAGACGAGAAGCGCCATGAAACTGCATATACCAAAATCGTGGAGAAGCTACTTGAGGTTGACCCTGATGGCGCTGTGTTGGCTATTGGTGACATGATGAGGAAAAAAATCTCAATGCCTGCTCATCTGATGTATGATGGAAAAGATGACAACCTCTTCGAACACTTCTCTGCTGTAGCTCAACGGCTTGGTGTATACACAGCCAAGGACTATGCAGATATTCTGGAATTCCTGGTGGCTAGATGGGAAGTGGAAAAATTGACTGGTCTTTCCAGTGAAGGACGCAGCGCACAAGACTATGTCTGTGGACTGGCTCCGCGCATTAGAAAATTGGAGGAGAGAGCACAGGCAAGGGCCAAGCACCGAAGTCCCGTTCCTTTCAGTTGGATTTTTGGTAAAGAGGTTAAGATATGAAATGCAATTGTCTTGGAGCATTGGAGGGCAATGTCATATTACTTGCTGCTCTTAAATTTGCCATAGATTTATGTTAAGAAACTTTTAAGGGTATGGTATGAAGTCTGTGCAGGGTAGTTAAAGCTACTTCACTAGTCTTGGTTTTTCTTTTTGCAATTGTGTTTAGTCCATAGGGAAAACATAGTTATTAGCAATAAAGGTAAACCTTTTGGTACCCCCTCTTTTTGTAATATCTCCCTTTCAAGTCAAGATTATGCATTTTACATATGGCTTATTAGATGGATGAATCTTGGATATAAACTCTTAAGGACAGCTCGTACACTAAGCTCTCGTTATACGTGGGTCTAGGAAGGACCCGATAATAAGGGTTTTCTTTGCATTATGCTTAGGCTATTTGGAACTTGGAAATGGTCACATAGTCCTTAACAATTTGAACGTAGAGGAAGATAGTTAGGATTCCTTTTTATAGTTATTTACTATCTTCTCGATTTTAAAAATAAATTGTCTATCTTTATTAAATTGAAAATTGGCGTTTTATGAGTGATCAATTTATTAAGATCACAATTATTTATCCTCAAATAATTCAAGTGAGAAAAATAACAAACACAGTGATAAAATTATTGTTTTCTTAGCTAACATAGCGACAAAATTATTGTTTTCTTAGCTAGTTAGAAGCCACAACAAAATAATACACTTTGACCCAATTAGACGGGAAATAATCAACCAATCACTTGATGAAAAATAATCCTTCATTACTAATTCTTGCATTATTAATCCTTACGCTACTAAGAGCCCGTTTGAATTGGCTTTTGACTTATGACTTATAGCCAAAAGTATTAGTTTAGGATTTCTAATTTATGGCTTTTGATTTATTTTTATTATTTTGCCTTAAAAATAAGTGATTATAAACACTTTTTAACTTTATCCAAACACTTCAAAACTGTTTAAAAGCTATTCTAATTTAGAAGCACCTGAAACAAGCCAACCCAGAGTAGAACTGTGCAAAATTCGGGTCAAACCGTTAATTCGAATCAATTTTTTGATTTATTGGACTATTGGGCGGATTAATGGCTTATTGGGTCGGTTGACGGTTTAGTTAAAAACTTTAACAGATTATCGGTTTGAGTCTTATGAATTAAAATTCGAGTGACCCGATAATAGCAGTACTGTTTAGGGAATGAATTGACTCATTCAGTTCTAAGTTTCAAATTTTTAATTGTTAATGATTTACCCGATAACCGAACTGATAAAAGTCAATAAGTGATAAACCGATAATCGATTAGCCGATATCTTAACGGTTCCTTAATGGTTTAGCATTTCTTGTGTTATTCATCTTTGTACCAAACAATTCTTTAATTTTTAGCCAAATAAATCAATCAACTCAGTTTAGCTAAGTTTACAATCCATTGGGCCATCTCTTAAATTATATTTCTAGCCAGAATTTTGAGACTATATTGGCCCAAACTTCGGCCCAAATCCCATTCCCATTCACAATATACACATATATACACCAACGCCTCACCCGCCACTCTTCTTCCCCGACAAGCCTAAGAACCCAGTAGCCTGACGCCATTGTCCTCGTCCTTCGACAGGCATACCTTGCACGAGAATCAGCTAGGTATCTTAATCGGGAGGCCATTCCTTCGCAAAATGGGGAAGCAGACATTTGGAAGAAAACGAGGTTTTTGTGCTGATTTTTCCTTTTTCTATTGCGAATAGTTTGTAATTATCTGTTTCTTTCTCTTTTTTGTGTAAAGGCATGAAGAGAAGACTAGAACAAAATCCTTCTAGAAACAAACAGAGTTTGAAGAAGAATCGGCGCCATAGCAGACAAGAAAAGCTCAATAGAACCCCATCTTCAGGTAACTCATTCAAACTATAAACACTTCATCTGTCAAACTTTTGAAATATTTAAAAAAAAGTTTGGAAAAATATAGTGAAGAAACTGTTTGACCAAATTAGGAATTTCAAAAGGCAGCGTAAGGGTGGGCGGATAAACTACAATTGAAATTCAAAATGGGGCGGAGCAGGGTAGGGCAGGGCAGGGATAAACAATTTATGTATAATAATATACTCTTGTTATTAGGAACATGTGTGTGAATTTCTTCTTAATACGGTAATAGGTAATAACCAAGCATTGTTTGTGATTAATAGTTTATCCTACCCATGAAAATTGAAAACCAAGCATTTTTAACTTTAAAAATTTCATCTTTATATAGCTTTTTATCCATATGCTGTTTACTTTAAAAAACAAACACTGTCAGGATAATAAGTTCAGTCCATAATCTAAAACTGTTGAATTTTTGATTGTATACAAAAAGAAAACAAAATACTGCTTATCCCAGGAGAAACAACACTCATTTATTATATTTTGATTATTTTAAATTTTTCTAAATAACCGTTGTAAACTTGGAAAAGTATAGTAGAGCTGAACAGGGTGGGGCAGGTTGGAAAACAAAAAAATATTAAACAGGGCATGATAGGGCAGTGTTTTGGACGGCGAAACGCGACAAGGCTCTACCTAGCAATGCGGCGAGGTGAGCGGCGAGGTGCTCATCATTTTGAATTGAGGCACCAATTTATACCAAAATCATAAAAATATTTAGTTGCATTTATATTCCATAATTCCATTCAATGTCCTTTTTGCTATGATCAGGCGCCATTGAAATTCACTATTCATTGACAAATTAATATTATATTAATTAGTATAAAACTCAATTGTACAGGGCAGAAATTAATAAAGAAGGATTACAATATTTTTTGTAAAATATAGGCCAAAACGCAGTTGGCAGTTCACTGATCCAGTGAATAAAAATTAAAAACAGAGTTACCAGCAAAACAGAAGAAGAAAAACAGAGCGAGACAGAGAAGTTCACAGCTATTGGGTCGTTGAAACAGTGCAAAACATATGAAAGAAGAAGAAGAGAAGAACTGAAGAAGAAGGAAAAAAAAGAAGAAGCTACTGGGTCGCTGGAAATGGAGAAGAAGAAAGAAGGAAGAAAGAAGAAGTTACCTACAATGGAGAAAGAGTCGCACAATGGAGAAGAAGTCGCTGGCAGCTACAATGGAGAAAGAAAAAGTCACGCAAAAGATTTTTTCCAAATAAATCCTAGGAGTTCTCTTTAATTATTAAAATCAGGGGTATTTTTTAAATAAAAATTAAAAGGTGTTGACTATGGCGCCTCACCTCGCCTCTCGCCTTTCGTCGCCTTTTCGAAATGCGCCTCACCACGGCTCTAATAGGTGACAAGGCCTCGCCTCGCCTCGCCATTCGCCAAAGGCGCAAAGTTGAGCGCCTTTGATAACACTGTGGTAGGGCATGTCGAATCTATGGTAGCGCAAGGCTTTACCCACCCCACCCTAACCTACCTATTGCCATCCCAAGAATTAATAATAATATTGATATATGGAATGAGAAAACGAGAGTAATATTACAACAACAACAACATACCCAGTGGAATTCCACAAGTGGGGTCTGGGGAGGGTGGAATGTACGCAGACCTTACCGCTACCTCACAAGGTAGAGAGGTTGTTTCCTGGAAACCTAGTCTCTCAAAAACCCATAAGCAGAATAAGCTAGATATGAAAATGAGAGTAATAAAAAGGACCAATTTTCCCTAACTTTGTGGTATGTTATTTGTTGGATGTTTGAGTATTTACTTTTGTTTGGATGGGTTGATACTTGATAGATGATTCAGCAGAAGAAAATTCGGAGATAGCTTTAGAGGAAGAAATGGAAGAACAGAAGAAAGAAGAAGAAGAAGAAGAAGAAATTATGGATTATAAGGAACCAACTATGTATGATAGTTTGTTGGAGTCATTGAGGTAAAAAAAAGTTATTACTTTGTAGAAGTATTCTTTTCCTTGCTTATATCTTATCATATACTTGTGATGATTTCTTGAAGTGTCAATTGCTGCTTTGTTTTGTTGAATAAAACGAAAATTTTGGAATACTTTAAACTTTGTCTTTGGTTTTATCCTTCATGATGAACTATTGTTCTCTATAATTTTCTAACAGAGCCAAGTTAACATCTTTGATAGAAAAACAGAATAAGGAGATATAATCCATCACATAAGGTACTTTAGGAAAGGAAGGATTTTCTAATTTTCTGATGTGAAATAGCTTTTATATTTCATTCTCAATACAACTGCTGCCTAAATAAGCCAATAAAGCAAAACACTAGGACTCCTTGCTGCTTCAAGGTGTGTGTTCAACTTGAAATGATTTGGCTTATTGCACATCATGATTCACGAGGACCTCGTGTTGTTCACATATCCACTTTATGCATCAAGTCAGTATCTAGTACCTACAAACGGATAATAGTTTTGCCAATGATTGGTTATGGTTTATGTACAATTGTGCATCAACAATAATTATGCTCAATCCCAACTTTTGGGGCCAGCTATATAAATCCAGAATATTGATTCTACTCCATCTACTTAGGTTCTTTGTTATTGTTGATATTTTATTGGATATTGAAACTTTCTTTGAAGCCAGGAATTCTAATGGTTTAGTATGTGTTTGGTCATCCGTCATCTCCTATTCTTATGCATTTCGAAACCTTGAAGCTTCTTATATTATATCAACTGTGTGTGACTATAGGACCAAACAAGAAGAATATAACACAGACTCAGAAAAAAGTGGAGATGATGTTGAGCAAGCTCATGGTGCCTTCGATGATGACAATGAAGGTAGGATCTTAAGGACTAGTGAGAATCTGGCATTTTAATCTTAACTGTTGTGGAAGTTATTGCTTGATGTTTAGTTATAGGAAGTTATTGCTGGATGTTTCATGTTCTTGATTTTGTTCTTACGTTCCATAGTCTTTGAGTTCCTTTAGATGGTTATTGCTGATTCTGATTAATTTAGGGTGAGCATGGGTCTTTTAATACATGTAAGTGAGGTTGGAAATTAAATGGCTTTCAGAGATGTCATAGCTGATCTTAATTTTATCTGGAACATCAACTCTATAACTGATCTCAAATTAGATTGGATCTTTTGCTTCTTCTTAGTCATGTATATCATCCTCAGTAGATTAGGCACGATGGAACAGTGAACCCACTTAAGAGAGTCAAAGCTTGCAATTTTTGACTGAGAATTGTACCATAACAGTTTCTGCATCTTCAGTGTGCCATTCGCATTCACGAAGAACTTAGTTTTGCAGGCACCAGCACAACCTTCTATTCCTCCTTGTCAATTTCATCTTAGTTTTTTTCCGGCATAAGCTTTAAAGTTGAGACTTATTAAGTAGGTGCCCAAATATTGAGCCAGAGGGACTTTCTGTACAGAGAGAGAGAGGGGGGTCTTTATGTCGGCTGGGGTTCTTATGTTCTTAAAGAACCGGAGTAGGGGAAATAGCATTTTGATCCCTGTGTTATTACCTTATTCAGCTTTTGATTCTTGTATTATTTGGCTAAGCACATTAAACCTTCAATTAATTAAAATGTGTGATTTTGGTTCTTTTAATTGACGGATATCAAATATTTGACAGAATCTGTGTGAAGAATATAATTTAAAAAAAGAAAAAGGAAGAAAATATGCTAGATCGGGTAGGCGCATTATTTTTTCTGGACATAAGGTACTGTTGTATTCCTCAGCATTAAAAAATACTAGCCACCCAGAGGAATAGAATCTCGATTTACAAAGCTCCTAAGAAATCTACAAAGTCATCTACTTCCTCTATACAGTTCTCTTTACACCCAAAATATAGGGAGACTTGGCAGTTCCATTTTACACCATGAATAGACTTTGATTTATCTTCAAGCATCTCCCATTTCTTTCTCTCCATTTTGCCTACCAAATGGACGAAGGTATCTTCTTCCACCCCTTCTTCTGGCTCTTGCTTCCCCTCCTTTTAACTCATCAGCTTAGCAGATCAGTTGGGTGCTCAGGCGTTGTCCACTCAATCTTTGTAAGAGTGAAGAACAATTGCCAAAGTTGGGTTGTGAATTTGCAGTGCAAGAATGGGTGGTTGTAATTTGCAGTGCAAGAATAGGTGGTTGTTAGTTTCCACAGTTTTCATTGCATAAAAAACATCTAGGCACTAAAGTTCTTCCTTTCTTTTGGAGGACTTCCTGAGTGAGGCATGCTTTTTTTTAGCCACCAACTAAGTGAAACACTTTATTTTGCGAGGGACTTGATTTTTCCATAGGTGTTTCCAAAGTTTTGAGTTTCTTCCAATGCTGAGCTGTTCTGCTTCTTGTAACATCTGTTCGCTGTAGGATGCCATCCTTTGAATGTTTCCATTTCGGGTAATTCAAATCAGTGACTATGCCATTGAAAGTTCCCAACAAGCTTAGTAAACTTGCTACCCTTTAGACTTCCCAGTCATTAACCATCCCGGGAGACCAGCAATTACCCAGTGGATGTAGAATTGTTGCTTAAAGATGCCAGATCAGGAAAGGCCTCCTGAAGAGACAAATGGCCTATCCAGATATCTCCCCAGAATGAGGTTCTGAGTCCATTCCCTACTTGAATCCTGGTGTTGATATGTAGTTTGGTTCATAAGGACCTGATTGATCTCCAAACACCAACCCCATATGTACTGTTCACCTCATTAGAGACCCAGGGGCTCTCTTGGCCATATTTGTGGGAGATGACGTCCTTCCAGAGAGTTTTTTCCTCCTCACTGAACCTCTATATCCACTTCATCATAAGACAGGTGTTATGAAGCTTTAGGTTTCTGAGGCCCAAGCCACCATGTATCTTACTCAGTTACTCAGTTGAGCCCCTTCCCATTTCACTAGGTTGTAGCCACCCCTTTCCTTGTTTCCTTGCCATAAAAAGTCTCTTTTAAGTTTGTTTAATTTTGTGGTCACACTAGATGGGATGAGAAACAGTGACATCACATAGGTAGGGAGTGAGTGAAACAGAGTTGGTAAGAGTCACTGTGGTGTCAAAAATGCCTTGCTGCTCCTGGATTTTGTCACTTTGGACTTTGGAGTCAGTTGGGTTTATGGGTTACTGATATACTGATACATGTTAAATTTTGTGTACATAGCTGGTATTTGCATGGATGATCTAATGGGATAAGTAAGATTTGGGAGTGTTTTTCTTGTCTTAATAATTGTTTTACCCGGAGAGAAAGTAAGTGTGTCATGAGTACTAGTAACTGTTTGGACAATATTTCAGTTGAAGTTGAAACAAAAGATCTTTTGAAGTTAAAATTGGTAAAAAGGTGTTTGTAAGTTGAAGTTATGTTTGGCCGTGAATGTCACTTCACCTTCAAATCATCAGACCAGTATTTTCAGTATTCCACTTGAGGTTCAAATACTATCTGCAGGAAGTATTTGCAAATAATGAATGTATATATATCCTAACAGGCCCTAAACATGCATGGGGAAGAACTGAATTTCTCTTTTCTTATTTTTTGTTTTTGTCTTCAGAAAGTATTCCTTTTAACTTGGTTAATTATTTATCTGCTGATGGAAAGAGGACAAAGTTTTGTGAACTTCATGATACTCGGCTGCATTCTCTACTTTATTTGCAAATAGAGTCCTACTAATGCCTTGAACCTTTCTCACCAATACTAACAAAAGTACTTTTAAATTGATTAACCAAACACAAACTCTACAAAAATATTTTTCAAAAGATGCTTTAAGAATGAGAAATACTACTTTTTTAAAATAAATTTATTTTGAAAATTTGGCGACTCAATAGGACTCCTTACAAACGTTCATAATATTCGCATCACATTGGTGGAGTCCAAGAAACTCTTCCAACAATGAATACTGGAATCTTGCTCTGGAGATCTCATGTCTCTATTCTGTGGACCTAAGATCATAAGAAGATAAATTTACCTTATGAAGTGCTATGTTCATTATTAGTATGGACAGTAGAATAAAAGAAAACCCTTCTTTCCCCTCAAATCCTTTTGTCTCTTTGTCTTCAGACTTTTCTTAGCCTAAAAAAGGGAGACAATAAGGTAACAGAACATGGAGCTATATCTCGTGATTTATTACATGTGAATTCGTGAGTATTTTTTTCCTTTGAGGTGGACCTTTATTTTGGACTACTGCATATATCTGTTTGTGGCAGTAGCGTCTCTTGATTAGTTTGTGCGTTTTCCTCCTTAACGTTTTCTTTGGAAATAGGCAGTGATAGTGAGAATTCTAGCCTTAGTGAACCTGGTGCTAGTCTGCATGGAGGTGTTCTCGGAAACCCCGTGGAACGGATTGGAGGTACTGAAACTGATGATGATGATTCAGAGGCTTCTGGTTCAGATGGAGAACAAGGATTGGGAGTAAATGGTCAACCTACAAGAGGGGCTTGTGCAAGCACGAGGTCTGACCAGTTTAGAGTTTGTTTCCTTTTGTTTTATTTTGCTTTCATGTTCTAATATTTGTGGTAGTTCACTTGTTTATGTTTCATGATTGTGTTGGATAATGTTCTTGATTCAATGCACATGTGTCTTCCTCTTGGGACAAATCAAAGTCTGTCGCCAAAGGCTCATTTAAGGTGTGCTTACGGCTTGAAGTTCGAAAAAGTTTAGGGATGGCACTTAACCTCGCTTAAATTGAGCTTAGGTGGGGCAATCTAGTAAGGCGTGTGCTTTATTGCCCATCAGTTCTACTTGAATTGTACTGAATGATAAATATAAGCGACAAAGAGATATACTAATTGTTAAGGAAAACATTATGGATAATATTTTTACATTCTTCTTGCATGACATATATATGTAAAACTGGAATGAATCTGGGATTCTTAAGGATCAATTTCCAAGTTTATTTTCTGTTGTTGGTAATCCTGATATCATGCTAGCGGACGTGTTTATTGAGGAAGGCTGGAAATTTCAGTCTAGGAGCAATCTTCTTGAAAAAGATGCTCGAAATTGATTTACTCCTTCAGAGGAGACAAAAAGTTTCTGTCAACACAAGGTAAGGAGGATAAAAAAATCTGGAAGGCTGAAGGCAAGCAGTAATGGGATTTTTTCAGTTAGTTCTTGTTAAAAGATTTTTAATACTTACAGCAGGGACATACTGGAAATGCCCTTGGAAGATGATTCGGAAGACTACAATGCCAATCAAAGTTGCATGCTGCCATGCTTTGGCTGTCTTGTGACATATGAGGCAATATGGGTTGGATATTACGTGCAAGATGTTAACTCTGTGGAGCATTTATGTCCACATCTGTTTTTACAATTGCAAGATTACTTGGTAGAACTGTTTCATGTTTCTGGTTGTCTTTAGAATACAGTGGGTTATCCCTGGAAATTCAGAGAAGTTCTTGAATGCTGGGAAGCAACTTATCTAGTTGGCTTATTGAAGAAACTCTGGAGATCAACTCCTATATGCATAACATGGACTACTTGAAAAGGATGGAACAAAAGATGTTTTGAAGACACTATGGAGCAAATCCAGATGATAAAATCTAACTACCTGTATCACTTGTATTTCTGGAAGGATGGAATACCATCTTTAATTTACGTGATGTGCTAGACTTGCTATAACATTTAGTAATTTGGTGTAATCAAGTCTTGCTTCCTTTTTTTTTTCTTTTCTTTTCCCAGTAATTACAAGTATCAGCTTTGTACTGTGTTCTATAATAAAATTTTACCTCATAAAAAAAAATATTTTGATGGTTGAGGAAAGATTTTGGTAGTCAGAAGAAGATACGAAAATTGTTAACCTAACTGCTCCTCTTCGTGCATGCAGCTCATTTCACTCTCATTTGGATCACAAGTTATCCAAAGAAGAGGTTGACAAGCTAGAGAAAAAGAAATGGACTTATAAATGGGTGGTAGCCATGTCAAATTACAAGTGGAGGGGTACAGGCGAGTGTTTTCTGAAGGTAGCTGTCTTGTTTGCATGTTGCTATGTTATTCTCTTGTTGATTGTTTTCATAGTGCTCAAGCCCATCTCCGCACTTGGTTGTTGTAAATCTACATTCGTTCCTTCTCTTGGGCAGAAGGACTATTAGGCTATGTCAAGTAATATGAGTCTGGTAAATAGTTAAATAGTGGTCTGTGATTTGCTTTAATTCACATTGTTGCAAAATTGCTATCTGGATTGCTGGAGCAACATACATCTTTCCTAGACCTAATGTCCAATTTAGCGGCAAATTTGGGCGATGAATCTATTAAGTATTTTGTGGCCCAAATTGTTTGAAAGTGGTATCTTGCTTAACATCTTCTAGGATTTGTTAGTGTGTTTTTCAAAAGGAACAGAAAATAATTCATGGACAGTGTTGTTGCTGATGTTGGTAACTCCTATTTAATTTTATGCAATGCTTTTCCTCAATATCTTCCCATACAATTACAAGTTCCATTGCTACCTTGCAGGAGCAAGACAGCTTCCTATTTCATGGCTTGAAGCCAACATTACACAAGCATTGGTTAGGTATCTATGAAAAGTCTGGAGGGGCAGATTTTGATTCATCAAAGCAAAGATTATTTTTTTCCATCTGTAAGTAAAGGCCATGAAGTTGGTGTTGGTCATTTACTGGTGTTTTACTTATCAAATGTTTGTTGCCCGTGGTCTGTTGATTGGTGCATAGAACTATGTGTCTGTTTCTTAGTTATTTTGCAACAACTTGTGCAAGATATGTCAGTTATAGTTAGCAACCCTTAGTGCCTGTTTGTATTGGCTTATTTTAGGCACCTTTAAGCCAAAATAGCTTTTAAGCAGTTTTGAAGTATTTCGGTAAGGTTGAAAAGTGCTCATAAGCTCTTATTTTAGGGGCAAAATAACAAAAATAAGCCAAAAGTCACAAGTTAGAAATCCTAATCTTATGACTTTTGACTTATAAGTCATAAGCCAAAAGTCAATCCAAACGGGCTCTTAGAGTAGATCATTAGTGTGACATCAGAACCCAATGATCTTTCAGTTTATCAATCAAAGTTTTCGTGTCACTTCCTTCCTGATTTTCTCTGTGTTTCCGCATGACAATTGTGGTTTTACTAATAGCACTATCTATTCTTGTCCGAACTAGTGTTTACTACTAGGTGTGATTTGGTGAAGTTAAAGTGGAAAAAATGAATTTGAGTTAACCTTGTGGAAAAATTGGAGCAAAAAGAGATTACCAATGGTAAAGAGATGTCTTAGGCTCATTATCAGCTATTACCTCATTTTGTGGTGAGATTACTTGTGGAGTTTCTGTATATGTATGTATTTGATTTTGTAAATCCTGTCATAAACTAAAATTGTTCCAAGTGAAATATATATTGATGAAAGGGGATAGGAAAAGCAAACAAAAAGGAAATATGTAGTTGAAGAAAATTGATGGAGGATGTCCACGTTGTGGCCATGGAGACCTGGCCTTGTATCAAAGCAGCCACCTAAGTTATTATTTTTCTTATTAAAAAAGAAAAAAATGGATATAGGATAGGGAATCGAGGTGGCTCGGTGGAGGATCTCCAAATTCGAATCTTCACAACAAACCTTAGTGTGAACCCATCTACTGCTGTTTTTGGGTGCATACCAAGGCTGGTTTTAACACAGTAATTAGCCCCCGCCCCTCACCTCACTCCCCCTCTTTTTTAAAAAATAAATTAAAAAACCCACAAAATCTCTGATTGAGCTGCCAATTGGTCCATTAAACATCGAGATCCACTTGTAGTGCTGTTGTACTTGGTAGGTGAACATTCACTCATACACAATATTTCACTATGCTAAACTAGACTGATCTCAAAAAAGTAAACATGCTCGACAACGTATTCAATTTTAGTTCTGATGTGATATAATTCCAACTTAACCACTAAGTGAGATCCATGTCTAATGATTTGCACCTTATGTATGTATCAGTGATGCAAAATGTTGTTTTCCTAGGAACTTTCAAGCATTTCATTATGTATGGTTTGGTGATTGCTTCATCTCCTCAAGCTTAAAGTTCATAAAATCAAAGCATACAAAATTACAGGAAATGACTTGCAGTATCAAGTGCTTAAATTAGGTTTTATAATTAATCAAATATATCTAGATTATGGGTTTGGGTGATTGTTGAGGGAGGGAAACAAGAATGAGATAGGATGTGTATTTTATTCATCGAAGGAGCAAAATAGGTGAATTTTAGATTTTCTACTTACTCATTCCTCTTACCAAACTCCTATTGTGGCACCCCTTTTCGTGGTTAAACTGGTGGATTTTATCTTGCTGTTCATGTATAATATTCCGTTTCCTGTTCTGCTATATATTAATGTTGTAATTGCTATTACTTCCCTTATTCTTGTAGGCAACAGCTACCGGGATATTCTGCACCACAACAAGAAACCCTTCTATCTCAAAGGTCTAGAAGAAGATTCAAGTACCATGGATGCTTATGTTATGCATTCTGTAAGAGCATCTCATTAACTTCTTTTCAACATAATCTACTCATTCAAGTTTAGAGTGATGTGGTCTTTTATCCGAAATGCAAACATTTCTTGGTTATTTGAGGGTTTCGTGTTATGCAGCTCAATCATATCTTCAGAACTAGGGATCTTGTAAAGAAAAACGAAGCAAAACTAGCTAAGCTTCAGGAGAATGTGAAAGCAGATATCCTTAGTAATGAAGCCTTTCTTGACCGCGGGTTTACTCGCCCTAAGGTATTTACATATTTTCATTCCTATTCTATATGAATTCTTGAGAAATATACACTTTTTATCTGTGTTGCGCGGATTCTTCATTTGCCTTGGTGTACCCATTGATCGGTGTGATAAGGGATATGATAAGGATGTGATTACTTTTTCGCTGATTCGACACAATACACTAGAAATTAGTAAAAATCTTCGCGTACTTGCACCAGATATTTCCCAACACCAGTAGCAGATATTAAGCTTCGTATGTTTTATTGGAGGTGCAGCCTTGTCTTGTTTACAAATTTATAGATATTCATGGCTTTGATGTGTGAAAAATTGAGGATAATCTTAGAAGAATATTTGTGTATGTTAGTGGGAAATTGTGTGATTGTCTTTTTTACAAATTTATAGATATTTATGGCTTTGATGTGTGAACAATTGAGGATAATATTAGAAGAATATTTGTGTATGTTAGTGGGAAATTGTGTGATTGTCCTGTTTACAAATTTATAGATATTCATGGCTTTGATGTGTGAAATTGAGGAATCTTAGAAGAATATTTGTGTATGATAGTAGGAAATTGTGTGATTTCATCATCATCAAAAAGAGAATACCATCCGAATCTTTGTACCTGTTCTTTGCTGGCATAACCTTATATATTGTCTGTTGAGTTAAATACCCTTAAAAAGTATATCATAGTTAGTAGTTACGGTGGAGCTTGATTATTGCAGAGGAGACTACTTGATGTACAACTATAACCTTCCACTCTTGCTTTCAAAGAGACACTTCAACATATTCCACCCTGACCCACATTGTTTGCCTATCACTCCTGATAGTTTTTTTTAGAAAGTTACCTGGTATTATAAACAGAGTAGTACACCAATGGTGTACTCCTGAAGTAATTACATTACTACTTATGTGTAAGCAAATGAGAGAGGAGCTTCCGATAGTAGGGGCATTTCGGGAAGCTCCTCCCCCTTCCTTTTTCTTAACTACTTTTTTGCTTAATTTACTTTTAATGAATTTTTTATTTGCTTTTAATGATTTTTTTGGTTGGAAATTTTGTTCATTTTGGTGGACAATTATATTGCTTTTTTTGTTATTTATTATAAAATTTAAATTATATGTTATGTATTTAAAAGTTATAAAAAATTGATACTATAAATTACAATAATTAATAATTTAAAATATTACTAAAAATTTTGGCCTACTATCAAAATTTACCTATGCCATATAAATTGGGACAGATGGATAATATATATATTATTTCAAAATTACGTAGGCATTACTGCAATACTCTTGGAGTATTCCGTTGTTGATAATACAAGTTACCATTTCTCAAAAAAAGAAAAAAATTTACATAAAAAGATACTATAAATTACAATATTTACTTAAAATTTTAATAAAAAATATAAAAAAGTTGATAGGCTCTCAAAATTTCACATTTGTCTCACAAATTGAGAGTCAGAATGAAATGTATTATTTGAAAATTACATAAAAGTATTATAAATGACAATAATTAATAACTTAAAATATTTAAAAATATTAGTTGAGTCTTCTAATTTCATCTGTGCCACAAATTGAGACAGATGAAGTAATAAAGACTCTTTATATCTAGTCAAAGTATAAAGGGATAGCCAAAGAAATCTATAACCAATTTACCTCAAAGACTATTTAAAAATGGGGTAATGTCCCCCGTATACAGTGCAGATACATCAAAATTAAAAGGTCGCTAATCGGTTCATTTTTAGACTTTGGAAGGGAATGCTTTGTTCTCAAAACATCTCGGATTTCTCTCCCTCCAAAATTTGTTCACCAGATGCAGGCAGGGACAATCTTCCATCTCTCCTTCTCTCTGGATTGATTTCCATCTCTATTCCTACATGCTAGAACTTCTGCCATATCCTTGGTATGTACCATCTAATACCCCTTAGGCTAATGAACCATTGCCATAGTCTCTCTGTCACTTTACAATGCAAAAAAAAAACAAGATGGTTTATTGTCTGTCTCAGCTTCACAAAAAAAAAAGAAAATCTGGATCAGAACTGTTTCCCTTTTCTTTAGGTTGTCCAGAGTCAAAACAGCTTGTCTTGCAACCAGTTAAGTGAAACAGGTCACCTTCTGTGGTATCTTCCCTTTCTTGATCATCTTCCAAGGCCACAATTCCTTGGTTTGAGTTGAAATATCCAATAACTTTTAGGCTGATTTCTCGTTGAACTTGCCATCTTTGCCATCTATCTGTCTTCCTCCCAAGTGAGGCACTTAACTTATTCCAAAGTATTGTAGAATTGAGTTATTCTGTCCACTTCCCAGTCATTGAGGTACTTCTGAAGTATAGATTCCAGCCTAGTGCATTTTTGACTTCTGAGATTGTGGCTAATTTCTGCTCATTGAGGTTGTAGATGTCTAGGAACTATTGCCTCAGGGGTATTTGTCCCACCTATATATCATTCCAGAACAAGGTTTTTCTGCTATTTCCCACCCTGGTAACCAAGTATCCACATTCTTGGCCACTGATTTCTAATAATTCTCCATAGACCCACCCCATTAGGAATTCTAACTTCCTTAGTAGTCCACGGTCCTTCCCTTCCATATCTTGCAATGATGATTTCCTACCATAGGTCCTGATCATCTACTGCCAGTCTCCATAGCCATTTTAACCGCGGGGTTTTGTTTTGTGCTTTCAATTTCTTAATTCCAAACCTCCCTCTTTATTGTTGGTTATAACAACATTCCTGTTGATCAAATCAAACTTCTGCCCTTCCCCATTGCCTTGCTAAAGGAAGTTTCTTCTGACAGCATCCAACTTTTTGATGATCTTCCCAGGAATGGGGACTGTCACTCCTGATAGTTGGGTTAGAATTTAAGAAGTTAAATCACCACATTCCCCATCTCCAAAGAATCAGAAATACTGGATAGCCGAGGAATTTCTCTTTCCAACTTGACAATTTCTTTTTCCGATAGGATCTGTTAATGTGTTGGGCACATGGGATATGCCCTCCCCAAACCCTGTTACAAGGGATTACTGGTGGTTCTTCCCACTTCTTCTCTCAGTGACTCGAACTTCCAACTTCTTGGTTAGAAGCGGAGTGCTCTACCCACTAGAGAAACCTTTCTTTTTGATATGTCCTACTTATTGTATGATCCCAGTTCATTTTCTTCATTTTCTGCTTTTATATTTTACTTGTGATACAGCTAGGGATATCATACATCTTTTAAAAGTTTTTTCTGATTATGCCATTGGATCAGATTCCTATGAATAAGGGTTCGGAATCCCACTGCCTTTAGTTGTTCTGTCATAAGATTTTCCTTATTCTCTGCCCCCTTGCATTAACCACCTGCTCAACTGTCTTTAGACATAGTGTAGTTGACTATCACCTGTTTTAGGAACTAAGAGTGCATTTGACGTCCACTTACGGTTTTGTATTCTGGATCTTAATATGAGCGTGATCAACTTTTTCAAATAAATTTCTTGATGGTTTGGCTCAATTTTCTTGATGATTGTACTTCTGTGGTTACATCCGTGTTTGTTCTATATCAACTTTTGTAATATGATCTTGCATTTCTTGGTGTCTGATCTTGTACACCCATCTTTCAGTAAGCACTTTGAAACATTTAGTGTTGATCATTTTTTTTGTGCTTTGGTTAACTTGTAATAATATTGATCATTTTCTTGTGATTGGTTCAGGTTTTGATCCTTCTCCCTCTAGCAAGTGTTGCATTTCGGGTAGTGAAGCGGCTGATTGATTTGACACCTCCTAAATACAAGGTAGCTTTTCCATTTTCTGAATTCTCATGCAAAATGCACTAAGCAGTGTCTTTCCAAGATTTCTGCAGCAGGTTTCATGTAATGCATTTAACCTTGTCTGAACTGGGAACTAAGCAAAAGTGTTGTTATTCATGTTTTGCTGCTTCACCTAGAAACTGTAGTTGGTTGCTGCGAAGTATACAGAACTTTGTCTAGTAAGATATATTGACTAGTGTTGGGAACCAAGCACCTTGCCAGTTGCTTCAAACACCTTACATAAGATAACATATATCAGCTGTACTATTTTATTTTGCGTTAATATGCAAACTTTTGTTAATCAGTTTAGCAGTGATATGCTAGTGAGTAGATTGTTTTTAAAAGTCGGTAATGGTATAATTTTATTGATGAAAGGATTACATGTTTGATTTGCAAATTTATGTAGCCCCATCTAGAAGACTAGAAAGTATAATGACCTATTACGCCTTCATTTTTGGGATTGAGGTGAATGTTTAGATTTGTAGTAAAACGTTTTTGGCCTTATTAAATGTGCAATAGTTAGACCTAGAGAGAGATCGTTAAGTGGAGCCCATAGTTGAGGCAAAGATGTTGTTCAGTTAGCCACCACTTGACCAAGATCATAGTGCTAATTTTGGCATCATGTAGGCCTTCTTCCTCCTTTATTAATGTGGTGTTGATTCCTTCAGTCTAGTGTAGAGGAGCATGAACGTTTCTATAGAGAATTCGGAACTGGAGTAAGCGAAGACAAGGATGATGAAGATGCTGCAGAAATCTCTGAATCAAAAAGGAGCTCAAAACCATCTGATTTTGAAACATTATTTGGGGGAAATAACAATGATCATTTCATGATTGGAATTAAATTCACTAGGTATGTTTCTCAACTCCGGTGAAATTTCCCAAACAAAGTACTTTTCAATTTTGATGCTCTCTGTATTGCTGGTAAGCATTATTCAAAGGACACATAATTTGCTCTTATTCACTCATGAACAACTTGCTGAAGTACCTGTGTTATGCAAGCAGGTTCCTATGGGAAAAATTAAATCGTCTCTCACCTTGCATTCATATCGTCCTGGTTTATTTTTTTATAAAGATATAGTATAGCATGCTGCATGTGATAGTAACCCTTGATAGACATCTTGCTGAATAAAATCACGATTTATAGAAAGAACAACAAAGTGATTAAATGAAACCCATGATTTTCAAAAATGTCATGTATGTTCATGGGACGTCTTGTGGTTGTATGCTTCCACTTTGACTGATGATGCTTTATATTGGTATTTATCTAAGTAAAAGCTTTGACTACAATTGATGGATGTGGTACATGAAGATGGACAAAAGGAGACACTATTTCTTTTCTTACAGAGTAGGTAGCACAACATGCTAGCAACACTCATAAGTTAATGAAATTGTGTGCATAGATATGCGTAACTCCTCAATATAATGTCAAAATTTTTATTGTCATTTTATCCCAAAGGCAAATCATATGCATGTCCTTATTTTAGGAGGAGCATAAGATTGTACAGTGACTTCTACTCGTCAGACATGATTGTTGCTTCCCCTCTTGGGTTAATCACTGTAAGTTTGCTAATACATGCAATTCTTTCATGAAATCCGTGATTCTCTCTTATGTTTGACATACATGTAGAGGAACTTTTTCCAGAATACAGAAATGAAAAAAAGTGCTAACATTCAAAGTTACAAGTTAAAGTAATGAAGGGAACTTGTAAATTGTCACCTCTTGACAGATTTTTTTTGTTGAGAGGGCTCGTATCTGTAATATGCCATACAGGCTAAGACAGAGCCACAATTCTTTCTCCAAAAATATTGTAATTTGAATTATCTTAGTACTTCTTTTAATAGTCTTGTTACTTCAAAGCCCGTTTTATTTCAAAATTAAAAAATAAATAAATCAAAAGCCTCATGCAGCCTTCTGTAACCTCAGAACTCTTCTCATTTATATACCCTGTTTCAGTATATCACATATTTACTCAAAATCCTAACTCTATGCAGCTGTAATGTGATGTATGAAAATCGTTATAAGTTAAGCTGTTACTAACTTTTTTTTGGTTTTCTTCCTTCAGAAAATCGGGGAGGCAGAATTGTACAAGGACAAAAATGTTGATTATCTGTCTTCTATAGAGGTAATATTTATTGGAATTTTATAGGAAAGTTGTGCGTTGTGCTTTTATCATTTTTTTTAGTTAAGTGTCAAAAACACATCGAAAGTATCCATTTTTTTGAGTTTCATACCTAAATTGTTGGGAATGTAAGTTTCATACCTACATCATCATTCATTAGTTGGAAAAACACAGGTAATATTTATTGGAATTTTATATTAGTTTGGACAGTTGTGCGTTGTGCTTTTATCATTTTTTTGAGTTAAGTGTCAAAAACACCCATATTTTTGAGTTTCATACCTAAATTGTTGGGAATGTAAGTTTCAGACCTAAATTATCATTCTTTAGATGGAAAAACACACCTCAATGGTATGTGTAATACACTTTCTTTTATTTGAAAAGAATCTTGTCACATTCCACATCTTTTATTTTAAAAAAAAGGTCACATGGCATTCCACATGGATAAAAGATTTCAACTTGACGAAAATTAAATAAACTATTAATTAAAAATTAAAGACTAAAGTATTACTATCCCCCATGTTTCTTTGAAAATAAAATTTAAAATATTTTTCTTATCCCACTCCACTACCTCCTCCCCCTACCCCCACACCCCCCAATTTTTTTTAGAAATAAATTCTTTTTTAATTTTTTTTAAAAAATTCTTTTATAGTTTTTTTTTTTAAAAAAAAATCTTTTGTAATTTTTTAAAATATTCGTACTTCAACTCACCCACCCTTGTTTGCCCCGCTCCACCCACTCTTTCCCAAGAAAATTTAATATTCTTTTTATTTATGTAAAAAGAAATGATAACCCTTTGCTCCCTTTTTTTAAATATATTTTTCACGTGTTATGTTAGATATATACATGTATATTTAGAAAAATATGTTTTTTCTACTTACTAATAATTACTGAAATAAAACTTTTATTTTGAATTTTTTATATGGTCAGTAGAAAATACTTTCCTAAAACATATGTATATATTTAATACAAAACAAGAAAAATGAAAAAAAATCGGGAACGGAGGGTTAATTATGTCGGGGGAATACTTTTTTTTTTTTCTAAAAAATAAAAATAATATCTAAAATTTGAAGAGGGGTGGGTGGGATGGGGGGTTGCAAATGAAGTAAGAATTTTTAAATTTTTTTAATAAAAATAATTACAAAATATTGGGGGAAGGGGTGGTGGCTTACGGTGGGAGGAGGCGATGGAATGGGATAAAAAAGGTGTTTTAAATTTACTGTTTTAATTTATTTTTTTGATAGTGCTACTTTGTTCTTTAACTTTTAACTAATACTAATAATTTATTTAGTTTTTGTCAAGGTAGAATATTTGTTTGTGTGGAATGCCATGTACAAAAGAAAGAGTGTAGTGTACACACTAGGAAGAGAGTGTAACAAAACAGAGAGGTGTGTTTCTCAACTTAATGAGTAATAGTTTAGGTATAACACTCACACTCCCAATAGTTTAGGTATGAAACTCAAAAAAAGGTGAAAGTTTATGTGTGTTTTAGATATTTGTTTGTTTTTTTTTTGGGATAAGGATAGAGTTTTACTTGTTAGTGTTAAGGACATGCTGGAGTCCTCCAAAAAATTGAGTTACAGCTTTTCAAACTACAAAAGAATATCTACTAGATACATGTGTCCTGTAATGTCTATAATTTGTGCATTTTGTTCTCTTATTTACACCAAAAATAAAAGATTGTCATACACAACCATTTGACCTTCTCAAAAGGATTAGTCTTGTTTTCGAAGCACCTACTGTCTCTCCTTCCATATGGACCACTGTATACATGATGGTATTATACTCCATTTTCTGAGTTTTACTTCCCCCCTTTCTGATTAACTAAGTCTGCTTTGTGTTCTGGCATGGTCCATTCTGTTTTTGTTAGGCCCAAATATAGGTTGCATAGTAATGTTGTCAGTGTAGGAACAAGTGGCTATTAGTTACCTCCGCTCCATTACAAAGAGAGCACCAAGAAGCAACGTGAAACGTATGTTCTTTAATCTTGCACGAGTGGATCAACCTTTCCTTGCCACCAGCCAGGAGAAACACTACACCTTTGGTATCTTGGTCCTCCATATCTGGTTCCAGGGACCATTTCTTGCAACCTTGTAACTCTTTCACTTCCTTGCTATACAATTTGTTAACTGATAGTACCCCATCTCTGCTATGTCTCCATCTGATAGGGTCTTCCACCATTGTTGTCTGTGTAAACCTATCCAATATTTTGTTATAAAGTAGCGACTCTCCTGATATCCCAGTCACCAAGGAGTCTTCTAAACACAATTGCCGCCTCTGTTGGGATCAAACATTAATTAGTACTTGGGGGAAAGAGGTCTGGTAACAAAACCATCAGTGACTCATTTCCAATTCAGTTCTCCTTCTGGAATGAAGTTTTGGTTCCAGTTCCCACTTTTTAGTCTGTGTTTCTAATTAGATTGGGCCACAAACTCCTGTTGGTTCTCCACACCGAAACTCCATAGGGTTGTTCACTAGGTTGGAGCACCAATTCCCATCCGTTCCGTAGTTGTTTAATATCACCTCTCTCCACAAAGCCTGTGTATCATTGGTAAACCTCGATAGCCACTTTGAGAGGAGGCATGTATTTTGTGGTCTCAAATTTCTGATGCCAAGTCCACCTGACTGCTTGTGAAGCTGTACAACCTGGCATTTAACTAATCGTTAGATCCTTTCCTTCTTTGTTTCCGAACCACAAAAAATCTCTCCTTAACTTGTCAAGTTTTTCCTCCATCTAAGCAGGGATGGGAAACAGTGACATTACATAAGTAGCCAATGAGTCCAAAACAGAGTTTATCAAAGTAACTCTCCCTCCCAGTGAGATGTATTGGGCTTTCCAGTTAGCCAATTTCTTTTCTGTGTTCTCACTGATGCTATCCCATATTTCTAATTCCTTGTGTTTGTGTGCCAATGGCATGCCGAAATAGGTTGTTGGATGCTGCTCCACTCTACACGCCAAAATATTTGCCAAACTTTGTTGTTGAGGGACCTCCTTAATGGGAAATATGCAGCTCTTCCTCAGTTGGTTGATAGCCTAGAAACTGCCTCGAAAATCACCTAAGTCA
The DNA here is from genome assembly GCA_029948455.1 of Solanum rostratum. Lineage (NCBI taxonomy): Eukaryota > Viridiplantae > Streptophyta > Magnoliopsida > Solanales > Solanaceae > Solanum > Solanum rostratum. Next base: position 2,788,847 of record CM057053.1, on the reverse strand, counting down.
TTCTTATGAATGTAGTCTGACTTGCCTTTGCTTCACAAAATATGATTGTGTCATCTGCATATAGCAGATTGCAAATCATGAACCCTCTTATCCAATGGTTTTGAGTAGCTACTCTCATCGTGCTGTTAAAACACTCCATGGCTAAAATGAACATGAAGAGAGACAGCGGATCTCCCTGCTTGAGTCCTCTTCTGATGGAAAAAACCAATCCACATCAATCATATACCCCAAAACCCATCTGCTCTAGAATTTTGAGCAGGAGTTTCCAGTTTACATGGTCATATGCCTTCTCTATGTCCAATTTACACATTACTTGGAATTCTTGAGGCTACACATCCACTTACTATCAAAGCTGCACCAATGATCTGTCTTCCTTTGATGAAGGCCATTTGATGTTTATTAGCTTGCTTATCACCCTTTTTAGTCTTTCTGCTAAATGTTTGGCAATTATTTGTAGATTCCACTTATCAAACTTATAGGTCTGAAGTCTCTTAATTCAACAGCTCTCACTTTCTTAGGGATTAGAGCTACATAGGTTGCATTCAGACTGTTTTCATAAACATATTGATTATGAAGCTGTTGCATTGTATACATGATGCTACCTTGATGATTTCCCAGAAGCTCTGGTAGAAACTTGGGGTGGGGGCCTTGCCACTAGCACACAAGACACTGCGTACTTTAATCTTCTTTAGCAAAGCTCATTCCCTTTTTATTATCTTACGGTATAATTACCATTTGAGCAGGTTCTAATTGTTGACCACGCTGATGTCATATTGATGCAGGTACTTTGATAGTTCATCTGTGCCCTTTTGATTGATTTGGTGCATGTCTACACATTACTATCTTATGCTCATATATTTTGTACTCGTAGAATTGGTCACACGTGAATACAATAGTTGAACAATTAAATCGGATACCTTCCGAGCAGCATGGAACAGATATTATGCGCATTAGGCAGTGGTAAGCTTGCACACTGCTCATTTATTTGCCTTTTTGCTAGCTTCAGTTATCCTTCCCATTTGTGGAAAAAAGAAGTGGGTTGCTCTGTGTGTTCTAAACGTGGATTCACGTAAAACATTATGGGACCACACAAATATAGGATAAATATGAGGGCCAAACTTAGAACATGTCACTCCCTTGAAATGACTGATGCTTTTTGCTGATCATTTGGTTTTTTGAATGTCTCTTGTAGGTATTTAGACGGTCAAGCGCCATTCTATCGGCAATCAATAATCTTATCTTCTCATATAAATCCAGGTAAGTATGCAGGCTGTATAGATAGATGGTAATGACAGAATTTTTAAAATCTGGTGTCATTCTTGATAACCATCTTTATAGTTACGTTCTAAAATTTGTAGTTTTTTTCTGTCCTATGCAGACATCAATGGATTATTTAACCATCATTGCCTCAACCATGAAGGAAAGGTCTGCCCATTTGGTATTGCATAGAAATAATGACCCTCTTTTCTCTGGTGACAGTGATGGGAAACTTTCGAATAATAATGACCCTTAATATGATTGTGTTGTGTTTCTATCTTGAGCTTAGTTCCTTACTTAGAGTGCTATGTCGTTACTTTTGACCGTTCTTTTGGTCATCCCCTTTCCCTCAGTTAACCTCCTTGTGCTTGGTGTGTAAGTGGGTGGCTGGGGGGAATAAGTATTTTGGTCATTGTTTGAGCATCTGGTGCATAAAAGCGTTATCTGCTTTTCAAAAGGGACAAAGTAACTTTGATCTACAAACGAAAAAGGGGTACAAATTATTGGTCTGCTTTTAACGAAAATTACTGGACCAGTCTGATGGAATTTGTTTCATCCAAAATGTTAAGACGTTGATAGCCTTCCTGTCATCATATTAATTTGAAGTGACAACTAATCAATCACCCATAAACTGGTGATTTGCAGCTGTACTTCCAATATTTTTCCTTTGGATAACGGGTCATTTTTGTTTGATTTCGAGGACCAATGATGCACAGCTCAAAACTCGATGAAGAAGGACCTTACCCCTCCATTCTTTACTCTTAAATACTGGGCTGGTCTATAACAGGGTTTAAACCAGTGAAGTATTTCTAAACTACACCATGTTATCAGTAGACCAAAGCCTGGGGGCACTTTGAAGCTGTGATTTTTAATCAGTGTTTTTCCTTTGTTTAATTAAACATAAAAATATTCCCCACTTGATTTTCTATTCTTCCTTCCACTTATATTCTCCTAGTGAAGGCCTTCATAAAAAAAAACATTCTTCTAGTGAAGAAGATTTATGTGCCTAAATTTATGCAACGTGATGGATAAGTTTCCATTATACAATATTTTTTAATAGTGGGAGATGGAAATTTTAATGTGAGTTCAGCTTCATTTGAGTTTTGAAGGGTTGCATACATTAGGGAAAAGGAATTGGATTTTCGGTAGAAAAAATTGATGCATAGGCCTGCACATTACCTCGAAATATTTAGTGCTCCTGCTTGTCGAAAATTCAACATTAAGAAAAATTTGCTAGAAATATCCTCTGTACTTCTCTAAAAGATCAATATGAAATTCCAGCATGTTTACGTTCTGTGAATGCTTAGAAATGAGAGTTATTTTGCTTATCTAGTGCTGTATTTTCAGGTCAAATTGGCAAGTGAGTATAAAGGTGTTTTACCAAAGGTAGTACTTCAAATACGGCAGGTGAGAATCAATACTGTGGTCTTATAGTTATATTTAATAATTTAGCATGAATCCAACGGATTTTCAGTCTAAGAATTTCAGTTTATCGAAAAGGAATACATCGAGTTCCCTCTAGTTATATCTCTTTATGAGTATGTTGATATTGTGACCACCTCATCTAAAACATTTTTTAAGAGAAATGGGACATATTTCTTTTATGTCTTAAATACTTCCTCTTTCCCTGCAATCTAATTCTTTTTCTTAGCCAAGCACGTGGAGAATACTATTGTATGCTATGTATTTTTAAGTTTGAATCTTGTCTGGCTTCTGTTTTTTATTTTTTAATTGCTGGCATGAATTTGATTAATCATGTTCCTGTGGAAGTATTATAGATTCCTTCTCCTCTTATGAGTTCTTGCTATTTCTCAAACTCACAGATTTACGAGCGATTTGATGCGAATACTGCAGAAGATGCTGATGATGCCCGGTTTGCATATTTCACAAAAAAAGTATATTATTCTTCTGCATTATTGATCATTTCTCTTCATGTTGACCTGACTCAATAGTTGTGGTAAAATCTTTCCAAAAGTTCAGAGCTTGCTCCTACTATGCCTTTAAAAAGACGGAATGTATTTTCCAGACCATAAAATCTGTTAAGAAAATGAGCCATCTTTACCGTTTCAACAGAAGTTTTTTAAAATGATGTCCTCTTTACTAGGCTCCAGGGTCATAATGCCTGCTTCACATTCTTTAATCAAATCTTTCCTTAGCCAATCATTGTATGGCTGTTGTACACTCACCTTCCCAAACCCAAAGAAAAAAAGGAAAATAATAATGGAAGTGAAGATAAAAAAGTACTCTAATGGAAGTGACTGGTTCAAATAGCACTACATTGTATGATCACATTTTTTCCCAGTTAGCATAGGAAACAGTTTATCATTGTCTGATCCATCTCACCCTTCATTGTTCCTACTATTATAGAGCGGCCAAATGATTCATCATTCAATCTCTAATTTTCTTAGATCCTGTATTTTATCATGTTAGCTTAATATAAATGCAACTCTTTTTTCTTTTTCACGATGAAGCTTAGAGATAAATGCATAGCAATGTAATTTTCTGTCCCCCAGATGGGCATGTCTTTGTATTAATGATTACTTTACAACCGGATACTCAATCATTTTCGTATCTGTATTAAAAGATTGTTCAAGGCACTGCCCCTAATCTTTGTTTATAATTCCAAATCTGATGGTGCATATAAACTAAGATTTTATCCATTACAATCTCACCTCCCGTTTCTTTTTTGAGTTTCCTGAACTATTCAATTCAGGATCCACATTTGTGCTATTTTATTCGATGTAAAAGTCTTTCTTCAGTATTTGTCATTTACTCATTAGTTATGAAATTGTACATTTCTTTTTCCTTTTTTTTTTTTGAAAAAAAAAATCTTCTTATAACCACACCCTTCTACATGTGTAACCTGATTTTGTAAAATCAATATCATCATCAAATCAGCTGGTCTTACAGTTGTGCTGTACTACTGATGTATGTCGACTCCACTCTGATCAAGTTTGTTATTCCAGGTGTTCCCCAAGATAAAAGATTCCACTCAGGTATGTTTGTCTGAGCTCGGGAAACAAATTCTTCTTCCTAAGCATTCAGCTGTATGAGAGATGGTCTTTCCTTGACTCTTTTTTTGCAGGGTGGTATAATGCTATTTATTAGCTCTTACTTCGAGTTTATCCGAATAAGGAACTTTTTGAAGTCACAAGAGGCATCTTTTTGTCTATTGGGAGAGTGAGTAACATCTTGTGTTCAGATTGCTTTGCATTTCTGTGTATAAAATCAAAATTTGTGATCTAAGTGGTCCACTTGTTATATAAGTATGCTGTTCTGGTTTAAGATTTAGTTGTTTGCTGTTGTTTCTAGGTACACTGAGCAGAGCGACATATCTCGTGCGCGAGTGTGGTTTTTCGATGGAAAGAGGAAAATCATGCTTTACACCGAAAGAGCTCACTTCTATCACCGATACAAGGTTCTCACTCTTGAATGATATTCATGCTTCCTTGTTTTCCCTACTCTTTTTCCTGCTTATAAGAATGCTCTGGCATTTGTCTTGCATAATGTTGTACACTTTTAGTTTATACCTTGTATATCTGATTCTGCAGAGAAATTTGTACATAGTCCTAGGCACTGTGTCTGGGAAATTTTTTTATCAGCTTATAAAATTCTTTTAATAGTTATTCCTGGCTCCTTCAGTCTTGACATGAACAATCTCCAAATCTCTGTTAAATGGGATAAAATTATACTAGTGTGTTATATCCTTTCTGGCAATTGGAAGTGGTTTATTTCAGCTGATCGATCTGTTTGATGAAAGTTTTCCTTGAATGAGCTTAGAGGAGCATGCTCAAGGCGATTTCCACTCACAAACTAGTATACTATGAGGAACACATGCGGGATTATGCTAAGAACATTTCTTTACTTAGATTTATTGTAATTAATCTACTTGTTTTCTATTTTACATGTTTGAGAATGAAGTGGGATAAACTACTCGTCCTAAAAAGTGAAATGAAACAGAAAAACTGGCATGATAAAGCTAGGAGTGGTAGTGTGGTACCATCTCTCTCTGGCAAAGGATTCTAATTTCTTTTATAACTGGTAGTTGAATATGAAATGAATGTCAAAGACAAACGATCTTCAACACTAACAACACTGTGCTATGGTATCTTGAAGTTGGAAGTATACCTTCTAAATTACTTGATGGAATTATTGATTTTTCTACCCTTACAAGTCTGTAGTTTTAGGGAAAACTATGTATGCTTCCAAGGATAGTACTGTATTGTGTTCCTGGGGCTGAATTTGTGATCTAGTGGACTTGTCAGGCAAGAATGTTGATTTTTTTAAAATAAGCCATCACCATTAGGTTGGGAGCCTAATGTGTGGGGTTAGGCTTGACCCCTACCATGTTATATAGATGAATTAACATTGACTAGAGGGGGACATGGGACCCTACCTCTAGTCTACAAAAAAAGATTGACAAAGCAATCTAAGAGGGAAGGAGGTAGCGATAAGAGATTCCTTCCTATAAGAAGAGAGTATTAACTAACACATAAGTTACATTTTTCATACTCCTCCTAAAGGAAGGTAACTGCTGCTTTCAAGTTGAATTAGTCCCTTGGTAATTCCAATTAAGAAAGACATAATGTCCTCCTCCGACCTGTAGAAGTCATCTTTGCAAAAAAAAAAAAAAGATTGCCACCTTATTAGTCTCTTTGAAACAATGAGAGAGATGCACTGAAACTCCATAGAGAAGAGTGATGATCTTGTGGATAATCTGTTTGATTTTCAGATTATCAGCGTCTCATCTAATCAATGATCTCACGATTCAGTTCCATATGAACTTTGTCAATGCCATTTTGCTTGCACCATATTCAGCTGCAAGGGTCTTTGCCTGGTTATTACTTTCACAGTCCACAGAAAAGGAAATGCCATGACGTCGTCTCCTGTATCTGTTCTAAGCATGCCCCCAACTCCACCATTGTTTGTCTCCTTTACATAGCTTCCACCAATCCTATTGTAAGAAATATTGGAGAAGAATATATTATGGAATTATTATTCCTATTCCTATTCTAATAGGATTGTATTTACCTATTTCTATTCTAACACGCCCCCTTAAGCTAGTGCATACACGTCATATGTATCTAGCTTGTTACAAATGTGATTAATATGAGGATCGATGACGGGCATGTCTATCAACAAGTTGATCTTCTGGCTTCACAAAATTAACAGTCAACCTCAATTTCTTAGTCTTCTCATGAAATTCCGGGATTGCATTGTTAAACTTCCCAAACCAAGCTTGAGAAGATTGTTTTTAGACCATAGAGTGATTTACACAATCGACATACGAGGTTACCAAACTCCTCCTGAGTAACAAAATCAGGTGGTTGCTCCATATGGATTTCTTTCTCGAGATCATCATGGAGAAAAGCATTCTTAATGTTCAACTAATTAAAAGGTCAATGAAGAATGACAATATGGATTATCTCGAAATTTCTTTAAGAAAGTCAATTTAAAACTGGTCGAAACCTGCTTATGCACCGAATTATTAGATTTGATGAATTTGTAAATAGAAATTATGTAGGTAGGATCATATTGACGACATGACCCTGCCGCAAAAGAGAAATTGTATGGATAGGGTCGGAATGATGGCACGACCCAACGCAAATTAGATTTGATGAGTCACCGAAGAGACGAACAGAATTACACAAATCAAATCTGAGTCACCAAAAAGACAGTGCTATGCAACTCAGATATGAGAAAGTAGTTCGAAAAATTCACAGTACTACACAAATTGAATATGAGTAGTCCGGAGAGACGCATGATGCTACACAAATCGAATATGAGAAAGTAGTCACCGAAAAGATGGCACGGTGCTACACATGATAAATATGAAATAGTAGTCACCGAAAAGATGACATGGTGCTACGCAAATTAGAACAAAAAAATAGTCACCGGAATGATGGCACGATGCTACGAAATCACCGACAGGTGTGGGGTTGACACAAAACAACCCTAGAAAGCCACCGAAAATTGACGCAGTGACCTGTTTGACTGAGTTTTCTTCCCTTCAATATGAGAATCATACATATATCATTGACCCTACTTTTGTTAACATTATTACATTGAGACCCTATTTATAGATACTATATTAGACTCCTTTCCCAACTAGGATACTATAATACAAATCCTTTCCCAAGTAGGATTATATATACTATTGTGAGAAATATAGGAGAAGAATATTATTGAATTGTTAACATAACTATTGGCCAGACAGGCAGCATATATGGGTCATAGCCGCCCACCGGCAGTGGAAGCTCTTTGATTTTCTACCAAGACCGTAGAAGCTCTGATACCATGTAAAATATATTGGAGAAGAATATATTACAGAGTTGTTATTCCTATTCCTATTCTAAGTAGGATTGTATTTACCTATTCCTATTCTAACACCTACATTAGGCTTGGTCCAGCACACAGGAGTACATCTAAGTAATCGTCTGACTTTGTCAATCGCATCACAGGAGTTCAGCCATATGCCTTCAAGACTGATACTAGGAAATGCAACACTAATGCTAGTTTTAATGTTCCATGTGATCTGTTTCATCATATGGTATAATTAAAGTTTTTATTTGCTCACCAAACCCGCATGCATTCCAATTTTCCAGATTTCCCAAGTGTCATATTCGGGGCTATTTGGACTGTGAGCTGATAACTTTGTTAAAGTATTTATTTTTCATCATTCTTCAAGAAGTCTTCTGATAGGGATGTCACAGAGCTTAAACCCAAGAGGAGCCCCAATCTTGTTCTGCAGGTGATGAGCAGCCATTCCCTCTATGGAAACATGCTGAGGGGTCTCATTTTGAGGCACAGTGCAGCAAATGCAAGTGCTGAATCTCTGCTTACCAAACTTAGCAACAACTTCTTTGAAAGGCAGTTTGTTATGTATCAATCTCCAAGTAAGAATGGAGATTTCAAATTGTAAAGAACTATGCTAAATGTTACTAACGAAGGAGGTTTTTATATCTTCGATCCCTAATGATATTCCAATCTGAATTATTGGCACATTGGCCATTCTCAGTAGCTTTTCGAATAGCATTGTCACGGATAAGAATATTGATTCGTACAACACTCAAGGGGTCATTTGGGTTACCGCTCACTTTGGTATAAAAAGTGTCATCCCTTCGCAGAATATCAGAAGTGTGGTATCAAAAGAGTAAACAAGAGTACTCAATTTTCCTTTTTGATATCATATTCATAGTAACATATGTACTTAAACGGTATTGTGCGCCAATGTGTAGTTGTTGCCTACTTTCTTCTCAATTACACAGCCATTTGGTAGTTAATATTGGTATTAATCTTGTCTTTTTTCATGATTATTGGAAGTATATATCCTTTAGATTCTTCTAAAAGATATTATCTGCTTTTTTATTTAGTGTTTGCATAATAATAATTTTTTTTCTGGTTCAACTTATCCTGGGAATTAGATACGTGGCATTCAGAACTTGATCATTTATTCGCTTCCAGAACGGAAAGAATTTTACCCAGAGGTGATCATCTCTACTTCGCCCCCCAATTAGGATTATATGGTTGTTCACATGAGCGTGATTCTTACCAAATTGTCTTTTTCATTTCTCCTGCAGGTTGTAAATATGCTACAAGGGTCTGCTTGCACTGTTCTATTTTCTCGTCTTGACCAGCTTCGGGTATGGCTTCAAATCCTCATATACAATTATGAGTTCATATCTTGCTCTCATGCTTCTTCAACCTTTTTTAACCTTTGCCCTATTAAAGTGCTCATCTCAAACTTTCTTCCAAGTGTTTGGTCTCCTTGTAGTGATCTTACTGCGTAATCTACTTTCTGTTGAATTCAGCTTGAGAGGATCGTTGGTACTGCTGCTGCAAAAAGGATGGTCACGTCAGACAAGGGTGTTTTCGTCTTTTGTTAAAGGGGAAGTGATAAATTCTTTACAGCAGTGTTTGGCCAAGGAAAAGTTTTGCTCTCAAAAGGGTCCAACTGTTTCTGCAGCTCAGGGAACTAGTTCTTGCCTCCACTTACCAGATGGTTCTTGTATTCAATTCAGAAATCTTATATTCTTTAAGCAATGTTGCTTAATCAATTTTGTTTTCTTATAAACTTGTGATGTTAGTAACATTATTCACATTCCAGAAACGTAACTTTATATGTTTAGGCATTGCTGTCCTCATTGATACATTAAACTTTCTGAACCTCAGCCCCTACCCCCCACCTTTCCAAATAGAGGAGGTAGTGTGTGATAAACTGAGGTTCACCAACTACTTGTGTAAACTTCTAGGTAACTATGGATTTGGTTGATTGAACAAGATTCAAGTTTGAGATAGGACAACATACCCACTATAATCCCATAAGATAGTGCACATATAGATTTTACCTCTGCACTGAGTGTAGGGAAGTTGTTTGTGATAGATTCTTGGCTCAAGGAATTGTTCGCGAGAGCACATGATGTACTGTATCCAGTGCATCACAAGAATGGTCGATTTTGAGATCTTTTTGACTTTTCAAAAAATGATAATGACACTTTCTTTATTGCAAATATAAGTGCCATGTCTATTGCAACGTCGTGCCTGGATGTTCAAATAGTACTGTTACAGCACCCTGCTCCACAGATTTTCCATCTCAGAAAGTAGAGTGTATTGCATAGATCGCGACATAGTCAAGATAAGGACCAGGATCAAAGACAATATAGCAAACAAAGCCTAACAGCTTGAGTATATGGTGACTACTCACAACAATTTGTCTGGAGTACTTCCTGTACTCCTCACTAGCGCACACTCTCGAAGTTAGAGTGGTTATTGCTTTGTATGGTTATTGCTTTTTGATTACTTTGCCACTTTTTTGTTTTAGAAGTCCGCATTTGCTCTATCCTTTTCGAACCCTATTTTGTAAGATTGCTCCGGGTATGTTATTTGTTTGTTTGGTTTTAGCACACCCTCCCGAGTTAGACGACAAGAAAACAATGAAATATGAATATTTTATCACAATGTTTAAACTAATTGAAGACATAGCAAAACATTGCATTTTCAATTTCCTCAATAATACACAAGAACATATATATGTATATATATGATGAACCAATAAGAGCACTCAACTCACTCCCCCCCCCCCCCCCCAACCCCCAAACCCCAAATCCCAACAAAAGAAAATAACCAAACAAACAAATGAATGAACAAATCATTGAAGCTATGATATATATAGCTTTTACCACCCCACTCCCACCCCCACCCCCACCCCCACACTACCCCACGCCACCCCCCAATACACCTCCAAGAAAAAGACCAATTAGACTTGAAAAGGCCATGGCCAATTCTTGATATCTTCTTCATCTTGAACTTTAGCACTTCTCTTCATAGCAATTGATCCACCAACAACATTACCATCACCTTCAACATAAGCATAATATTTCAAGAAAAATGCAAGTGTAAGCACAAACCATTCAAGACAAAAGATCAGAGCACACAATCCACCAGCTAATCGTAATATCATTTCACCATCTTCTTCCCTAACATACGATTTCAATTTCCCAAGGAAATCCCCTGTTCTCGTAAAAATCAGAATGAAAACAGAGCCCTGTAAAATCGCTGTCAAAACCGTAAAAACCATATGGGGGCCATACCATTTCCCCATATTTGAAGATGTAGAAACCGCTGAGCACCCAAAAACCGCACCCCCAATTGTGAAAATGTGGAGGAGGATGAGGAAGAATCCGCTTAACGAGGGGATAAGACGAAGGGAAAGAGTCAAGAAAATGCAGCTGGAAGATGCACCAAGAAGAACGTAGTTGCATAAAAGGAAGAATTTACGAGTACGGTGAAGGGATTCAGAGATTTCTGCATAACTAGTAAACCCCATTTTTGAAATGATGAGATTTTTTGAGCTCTTTTGTAAGTGAAGTGAAGTGAAGTGAAGAACAGAGTAAGAGGAGTTTTGGTTATATAAGTGGAGGAGTTGGGGTGGGGGGGGGGAGAAAGGGGGGTGGGGTGTAACGGTCATATTTTGTGACTTTGACGGGAATATGACCGTTGTGTGGGAAAAAGGGAAAATAAATTAAAAGAATTATCTTTTTGACTTTTTAAAAAATGATGATGACACTTTTGGACTAATTATTTGGTGATTTTTTTTTAATTTTTTATTTTGTCCTTTTAATATTTAGCTAAACACAGATGCAAAAAAGAAATATTCAAATCATATTTAACTAAAATCTTCAGGAATTTATACATAAAGTTCAATTATATATCGTTGAACTACGATAGGTATTTTTTCACAAATCTAAGCATATTTAATTGTACTTTCAATATAATTTTAGTAATTTTGTTATATGTTGTCTATCGATAGAGCCTAGTGCAATGGATCAATGGATAAGAGAACTAGTTGATATAAAAAGCGTCTAAGCATTCTACGTAAAATATAAACGCAGTCATTAGATACATATTTAATTATTTTTTGATTGATTAAGAATAATTTATTATCCAATCAATAGGTAGAAATAAGAGATTTTCCCTTCCATCTCTTTGATATATCAAAAGAGATGACCCTTTCTATAAATCTATTTGAATCTAGCTCATTCATCTCGCATTTTGTTCAATTTTTCCATAAAAATATAGCTATAATAACAAGCAAGCGAAGCAGCTACAAGTACTCACTTCAAATCCTTAAATTATTATTCACAAATCAAATAAAAAATCAATAGAAAGATTTGATTATGACTTTATAGAGTCGATGTTATTGTTGCCTGAGTATAAAATCATCCCCCATTTCTACATTTCCGCAACTTTTTATCACTATTTCAACCCTATATAAAGCATACTGTGAACCTCTGTTTTATAGAGCAGTAGAGGATGACTCAACTTCTCAGCATCAGTTGATAGTGTGACCTCTCGACATAATACACGCTAGAACATAATTCGAGGTCTCATGAACTACTACTAAAAACAACTTTTTGTGTACCTGTTACAAGAAAATCAAACCAAGACTAGGTTAGGGGCACTGATTTTAAACATAAAAAGTAAATTTCTTTGCAAATATACCATACAAGTCCACGTACAATAACAAACAACATACCTAACGTAACCCTACAAAACTGAGTCATAACCCTACAAGATGTACTCAAAAATGTACACAGAACTTACTCCTATCGTGAGAGGTAAAAGGAATGGAAGAGCACCAAAAAAAACAAGAAAAATTGAAAACAAGTGATCATCAAATAAATTCTGTAGCTACGATAATTACAACGCATATTACGTTCTAAGAGTTAAAGTGCTAGAGAAAGTTCTATCCCACTTCACCAAGAAAGTGTATTTTTCTCATTCCAATTGATCAAGTCACATGTACTCCAAAGAAAACTAGGAGATGACCCATTACTTGCAATTACAAATCTAGTTGGCATGCCACGAGCTCCGCGCCCATCACATCTATGAACCGCTTTCTGCAAGATCTTGGAGTTCTCACCAAAGTATGAAAGTAGAATCTTTCAGAAAACGGAATCCTATTCAAAGAGTGCAGACATATGGGTTGTATAGCAAGCAAAAATAAGTGTTGCTACTAATTCCACATGCAGAACATCTATGAACCAGCTTCAAGTTCAGCTCCAAACTTCTCCAATCTATCAGTTTCTTCATCTATATCTCGGACTAAAGCATGGTTAACAGATCCATCATCCTCGCTAGCATGGATTTGCCTACCAGCAAACCTTTCGCAACAAAATAATACAAGTCAAATCACATAAACAAAAACAAGAATAATAATAGGAAAAAAGATCACTCGCACAGCTGCTGATTGCTCTGTTGTCTATACAGAAAAGCAACTTCATGAGATACACGACATGCTTGTTTATATGTACTCCATCCATCTGTTCTATTTTATATTGTGTTTGACTAGGCATGGATTTTATTTTAAGAAAAAGGACCGACTTTTGCTGTACCAAAAGTACTTTAGGAACTAGTGGTCTAAAGCATACATGAAATTTTGTGGCTGTGAGAGCATAACGTTAGAGGATTTCCAAGAATAGAAAGGCCGTTCTTTCAGGAAAACTAAAAAGGAAGCAATGTCATACATAATGGAACAGAGGAACTAAACAGTCTCGGTAAAAATCTTTAATGCAGTCTGCACGAGATAACAAAAATTTCAGAAGCAGCTAAAAATCAAGCAATCACTAACCAGCGTCCATTCATCGACTCAATGCACCTATGTGCATCCCTTCTATCTTTAAATTTGACCAAAATAACCCCTTGTGGATGATTCTCGCACACCTGCAAAAGCAAACCAATGAATGAGATAAAACCACCGAAAGCCTACAGTAATATCTTTCTCAATCCATACGACTAATATTTCATTTTTCTGTCCTGATCTTTATAGCTTCTTACCCTAAATTGCAAACTTTTCTACGATACTAACCAATAAATTTTTTACTAGTTTTTATTATCTTAATCGTTGTGGTAAACTCTAACCATATATTTTTCCCAAATTTCAAATGACTATTCAAACTTGTTTGTCTAACTTTCGTATAATAATCTATTTGAACTTTCTACTCCTGCTCTTGGGAGTTGGGACAGGAGAGCCTGAACACAGGAATAACAGCTCGGTATAAGATGCCCCAACTGCTTGAGCTCCACCTCCACGCGCCACAAACAGGGAAGAAGCCCCACTTCCCCTCAGACTGGCAGTAAAAAAGAATTACATACGCAAATATATAGGCAGTGTTTGTACCCACCAGAAAGGGTGTGACAAAACAGGTATAACCACTCAAAACAGTCCTCGGTATAAATGGTGTAATATGAAATTAGAAGAAGTCCCATTCATCAGAGGAAAAAGAATGGATGCCTGACAAGCACACAACAAGACAGAAGCAACCAAACCAGGAAACTTTATGGAACAGTCGTTTTCATTGTCTACATTTTGACCTGCTTCTACAAACTCATCTTCACAGCCAACTGTTATTCTAAGCTAATAAAAGGTACTTGTAATCTTGAATACCTGGGATTCCTACTTAAGTGACAGGTGAAAAGAGCAAAATAACTTCACACAACCACATAACTTAGATATTTAGCGAACCCAGAATATGTGCACAGCACCCTATATTGGTCGGCAAAATCATATTAGTAACTCATTTCTATTAGGAGCAAAGTATATGTATCCAAACATAAATAAGCAATATTATAATTCCAAGTCATGGGTAATGAATTTTATGAGTACTGGCAATACCTTCACTAAGTCCACCGGACCAAACTTTGAACATTCCTCTAGGACGTCTTGTTGTAGCTCAGAACATAAATTCTCTTCCTCCTATTGACAACATTAGAAGTGCATTAGCTCAAAGGCCACTCGGAAACAATAACTTATAAGGTAATTCTCACATTTTAAGAATTCAACTAAGAGAAAAACTACAAAGAGCTAAATGTTGGTAAAGGTAATGGCAAGACAGCTGCCTGGACCAAAAAAAAGGGAACTTCTGAGGAATTTCCTCCACTTTATAGTGATTAATATAGGCTACAATTGCTTATTACTATGTTATATTTTCCATTAGTTTACAAAAGTATGGTAGTTTGCTAATTGCAATTCGTTTGTTAAAATCTTGAGTACAATTTACTGTTCCAGTTGGGCTGAAATTGAAAGGTTACGATAACGAGTACGGAGATAGAAAAATGTTACCCGCAATTCAGCTGGTGTGAACATGTGGCGAAGCACAACAGTAGCTGGAACCAATATCTTTGAGTCATCCCGACCACCTGATACCGCCAGTGATAAAGAGAATTAAGAGGGGGCAAGGAGAAAAGCAAAATATATGCTGTAGGAGAAAAAATATATTGCATTGAACAAATAAGATCTTAGCATAAACAGAGCTTCAAATCAAATATTTAGAAGAAATAATCAATAATAAGATCATAACTAAGAAGCAACAAAGAAGATGAGTAAATGTTATTTGCCCCACAGTGGTGGAGGAAATATGTTAGTCTCCTTAAATGGTCTTGGACAATCCTCACCTCTTGAGCTAGCTTTTGGGATCGAATTAAACCTTGGTCCATTTCTTCACATGATATCAGAAGTCAGATCCATTCCTACTTTTGGTTTACCTAATGTTGGGGCTAGATGTTATGTTGTATATGCTCGAGATGTCCAGTCGTGAGCATGACAAAAGGTGTTAAGTATCCCACATTTATGGAGGAAATGGGTTGTTGTCCCTTTGTATGGTCTTGGGCAATTCTCACTGCTTCAGCTAATGCGTTGAGACAGGACCATGGTCCATTTATTCACCGTAAAATTGCTTTTTGAATCTACAATGCTGTTTAACAGCATCATCATGCCAACACTCTTAATACCTCTCAACCATCAATTTATAATTTTCCAAATTTGAAACACTTCCAAATACAAATAAAAAGCGAACCTGAAAGCTGCATGATCTGAAACCTCCAAAGCTAGTGTCTTCCTTCTGTGAAGAGTTGAAAAGGAACATACATCTGCCCTTTACAACAACAATATACCCAGTAGAATCCCACAAGTGGGGTCTGGGGAAGGTAGAATGTACGTAGACCTTACCACTACCTCATAGAGGTAGAGAGGTTGTTTCCTGGGAACCCTCATCTCAAAAACTCATCTGCCCTTTCTAAATGCATTTTTCTTTTTTAGGGGTATAGTGGTAACGAGTTCTATAAATAAAATTGACTGGACAAGTTGTGTGGTCAAGCCCAAAAGTTAGGTTTACCAGATGGTTCATGACACCTATCTAGATGAAATCTAAAGCATCAAAAATATTTTCTGCCTCTGTAATACATTCTTGTTTACACCAAAAATAAGATAAGACTAGACAATTCATTTGCAACTTCTGGGTGGAGCTTCCTTTATCTTCAAAGGATCTCTGATTTCTTTCTTTCCATATCGTCGCCAGATACAAGCTAGGCCTCCATTTCTCTTCCTAATTAGCTAACCCACCCTCCCTATCTAAACTAACTATAATTGATGTTACATTCTCTGGCATAGCCCATCTGATGCCCCTGGAGTTGAGGAAAATTTTTCACAATTGGTCGGCCCATTTGCAGTGTAAAAGGAGATGGTGGATTATATCTGCCTGCTCTCCACAAAGATGGCATCTTGAGCATAGCTGAAAACCCCTCCAAGAGAGATTGTCCAGTGTTAGAACTGTCTGCTTAGCCAGTAATTTCCTTAGACTATTTTTAGCTTTTCCAATGCCCCCCATCCCCACCCCAACATTACTTTGTGTAAGCTGATAAAAGATGCTCTAGACAGATGCTAGGGCAAGTAAATTAATCCTTCTCGACTTATGCTTTGGTTCTTTTAGCTTAAGCTTGATTAGATCAGAAACATAAGACCATGGATTCATGAGTATTCAGTCTTCTGAATGGAGTGAGGTCTGGCAGCACCCTCGCAAGGATGTAGGGGATAAAAAGGGATAGGAAGGTGCCTCTAGCAGATTACTCATTCTTGTCCTTTCTTGGCTAGGTCACAGTTAATGGAATATCCAAGGCGTTTTTTGCTTTGGGGAGTCGACCTGTACAACTAAATCCACTAGCAGGTCAGCGAGCTTCTCATCTATGGAATGGACAGCACCTAAATCCAATTCCTAAAGTCCAGCTCTTGCTCATGAACGTGAAGATTTTGTACACACAACTGAAGGATCCAATAACTGACAAGTAAAACTATAAGCTGATGGCCACTCTAACCTGGTACCAGTAATTTGAAAAAAAATGACAAGACATCTAGTGCACTTACTCATTTTTACTTTCAGATAGGCCAACTCAAAGAAGGAAATCAGAGAAGGAAATGCAAAAGGTGTTAGCTGTCCAGATTTGAAGACGAAAGAAATAAATAAGGGTTGCTTTTGATGGTGCAAAATGACTGTCTCTTCATGAAGGGGCAGCCATACAGAGTAGGAAAGGAAGAAAACTGGAGGGAGTTTGTCGTGATGCATGTGTGATAGAGCTCCATAGCTGGAAATCACAGGCTAAGGGTGGATAGATAGGAGGAAACGATGACCTAGAATGAGACCACAAGGGCACTGATATGTAAGTCTATCATGCACTTTCCAGAGGCTGATTGAGCAACCAGTGGCAAGTTAAGATGCAAGAGAGAATAGAACTGGATGCTACTGCATTGTAACTATTAAAAACATGTTGGCTATCCAAGAAAAGCCACAACATAATACAAACAAGATCACTTATGATCTGACAAGGGACTGCAAGCAAACAGGTTTATAATGGAAGTTTTGAATAACATTATGTTTCAACCAATTAAGAATTATCTTTATGTCAGTTCAGCTACTGCAAACTGAAATGCTGATTTCAGTCACTAAATTATTCCAGAAGTATCAAAATCAAAAATCACACAGAGCAGACATTCATTTACACAGATATAAAAAAGTACACCAAGAGTAAAGCAAACATATACATCTTAGACAATATTACTCAAGCTTCAGAATGTTGAAAAACAATAAAACAGCATTTATGGAACTCTATTACCAAACCATTTTAGAACCAAAACTAACATGGAAGGGAGATATTGTGGCATAAGCCAGCTATTGAGAAAAAGACACATACCCCAGCCAAGCATCTTCTGCTCAACTTTTTGGAGTTTCTTCTTCTTGTTCTTGTCTGATTTCTTGGGTATGAACCTCTCCCCTGCAAAGTTAATAAAGGTTTGTCCATATTGATACAATGTTTAATTTGGTAAATATAACAACAAGACAAATAACCAAGTACAATTTGACACAATGCACCAAAGAACATCGGTTTGTTACCTTTTTGCTCAAACTTTGCTGGTGTAACTGTCATAGGAATCTTGTCACCTAGCCGTAAAGGTGCACCATCCAAAATTTTAATGGCTAGATCAACTGAAGGCTCCTATTGCACAAGGTTCCCCAATAAAGATCAAACGCATGGATCACAATTGCAACAAATAACTGCAAACTTCTATAAATAAATACAAACGTCATTTTTGTACTTGAGAAAGAATCATTACCTTAAGATATGTAACAAGTGCATCACCCTTCTTTCTTCCAGTTTCTTTGTCAATATAAATCTTCACTCGAGGCTTTTGCGTTTCTGGGTCCTACAATTTTTATAATAGCTCACCATTAAAATTCTATACTGGTTTGTAAATGCCAAAACAAATGTTTGAATGCCCTATAATCCATATCAAAAGATCACAACTTGACAAGCTAAAATGTATTCTTTAATAAGCATACAGAAGAACATTGCTCACTCCTTTAAGTCATGTGGTGCAACCATCACCATAATGGTTCTTGTAAGACGGATTTAGATTCATTTAATACACTTGACGGATTTAGATTCATTTAATACACAGTGTGCATCAGTAACAAAAATCAGTTAATGGAGGAAAAAGGCAGTCAAGTGATCCAAGCAAAACCAACTAATCAAGGACGATAAATATCATAAGAAGGAACTAAACATCAAATGATCAGGGACTCAGGGTTATCAGTTTCTATTTTTATGACTGTGGTGTCCACGCCAACTCGCATGCACCCCTATAATTCCATCTGTACCTGTTACATCCCACCAGCACAGCTACAGGGTAACTATATCCACCAGTGCTTGAGCAGATGGGAAAAAACAACCTAGTAATTTTTGCCTCCGGAATTGCTTTATTGACCACTAGATGACACCCTTGGGTGCAACAATCAGGGTTATCGGTTGCAAATGTATTAAGTTACTCTATGATGTTTTTAAGCCTTAAGAATGTGACTTCAGTTATTTAATAAGAAACGTTGGAAACACCAACCATAAGACAATATTCATTTGCATATCCATAATGTTTTTGGACTAAGGAAAGTGAAGGCCAGAGTAGCAAAAAAAAATCAGAGCTTGCAATGCATCTTTCGCCGAAATACAGGTAATCTTATGCATTCGCCGAAATACAGGTAATCTTATGCATTCGCCGAAATACAGGTAATCTTATGCAGAAATAAATACAAATGGCCTCGATAGACTAGATTATAAAGGGGGGGAAAACAGAAGTTTCGCACCTCCTTTATGATCCCGCACTTCGAAAAGACTTCGACCACCTATAATGATATCCACATTAGTATACCAATAATAAAGAAGTCATAAAATGTTGCACTTCTCACAGATGTACAGGAACATACAACAAATTTGTTAACTACCTCGTCAACAGTGACATCTTCAGGCAACCCTGTAATATAGACATGAGTATTTACTTTTAATTCGAACCAGCTGTCTGGAGGTTTATTCGCTTCCTGCGCAGGCAATAGAAAAAGAAAGGTGTGAGAGGTATGGTTAGGAAAAGGAAAGAAGGCACACAGAATAATGCCTGCTCATCGCAGGGAAAAATGGAAATATGCACATCATAACAAATGAAAAGCAGCCGATTAGTTTACAATCTTTTTATATCTAATAATAAAAAAAGAAGATGAGACCTGAATCCAGACAACAAAAAAAAGGGCAGAAGTAACCTTTGACCGGGAGAAAAATAAAGTTGAGTGAATAACCTTCTTTTCAGCATCTTTTTCAGGCAGTTTTCTCTTGCCATTAGCTGCTGCAGTTTCAGTTGAATCTGTAGCATTCTTATCAGCTTCACTGTTATCCGTGTTCTTGTTCTCATTTCCAGAAGAAACGTCATTGGGAAATGTAGGGAAAAGTTCCTCCTCTTCCGCATAAGTCATATCTTCTAGCCGATAGTCGGTTTTATCGGCTGGATCTTCCTATAGAACCGCATTTGATCAAGACACTTTCCAAAACAAATAAATAAAGGAACAGAAGTACAAGTCACAAGATGTACTCTTTCTTCTTCTTTTGTTTCATTTTTTTGAAATTATTGATAAAGAACAATACGAAGGATGCAGCACCACGCATAATTATTAGATTAATTAAAAAAAGTGCTTTTGTATTTCTTTTCTGTTTTATTTTTTACTTTTTTTCATAACCGTGTGTTCCGGACTAACTTTCACACGCCTCGACTAATTCAACAGATACGTGTCACCTCCCACCAAGGGTACCAGGAAACTTTGTCCACCTCCACCAAAGCTAGGACAGATGGAAAGAGATCACCTAGTATTCTTTTACCCTGCCTGGATTTAAACATGAGACCTCGTGGTTCTCAACCCGTGTCATTGACCACTAGGTTACACCTTCGGGCGGTTTTTCTTTTCTGTTTTAAATTTAAATGACCCACATACTTCTTTTAAATCACAAAGTTAAACTTCTGAGACACGAGCAAACAAAGAAGACAGCTAGAAGTAATATATTACCTGAGGTACCCACACTTTAAGAGCTTTATCCCATTTGTACCTAGTTCCATCATCATCAGTGAACTCATCTTCACCATCTGGAGGAGTTGAAGGCCTTTGAACCTCATCGACTGCTTGCTCGCTCTCTGCCTCTTTCACTTCCTGCTGAAACTTTTCATACTCATCCAATGGATCATTAGAAGTCAAAGAAACTGCAAAAACAGGTAAAAGACGTCTCAGCCAAATGCAACATAGTGTGAAGTTATTACTTTTCCACAGGTTCATTTCTTAAGGGATGAATAGTTCACCTGAATTTGCACCACCAGTGCTCTGGTCAGGTACATCAGTCAGCAACCCAGGAATCGAGCAAAGTGGTTGCCA
This sequence comes from Solanum rostratum, assembly GCA_029948455.1. Classification (NCBI taxonomy): domain Eukaryota; kingdom Viridiplantae; phylum Streptophyta; class Magnoliopsida; order Solanales; family Solanaceae; genus Solanum; species Solanum rostratum. The sequence continues at coordinate 2,768,022 of CM057053.1, read as the reverse complement.
TTCACTCCTTCCTGCGGACCATGTTAGTGTACTCTCCAGTAGGTATCCAGCAGAGTAGTGCTCTGTCCATGTCAACAAAACAAGCTTAAAAATCTCCTAATACAATCTGAACATCATACAGCTGAATACAATTGTTCAATATAAGGGCTAATAGTTATGGGTGCACTGGAATTTTATAAACATAAAGAAACAACGACAACAAAAAAGAGAGGCAGAAGGCACTCAGAACACAAATGAACACCTAAATAAATGAAGAAAACCATCAAAAACGAATTCCTCCAATTTAAACAAAGAAATCACTATTATCAGTTCATCTCGATAAGAAATCATTCAATAAGAGATGGTAAAATGTTTTACATATACTCATTGAACAGTGCAAGTATAGAAACTCACCACGCAATTCAGATATTGTATATGGGCCTAGTTGCTGCTGATCTTGCGCAAGCACATACCAACCCAATTCAGTGCTCACTCCAGAAGTTGTATACGAACTACTGTTGCCTTCGCCTACAACAGAAATACAAGAATCAAACTTCTTTTCTTCACCCTATGAAGCACCCAGCATGCATATTTGCACAATTCAAACATAATGCATTCACATCACCAAGAATGCCCCAACCCTCATAAGAGAGGCAACATGAAAAGCAGCGCATAATGAAAACTCATACTAGTTTCTAAAAATTTAAAAGATTTGAATTTGAGAGTACTTCAAAAAGTAAGCTTGAGATGCAAATTCAGCCAAACACGAAGACATCTTGAGAAACTCAAAAACTGTGTTTGCAAACTCAAAACTTCAAAAACTTCAACAAACGTCACATAAGAGTGTACAACAACAACAATATACCCAGTGTACACATACTGGTTGAACAGAAAAACAGTATCCGCAATCACAATTTATAAACTGCTTCCCCTCCAAAAGAAATGAGAAAATCATTCGACCCATTTGAAATTATAATATGATACTCGAAACCCATCTCCTAAAATACAGAAATAACACAAATACATAAGCATATAACTCAATAAACATAAGTACACACATACTGGGTTTGAAAAAAAAAAGAAATCAATTTGCAGATATAGAGATTTTAACTGACCCGTATAATACTGTTGTTGTAATTGTTCTTGTTGAGGAAGATAATCTTGAGAAGCATTCATTGATGCCATTGAATTTGCTTCGCTCCAGTTTTCTAGTAGCTTCTTCTTTGTGCTGGTGCCTCCTCTTCGTCAAAAAATTTGCAGGAATTGCAAAAAGAGAGAGTCAAATGTGAATTCGGGTCGGGTCTTTGAAAATCGGTTCAAATAATTCAAATTTTATGGGTTTTAAGGTTGATCAACAAACATCGTGAACAAGTAAATATATATTAGTTAATTAGTTAATATAATTATAATTAAAATTAATTACGGCTCATATTAAAAACCTAGTTGTAATTATAACTTAAGTTTTATATAATTTGCGTGATTTATACTGTGCGGAAATCAAATTGTATAATGAATTACACAAACATCGTAAACGAATTGTATAACAAAATACACAATCACTATACAAAAATCGTGAATTGCATAGTGAAGTGTACAAAACGTATATAAATATTGCGCAAATTATACAAATGCTGTTATAACTATATAAGTATAAACATACAATACATGTATTGTATGGATATTTCATGTTAATAATATAAATTTTGTACCGTTACACGATTTAACATGGTAATATTTGAAATAAATATTGATAGTATAAAAACGTATTACAATATAATGTTGTATGAAGATTAGAGCTTATAGTACAAATTATTCGTCTAAATTGTTATCACTTACAAAATCATACTGTGATTTATTACTTATTTGTTTTGGTACTAATTAATAAATTGATATCATATATAGTCTAAAAATACTATTTACTTGTACTTGGTAGTTAGTAAGACTCGTAAAACCTAGCGAAAGAAATCATTGATTCTTGCATCAAGATAGATTATCTATATCACATTTCTTGAGCTCGAAGTGTGACCCATCTCTGCATCATGTTAACCTAGAATGTTTTGTAAATATTGTCGCTCTTTTTATAATTGAATTTTCAAAATAGATAAGTTTAATTTTTTTGTTGTTGTTGAATATTATTTTTTCATCGAGATATAACTTTTAATATTTTAGATGATTTTGGTACCTCATTTGTATTCTGAGTAAATTCACGAAAAAAATACCTAAAATACCCTCGAACTATTAAAAATGGTAGAAAGGTCGACCCGCAATTCCAACCCGACCTGCCAATGTAATACCCTAAACCCTGGCTTTAATGGCTTCTTCATCACTTCCCTCATCACACTATTTTTGTATGATCAAAGATGAGCTGCAGAACGACGACGTTTTGGACCCGAATACTCCGCAATGAGCTGCGGTTCATCAGTAGTAAGCCACCATCTTCCGCCGCCGGCGTAGCAAAGGAACCACTTTTCCGGCACCCATTTCCGCCGCATTCCGTACTAACCCCTCGTTTCTTCTCAACGGCGTCTTCCAACCGGACATCGTCAGCGGAGAGGGTAATTCAACAGTTGTTGTTTGAGGTGGAAAGGGATAAGCAAAAGGAAAAGGAAGATAGAATTAAGAAAGGATTAGATACAGCTGATATTGATGCTGAGGAGAATGAGGATTTTATGGGTGTTGGTCCGTTGATCGAGAAGCTTGAGAAGAAGAAGCTGAAGGAGGAAAAAGTTAGCTTTTTTGATGAGCCTACTGATTCGGATTCAGAAGATGATGATGAGAGATGGACTCCTGATGCTATTAATAAACGATGGGAAGTTTTTGATAAGAAGTTTAAACGACATGAAGAGCTCCTCAAGAACTTCACTGATGCAGGTACTATGATTTCATTGTCATCAAATGACATTAATGGTTATAGAAAAATGGGAAAGATTTTGATTTCCCCTCACGAGTCCTTTGGTTGCTAGTAAAGAGACCCCGTAATAGTTTTTGGATAAGTTGTATAATGTTTGGTAGTTAGTTAGAAAGTAAATTATGCATTTGGTTTGCAATTTAGAAACACTTTTAACTAATACATGTATAACTTATGAGCAAATTTGTTTGATATCTTATGCGGGTAAAAAAATTGTAATAATTGAAATTTTCATTACTAATGTCTTCATAATTCTATTCGGCTACCAAACGACCCCTAAATGCTTATTGGCTTAGTTACATCCTAAGAAAAATGACATAGGAGAGAAGGCACAAAATAATGCTAGTTTATCAACACATAGAAAGCTCAATAATTGATGGGATTGAAAAGTTAGCCTCAGGTTTCTGTTGTTGTTTATAGGATGGAGGTGGGTAGTATGGCTATAACGTCTGTTACTCTTAGTTATTGTAAGTGTTATTGTGGAGAAGTTTTGGTTCGGGTTTATTAGATGGGTGGAATATGTATGGAAAAAAAGCATACTGTTAGAATTATGTTTGTCTGTGCGTATGTATGTGAAGTTCAACTATGTGAACTGATTTGCAAAACCAATTGAAAGCATTTTGTTGTCGAATTGGAATTGACGAATTATGGAAGTTTTGACCAGAGACACTTGATGATGCATACAAATGGATGAATAGAATTGACAAGTTTGAGCAAAAGCATTTCCGGCTGAGACCAGAGTATCGGGTGATTGGTGAGCTGATGAACCGCCTTAAAGTGTCTGAGGGTAAGGAAAAATTTCTTCTGCAGCAGAAGATAAATAGGGCCATGCGAATGGTGCAGTGGAGGGAAGCTTATGATCCCAATGACCCGGAGAATTATGGAATCATTCAACATGAGCAGGTGGGACCCTCTGTAGATCTTTTAGAACATGCTGGCTTTGAAAAGGAAAAGGGGGTGATTCAAGGAGCAGATGACGATGACGACATAGAGTTTGATGACATGAAAGAGAAGGATGATATATTGTTAGAGAAGCTCAATGCCATTGACAGGAAACTCGAAGAAAAACTCGCTGAATTGGACCACACCTTTGGGAAAAGGGGTAAGCTTTTAGAAGAGGAAATCAGAGATCTTGCTGAAGAGAGGAACTCGTTGACAGAGAAGAAAAGAAGACCTCTGTACAGAAAAGTAAGCACCAACTCTACCCTGTTCACTTAGACCTGGATAAGTCTCACAAATTTTCTTGTTTCTGAATTTGGATTATTAAGCATTCCTTGTCATGGCATGCATTGTTTTGTCATCATCTTACAAATGTCCTACATACTAAAAATTGCTGTAAGATTCGACCAGCAGTGCTACAACGTTCTGAATTAGATTTTAAATTTGATTTGTCTTGTTTCACTGTGTCAGAGATTTTTCTTGCAGTATGAAACTTTCCACTCCATTCCTTTTCTTGAAATTTCATCCCTTCTTGAGCCTCAGGTTGTTTTTCTAGGAAGTACCGGGCTGATGGATTTCTCGAAAATAAAATATGTTTTCTTGCGTATTTCATTAAATAGAAAAAAGACAATTTGAAATGAGATGAAAGCATTGGTTTTGCTTTCTTGCTAATGGGACTTAACTTTTGGGGAAGTCGTTTTAGGTGGAAAATTCTAATGTTTATCCTGCAAATTTTCTGTTTATAAAATGAGAAGTTACAAGAAGCATGTTGTTGGTGCCAAATACTTTGAGACCAGACTCATACACCAAGTTCACATGTTTGATCGCTTCATAGCACATAGAAGGAATAGCTTTTGACTAATCACTTTTCTGAAAAGACCTAAGCTTCTTGGTTTTAATTTCCCTGGATGGCTTCTTTGAAATGATTGTGGTTTTTCTTTTGCAGGAAATTTGACACTGCTAGTGATAATTTTTTTTAGTTGTGTTCTTTATTCTGTTAGAGGAGCAGGTTCATATTAAAAATCAATGTAATTTTGATAGAATTTGCTGGAGTTCTGGCAAGTAATAAAATTTTCCTAAGCTGTACTGCAAGAAAGAGGATCTTATTAGTTAAAGGTTAGACCTCAATCTGCTGGCAGGAAATGGAAGCATGCTATATCTTGCTCGTCCATGCATTGGTCAAAAACTCATAACTCTGGTAGATCAGTCTATAGCTGAAAAGGTTCCCCAGTTTTTGTTCAGGGGAAAAAGGTGCTTGTCTTCCCTCTTCCCATGTTAGTACTAGGTAGGAGACCTTTTCGTTGAGATGCTGCTATCTAGTGCATCTTGACATTCTTCTTTCTGATAAACCAAAAAGCAAATCTGAAATGTCCCTACCCAAAAAGTGAAAAATAGAATAAGGACGATAGAGTGGAGTTGGCACGAAATGAACTAATCAATCTCATTCTTGGCCAATGATCCCAAAACATTTCATTATGAGAAAGAAAAACTGGGTGATTCCAGGTACTGAGAACTTGTAAATTTGCTAATAATTCGGTACTAAGACCCTCATGTTAAGTGGGAACCATGTTTCCTCATTTGCATAGACCATTTGTTTCTGTATTGAGGATTAATATGACTGAATCAACTCAAGAATGTTTACATAAATAAAATATAACACCATGAGGACATGTTTAGGATTATTAAGGTTATATATTCTAAGTTATTTCGTAAATATATGTTTCACTGAATTGGGTGTCATCATTCTTTCATTTTAACTTATTATTTCTTCATGATGGCAGGGATTTGATGTGAAACTCATTAATGTCAATAGGACATGTAAGGTTACTAAGGTAATGCAGCTATTGAATGGATTTTTCATTCTTCTTTGATGGAGCTTGAATGAGCTATTTCACAAATTTTGGCTGAAATGTGATACAGGGGGGACAAGTTGTCAAGTATACTGCTTTGTTGGCTTGTGGTAACTATCATGGGGTTGTTGGTTTTGCAAAAGCAAAAGGTCCAGCTATTCCCATTGCCCTGCAAAAGGTACATGATTCTGTTTATTGTTTGACCATGGCATTTATCATGCGCTTCATTTTTGTCAATTTCTTGGCTGAATGATTCTGTGTGAAAAGAAGCCTTTTTTGCCTCTGTCTCTCTCCTAAGGAGACTTTTACGTCTTTCAGCAAGTCTGCTAAAACAAGAATTCTATTTATTAAAATAAATAAATTCTGCAGGCATATGAGAAATGCTTCCAGAACCTACATTATGTTGAACGGCATGAGGAACATACAATCTCACATGCAGTTCAAACAAACTACAAGAAGACCAAGGTACCAACTATTCTAAAATGTTTTTTTGTGTTTTTTGTTGATAATTTTCATTTGCTCGTACACAGAAAATCCATAATGACTTTCTGCTTATGCCTACTTAAAAAAAGAATAATCTTGGTTTTCTGTATATAGGTAAAGTTTCCTTATTTTTAAAAAAATATTTTTTTTACAACTCTTTGGTCTTGAACCTTTGCTTACTTGCACCTCTATTCAGGTATATCTGTGGCCTGCTCCTACTCAAACAGGGATGAAAGCAGGTAGAACTGTCCAAACAATTTTGCATTTAGCAGGGTTCAGGAATGTGAAATCGAAGGTACTATATTATAGTTCTGATCAAGCAGGTCATGTAACATTGAAATAGATATCTTGACATTCAGAACCATCGTTATAACATCATATTTTGGCAGGTTGTTGGCTCAAGGAATCCACATAATACAGTTAAGGCTCTTTTCAAAGCTCTAAATGCGGTAAGTCCATGATTTGCTTGTGTATTGGTGCTACTCTCCATTCTGCTCCCTTTCATTGTTCTCTGAAATTTGACTTCTTCCTGATTATTTTTGGATTAGATTGAGACACCCAAGGATGTTGAAGAAAAGTTCGGGCGAACTGTTGTCGAGTCCTACTTATTGTAATAGGCATACTCAACGTTTCTGTGGTTTTTCTTCACACCTTCTTCATCATAGCAGGTAAGAACTCGTTAGTGTCCCGTGGTTGACATATTTCCCATTTGTTCCTTGTCCTCCTCATACCACCATCCACAGATTGAGATTCTTCTGAAATTCATTGTAGTAGTTGGAAAATAGTTATGTATATAAATATGTTCAATGACTAAGTGTATCTAATCTTGATATATTTACTAATCTGGCATTTTGAGGTTGAAAGTTTGGGCTAATTAGCTGTTTGTCTTGTTTTGGCAGAGAACAAACCAAGGAGAGGTCAAAGACATTAGGGCATCAATGGATTGGCTGTCTTTTTTCGTAACCTTGTTAAACTTATTTCTTTTACCCTTCCTTTTGGTGATTTTATTCTTGGCTTTGGTTGTTGATGTAGTGTTACAAAGTAGGTGATGATTTCTTGTAAACCATGGTAGTATTTTTGTTTTTAATTTTTTCCAATTTCAGTTTGGATTACTTCACAAGATTGAATGGCCAATTCTCCTCCGAATGTTGATTTGTTTGTTCTCCAAGAATGTTGAGCCATGAAGATACAACGTATATGCAGCCCATTGTACTAATCGAGTCGTTCATTATAGTTTTAAAATGAAATAAAACCATTTTCTAATGATTTTCTGTATATTGATTTAAATATGCGTAGAATTTGTCTCGTATGCACTTAAAGAATAGTGGCTTGTGTGCGAGAAATTTTGGTTGGAACTCTTTTGAATCCTTGGGTTGTTTGTGTTCCTTTGAGAACATATTCTCTTTTACAATTATGATACAAGAACATAAATAATCGATATTGACAATTTGAAATTGCACATTATCCCTTTTTTGCGATGAACGATATAATATTTAACATTCAAAACACAAGATGGGTTTTGTTGAGATGTTTTCTTGTCTCTATAATTTTTCTCCATGCAGACTAGGAGGAGGTGATTTTGACTTTTAAGTTTTAAGTCTTTTTTAATTTTTAGAGTTGTTTGGCAAAGATGCAAAGTACTTTCAAGCTCTTCATTTTAGATTAAAAAGGTACAAAAAAGCTCATCTACTTTTGACTTTTAGTTACTTGGGAAAAACTTATCCAAACACTCCCTAAATTCACTAACTCTACTTCTTAAAGTTAAGTTGAAATATGCATCTTAACGACACTATTTGTTATGTATTCCCTTGGTCTATTTTTACTTATTCACTATGCTAAAAATAGACGTCCAGCAATACTTGTCAACTTTATCAAATAAAAATATAATTTTTCACTTAAATTTTAATTTGTCCTTATCATTAATTATAATCATTTTTCCATTACATTTTCAAGACATGATTTGATAAAATTATCTAATGCTTCTTAATCTATGTGCTAAATCAATAGTGGATACTCCTTCCGTCCTATATTATATGAACACTTTCCATTTTACACGATTACTAAGAAATCATTAATATACTAGTGAACCTTACCATTTTACCCTTTATTTACATCAATGTACATTAAATTAAGTTAGAAAAAATCGTTAATACACTATTAATGATAAGGGTAAAATGGAAAAGATAATTAATTCTACTCTAATTTAATAAGTGTCCATATAATATGAGACAAATATTTATAGAAACATGCCATATAATATGGGATAGAAAGAGTAACTATTATCGAAGGAAGGGGAGTAACATTTTGAAAGAAGATTTACGCATGATCATTCACGACATATCAACATCAATCAAATTATATTCATCTAAATATCAGCATAAATTCATTGGACTTCTAATATTTTCTATTTAAAATTGATGAACTTAAATTAAAAAAATCACATATTTCGCTCTAATAACTAATATAGACCTACCATCACTGAACCTTCTAATATCTTCAACCAAATCGCCTATTTCCACTTCCTTGGCCCATAAAATCCAACCAGGCCTCATCCAACCCCGCTGGAACCCATGGACCTCTTGCCGCACCTCTTGCGGACCCCCTCATATGATTTTTCGGGAAACTTGCACCGGAACCCCATGCAGCTCCTGAATACGTTGGCTAACACCCACAAAGTTGAGCCGAAATCGCCTGTTTCCACTTCCTTGGCCCATAAAATCCAACCAGGCCTCATCCAACCCCGCCAGGACCCATGGACCTCTTGCCGCGCCTCTTGCGGACCCCCTCGTATAATTTTTTGGGAAACTTGCGCCGGAACCCCATGCAGCCCCTGAATCTGTGGACTAACACCCACAGAAATGAGCCCAAATCGCCTGTTTCCACTTCCTTGGCCCATAAAATCCAACCAGGCCTCATCCAACCCCGCCAGGACCCATGGACCTCTTGCGCGCCTCTTGCGGACCCCCTCATATGATTTTTCGGGAAACTTGCGCCGGAACCCCATGCAGCGCCAGAATCTGTGGGCTAACACCCACAGAAATGAGCCGAAATCGCCTGTTTCCACTTCCTTGGCCCATAACCAACCAGACCTCATCCAACCTCGCCGGGACCCGTAGACCACTTGCCGCGCCTCTTGCGGACCCCCTCGTATGATTTTTTGGGAAACTTGCCCCGGAACCCCATGCAGCACCAGAATCCGTGGGCTAACACCCACAGAAATGAGCCCAGATCGCCTATTTCCACTTTCTTGGCCCATAAAATCCAACCAGGCCTCATCTAACCCCGCCGGGACCTATGGACCTCTTGCTGCGCCTCATGCGGACCCCCTCGTATGATTTTTCGGGAAACTTGCGCCGGAACTCCATGCAGCGCCAGAATCCGTGGGCTAACACCCACAGAAATGAGCCGAAATTGCCTGTTTCCACTTCCTTGGCCCATAAAATCCAACCAGGCCTCATCCAACCCCGCTGGGACCTATGGACCTCTTGCCGCGCCTCTTGCGGACCCCCTCGTATGATTTTTCGGGAAACTTGCATCGGAACCCCATGCAGCGCCATAATCCGTGGGCTAACACTCACAGAAATGAGCCCAAATCGCCTGTTTCAACTTCCTTGGCCCATATAATCCAACCAGGCCTCATCCAACCCCGTCGGGACCCGTGGACCTCTTGCCGCGCCTCTTGCAGACTCCCTCGTATGATTTTTCGGGAAACTTGCGCCGGAACCCCATGCAGCCCCTAAATCCGTGGGCTAACACCCACAGAAATGAGCCCAAATCGCCTGTTTCCACTTCCTTGGCCCATAAATTCCAACCAGGCCTCATCCAACCCCGCCGGTACCCATGGACCTCTTGCCGCGCCTCTTGCGTACCCCTCGTATGTTTTTTTGGGAAACTTGTGTCGGAACCCCATGCAGCGCCAGAATCCGTGGGCTAACACACACAGAAATGAGCCCAAATCGCCTGTTTCCACTTCCTTGGCCCATAAAATCCAACTAGGCCTCATCCAACCCCGCTAGGACCCATGGAACTCTTTCCGCGCCTCTTGCAGACCCCCTCGTATGATTTTTAGGGAAACTTGCGCCGGAACCCCATGCAGCACCAGAATCCATGGGCTAACACCCACAGAAATGAGCCCAAATCGCCTGTTTCCACTTCCTTGGCCCATAAAATCCAACCAGGCCTCATCCAACCCCGTTGGGACCCATGGACCTCTTGCCGCGCCTCTTGCGGACCCCCTCGTATGATTTTTTGGGAAACTTGCACCGGAACCCAATGCAGCCCCTGAATCCGTGGGCTAACACCCACAGAAATGAGCCCAAATTGCCTGTTTCCACTTCCTTGGCCCATAAAATCCAACCAGGCCTCATCCAACTCCGCTGGGACCCATGGACATCTTGCCATGCCTCTTGCAGACCCGCTCGTATGATTTTTTGGGAAACTTGCGCCGGAACCCCATGCAACCCCGGAATCTGTGGGCTAACACCCGCAGAAATGAGCCCAAATCGCCTGTTTCCACTTCCTTTGCCCATCAAATCTAACCAGGCCTCATACAACCCCGCCGGGACCCATGGACCTCTTGCCGCGCCTCTTGCGGACCCCCTCGTATGATTTTTAGGGAAACTTGCGCCGGAACCCCGTGCAGCGCCAGAATCCGTGAGCTAACACCCACAGAAATGAGCCCAAATCGCCTGTTTCCACTTCCTTGGCCCATAAAATCCAACCAGGCCTCATCCAACCCTGTCGGGACCTATGGACCTCTTGTCGCGCCTCTTGCAGACCCCCTCGTATGATTTTTTGCGAAACTTGGGCCGGAACCTCATGCAGCCCCTGAATCCGTGGGCTAACACCCACAGAAATAAGCCTAAATCGCCTGTTTCCAGTTCCTTGGCCCATAAAATCCAACCAGGCCTCATCCAACCGTGTCGGAACCCATGGACCTCTTGCCGCGCCACTTGCGGACCCCCTCGTATGATGTTTCGGGAAACTTGTGCCGGAACCCCATGCAGCGCCAGAATCCGTGGGCTGACACTCACAGAAATGAGCCCAAATCGCCTTTTTCCACTTCCTTGGCCCATAAAATCCAAACAGGCCTTATCCAACTCCGCTAGGACCCATGGATCTCTTGCCGCGCCTCTTGCGGACCCCCTCGTATGATTATTCGGGAAACTTGCACCAGAACCCAATGCAGCCCCTGAATTCGTGGGCTAATACCCACAGAAATGAGCCCAAATCGCATGTTTCCACTTCCTTGGCCCATAAAATCCAACCAGGCCTCATCCAACCCCGCCGGGACCCATGGACATCTTGCCACGCCTCTTGCGGACCCCCTCGTATGAGTTTTCAAGAAACTTGTGCCGGAACCCCATGCAGCGCCAGAATCCGTAGGTTAACACCCACAGAAATGAGCACCCACAGAAATGAGCCCAAATCGCCTGTTTCCACTTCCTTGGCCCATAAAATCCAACCAGGCCTCATCCAACCCCTCCGGGACCCATGGACCTCTCGCTGCGCCTCTTGCGGACCCCCTCGTATAATTTTTTGGGGAACTTGAACCGGAACCCCATGCATCCCCTGAATCCGTGGGCTAACACCCACAGAAATGAGCCAAAATCACCTGTTTCCACTTCCTTGGCCAATAAAATCAAACCAGGGCTCATCCAACCCCGCCGGGACCCATGGACATCTTGCCGCGCCTCTTGCGGACCCCTTCGTATGATAGTTTGGGTAACTTTTGCCGGAACCCCATGCAACGCCAGAATCCGTGGGCTAACACCTACAGAAATGAGCCCAAATCGCCTGTTTCCACTTCCTTGGCCCATAAAATCCAACCAGGCCTCACCCAACCCCGCCGGGACCAATGGACCTCTTGCCGCGCCTCTTGCGAACCCCCTCGTACTATTTTTCTGGAAACTTGCGCCGGAACCCCATGTAGCCCCTGAATCCGTGGGCTAACACCCACAGAAATGAGCCGAAATCGCCTGTTTCCACTTCCTTGGCCCATAAAATCCAACCAGGCCTCATCCAACCCTGCCGGGACCCATGGACCTCATGCCACGCCTCTTGCGGACCCCCTCGTATGCTTTTTTGGGAAACTTGCCCGGGAACCCCATGCAGCCCCTGAATCCGTGGGCTAACACCCACATAAATGAGCCCAAATCGCCTGTTTCCACTACCTTGGCCCATAAAATCCAACAAGGCCTCATCCAACCCCGCCGGGACCTCTGGACCTCTTGCCGCGCCTCTTGCGGACACCCTCGTATGATTTTTCGGGAAACTGGCGCCGGAAGCCCATGTAGCGCCAGAATCCGTGGGCAAACACCCACAGAAATGAGCCGAAATCGCCTGTTTCCACTTCCTTGGCCCATAAAATCCAACAAGGCCTCATACAACCCCACTGGGACCCATGGACCTCTTGCCGCCCCTCTTGCGGACCCCCTCGTATGATTTTTTGGGAAACTTGCGGCGGACCCCATGCATCCCCTGAATCCGTGGGCTAACACCCACAAAAATGAGCCCAAATCGCTTGTTTCCACTTCCTTGGCCCATAAAGTCTAACCAGGCCTCTTCCAACCCCGCCGGGGCCCATGGACCTCTTGCCGCGCCTCTTTCGGACCCCATCGTATGATTTTTTGGGAAACTTATGCCAGAACCTCATGCAACACCAGAATTCGTGGGCTAATACCCACAGAAATGAGCCCAAATCGCCTGTTCCCACTTCCTTGGCCCATAAAATACAACCAGGCCTTATCCAACCCCGCCGGGACCCATGGACATCTTGCCGCGCCTCTTGTAGACCCCCTCGTATGATAGTTTGGGAAACTTTTGCCGGAACCCCATGCAACGCCAGAATCCGTGGGCTAACACCTACAGAAATGAGCCCAAATCGCCTGTTTCCACTTCCTTGGCCCATAAAATCCAACCAGGACTCACCCAACCCCGCCGGGACCCATGGACCTCTTGTCGCGCCTCTTACGAACCCCCTCGTACTATTTTTCTGGAAACTTGCGCCGGAACCCCATGTAGCCCCTGAATCCGTGGGCTAACACCCACAGAAATGAGCCGAAATCGCCTGTTTCCACTTCCTTGGCCCATAAAATCCAACCAGGCCTTATCCAACCCTGCCAGGACCCATGGACCTCATGCCACGCCTCTTGCGGACCCCCTCGTATGCTTTTTTGGGAAACTTGCCCCGGAACCCCATGCAGCCCCTGAATCCGTGGGCTAACACCCACATAAATGAGCCTAAATCGTCTGTTTCCACTACCTTGGCCCATAAAATCCAACAAGGCCTCATCCAACCCCGCCGGGACCTCTGGACCTCTTGCCGCGCCTCTTGCGGACACCCTCGTATGATTTTTCGGGAAACTGGCGCCGGAACCCCATGTAGCGCTAGAATCCGTGGGCTAACACCCACAGAAATGAGCCGAAATCGCGTGTTTCCAATTCCTTGGCCCATAAAATCCAACAAGGCCTCATACAACCCCACTGGGACCCATGGACCTCTTGCCGCCCCTCTTGCGGACCCCCTCGTATGATTTTTTGGGAAACTTGCGGCGGAACCCCATGCAGCCCCTGAATCCGTGGGCTAACACCCACAAAAATGAGCCCAAATCGCTTGTTTCCACTTCCTTGGCCCATAAAGTCTAACCAGGCCTCTTCCAACCCCACCGGGGCCCATGGACCTCTTGCCGCGCCTCTTTCGGACCCCATCGTATGATTTTTTGGGAAACTTGCGCCAGAACCACATGCAACACCAAAATTCGTGGGCTAACACCCACAGAAATGAGCCCAAATCGCCTGTTCCCACTTCCTTGGCCCAAAAAATACAACCAGGCCTTATCTAACCCCGCCGAGACCCATGGACCTCTTGCCGCACCTCCTGCAGACCCCCTCGTATGATTTTTGGGGAAACTTGCGTCGGAACCCCATGCAGCCCCTGAATCTGTGGGCTAACACCCAGAAATGAGCCCAAATCGCCTGTTTCCACTTCCCTTGCCCACAAAATCCAACAAGGCCTCATCCAACCCCGCCGGGACCCAAGAACCTCTTGCCGCGCCTCTTGCGGACCCCCTTGAATGATTTTTCGGAAAACTTGCGCCGTAACCCCATGCAGCGCCAGAATCCGTGGGCTAACACCCACAGAAATGAGCCCAAATCGCCTCTTTCCACTTCCTTGGCCCATAAAATACAACCAGGCCTCATCCAACCCCGCCGGGACCCATGGACCTCTTGCGGACCCCCTCGTATGATTTTTCGGGAAACTTGCGCCGGAACCCCATGCAGCCCCTGAATCCGTGGGCTAACACCCACAGAAATGAGCCCAAATCGTATGTTTCCACTTCTTTGGCCCATAAAATCCAACCAGGCCTAATCCAACCCCGCCGGGACCCATGGACCTCTTGCCGCGCCTCTTATGGACCCCTTCATCTGATTTTTCTGGAAATTTTCGCCGGAACCACATGTAGCGCCAGGATCCGTGGGCTAACACCCTAAAAAATGAGCCCAAATCGTCTGTTTCCACTTCCTTGGCCCATAAAATCAAACAAGGCCTTATCTAACCCCGCCGGGACCCATGGACCTCTTGCCTCTTGCGGACCCCCTCATATGATATTTTGTGAAACTTGCGCCGGAACCCCATGCAGCCCCTGAATTCGTGGGCTAAAACCCACAGAAATGAGCTCAAATCGCCTGTTTCCACTTCCTTGGCCCATAAAATCCAACCAGGCCTCATCCAACCCCGCCGGGACCCATGGACCTCTTGCCGCACCTCTTGTGGACCCCTTAGTATGATTTTTCGGGAAACTTGCGCCGGAACCCCATGCAGCGCCAGAATCCGTGGGCTAACATCCACAGAAATGGTCCCAAATCGCCTGTTTCCACTTCCTTGGCCCATAAAATCAAACAAGGCCTCATCCAACACCGTCCGGACCCAAGGAAATCTTGCTACGCCTCTTGTGGACCCCCTCGTATGATTTTTTGGGAAACTTGCACCGGAACCCCATGCAGCCCCTGAATTCGTGGGCTAACACCCACAGAAATGAGCCCAAATCGCATGTTTCCACTTCCTTAGCCCATAAAATCCAACCAGGCCTAATCCAACCTTGCCGGCAACCATGGACCTCTTGCCGACCCCCTCGTATAAGTTTTCGGGAAACTTGCGCCGGAACCCCATGCAGCGCCATAATCCGTGGGCTAACACCCACAGAAATGAGCCCAAATCGCCTGTTTCCACTTCCTTGGCCCATAAAATCCAATCTGGCCTTATACAACCCCGCCGGGACCCACGGACATCTTTCCGCGCCTTTTGTGGACTCCCTCGTATGATTTTTCAGGAAACTTGCACCGGAACCCCATGCAGCCCCTGAATCCGTGGGCTAACACCCACAGAAATGAGCCCAAATTGCCTGTTTCCACATCCTTGGCCCATAAAATTCAACCAGGCCTCATCCAACCCCGCCGGGACCCATGGACCTCTTGTCGTGCCCCTTCGGACCCCGTCGTATGATTTTTTGGGAAACTTGCGCCGGAACTCCATGCAGCCCCTGAATCCGTTGGCTAACACCCACAGAAATGAGCCTAAATCGCCTATTTCCACTTCCTTGGCCCATAAAATCAAACCAGGCCTCATCCAACCCCGTCGGGACCCATGGACCTCTTGCCGTGCCTCTTGCAGACCCCTTCGTATGATTTTTCGGGAAACTTGCGCTGGAACCCCATGCAGCCCCTGAATCCGTGGGCTAACACCCACAGAAATGAGCCCAAATCGCCTGTTTCCACTTCCTTGGCCCATAAAATTCAACCAGGCCTCATCCAACCCCGTTGGGACCCATGGACCTCTTGTCGCGCCTCTTGCGGACCCCCTCGTATGATTTTTAGGGAAACTTGCGTCGGAACCCCATGCAGCGCCATAATCCGTGGGCTAACACCCACAGAAATGAGCCCAAATCGCCTATTTCCACTTCCTTGGCCCATAAAATCTTACCAGGCCTCTTCCAACCCCGCCGGGACCCATGGACCTCTTGCCGCGCCTCTTGCGGACCCTCTCGTATGATTTTTTGGGAAACATGCACAGGAACCCATGCAACGCCTGAATCCGTGGGCTAACACCCACAGAAATAAGCCCAAATCGCATGTTTCCACTTCCCTGGACCACAAAATCCAACAAGGCCTCATCCAACCCCGTCAGAACCCATGGACCTCTTGCCACGCCTCTTGCGGACCCCCTCGTATGACTTTTCGGAAAACTTGCGCCGAAAACCCATGCAGCGCCAGAATCCGTGGGCTAACACCCACAGAAATGAGCCCAAATCGCTTGATTCCACTTCCTTGGCCCATAAAATCCAACCAGGCCTCTTCCAACCCCGCCGGGACACATGGACCTCTTGTCGCGCCTCTTGTGGACCCCCTCTTATGAGTTTTCGGGAAACTTGCGCCGGAACCCCATGCAGCGCCAGAATCCGTGGGCTAACACCCACAGAAATGAGCCCAAATCGCCTGTTTCCATTTCCTTGGCCCATAAAACCCAACCAGGCCTCATCCAACCCTTTCGGGATCCATGTACCTCTTATCGCGCATCTTACAGACCCCATCGTATGATTTTTTGGGAAACTTGCGTCGGAACCCCATGCAGCGCCAGAATCCATGGGCTAAAATTCACATAAATGCGCCCAAATCGCCTGTTTTCACTTCCTTGGCCCATAAAATCAAACCAGGCCTCATCCAACACCCGTCGGGACCCATGGACCTCTTGCTGCACCTCTTGCGGACCCCACGTATGAATTTTTGGGAAACTCGCGCCAAAACCCCATGTAGCCCCAGAATCCGTGGGCTAACACCCACAAAAATGAGCCCAAATCGCCTATTTCCACTTCCTTGGCCCATAAAATCCAACCAGGCCTCATCCAACCCCGCCGGGACCCATGGGCCTCTTGTCGCGCCTCTTGCCGACCCCCTCGTATGATGTTTTGGGAAACTTGCACCGGAACCCCATGCAACCCCTGAATCCGTGGGCTAACACCCACGGAAATGAGCCCAATTCGCCTGTTTCCACTTCCTTGGCACATAAAATCCAACATGACCTCATCCAACCCCCCGGGACCCATGGACCTTTTGCCGCGCCTCTTGCGGACCCCCTCGTATGATTTTTCGAAAAACTTGCGCCGGAACCCCATGCAGCGCTAGAATCCGTGGGCTAAAACCCACAGAAATGAGCCTAAATCGCCTGTTTCCACTTCCTTGGCCCATAAAATCCAACCAGGCCTCATCCAACCCCCCGGGACCCATGGACCACTTGCCGCGCCTCTTGCGGACCCCCTCGTATGATTTTTCGGAAAACTTGCGCCGGAACCCCTTGCAGCGCCAGAATCCGTGGGCTAAAACACACAGAATGAGCCCAAATCGCCTTTTTCCACTTCCTTAGCCCATAAAATCCAACCAGGCCGCATCCAACCCCGCCGGGACCCATGGACCTCTTGCCACGCCTCTTGCGAACCCCCTCGTATGATATTTTGGGAAACTTGCGCTAAAACCCCATGCAGCCCCTGAATCCGTGGGCTAACACCCACAGAAATGAGCCCAAATCGCCTGTTTCCACTTCCTTGGCCCATAAAATCCAACCAGGCCTCATCCAACCCCGCCGGGACACAAGGACCTCTTGCCACGCCTCTTGCCGACCCCCTTGTATGATTTTTCGGAAAACTTGCGTCGGAACCCCATGCAGCCCCTGAATTCGTGGGCTAACACCCACATAAATGAGCCCAAATCGCTTGTTTCCACTTCCTTGGCCCATAAAATCCAACCAGGCCTCATCCAACCCCGTCGGAACCCATGGACCTCTTATCGCGCCTCTTGCGGACCCCCTCATATGATTTTTCGGGAAACTTGCGCCGGAACCCCATGCAGCGCCAGAATCCGTGGGCTAACACCCATAGAAATGAGCCCAAATCGCCTGTTTCCACTTCCTTGGCCCATAAACTCCAACCAGGCCTCATCCAACCCCGCCGGGACCCATGGACCTCTTGCCTCGCCTCTTGCGGATCCCCTCGTCTGATTTTTCGGGAAATTTGCGCCGGAACCCCATGCAGCCCCTAAATCCGTGGGCTAACACCCACAGAAATGAGCCCAAATCGCCTGTTTCCACTTCCTTGGCCCATAAAATCCAACCAGGCCTCATCCAACCCCGTCGGACCCATGGACCTCTTTCTACGCCTCTTGCGGACCCACTCATATGATTTTTTGTGAAATTTGCACCGGAACCCCATGCAGCCCCTGAATCCGTGGGCTAACACCCACAGAAATGAGCCCAAATCGCCTGTTTCCACTTCCTTGGCCTATAAAATCCAACCAGGCCTCATCCAACCCCGCCGGGACCCATGGACCTCTTGCCGCGCCTCTTGCAAACCCCCTCGTATCATTTTTTGAGAAACTTGCGCCGGAACCCCATGCAGCGACAGAATCCGTGGGCTAACACCCACAGAAATGAGCCCAATTCGCCTGTTTCCACATCCTTGGTCCATAAAATCCAACCAGGCCTCAGCCAACCCCGCCGGGACCAATGGACCTTTTGTCACGCCTCTTGCGAACCCCCTCGTATGATTTTTTGGGAAACTTGCGTCGGAACCCCATGCAGCGCCTGAATCCGTGGGTTAACACCCACAGAAATGAGCCCAAATCGCCTGTTTCTACTTCCTTGGCCCATAAAATCCAAACAGGCCTCATCCAACCCCGCCAGGACCAATGGACCTCTTGCCGCACCTCTTCCGGACCCCCTCCAATTATTTTTCGGGAAACTTGCGCCGGAACCCCATGCAGCGCCTGAATCCGTGGGCTAACACCCACAGAAATGAGCCCAAATCGCCTGTTTCCACTTCCTTGGCCCATAAAATCCAACCAGGCCTCATCCAACCCCGCCGGGACCCATGGTCCTCTTGTCGCGCCTCTTGCGGACTCCCTCGTATGATTTTTCGGGAAACTTGCGCCGGAACCCCATGCAGCCCCTGAATCTGTGGGCTAACACCCACAGAAATGAGCCCAAATCGCCTGTTGCCACTTCCTTGGCCCATAAAATCCAACCGGGCCTCATCCAACCCCGCCGGGATCCATAAACCTCTTGTTGCGCCTCTTGCAGACCCCCTCGTATGATATTTTGGGAAACTTGCGCCGGAACCCCATGCAGCCCCTTAATCCGTGGGCTAACACCCACAGAAATGAGCCCAAATCGCCTGTTTCCACTTCCTTGGCCCATAAAATCCAACCGGGCCTCATCCAACCCCGCCGGGACCCATGAACCTCTTGTTGCGCCTCTTGCGGACCCCCTCATATGATATTTTGGGAAACTTGCGCCGGAACCCCATGCAGCCCCTTAATCCGTGGGCTAACACCCACAGAAATGAGCCCAAATCGCCTGTTTCCACTTCCTTGGCCCATAAAATCCAACCAGTCCTCATCCAACCTCGCCGGGACCCATGGACCTCTTGTCGCGCCTCTTATGGACCCCCTCGTATGATCTTTCGAAAAACTTGCACCGGAACCCCATGCAGCCCCTGAATCTGTGGGCTAACACCCACAGAAATGAGCCCAAATCGCCTGTTTCCACTTCCTTGGCCCATAAAATCCAACCAGGCCTCATCCAACCCCGCCGGGATCCATGGACCTCTTGTCGCGCCTCTTGCGGACTCCCTCGTATGATTTTTCGAAAAACTTGCTGCGAAACCCCATGCAACGCCAGAATCCGTGGGCTAACACCCATAGAAATGAGCCTAAATCGCCTGTTTCCACTTCCTTGGCTCATAAAATCCAACCATGCCTCATCCAACCCCGCCAGGACACATGGACCTCTTGCCACGCCTCTTGCGGACCCCCTCGTATGATTTTTCGGGAAACTTGCATCGGAACCCCATGCAGCGCCAGAATCCGTGGGCTAACACCCACAGAAATGAGCCCAAATCGCCTGTTTCCACTTCCTTGGCCCTTAAAATCCAACCAGGCCTCATCCAAACCCCCCCGGGACCCATGGACCTCTTGCCGCGCCTCTTGCGGACCCCCTCATATGATTTTTCGAGAAAATTACGCCGGAACCCCATGCAGCCAGTTTTAACTTCATGGAGTAGTGGTTTAGCTAGAGTTTTTTGGAGTAGTTTTTAAAGATTCATGTTTAAATATCTGTTTCTGCCAATTTTTGGGAATTTTTTCACTCACAAAACTTTAAAGTTTTAAGTTTTAACTTCATGGAGTAGTGGTTTAGCTAGAGTTTTTGGCAGTAGTTTTTGAAAATTTATGTTTAAATATCTGTTTCTGCCAATTTTTGGGAATTTTTTCACTCAAGTTTTTTCAAAGTTTGAAGTTTTAACTTCAAAATCTTTGATAAAGCTAGAGATTCTAAATGTTAGAAACTCATAAAAATGAAATCTTTGATTTGTCTATGCTCTTTTTGGGTTATGTTTTGTTTTATGTCTCATTTTGTAGTTTTTCTTTTTGGTATATGGAAAAAGGTTGAAGGTGGAAGCAAAGAGGGAGGAAAGGGTCCAAGCATATGGGATTCTTTTTCACATACTCCAGGTAGTCAACTCTCTCTGATTTTTCCTTTTCCCCCTTATTTTGGTGGATGTTTTGCTGAAGTTTTTTTTATTGTTAGGCAAAATATGTGATGGAAGCACTGGGGATGTGGTTGTAGACCAGTACCATCACTACAAGGTACAATCTACTTCTCGTTATCATTGTTATTATACTCCAGCTATCTTATTCTTTGCTTTTTATTACTTGTTGCTTCCTTTGCTTTGTTTGTCGTATTATTTGTTGATGCTAGTGTCCTTTACTACATTATTTCTGCATAGCTTTTTTACTACTGTATTTCCTTTTATTACTGATTTTGATAAACCAGAAACAACCTCTCTACCTTCACAAGGTAGGGTAAGGTTGTGTACACACCACCCTCACCAGACCCACTATTGGGATCACACTAGGTATCTTGTAGTTTTTGTCAATTTCATTACTCAGCAAAGAACATAATTTGGAATTTGGATTGGAAAATTTTACTTTCTTTTGGACCTTATGTTTGCCTTCCTGTCAAAAAAAGATAAATACCTTGTGTTAACTATTGGTTATGTTGATATACTTTGTTCTTATTCATGGAAGTGTTTTTTGTGCTTTTGGGGGTTTAATTTTGTTCTGCCAAAAATACAGGAAGATATTGAGCTCATATCCAAGTTGGGATTTAAAGCTTATCGTTTTTCAATATCGTGGAGTCGCATCTTTCCTGGTATTCACTCCTCCTCTTTTTTTTTTTTTTTTTGATAACTGTGGTTTGCTAGTCAACTGTGCAAAGTTTCAATTACTAGATTGCAAGTTTCAGAAGCGTTTTTCTTTTCTTTCTTAAATTTTATATCCAGTCGAACAGTGCAAGTTTCTTGCATTTTCATTTTTGGTATTGAGCAATCTCTGTTAATATCAACTGCTGGCCCAAATAAAAGCAACTTCTACAGCCAACTTACCATACCTACATTTAGTCGTGTAATTTAGTCACTACATGAATTTTATGCCTGGCGGCAACTCAGATCTTATGTGTTTAGGTAGCAACTTCTTAGCCACTGCCATATCTTTCTGATTTTTGATAAGGTCTTCTCACCTATGTAGATGGTTCGGGGACCAAAATCAACCATGAAGGCATAAAGTACTACAATGAATTATTGATGCACTACTTGAGAGGGGTAAGATGTTCTCCGTTCATTCTTCATGTTAAAGCAAAGAATACGCAACCTTTGGTTTTATGTACAAAATGCCAGCTGCTGCTTCTCTGTAAACATGACGATCAAGTGAACGTTTTATACCGAGTAAGCATTTCCCTTTTTTTGTTATTCCAGGCATAGAGCCATGTGTAACATTGTACCATTGGGATATCTCCCTTTGAGTCTTCAGGAATCTTGTGGAGGCTGGTTAGATGAACAAACTGTGTAAGCTCTAGTTCTTCAATTTTTCTCTGGTAATCATTATGTTACAGATGTTTTTTGATGCTTTCAACAGACTGGGTGGTGCATATGGAATTCTAAGTCTCTAACATAAACTTTTTCAGCATGAGTTTTGGCATTATTATATCTGATGAGACACTAATGTCTTGGTTTGCTGAAAACGTTGTAAAGTGAATATACGGTAATGAGATTTTAAACCAAGTTCTGGATAAAGTGTAGTAGCATTCATGGGTTCTCTAAGTCTGATAGAGCCTTTTGGATTTAATTAATCTATGTTAGTCATAGGTTTCTGAAGGGATTTAATTGATCTATGTTTGTCTTGTTTTGACAGAGAACAAACCAAGGAGAGGTCAAAGGCATTAGGGCATCAATGGATTGGCTGTCTTTTTTTATAACCTTGTTAAACTTATTTCTTTTACCCTTCCTTTTGGTGATTTTATTCTTGGCTTTGGTTGTTGATGTAGTTTTACAAAATAGGTGATGATTTCTTGTAAACCATGGTAGGATTTTTGTTTTTCATTTTTTCCAATTTCAGTTTGGATTACTTCACAAGATTGAATGGCCAATTCTCCTCCGAACGTTGATTTGTTTGTTCTCCAAGAATGTTGAGCTGTGAAGATACTACGTATATGCAGCCCGTTGTACTAATTGAGTCGTTCATTATAGTTTTAAAATGAAATAAAACCATTTTCCAATGATTTTCTGTATATTGATTTAAGTATGAGTAGAATTTGTTTCATATGCACTCAAAGAATAGTGGTTGTGTGCGATAAATTTTGGTTGGAACTCTTTTGAGTACTTGGTATTGTTTGTGTTCCTTTGAGAACATATTCTCTTTTACAATTATGATACAAAGAACATAAATAATCGATATCGACAATTTAAAATTGCACATTATCCCTTTTTTGCGATGAACGATATAATATTTAACATTCAAAACACAAGATGTGTTTTGTTAAGATGTTTTCTTGGTCCCTATATTTTTTCTCGCTTCATTTTAGACTAAAAAGGTAAAAGAAAAACTACCTACTTTTAAATTTTAAGTTAGGAAAAACTTATCCAAACACTCCCTAATTCACCAACTCAACTTCTTAAAGTTAAGGTGAAATGTGTATCTTAACGATACTATTTGTTATTTACTCCTTCAGTCTATTTTTACTTGTCTGCTATGCTAAAAATAGATGTCCACCAATATTTGTCAACTTTATGAAATCAAAATATAATTTTTCACTTAGTTTTTAATTTGTCCGTATCATTAATTATAATCATTTTTCAAGACATGATTTGATAAAATTATCTCTATCATTTAATGCTTCTTAATCTACGTGCTAAATCAATAGTGGATACTCCCTCCGTCCCATATTATATGAGCACTTTCCATTTTACACGATTATTAAGAAATCATTAATATACTAGTGAATTTTACCA
This sequence comes from Solanum rostratum, assembly GCA_029948455.1. Lineage (NCBI taxonomy): Eukaryota > Viridiplantae > Streptophyta > Magnoliopsida > Solanales > Solanaceae > Solanum > Solanum rostratum. Next base: position 2,744,473 of record CM057053.1, on the reverse strand, counting down.
TTTTACCCTCTATTTATATCAATGTATGTTAAATTAAGTTAGAAAAAATCATTAATACACTATTAATGGTAGGGGTAAAATGGAAAAAAATAATTAATTCTATTCTAATTTAGTAAGTGCCCATATAATATGAGACAAATAGTTATAAAAAAATATCATATAATATGGGACAGAGAGTAACTATTATCGAAGGGAGGGGAGTAACATTTTGAAAAAAGATTTAAGCATGATCATTCACGACACATCATCATCAATCAAATTATATTCATCTAAATATTAGCATAAATTCATTGAACCTTCTAATATTTTCTATTCAAAATTGACGAACTTGAATTAAAGAAATCACATATTTCGCTCTAATAACTAATATAGAACTACCATCACTAAATCTTCTAATATTTTCTACTTAAAATTAATGAACTTGAATTTAAAAAATGACACATTTCACTATAATAACTAATATAGAACTACCATCAAAGGATGTGGTGCAGCGAATGAGTTGCTTCTCCCTTAATCAAGGTCTTAAGTTTGAGCTTTGAGAATGAAAAAATCTTTGACAAAATATTTTCTCTAATTGAAGCCCTACGCGGCACGAACCCAGGAAAAAAAAAACTAATATAGAACTTCTTTTTTACCCAGAATTTGAATAAAAATACTTATCTAGCTAAAACACTTTCATTATGAGTTGGTGTTTAATCACCCCACAACTTGGTTCACATATAAAAGTTCAAACTGAATTAACACAATACTCTCCCCATAGTGTTTTGGGAAGTTCTTGATCCATTTAGAACTAAAACCCATAACTCAAATGGAAGCTAATTCAAGAAGATTAATGGGTTTAGAGAAGAAGAAAAAAATAGAGGAAGAATGGAACAACATTTACAGCTCTAAACACCAACTATCTTGTGCTGATTTCCCTTCTCACTTTGTATTTGGTGTTGCCACTTCTGCTTATCAGGTTTTTTTCTTTGATGTATCTATTACATAAAGGTGACACTTTTTTGGAACAAAAGGATGCCACATGAATTGGAATACATGGAATAATTGTTTAGCTGGAGTTTTTGGGAGTACTTTTTAAAGATTCATGTTTAAATATCTGTTTCAGCCAGTTTTTGGGAATTTTTCTCACTCACAAAACTTCAAAGTTTTAAGTTTTAACTTCATGGAGTAGTGGTTTAGCTAGAGTTTTTGGGAGTAGTTTTTGAAAGTTTATGTTTAAATATATGTTTCTGCCAATTTTTGAGAATTTTTTCACTCACGAAACTTCAAAGTTTTTTTTTCATGAACTTTTTGGGGGGAGGGGAGGGGATGACAATTCGGAAAATCAAACTCTCAATTCAGGTAGTCAACCAACTGAGCTACTAATATCCAAAAAACTTCAAAGTTTTAAGTTTTAACTTCATGGAGTAGTGGTTTAGCTAGAGTTTTTGGCAGTAGTTTTTGAAAGTTTATGTTTAAATGTCTGTTTCTGCCAATTTTTGGGAATTTTTTCACTCACCTTTTTCAAAGTTTTAATTATTAACTTCAAAATCTATGGTAATGCTAGAGATTTTAAATGTTAGAAACTCATAAAATGAAATCTTTGATTTGTCTATGCTCTTTTTGAGTTATGTTTTGTTTTTTGTCTCATTTTGTAGTTTTTCTTTTTGGTATATGTAAAAAGGTTGAAGGTGGAAGCAAAGAGGGAGGAAAGGGCCCTAGCATATGGGATTCTTTCTCACATACTCAAGGTAGTCAACTCTCTCTGCTTTTTCCTTTTTCCCCTTATTTTGGTGGATGTTTTTCTGAAGTTTTTGTGTTTGTTAGGCAAAATATGTGATGGAAGCACTGGGGATGTGGCTGTAGACCAGTACCATCGCTACAAGGTACAATCTACTTCTCGTTATCGTTGTTATTATTCTCCGGCTATCTTATTCTTCGCTTTTTATTACTTGTTGCTTCCTTTGCTTTGGTTGTCGTATTATTTGTTGATGCTAGCGTCCTTTACTACATTATTTCTGCATGGCTTTTTTACTACTGTATTTCCTTTTCTTACTGATTTTGATATGCTTTACTTGAGCTGGATATCTACCAAAAACAACCTCTCTACCTTCACAAGGTAGGGGTAAGGTTGTGTACACACCACCCTCCCCAGACCCACTATTGGGATCACACTGGGTATCTTGTAGTTTTTGTCAATTTCATTACTCAGCGAAGAACATAATTTGGAATTTGGATTGGAAAATTTTACTTTCTTTTGGACCTTATGTTTGCCTTCGTGTCAAAAAAAGATAAATACCTTGTGTTTAACTATTGGTTATGTTGATATACTTTTTTCTTATTCATGGAAGTGTCTTTTGCGTTTTTGGGGGTATAATTTTGTTCTGCCAAAAATACAGGAAGATATTGAGCTCATATCCAAGTTGGGATTTAAAGCTTATCGTTTTTCAATATCGTGGAGTCGCATCTTTCCTGGTATTCAGTTTCTCCCTTCTTTTTTATTTTTTTTGGAGATAACTGTGGTTTGCTAGTCAACTGTGCAAAGTTTCAATTACTAGATTGCAAGTTTCAGAAAGCATTTTTCTTTTCTTTCTAAAATTTTATATCCAGTCGAACAGTGCAAGTTTCTTGCATTTTCATTTTTGGTATTGAGCAATCTCTGTTAATATCAACTGCTGGCCCAAATAGAAGCAACTTCTACTGCCAACTTAACATATCTACATTTAGTCGTGTAATTTAGTCACTACATGACTTTTATGCCTGGCGGCAACTCAGATCTTATGTGTTTAGGTAGCAACTTCTTAGCCACTGCCATATCTTTCTGATTTTTGATAAGGTCTTCTCACCTATGTAGATGGTTCGGGGACCAAAATCAACCATGAAGGCATAAAGTACTACAATGATATTATTGATGCACTACTTGAGAGGGGTAAGATGTTCTCCGTTCATTCTTCATGCTAAAGCAAATAATACGCGACCTTTGGTTTTATGTACAAAATGCCAGCTGCTGCTTCTCCGTAAACATGACGATCAAGTGAACGTTTTATACCGAGTAAGCATTTCCCTTTTATTGTCCTTTAATGATGGATATTTTCCATGTTTTTCCAGGCATAGAGCCATGTGTAACATTGTACCATTGGGATCTCCCTTTGAGTCTTCAGGAATCTTGTGGAGGCTGGTTAGATGAACAAACTGTGTAAGCTCTAGTTCCTCAATTTTTCTCTGGCAATCATTATGTTACAGATGTTTTTTGATGCTTTCAACAGAAGTGGTGCATATGGAATTCTAAGTCTCTATCATAAACTTTTTCAGCATGAGTTTTGGCATTATTATATCTGATGAGACACTAATGTCTCAGTTTGCTGAAAACGTTGTAAAGTGAATATACAGTAATGAGATTTTAAACCAAGTTCTGGATAAAGTGTAGTAGCATTCATGGGTTCTCTAAGTCTGATAGAGCCTTTTGGTTTTAATTGATCTATGTTAATCATAGGTTTCTGAAGGGATATTATATGAGGATCTTCCGCTTACTATTAATTCCTGATTGATGTCATTATGTGTAATGTGTAATGTTTTTTCTCTGTGAATACCTATGAACTTATGTGGATGTGAAAAACCAAGCACCAGTCTTTTTCAGAACGTCCCGAGAGTTTTATTTATATCTCCTGCTTACAAATTTCTGCGCTTGCCTTTTTTTTCTTTTTGAATCAAGTAAAAGATTTCATTAATAATAACAAGGCCAACTTGGCCATATATAAGAGGTTTACCAAAAAAGGAGAAAGCTTACAAAACATGGTTCTCCCCAAAAGCGACCAATTCTTTATATGAACAGAAAATACATGGGTGCACCAAAGAAATATAAGGGAACAGAGGCTACTCAATTGAGCAAAATTCATCTCCATTCCTTCAAAACATCTCATATTTATATTTCCAAATGATCCACATCAAGGCGAGAAGAGTAACATTCCATGACTTGTGCCTTCTTTTCCTAGACCTTCTCTTCTAGCTGACTCGTTGACAGATCTTGGCATTACCCATGAAATGCCAGTCGATTTGAAGATATCCAACCATAACCTCGTGGTTACCTTGCAATGTAACAAAATGTGATCCATGTCCTCGCTTGCTTCCTTACAAAGAAAACACCAGCTTATGCAGACAATCTTTCATTTCCTAAGATTCTCCATCATCAATATCACCCCTCTAGCAGTTAATCAAGTGAAGAGCAGACCTTCCTCAACACCTTAGGTATCCAAACTGAATTATATGGAAAGCTATTTTTCACCCTAACCAAAAGCATATCATAGAAGGGCTCAGCAATGAACACTTTGTTATTGCCCACCTCCCAATGAAAAATGTCGGGCCTGATGACCGGCTCATTATGCTTATGAAGTAAAATTAGCAATCTCTGAAGCTCTATCACCTCCAATCCTGGAAATCCCTCATGAACCTTAAATCAGCAAAAAAGTTTCTCCTCTTTGTGTCCCTTAACCTTTTGAACGAACATTCCCTTTGGCAAAAGCACCAGGTCTCCACGCCATTTTTGCCCAAAAAACTAACTCTTCTCCAGACCCCTACCTTGAAAGAAATGTTACCATAGAAAGCTTCTCGTCACTTCATTATGTTCCTCCACACACCACACAGAAAGGCACGGTAATCATGTTTTGTTCTCCATTCCCCTTCCTTTACTCCTTTTTTTAAGCTATTACCCCTCTCCTTAGTGCTTGTCCCTCAATTGAAATTAGCTAGTCATTCTTTCAAATGTTGAGATTTCCTTTTGAAGAAGGCAGCCTTTTTCCTTTTCATTCAACCTGTGATTAATGTTTGTTTATCCACGTTCCTTGTGGAATACTTTGTCGATAATCATCTCCTAATGATCAACTTGGATTTTTGCGGCAAATATATAGAAAATATTTTGCCATCTATGCAGAGACTTGCTTTGGTAGCTTTGGCAATAAAGTGAAGAAGTGGATTACAATTAATGAACCTCTTCAGACAGCTGTGAATGGATATTGTACGGGTATATATGCCCCTGGAAAAAGTGAAAATTCTTCTACTGAACCATTCTTGGTAGCACACAATCAGCTGTTGGCACATGCAGAGGCTGTTTCCATCTATAGGAATAAATTTAAGGTAGCTCTTACATTTTAAGAATCACTCTTGTTTCTTTAAAAATGTTAACGGATATTCTTCCTGTCAGAGTTATCTATCTCACTGATATATTGGCTTTAACTGTTGTAGCTAAAAGTTTCTGTAATCACTTTCTTTTCGACTTTATTCTGTCCTGACTTACGCTCCCTAAGAAGTTGAGGATGGAACTTTTATGCTTTGTCCATTGGTGATAATATTGGTGGTTCTATATTTACAGGATGAGCAAGGAGGGGAAATAGGCCTGGTGGTGGATTGTGAATGGCCTGAGCCTTTATCAGATCATGTAGAGGACAAAGCTGCTGCAACAAGGCGCCTTGATTTTCAGCTTGGATGGTATTTGTTATATCTGTGTTAGTCAGCCAAGAGTTCATGTTTTAGGCAGTGGCGGAAATAGGATTTGTATCAAGGTTTGAAAAAGTAAACATAAAAGAAACTAAGGGATTTAACAATACATAAGGAAATTTTCTTACTTACCTACACAGGGTAATATTTCAACAAGGGGTGTGCTAGCCCATCGGCCATAAAAATTATATCTCAGTGATGGTCCAGATATCGGATAGAAAAGGTAGTACATATGGGCTGAAGAGAGAAACCTGTAATATCGTCACCCTAAAAGCTATTGTCTGTTGCATGAGGTGCTGAACGCTAATGACTTGGTTAACAGTTATAATTTGTTAAAGAGGTCCATGTTAATAACGAATTATGATTGATTGCTTGAGAAGAATGTACTCGAGTCTTCATCTTTCATTTCAAGTTGAGAAGCTGAAAACCTGACATATTTCACTTACTTTCCAAGAAAATTACCCCCCAAAAAAGGATTAACATATTTCACTTTGACTGAAAAATTTGATCATCAGCCATGTTAATCTGTTTATCATCATTTTTTTTGAATCATTTAGTGGGGGAAATAAATTTTTTGCTTGAAATTCTGGAGTCTCTCTGCCATCAAGGCATTAGGATAAAAGGTCATCCTCACACTCTTTATTGTGGGTTCTTGCTAAGTTTGATACAGATTTTCTTTGATATGACTTTATCCAATGATATGAAATTAACCTTCTTGATTGCTCTAGACCTTGTTACTTCTAACTTTCTATGTATCTATCTGAAAATCTTGTATATATTTTATCTTTTAAAGCATGTTTATAATCAATATAAGGTAGCACCAGTCAACTTTCTCTTATATGTTTGGGAATCATTTGGAGGTATGCATTTACATTTACATAAGAAAAGAAGGTCACAAGTGTGTTGTTGATAGGTGGGATTTCTATCAAATAAAAGGTACTCTTCTTTATAAATTTAGATTTTTGTAATTTCTTCACAAACATTCTAACAGGTACCTGGATCCAATATTTTTTGGAGATTATCCTGAAAGCATGCGTGAAAGACTTGGAGATAGGCTTCCAAAATTTTCAGAGAGAGACAAGAAGTTGCTAAAACATTCATTGGACTTCATTGGTCTGAATCACTATACTTCAAGATTTGTTGGTCATGCAGTAAATAGTCTTGAAGAGAATGACTTCTATAAAATACAGGATGTAGAGAGAATTGGTATGTGAGACCCACACAACTTTTGTCATTTGTTAGATTTTTCTAGTCCATAAATATGTGAGTGCTTCCCTAAGTTGACTCATGTTTTCTTTTTTATTTTTATTTTGTTTTCTTTTCCTGTTCGTCATAGCTGAATGGGAAGGAGGAGAGGTGATCGGTGAGAAAGTATGGGTGGTCTCTCTTTTCCAGTTCCTTGCATGTGTATATCAGACATCATATACTGAAAATGTGAAACTTCATGCAGGCGGCATCGTCATGGCTTTACATAGTTCCTTGGGGAATTCATAAAGTTCTTAATTATATTGCAGAGAGATATGGCAATCCACCAGTCTATATTACTGAGAATGGTAATGTCTGCTGCTTTTCACCTATCAAGAGGAGGTTCTTGTAAGGGTGTAGTACATTGGTTTTTGTTGGTCTCTTTTCTTGAAATTCAGAGGTCGTCCACCTTGTCTAAATTAAGAAAACAATTACTCTATATATATGTGGGAGTGTACGTGTTACTCGATCCCGTAAATATTACTAACTTTTAACCTTTTTAATGCAAGTTGGAAAAATAAAAAAACTCATGTTTATACTAGTATTGCTTTTATGTTAAAAAATGTCTCAACCAAGAAATTTTGATTGCTTAGAATTGAAAATTTCTTTTGAAGCAAAATGATTTATTAGAAAATATGACAATTATCTCTGTCTAGTGGTTTTGGCACTCTGCAAGATCCATGCTTGTTTGCGTACATGATGAACTTGAGTATAATTTTCTGCTGAATGCAGTGGTTCAGATGATTCTCAGGGCACTTCTGTTGTCATTCTATTTGGGGAAGCAATGGTTCCTGTTTGGACAATCAGTTATCTATGTCCTAACTCGCAACAACGATTTGCTATGAGGTCAAAATGGAGTAGTGAAATAAATCGTTGTTCTCTTTGACACTTGATAATTTTTGACAATGTCTCAAGAATGAAGGCCCGAAAGCACCTTGTAAACAGGAAAAGCTTCTATTTGAGCTTCCTTGATAAACTAATTTTCCAACTGTTAAAATCACCGTGCGACATGAATTAAATTAAAGATACTTTCATTCTCAACCTTACTACTAACAGTTCGATTAACATTTATAATCTGCCAACCTCACTTTTCATGTTTAGGTGTGGATGATGAAGAGGATGACACATCTCCTCTCCATGAGATGTTGGATGATAAATCAAGAATTTCTTACTTCAAGGCGTACCTTGCTGCTATTCATCAGGCGATCTTGTGCGTACTCTCACTAACCTGAGTTTCATAACCCTCATGTTATAAGCATGTACTGGTATCAACATGCATAACTATTATCAGTTGATTCTGTCGGATCTTAGTAGCTAATTCTTCTGCATATTTCTCTTGGCTGCATTCATTCGAACTTTTATTTGTCAATCATCCAAATTATAGGAATTACTTGCCTCTTGGAATATTCTATTTTCATTCTCCATTTTTTGTTTTAGCATTGATAGGAAAGCTTTGCCAAATATAAGATCTCTTTTTTTATATCCATGCTGCTTGCCACCTCCCACCAATACTAGGTTCCAAATAACTCCTCCACCAAGGCTAGAACAAATGGGAAGAAGATGGAAGAAATCACCTTAGTGTTTTGCCTGTGCTGGAATTTGAACCTGAGACCTCTGGGTGCTCAATCCACTTGAACGGTTGAACCTGAGATCTCCTACTCTTGGCTCATCTTAAACTTTCTTTCCAAAACAGTTGGCATCTGTCGTTTTTCCGGGTGTCAAAAGGAAAAAGTAGTTAAGTTCTTGATGATGGTCCTTGCCAAAGTTTGGTTGGATATGCTTTACCTTTTGTTCAACTTTTTAGCAAAACAAATGACTGGTATAACATGCAAGGAGAGCTTTTTATGCATGATATTTTTGCATTCACATCATAAATTCATGAACATTTGTCAATAGCTGCTAGCTGCATGATTCTACTATCATGGGATCAGTCGAATGCTGTTTTTTCCATTTTACCATTTGACTGGATGGCGATGCCTTTGCCTACGCTCTATACAATATTAACGAAGGCCTACATTTGTCTCGACAGGGATGGTGCTAACGTGAGGGGTTATTTTGCGTGGTCATTGCTGGATAACTTCGAGTGGAATCTTGGTTATACAAAACGCTTCGGTCTGATATATGTGGACTTCAAGAATGGGTTAACCCGGCATCTGAAATCTTCTGCTTACTGGTTCATGAGATTCTTGAAAGGTGGACAAGTAAAACATGGGAAAGAAGATTAACTAACTTCTGGTGTTATGGAGTTAGCTGCTTATGTATAACTAACTTCTGGTATTATGGAGTTAGCTGCTTATGTATTTTCATCTTCTTCTCTCTTTTTTTTTTCTAGTGACTCTCTGTATACTGCTTTTAAGGCTTTTATATGGGAAATTTTTATCTTCCTTGTATGATAGATGTAATCATGCCTTTTCTTGTTTGCTTCAAGCTGCCTGGAATATAACAACAACATCATGTCCAGTGGAATCCCACAAGTGGATTTGGGGAGGGTAAAATATATGCAGATCTTACCCTCATAGAGATAGAGAGGTTGTTTCCGGAAGGCCCTCGTCAGAAAAATATCAAGCCCCAAAAGCAGAAGAAACTAGATATGAAAAAAAGAGTAAAGGAAAATGAGAAAAAAATCGACTATACTGGAAAGCAAATAATAATATAAAAATACAATTAAAGTAACAAATATAAGCCGGGAAAAAACAACACAAGATAAAAGGACATGACTAGTCCTATTATCATACTAAAACACCAGGTTAGATATCAATCTACCGCTACTAGCCTCTTAGCCTGATATCCTAATATGCGACTTCCTCTCCCTTCTATCTAAGGTCATCTCCTTGGTGAGATGAAGTTTTGTCATATCATGTCTGATGACCTCCCCCCAATACTTCTTCCGTCTACCCCAATACACGCTTAAATATCCTTTTTTATAAGGACATTTAACAAGTTAAACATTTAGGAATAAATAAGTGTTAAGTTTTTACAACTCATACACAAAAACAAATTCTCAAAAGTGTTTTCCTTTTCTATTTCATTCACAAAAAAATAAACCCAATAAAGTCTGGAAGATATTAGCAAAAGAGTACACTAATCTTATCACACACATCAATTAAGACTGAACTTTCAAAACATCTGTTTAACAAGAAAGTTTATCAAAGTAACTAAGAGAACACATTGAAAACATATAGTCATCCTTCCTTAGAAGCCTTGCATCACAAATCAATCTGCTGCTTAAAAATTTTAACCTTTATTTTTCAAATAGATTAGCTCTGCCTTGGGAGATACTCTAAGGATGTGAATTGCATCATTTCTATGGTATTATTCCAATCTTTCAAAGGATCATATGGTTCAATGCTCATCCTTACCAAAGATGGAGTATGAACAAGCAATTTCTTAATAAAAAGTACTTCAGTTTTTGAACCCTTAAAATAATTAACATCAACGTCTTTAAGCTTTTTGATCCAAGAAAATTGGTGTATTTATATTTTTAGAAATTGCTTCAATAGTATCAAAGGAATGATAGACCTAAAGGTGTCAAATAAATATCATACATCAGTTTATAAGCTCCTCATATTTTATTATATAAAATGAAAAAATGAAACAGATCATACATGCATATATATATATATATATGAATCTCTTACCCAAATCTCAAATTCACTCAAATTGAGAGAATCCTTCAACAATTCGAATGCATAATAAGTCTGGGTCGATTTGAATGAAGTTTATACTTAAATGTGGATGACACAAGTAATTCGGTGTAAAGGGAGCCTCTTTGGAAGTACACCTACACTCAAAATACTTTGAACCAAATACAAGATTATAAGAAACAAAACCTAATAAGATGGGAAGTAAAACAATTCATGCATCACAGATAGTCTCCTTCGAAAGAAAACAACCAAAGCAGGAGAATCTGACATGCATGAATTGTTTTACACCCCGTCTCATTGAATTTTATTTCTTATAATCTTGTATTTGGTCCAAAGCTTTTGAGTGCAGGTGTACTTCCAAAGAGGCTCCTTTTTACACCCAATTGCTTGTGTCATCTACATTTAAGTATAAACTTCACTCAAATCGACCAAACTTGTTATGCATTTGAATTAATGAAGAACTCTCCTAATTTGAGTAAACTTGAGATTTGGGTAAGAAATGATATATATATATATATATATATATATATGTATGTATGTATGATCTATTTCATTTTTTCACTTTATACAATAAAATATGAGGAGGTTTCAAACGGATGTATGGTATTTATTTGACACCTTTAGGTCGATCATTCCTTTGATACGATTGAAGCAATTTCGAAAAACACAGACACACCAACTTTCTTGGACCAACCCGCTCAAAGAGCTCGAAGATGTTATTGTGCATTATTTTAAGGGTTCAAAAATTTAAGTGTTTTTCATTAAAAAATTGCTTGGTCATGCTCCATCTTTGGTAAGGATGAGTATTGAACCATATGGTCCTTTGGAAGATTGGAATATTGCCATAGAAATGATGCAGTTCCCTAGAGCATCTCATAAGGCAGAGTTGATCTACTTGAAAAATGAAGATTAAAATTTTTAAGTCATAGATTAATTTGTGATGCAAGGCTTCAAAGGAAGGGTGGCTATATATTTTCAATGTGTTCCCTTAATTACTTTGATAAACTTTGTTGTTAAATAGATATTTTGAAAGTTCAGTCTTAATTGATGTGTGATATAAGATTAGTATACTATTTTGCACCCCAACTTGATTGGGTTTATTTTTTTGTGAATGGAACAGAAAATAAAAACAATTCATATCAGCAAGAGACAATGGATCATTTGTTTTTAAATGCCCTCATAACCTCAAAACTATGGAGGTATTTTGCTAATTGTATAGGCTTGAAAGTACAAGGAGTACACCTTACTGAATGGTGGTGTACTGACCTGGCCCAATACTGTGAAATATTGTCCGCTCTTGGGCCTAGAGCATCATGGATTTGTCCTTTTGGACTCACCCCAAAAGGCGTCTTACAGTATATAGACCAGTCATTTACTTATATACCCAGTATCTCTCCTGTGTTTTGCCGATGTAGGACATCTCATCTCAAGATGAGTTGTTACATACACCCCCTCTATGGACTTAGCGTCCTCGATGAGGTTTGCCCCACCGCATGGGATTAGCCTAGACTCATCACTGAGGTTTGCCCCGCCTCACCGGGATTCGCCTAAACTCAGTTGAATTCTAGCCCCACATTGACAAGGTTGACACAAGAGTGGCTCTGATACCACCTATAACGACCTGGCCCAACATTGTGAAATATTCTCCGCTCTTGGGCCTAGCCCATCACAGATTTATCCCTTTGGGCTCACCCCAAAAGGCGCCTCACAGTTTATAGACCAGTCCATTACTTATATACCCAGCATCTGTCTTGTGTTATGCCGAAGTATGACATCTCATCTCAAGATGGGTAGTTACATAAGGCCTGCGTACATTCTACCCCCCAGACCCCACTTGTGGGATTCCACTAGGTATGTTGTTGTGATCATCTCCTTTACATTTTTCATTCCATTAGTAACAAGGATTCGCAATATCACACATTGATTAATCAAAGAGAGATTCAACAATGAAAAGAAAAATTGATTCTTTGGGATCTTTCCTTTCTTCAAACAGAAACATTGATTAATCAAAGAGAGATTCAACATTGAAAAGAAAGATTGATTCTTTGGGATCCTTCCTTTCTTCAAACGAAACAAAAAGAGATAGAATCAGGCCGATTCCCAAAATGCTTTTTGGATATTCTTCAATGTCCCCGCTATTCACGGAACGTGAGAAGCTGATGATTAATCATCTGTTTCCGGAAGAAATCGAAGAATTTCTTGAGAATCTTACAAGATCCGTTCGTTCTTTTTCCACTAGCAACATCATAAAGTTCATCAATATTGTTGTAAGAGGTTAAAAGAAGAGGGCGAAAAAAAAAATTCTACCTGATGCCAACAAAGAACGAGATATCAGATCCTCCATAAGATGTGACAAGGATAATCATGGAGTTTCCATCTAGAGAAAAGAAAATACAGAGATGTGAGAAAGATAAAGCGACAGAGATAACGAAAAGACAAACCAAGCTAGATCTAAAATTTCGATAACAATAAGAATTTACTCTTGTTTAGGCAATGATAAAACGGAAGATCCACCTCAGGCGGAGGTTGAAGATCTCTACAGAGAAGCAAAAGAAGAAGAAGAGTCGACCAAAAGAAGAAGAAGAGTCGACCAAAAGCGTTTGGCCATGATTGACTATTCTGAAAGGCGGTGTAAAAAATGAAGAGTCTAGGAGAAGCCTTCTAGGATATTTATTCTTAATATTAATGGGTTGGGTATTGTGGTAATTTTGGGCCAAATTTTAACTTTAATAGTGTAGTAGTAGAACTCATGGACATGTTTTATTTTATTTGTCTTTGAATAAAATGAGCCTTTGAGCTCAAATTTAATTTTTTTTTTAAATACAACCACAGGAATCAAATATTAAAATGTAGTATATATCATGTTAAAATAATAAAAAATGACATAGAAATTAGAAAATGAACTTATCTCAGTAGATAAAACTCCAAAATCTTGATTGAACTCTAAAATCTTATGCAATCTTCGATAATACCTTCAACAAACACCAAAATTATTTCAAAATTTAAAGAATTTAGTTCTATAAAGTATAAATACTAGAATCACTTAAAATAGGCATAATTTTTAGAGTTTTCTCACCATCGCTGAAAGAAGTCAAAAAAATATGTTTGGTGAAAATGATACGTAAATTTTAATTTTTTTCAAACTTAAGTATGTTGATGCGTAAAAAGATCGATTTTTAATATTTTATGCCATGTCAGCGATCAATATATATTATGGTAAGGGTTCAAAAGACACTATAGTTTAGGTGCCTTTTACATTTGAACAGTCTCACTTTTCCCATTTCGTTCTCCTTCGTTCGAAGCCATGATTTTCAATTCCAGAAATTTTTCAGTAATCCAGTAAGTATATATATACTAAAATCTCAAACTTGATGAATTTTCTAAGCAAATGGTGTGTATGCAGGTTTTAACTTTGATAATCTGATTAATTTTGTCTATTTATATAATAATTGGCTTTGTTTTTGTACCTTTTCTGAGTGTATTTGATGTGTGCAATCACTGATTTGTAACTGTTCGCCATTGATGCTTTCACTTTTCTCATGTTCTCCTGCGGTAAGAAATTTTTCAGTATAATTATAATTCCGTGTATTGACTTTCATTACCAAATTGCTGCTGCAAAGTGGGAACTAGGGTTTGAAGCTTATGGTTCCATGATTTTAGTTTTTGGTTGTTGTTTTTTGATAATGGGTGGACCAGCTTTTGGGAACCGTGACTAATTATACAGGATAGGTGCCACCTCCCAGCAGCAGCAACAGGTATTAGGCAATTTTGTCCACCTAAACTGGGACGGATGGGAAGAATCACCTAGTAGTTTTTGTCTCTGCTGGGGTTTTGTGATTCTGGTTCTTTTTAAGTTAGTGAGTTCTAGATTAATAATTTGTCTATATTCTTTAGAAAAAAAATAGAGTTTGGACCAAGGATACTAGGTTCGGGCATAGATCTTTTCCTGATTGCTGAATAGATGATTGGGATTAGTGCTGATTCCTATCATATTGTGGCATTATTAAAATCCCCACAAGCTGAAATCTCTAAGCAGGTTGTTTATATGTAAGTTTCAACTTTTGATGCTCTGATAAATTTAAATAATTGGCATTTTTTCCTTTTTATGGTGTAATTGATTTGCAGCAGATAAGTACATTGGTTTTATAATTGTGCGATTCTGATGGGGCACCGTGAGACGAGTTCTTCTAGAAGTAGGGACAGGTCTCCCTCACAACAAAGGCACAGGCATCGGCGCAAGGACAGGGATTTGGATAGAGAACTGTCATCTGAAAAAAGAGAACGAAGGTCAGGAAGAGATGTAATTGAGCGTCGGTCTCCTAGGCTGAGACATGATTACTCCTATTCAGGTTCAGATCATCAAAGCATGGATCATCACAGATCCAATTCAAATTTTAACGTTGACATAGAAAGACAAGATGAGGTGCTTTATTATGAACAATACCCCTTTCACATTGGAGTTTTTTTTTTTTTGAACTTGATGTTTCCTATAATGCTATTGGACAATATTAGAGAATTGTTAATAGATTGGTTAAACTAAAGTTTGCATAGCTGCCATGTCCTGGAGTTTGAGAATTGAAGTTCTTGGACGTTGGGTGATTAAGTGGAAGATGGAAATTGTAAGCTGAATATTAAGAAAATTAAGTAAAGCACTAGAAGAAGATAACATAGTGAATCTCATTTATATTACTTGAGACAACATAATTGAACTTGGCCTCAAACACACCCCAAAAGAAGAGGATCTTTGGGCATGACATCTGCAAATATATAACAAGCATTAGGAAGGAATTGGCAGATGTTGGAGCTTGCGTTGCCTTGAAATTGCTACCTTGCAAACTAGAAAATATAAGATACTCAACTAGTGTGTCGGTGAGAGTGCTAGAAGAAAGCAAAAACTTGAGATCTCTAAAATCTGAAAGAGTCGGATGAGAAATATGGGGGGAGGAATAGTAGACAGTGATTTACAACGGTGAAATAAGCTACAAAGTTACGATTACCTAGTAAGTGATGGAATATCCATCTTTTCTTGAACCATGTAACCAACAGTTATTTGCTTCCTTTGTTTTTCTTGGTGGTCATAAAAATGAAAAGGATGTCAGAATCCTAGCATACTCTTCTTTCAATTTTAGCTGGAAAATTTTGTAATTCAAAATGCATTTTGCATATTTGTCCTCTCTGACGCTGGAAAAATAATCTAATTACAATTCCATCTTTTTCTCAGGTCTTCGACTCAATTGGTTCCGAAAACTGGTAAGCCTCTCATGGAGCTTTGGTTTTTTAACTCTTCTTGTCAGTACATTTCCATAAACTTCCTTTCCTTTTTCATACCTAGTCAAGTTGAGAATCAGGAAATCTCCTCAGCAAGAATAAATGAAGCATGATCATACTTAGAACATGGCATGAAGTTATCAAGGTTTTTTGTTCTTAATTTCCTTGTACTTTTCTGCCGTGTTGGTCTCGCTGCTAAGGTGTGAAGTTAAGAGCAATAAAGAGCTGAAAGTAAATATCTTTTGTGATGAAATCAAAATCTTATTGATTTGATGAAAATTTCATATACAAGGTGCATACAAAAATCAGTGTACCTTCAAAACAAGGTGTATACAGAAGTAAAAGGCCGTATCTGAAAAGAGGATCCTCTAAAAGTACCTCAACCATCCATGGAATCTGAAAGATAGTAAGTGTTCCAACAGTATACGGAAATATAAAAACAATATTGTGATTTCAACTCCTCTGATGGCTTACAGCTCCTCTATCTCACCTATTGTCCCCATGAGCATCAAAGGATATTTCCAATGCTTGCCTTAGGTGCTTCTTCTAAACTCTCTAGCATCTCTCAATTGTTCCTCGCATCACGGAATCAACTCCTTAAGCTAGAGCCTGTTTTGCGTGAGTTGCAGTGTGAGGCTCTCGCTTCTCTCTACACATTTTACTATTTACCCATCTTAAATGATGAAATCAAAACACTGTTTGACCTGATTGTTTATCTTCAAATCAAAATAAAAAGAATGGATAGTTTCTCTCTTCAGTAGATGGATACCTCCAATTAGCTGAAAGCAGTTCCTTAATTTCATCGACTACCGAATCTTATGATAGGTTGTACATCTTCTTTCAGATACTTTCCTTTCATTGAATAACCACCTATTTTTCTTAACCTGAGAAGGAGGAAATTGCAACAATTTCATTGCAGTTATTATCTCAAGGAAGCATATCTGTTGAGTATCTGTTGTGACTATTTCTAATGCATAGATTCTTCCATTACTGCGGATCCTCTACTGTATCATAATGTTAGAACAAAGGAGAACATTTCCCTCAAATAAGAAAAGAAAGGGAAGTGTGACAGAGTAGACCTGTAGTCCTGCAAAATGGGCAGGTGTTATCTTTCTATGCAATGCCCATAACCATAAGTGATGACCTCTCTTGGAGACTGCTTACTGTGGTCTGGATGCCCGAGTGGCATCATCAATTGTTTTCAAACTTATTCAGTGTGTCTGAGAATGGCTACATCTGCCTTTTGAATGTGCAATCGGTACCCCTTTTTTATCAGCATATATGACTACTGTTACCAATATTTTGACTCACTCATTACTTGCCTGAGCAGGAAGGACAGAGATGTTAGCATGGCTAAAACGAAGGCAGATGAAAAGGACCTGGAAGCTAAAGAAGAGGTGTAATGATTTTGCCGTTGTTACGATACCACTTTTAATGAAGTCTTACCCTTCTGTTCTGCCTAGAAAGTTGCAGCACAGTTTGATTTCTTTTTGCCATTTCAGCTGTTTAGATTTTAAATTTGGCTTTTCGCGAAGTGGATTATATGCCCCTAAACTTCATACACTAAGTTTGCTTAAATCACTGTTATGCAGCAGATGACATTGTTAGAGATGCCTGGAGATCTTACTACAGAATCTAAACAACTCACAGGTAGTAACTGCATTTCCTTTTAGCTTCTCTTGTCCTCAAGGAGACTTATATTCCCAGATTCAACACATTGTCCTTACACATTTAGATTAAACATATGACTCTCCTCAGGATCTCCTCGGTTATCCTCTTGTACGGTTTTCTTTCTTAAATAAAAAATATTGCGTCTATTTTTACACATTTTATACATTTATGCACACACATCTATACATTTGTTTATTTATTCATTTTTTGGGGGAGAGCTGAGAAGAGGAAGCCGAGTTGCAAAATCATGCAAAGTCCAAGAACTTTTCGCTGACAGAGGATTCGAAATTATTATTCGATTCTTAAAAAATTTATGCAATGATTAATATCTCAAATACAGGTAGATCCATTTTGAAAAGAGTTTCTCTTTTCCTTTTTTTTTTTTTTTTTTTGGGGGGGGGGGGGGGGGGGGGTGTTCCCATTGGTTCATGTTTGTTCTAATGTTCGGAGAGATTTTGCTAAGTTATCATGAGACTAAGGTCTTTCATTATGAGAAATCTCTTTTTCTATCTTCAATATATATAAATATGATTTAACTTCCCTCTCTCCCACTCGAATGTAAGTGTGTGTGCACAGAACCAAATGGTTTCTCTTTACTTGGCATGGGCATAATACGAGCCATATGACAACGATACCTGGGTTATACTCTTGATGATGCTTACAAAGGTGAAGTGCAAGGGAGGTACTACGTAGAGTGTTTTCTCTTAGCTCTTAAAGTAACTTATAGAAGTTTCTGGATGGACTTGCATTCTCTAGTTTTTGTCCATGCTTTTGTATGCCTATTGATTCTTATAAGATAATGGCTGATCTAAAGATATCTTTACCAGCAGAGGGAAGAAATGAGGAAACCAACATTTCACTGGAATATAGTAGCGACATAAAGAAGGCAAGACTCCATTCAACAGTGGTTGCTCTCCTCAACGATCCTGTGCTTGCTGATTTACCAAAAAAACCAACTCTTGCAGATGTGGACACCCTTATCAGCTTGGAACTTGGGAGTGCCATGCGTATCTCTATCCTCAAATTGGATGGAAGCTCTTTCGGTACTTGCATCTCAGTGTTCTTAGTTGCAAACTTTGTTCCTGGTTGTATTGGACAAGAATAAACAACTACATGCATTAATTTTCTTCCTTTCAATGAAGATGTGACTGTGATGAATTCCACAACAGTTAAAGACTTGAAACAAGCTATTCGGAAAAGGATTGATGACACCGAGCAATCTAAGATGGGCCATCGGCACATTTCTTGGTATGTTGCTTTCCTTTCATCATAGCCTTCTTTTGGATATAATTGTTGAAACTCAAAAGCCAAAATATAATTGTTCGCATGTTATGTAAGAGGGTAAATCTGTTCAGTTCTCAGAAGCAAAAAGAAGTGTGTAAAAGTTGAAACAGCAGAAGATTAAGGGAGAGGTTAAAGTTTGCTAAATCTGCAATTTGTCGAGAAGAACTAAATTAAATATCGGATTTATGGATATCTTTCCGGGATAACCTGGAAAAGGCAGGTGAGCAGCATTTTCACCTAGCTGAATGGCTGCCAGCCAATGTGCGTGCATCTCAGACATTGTAACATAAGTTACAACATTTTTGACGAACTAAAGTTTGATGGATTATTAATTTTCTGAAACTAAAAATTTGACGAACTACAATTGATTGATTAGATGATGCTGTCTACTTTATTGGAGAATATTTGATGACAGAGATCTTTTGAGAAACCCTGGTTCAAATAAGTGCTAGTACTTTCATTTACCTGCTGAAAAATGAATTTTTGCCACACAAAAATGTCATTGCATCTCTTTAGCTCACTTGACATTCACGTGTATGCGAGCCAAAACTTTGATTGAACTTTTAGTCTGTATAAATTACTATTGCTTGAACTATAGCTTGATGATACTCGTGTTGAGCTTGTAAACTGCTATCATTTATTCTCTTCCCAGTTAGCCTGAATTTGTATTGCTGATGATATGCAGGAGGCATGTCTGGTCAAATTTTTGCCTTTTATTCCACAATGAGAAGTTACTAGATGATACAGCTAAACTTCAGGATTACGGCATTAGGAACAATGCTCAGGTACTTTACTTTGATGCTCACATTCATATCGCAATTTCATTACTAAATGCCAGTGTTCTCAAGAAGATTGGAAAAAAATACCTATAATGATCTCCAGAAGTGATATATTCCCTGACCTCTGGGGTGTTATACTGCAGTGCTCTGAGTGACCACTTCCAAGATTAGGAAAATATCCTTAAGAGCTCAGTGTAAATCAAATCATCAGGAGATCCATTTTAGCACTTCCCAAATATTAGTAGTCTTGCCCCTGGGATTTGGTCTAGTGGTAAATCGCAAGCGTGCAATCTATGGGGTAGGGCGCACATCACAGGTTTGAACCCTGCTTCAGATCAATGCATTGTATTGAATGGAGAAGGATAGAGGGACATGCCCATTATCTAACAGTTTTGTATGATGTGTCACTGACCCTCGGGTATTTCTCAGTGATCAAATGGAAATATGGAATACATATTTTAGTAGTCTGATCATAACATCCAACTCATTTTCATGAAAGAACTCTTAATTGGAAACTACAGTTCAGTATTAAACCTTACACAGGAACTGTATTGTTTTCTTACATAATCAAGGGTTTTATTGCTTGTCCTGCAAATCATTGTGATTTCTTGTCCTGTGGATTGATTGTGGCAGTTGGCATTCTGTTCTACATTGTACTGACTTTGTATTTGAGTGTTGTAATTCCTGATATATTCTATGCTTTAAGGTCTTCCTTCTGTCTTCACAAGTAGCACGAGATCATATCAAGTGGTTAGAATGGAGATGTAGATCTTCTTCCAAAAGAGCATTAAGTTTAACTTTTTGAATATAGGCTTTCTTTTGAGCCAAGGGTCTAACAGAAACAACCTCTCTGCCTCACAAAGATAGGGAGGTAAGGTCTAGGTCTATATACATCCTACCCTTACCAGACCCTCAATTACACTAGCTATATGATTGTTGCTTTCTTAAGTAGTTGGAAGTTGGAACTCCATTGTGTGTTGAGCTCTTGTAAGATATCGTTTGATTCTTGATTTGTTCTCATCTAACTCGGAGAAATTTGGCAGGTGCAATTCATTCCTTACGTCATCTCAAGGACCTATAAAAGGCATTCAAAGAGGAGAAAACACAGATTCTTTCATGGCCTAAGCAAAAAGGGACGAACAACAGATTGAAGTAGGGGTTAGATTGCTGGATACTTTAACTACAGAATGCAATCGAGAGCGGATGCCCTCCACCATCCCTGATCATATTATGCTAAATACTCGACTGCCTAGCTTTAATATGAGCTTAAATGCAGAAAAATGCTAACAGAGTATTCATATAGCCGATTTTACCTTGTTGGGATTGAAGTGTAGTTGCTATTGTAACTGTCTAGTTTTATAAACTATACTGTAGCTGGGTGAACTAGAGAAGTTCTGAAGGAATTTTGCGTTGGAGTTCCCGTTTCTATAGAAAAGGTTGGGAGTTCAAATTAACACTAGAACAAAAGCTTACTTCCTTCCAAACTTAGCCTCAACTATTTGTAATTGTAAACAGTATCTATGATTATTAGATCTTAATATATTATTTAGTCTATTTGATCTCCAACTTGGTGCAATTTGGTGCTAGAAGGGTAATGTCGTGTATGCATCACCCTCTTTCAAAACAGTCTTTCTACCTCTATGAAGTAATGGTATAACAATAAATAAGTGGAAAATAGAATATAGGAACATGGCCACATATTATACAGGATATTTACACATAAATAACATCTACATTGTACAACAGAGTGCAACACACCTGTGTCAAATGATCTACTCTGCCAGACAAGTAAAGACCTAACTACATGACCTCAAAACATGACTGTAAAGAATGAACTATAGCAAGAGTAGACCACAAACGGACCCAATGGACTAACTACTAGAAATACATATATTTGTTTACCAACTTCTTCATGTTATATCCCTATCAAACATATTAGATTCAAAAGTCTGATTTCATAAGCTTCATTCGAGGCTTTATTGTGACATCGTCAAAGGGTATCAGTTGCTCTACATGAAGGTAATCTCTGGTTTTAAGAACCTGCAATACACACACAGAGACAAAGCAGCTGACATAAATTCCATTTACACACACAAGGGGAAAAAGGTAGCAATGAGAATGTAGAAAAATGATTTAACAGGCATCACATACCAAAGTTTCAAAAAACATCCTTGACGCCTCCTTTCGTGTTTTACCAACTAATAAACTGTCCATGGAGAGAGACGTTCTCCCACGCTCAGATTCCTTGATAAACAAGGTTTGAAGGTACTTGGAAACAGCCCTATATAAAAAACATCAATGTGAAAGTCCGGCTGAATTTTGTTCATAAAACAATAATATTATCTAGCTACAAACATGTCCTAGGAAAGATAACACAACAGTAGAATGGATAGCAGATCCTGTCTAGTGTCTAGAGAAAAAGGGGAAGGAGACCAACGCCTTCAGACTAGTATCCCTGTTGTCAACTTTGACCAAACATGCATATCCCATTTTGTTTAAAAATAAAACAAGCTCCCTTAATAAACTCTGGGCTTCAAAGCATTTATTCACAAATTAGTGAGAGAGATGGAGAGGAGAGGAACCAGGGGGGATAATACCCCATTTATTGAAAGATTGGCAACGCCATATATCCTCAATCACAAGTCTTTCCAGCATCTGATACAGCTATCAGACCTGGATAGCTAAGCTAGGAAATGAGACAACTTTTTTACTACAAATTTAGAAGTCGTTTTCTTTCACTCATATCTCGAAAATAATATTCTAAAGCTTTCGCATGTTCTTCATTATGTGTGGATAAGCCCTATATTTTAAAGTGTATAACTTTGATCATAGGATCACATAGAACTGGGGTCTATGTCAATTAAGTCGACTAAAAAAATTTATCAAAGCCAGGGAATTTCTTCAATCTTCAAAAAGATGACTTTGTAAGTCTCAGTATGAGTGATGATATTCTTGATTTTAGTCTTTGACTTTGAGAATTGAATTTAAGTTAGTAATTTCTATTTTATCCTTTCTTAGTTTTGAATCGAAAATTATTTGATGGTATAAAAAAGTTTTGGTTTTGGTTTTTATTTTGACCAACATTTTCATTTTTTTTGTATTCAAATTTAAAAGAAGGAATTTGCTCGGTATAATCCACGGTTTTATTTTATAGACATTATAAAGTAGTAAAACTTCTGGGAAGAACCATTTATATGGTAAAGGGCGCACCCCCTTCTTTTAGACAGTCCACCTTTTTCCAGCCACAAACTACTTTCTTTGAGAAGGTTCTTGGGATTTATGTTAATGTGCAGCAGTAAATTGCTGTATTTAGTACATATGATCCTTCCAAAATGGAATGATTTTCTACGCTTATCTATTCTGCAGTAAATTCCTCTTTCCAGTCTAAAGCATCAAGGGATGCATTTTACACCATCAACGTTTCTTCTTACACTTTTGTTATCCTGTATTGCATCTTCATCTTTTTCAACTTATTCGTTTTACAAAAATGAACTCCAGCAGTCCAAATATGACATAAATTGACTTTTAAAAATGTAATAATTGTATTTCTAAACAGCACAAAGTTGGTGCTGGAGTTACGGTACAGTGATCAAAACACCAAAAGCATGGACCTCTCCTAACCGTAGATAGCCTTTGTGAATTACTACCTTAAATGTCTACTTGTCAGGGAAAAAGGAAAAAAGAGAAGATGAGATGCACCAGTCAAACATAAAATAACAAACACAAAATTGTTCAAAGTGAAAATTTTGAGCTTAGTGTATTACTCTGACAATTTTGTACTTGTTCCCGCGTTAGATTAGTGACAGAAACCAATGCGTGATCCACTATGTAAAAACACTGAACCAACAGGAAAGGAGGCCAAACTTGTCTAAAATGTCACTCAGCTTGTGCAACACTGGATTAAAATAGTAGAAAATCAGGAAATAAGGGACAAGTGGCACACCTAGTACGAGAAGACCATCCAAGGTTCTCAGTGAGACGGGTGACATCAGCATCAGGTACATAATCATCAGCTGCTTCAGCTTCTTCATCTTCATCATCATCAAAGTTCAGAAACCCTAGATACCAACAAACAATATTACACCAAAGCTAAGAGCATGGAATCACAAGACCTTCGTTAAATCTTACAGAACTCCCAAAGAAACTACATTACCAATGTTGGCACATCGCTGAAACAGTTTGATCATTTTGTAAGATATGTAATACCATGATAGTAATCATAGATGAAAGATATTATTAGGTTCATCTACCACAAATACAACATACACTGTAAATTGCTCTTATAAAAGGATTACGGTCCAAGACACTAGTATTCAGACATTTGCTCAAACTCTTCTATTTGTGTATCTGATTTCTGCATATGTCCAATCAGCCAGGGACAAGGAGAAGGGTCACAACATTCGTCTGTGCTTATTTTGACAAGAGATCTTTGCAAAACCAGTTTACAACAAATAACATCAAATTGAATGTAGATTTTGGCAAGCCATTATCAAATTGACATTAACATCAGAAAATTCAGATGCAAGGTTCTGAAATAAGCACGGCCAGATAAATCCATCTTTTAATAAAACATGCCTACTGTTACTCCAAATTCGATAATGTTCCTAATCCATTTTGAAATTATTTGTTTTTTATTTTCTTTTAAGGCAATTGGAAGTCTTCAAGTCTTACAAAGGTTGTAGGTGAGAGAGCACCAACCTGTATCATTTCCAGCAGCTGAATAATCTAGATCCTGCCGAGAGTTGAACAAATGAGGAAAGCACAAATCAGCAGACCACATATCAAAGTAAATCTCTCATCAAAGCAAAGAAAAGGATCATCATCTCGAGCTTATTTCAACAAACAAAAGCAACTAGCTGACAAAGAATCTAGTAGTTTGGAAAAACAAGACAATGCAAAGCAGAAGGTAACCTCCAGTGTACATGTTCATCTACATGAAGTCAAGATTTGCGCTCGTACATATGACTACCTGTTAGGATTTTTTAGATAAAAATTATCCAATCGGGTCTTACTACGTTGAGACATGACACTAACAATCTAGAGGTAATCCTTTCTTTTCTTTTCTTTCTTCCCCTTCTTCTGAGTTCCAAAGAACCACCCATACTGAACAAAGAGCAACGTAGAGGTCAAGAAGCAACAAGGCAGTAACCTTGTCCAGACCAGGAGAGAGATAAGTACTTCAACTTTGATAAAATAGAGAGGCATTAATTATTGAAAAAGCAATTTTCTGCAATTTCTATTAAACACATCATATGTAGAAAAATACCATTGACATATATATACAAGAGAGCGAGAGAGTGTGCTGAAACTCCAGAAGACAAGAGCACTCGAAACATAGCTAGAATACTTACATTAAGGTCCCCCAGATTGGCATCAGTGAGATCTGCACCACTCATATTGTAGGAGAAATCCTCTGGTTTACATGTGTAGTCTCCGGCCCCTATGGAATGATCCACCATATGGCTATTCGTTTCGGCATATGAAGCATCTGTGTTAGGTTGTTCAGTGACTATAACCTTATCAGCAAAGCTCTGGTTGACATTCTCTACTACTATATCTTCCAGATTAGTTGCAATTTCAACTGTAGAACTGGCTTGGGCGGCTTCCGATGGAACTGCACCTTCTACCATATTATCAGTTCCAGCTTCAGCGTTAGAAGTAAAGTAGTTGCTTTCTGGCCAGTCACTACTAACTACAAGGTTTTCACTGTTCAAATTTTCCAGAGCCTTATCAACTTGAGCAGCCGGTGCACTATTAGGAGATCCATATGATACTCCTTCCAAAATAAAAGCAGCTTCCCTTCCAGACTCATTAAATGGATCTGTCAGAGGGAGACCTGCCATGATATCGCCATCGCCACCTAATCCACCATTTTTAGGGGATGCCAATGATTCTTTGGCGGCAGAGGCTGTACCGGCTGCTTCAGCTCCCTCAGCACCTGAAAGGCAAGTTACTTGAGGTCCTACTTCTGTTGCATTATCTGAAGGTTCAAGATGAAAGCCATTGGCCACTGCTACATCAGTGACAGTATCTGGCCGCAATTGAGAGGCATCAGTATTGAAACCTTGGCCGTGCTCTTCAACTTCCCTGTTCTCAGTTGGAACAGTAGGCTCAAAAGCTCCTAATATGCTATCATCTCTATCTACAAACCGTTCATCGCTTCCTTCCTTTTCACTTACTCTTTCAACATGTGGTTCATTAAACACCGTCGCCTGTTGTTCCTCCAAATTCGCGATGGGGTTTTCAGCATACTCAGCAGCTAGCTGTGGACGTTGTTCCTCCAAATTTGAGATAGGTTTTTCAGCATACTCAACACGTAGCTGCTGACGTTGTTCCTCCAAATTTGAGATGGAATTCTCAGCAGTTAGCTGGGGTTCGACCGCCATCTCAGCATGAGAACAGCTAACATCAGTAGAAACGACCTTGACTGTACTCAAGTCAAATGTTTGCTTATGTAAAGAAGCCAATTCCACTGACAAACCTGAATCAGAATCAGAATCAGATTCAGTCAATATGATGAGCTAGCAAAGGCCATTGGTGTTATGCAGCACCGAGAACAAAGTTCAAGAGGCAGGCAATAACTGTGCCTTCCCCTTACATGAAACAATTAGCTAAAGAACTTAAAATCTTAAGAACATGTGCTCGTGGATGTCTTTAGAACAAACTATATGACAACACTTGGCATAGAATCTAACAAGTCATCTTTCCCAAAAACATCAGCTTAACAGTTCCAAAGCATACATCCAAGTAGAGAGATTTAAAGTAATCAATAAAACAAATATCCAAGACACTTGGAGTGTAGCTAGCTCATTTAAGCACTTACTAAAGATTAAAAACAGACAATGTGTTATCTTTTATAATGCCCGCAACAAAAACAATTGCATGATTCAAGAAGAAGATAATCAAATAGAAAAAATATAGACTTGCATGCTGAACCCACCAGTTAATACTGCTGCTCTGAAAATTTCATCTGCCAACAACTGTTTCTGGATCGCTGAGATTTCAGCATGTGTGCAAGGAGCTTTCTTCCTTATGCGACGTATGTCCTCAACATGTATCAACTGTTGTCTTATCATACTATCACAAATGCAAAAATGCTTTGTCAGTCAGTTAACGAGCGAGGTGATAGAAGCTATTTAAAGACAAAACCCGATTTTTCAAATTATCAGGAAAAAGCGTTTCACTGGGCAATGAGGCACAAATGACAAGACAAAAACCAACTATTTGCGAAAGGGGCCTAAATAGATTGGCCATAATTCGGTTGCCACATCAATTCACTACCAGACAGCAAACATTGGACTAGCCACTAGAAGGGTCAGCTATTGGCATGTCAACAAGAAGAGGAAACAAACAAAAGAAAGCTCAGCACCTAAATTCTGGCTCACGATAAGATATTCAGTAGTGCAAGAGCAGCTAATCCAAGACTATAATGGAAAATCTTACTCAAAATAGAATAAAAACAGAAAGCCAAGAAAATGCAAGTTTCTATTCTCAGTCTGCTTGCTGATATGGATGCATTTATAATTTTATACTCTGTGCATAAATTGTTTAAAGCCCAGGATACATTTTTAAGCCTTTCATATGATTTAATCTGCTATATTTTGACAGCGGGAAAGGAAATATAAGTCATCCGGCTTAGTGATCTAAACTGGTAAAAGAACAAGACGCATTTCCATGAACAGAAACAAAAATATACGACGGAACATACTCTCCGTGCAAGACCATGATGTCATCCATAAGAACCTTCCTTTTACTGGCACTCATCCGAGCAGCAGATCGGGCACGCTTGCTTGATGTAATTTCAGAAGGTTGAGGAGTAGCCTTAAGCTTCAGCGCTGAAGATCTTCTTCCAACTGAAATAAGAATGAAGATTGTAACAACAAATAAGGTCTAAACTCAAGAAAAATGTTAATTTCTCCTCACCCCTGTTATGTAATACTTAACTGAGTTCAAAGCTTACAAGGTTACTTTGACAGACATATTATAGCATTATACTAGGCAGAATTGTTGCGAATAATTAGGAAACTGAGAATGTTTCACATAAATCAGAAAAGAGGATATATGTCATATTCTAAAGAAGAAAGAATCTTTCATTAAGGTGAAAATAGTCACCCTTCCCTTCTGTGAAGTGCAAGAGAAGAACTCCAATGTACCTAGTATAGAAGAAAGCAAATCATCATCATCAGGAATAAATCCTCCAGCCTTTTTGGAACGGACCATCCTTGAAGATTCAGCTGAGTTGAGACTCTGCTCTGTTAGTGTGCTCTCAGTGTAACTACGCTTCTTTCCTGAAATGATTTTATCACCAGCAACAGCCTCATTGAACCCCGCCAAGTAATCCGGTGTAGCCTCTGGGAAAATATTACGAGGTAAATCAACAAGCCCTCCTGGCATTGATAGAATCTTTTCAGGAGCTGGCAAGGCAGAAGCAGTTGAACTGCTCACAAATTCCATGTGGTGATCCTCTAGAACAACATTATCTGCTTGATCAGTTGATTTGTCAGAATCTTTCCGAATGTCTTCACATGGAACAGGTTCTTTGATGAGATTTTCTTTTGACATTTGCTCTGAATAACCTGTTGCATGACATGTTTCAACTGGAAGTGTGAGTACATTCACAAACAGCACACAGATTTATCCCCAACAAACCTAAAATCTAGCACAAATACCTGAGGCGTGTAATTCCCCCTCCTTAGAAATTTCTGGGAGGTGTAAACCAGAAAAATTAGATGGTGGTTTGTTACTAAAAGCATGCTCACAACTAGACTTCGATGCATCAAGTTGAGCAGCAGCATTACATCGACTCAGAACATGAACCTGGGTACCAATGTCTTTATCAAAAACACTTTGTTCCAGACAATGAACAGTCTTCGGTGTTTCTAAGCAAGTGATATCTTGGGATTCACCAGCATCCAAATTTCCTGGAATTGTAATGTTATTTGAGACTGCCTTTGGTGATCTCTGATTACTCGGTGAAATATCTTCAGGAACTGGCTGGCAGATGCTACTTGAAGCAGAAACATCATAGTTAACTTTTGTGGAATTAATTCCATTTGGAAGGGGAGGCTCGTCCGGTAGGCCACCAGGGGTAGATACGTCAACATTTTCCATGCCAGAAAGCATACGCTGCAAGCTCCTCTCATTTGTTTGACCTTCAGATGCAGCAACAATCTCACCCGCACATTCTAATACAGATGATTTTGCATTAACCTGGGCATCCAGGCAGTCTAGTACAGATGATTTTGCATTAACCTGATGAACAGCAGTAGAGGACAGTCCAGATGCTACAGCAGGATCACTTGACGACACAAGATCAACTGCAGGTCCAATTGGAGGAAGCTCACCATCTGGTACCAGTTGTTTGTCACCTAAATGGTTACCATTCTCCTCAGCAGCCCCAGAGTGAACAGTATCAGCATTCGAGATGTCAGTTAATGCCTGATTTTCTAGAAGTCCACTCCCGTTATTCACGTTATTTTCACCAGAGAGATTCTCGGAATATCCTTTTACAGGCTGTTCAGCATTTGAGCCAGCAGTTAATGCCTGATTTTCTAGAAGCTCACTTCCGTTATTCACGTTATTTTCATAAGAGAGAATCACTGAATTTGCTTTTACAGCATATTCCTTCAAATGGCGATCTTCCAATCCTAGATGGTCCTCACATGCTGATATTTCCTGAATGTTAGACAAGTTTGGTTCTTCTGCCAACCCAGGAGTACATGGAGCATGATCCATGAAATCAGCATCTCCATCAACGCCATCAAACTGCATGGAAGAAAAGACCTTGAATCATTCTAGTATAAGTATGTTTAAGGTACATAAAACGAGCTGTTTGGCACATCCAACAATAAATAGTCAATAACCAGCTATTTTGTAGGGAATACAGGACAAATCGGCTAGTTACCATGCTCTCGGAATTTGCCGCCATCTCTTCATGGTGTTCTTGCTTGATTGGTGTCATTGGTTCAACAGATGCTTGAGGATCGGCACTAGAATCAGCAAAGTTTTGTGTCAGATATTCATATAATTAAACTGTGCAATAGTATAGAATTGCAGTCTGATGGATTGACAATCTAAACACCTATTATAGATATTTAATCTGCCCAACACAATCCCAAGATCAAGAGACTCAAAGAAAAAGAACATCAAGCTGCAATTGTTTGACTCAATTCACGCGATGAATCCAACCTGACTTATTAGTCTTGGCATTCACTAGCCTATTTAGCACTAAATCTCCAACATAACTCAATAACCCGCGCATACACAAAACATAAAGCACGACTTTAACGGTTTGGTCTGCCCTGGTGCATCTGGTGGAGGAGAAACATAAGATCAGATGAATCTCGACAAAATTTGCAAACTGTTCACTGAACTTGCCCATCCTAGACTTTCTGGATTGCACTAACATTCTAGAGGAGCAGAGTTTTGTACAGCCAGATCTATATAGCTTCTTGCATCTAAGAGACCCCAACCAACCAACCAACCAAAAAAACAAAAACTTTTATACCAAAACTGGCAAAGTAGACCACATCAACATTTTAAATTAGATGAAGCTCATAAAAACTTATGACTGGTAACATTCTGCACGGGAATAGGGGAATATTGTAAGAGGCAGTGAGTAATTTGTGGTCAACCTCCCATTAGCATCTCCAGCAGCAGCAACCTTGTCCAAAAATAATTCCTGTTTGCAATTAGAAGTCCGAAAATCAGAATAGAAAATGGATAAATGACATAACACTATGATACAAGTTTCTTATCAAAGGAACACTATAATACACATCCATGCAGACACCCATATAACCAGCAATATCTGACCATATGAATTGGGTTATCACTTATCTGCATCAATAAGGGATTATAAATTAACAGCTACCAGACATAACTCGTGTAGAAAACATGCCATTAGAAACCATGAAGCATGAACGTGATTATTTCAGTTAGGAAGTTCCCGTAACAGGATATGTAAAGCGATGTAGACCTAGATCGATTATTCTTCTCTAGAGATCCTAGAAAACATTATGTATATTCTTATAAAGAAATACTTCCATTTAGGGGTATATGAAACAAACACGAAGCTAAGGAATGAAAAAATAATATGATCTTACCTCATCAAGGTCTAAACCAGAAGTGTCACCATCCCCAAATCTCTCTGAGCAAAAATCACCATGCAACATATGAGAAGCAGTGTCATAAAAATCTAGCAGTTAGATATCCAAAGTAATAATTACCATCCAATCCAAACTTCGAAGTTGAGTAAACGATGCCCTCCATGTTATCTTGTAGTGTGATCTGTTCCCTTGAACTAATATGATGGTCCACATAGTTACTGCAGAGTTGACACTGACTTTAGTAGGAAAAATAGAGGAATACTGAACCATAAGTGGACTATAGTCCACTTTTTGATATTACAGGGCAAGAAAATAAGACTAATTGATATTACAGGGCAAGAAGGAAAAAAAAAGATCTGCTCCTTACTGATTTTGAGATGTTTTTCTTGAGCCGAGGGTCTATCAGCAAGAGTCTTGCTACCTTAAAAGGGTAAGGCTGCGGGCACACCACCCTCCCCAGACCCCACTTGTGAGATGACTAGGTATGTTGTTGACTATTTGGACAGTCAAGGGCTATTTTCGAAACTGAATTTATTTTGAAACTGCAGTCAGAGGGCTATTTTCTTTGACCATATTTTTTTCAAATACTTTCTAGATATTTGGAATTGTTTTTCTATTAAACTGGTAGTACTGTATTTTGAATTGTTAACTATGTGACTCAGTACTTTTTATGTAGTTTCTAAATATTTAAATTTTATTTCAAAAAAGAAGTTAAAGATTCTATGTCTGAATTCACACCGAATATTAGTTAATTTGACCCTCGCACTCCAATTCAAGCCAAACAAATTGTATCAGAAGGAGTACTTCAGGTATCCCTGCAATTTACTCCACAAGGAATTATTCTGCTATATCTCATTTAGCAAATGTTTGAGCAACTCCCTCAGCCAACAACCATATCATGTTGTATTCCCATAAAAGCAATGATAGCTAACATTATAGTAAAGAGAAAAAAAGATAGATTGTAACCAACCCCTGAAAAATGTCACTGTCTGGCAATTCAAAATCATCAAGTTCAAAAGTCTCTGGCAAGGTGATTGAGTGATATGGAGCCTTAGATTCTTCAGGTGGTAAATCCACAGCAGTGGAGCGAAAAGCTTGCTTGACTTTTAGCAAAGCCTCGCTGCAATCATCAAATAGGTAACCCACCTTTCGAGAATATATCCTCACAACTCCAAGCAGAAGATGGCTAGATAACCGCAATGCAATTGGCACGTCAGGAGAAAGGATTGAGTCTGTCGACAAATAACAAGACAAGTTAACAAAAAACAAAAGGATGAATACATGCTTTCTCCATTGACCAAGAAAAAGAAAAATTTGTATATAAAAAATAAAAAGGCATGCATATCAGATGATATGCAAAGACACACCGGAAGAGCCAGAAGAACTCAATGCAAAACCAGAAAACAATAAAATTTAATTACACAACAGCTACTAGGTTAATAATCTAAATGAAAAGAGCCACTGCTATGACATTATCATAAAACTACACAAATCCACCAGCTATGAAATTATCATAAAAATACAGCAACGTATAGTCTTAGGAGTTGAGTTCGAATGTAATTATTGGCACAACTTTTGTGCTCTTTTTATAAGACCCCTTAACCTTTACCAAGAAAACACGGGTAATGTCATCTAAGATCAAGCTATATTTGTCTCCCTTTGGCACTATGCTGAAACTAAAAAATCTAGGCAACTATATAATGCAGCAATCTATAAGCCTAAATAGACAGTATCAGAAGAACCATCATTGTAAGGCCGAGAAGGTTCCCTGACCAGTACATAGTATCCTTAGTTATCCCAGTCATCTAAGATTTTTCTTTTTCAAGAAAGGTATCATTACCTTTTCAGCTATGATAGTTACATCTAAATATGCAAATGGAGTAGATAGAAGACAAAGCTTCTGACACATCCTACCCCTCCCCCCGAAATCCCCCGGTCCTACAGCTTGTCAAGCTACAAATGTTTTAGCCGCCTCTTAGTGCCAATTCTTCAGTGGATAACTATAATCCAACAAGTATATGAGAACTATGACCTGGTCTCCAATTTAACCCACCAAAGGGGTGGTTCGGTAATTCGGTTCAGCTTTTAAGAATTAACTCAGTCGGGTCGGATTTTTATGTTCGCCCCTGCTTGAATGCTCAACTGGGAAGCACAACCAAACCCTCAAAATATTACTTTTTTTCTCAAATAAGGCTTCATCTTCTGTTATGAAGGCAAGTATGGGGAGTTAAGACACATCACCTAGTTGGGAAAAATTTGAATATAAAAGCTTAATCATTGGTCAATTCAGCATTATATTATCAACGTGGAAGTGGATTAGGCTTAGTTTTTGGTAAAATCAATAGACTAGGAAAAAAACTTGGGAATTAGAAAAATATTGACAAACACTAAAAGGATAAAGTGGGACGAAAGACATTAAACACATAAGTCTAGTCTGTGAGCACCTAGAGTGGAAGCTTATCAAGAGACAAGAGATCTATCTTAGATGAAGCACGAGAATACTAGGGAAATAATGCGGAATCCAATGAAGCCAAATATAAGTAATCTAGCACAAGCAATCTGATCAGAATACACATATGAAGAATGACTATTACAAACTTTGGGATATATGTGCCAAATGATAAGTCACCATTTCAGATTTATGGGTATTTCTCCTTCCAAAATGTGGGTAATTCTTATCTCCTTGTTATTTCCATCCAACAAATCCCTGATAATACGTACTAGATAGCATATTTCCCCTTTGTTTTCTTCATTAGACCTGTTTGAATTGGCTTTTTAGTTTTTGACTTGAAAGGCAAAAGCCATAAGTTTGGCTATATTTATCATTTTAGCTCAAGACTGTGTTTATAAGCAGTTATCTAATTTCCCAAATCACTCCAAAGTGCTTAAAAGCTATTTTGACTTAAAAGCACTTAAAATAAGTCAATCCAAAGAGGCTCCAAGTCAAACGGACCTTGTTTCAGTTTGTTAAATGTATCTCACAATTCTGGTATAGTTGATCACTAACAAAGAAACTTTTGTCTGCTTGCTATGAGCTAGAATTAAATACAGTTTCGGAAACTAAATAAGAAAAACTCATGTGAACACCATACAATGCTTTCTCTTTCTTGGCATAATGCATATATAGGCAGAAGCTGTAGCCATATCCTTTCTTTTTCCAATTGCATAATTTCTTATTACTCTTGCTACTTACATGTATATCCTAACCATGAAAAAATCATCCAGAAAGCAAGCATGCTAAAATACAGTAAATTATTAAGGAGCTTATCACACAGTAAACAATCGAACAGGAAAACAAAAGGAACAAAAAAATTGACTAACTGAAGACGAATAACTAACCTACAGAGACACCAATATCAGTATCAGCAACTTGATTCTTCCGAAGTTTCCTCTCCAGATGTGCTGCAATCCATATAGTTCCCAAAGGCCCCTTTTTGGCCAATATGAACTGTGAGTAAAACATTTCTCTTCTTCAAAGAAAAAACTTCTGCTACCCAATCACAAAATCCCCAATTACAAAACCCTAACTCCAAATCCAAAACCCTAATTTTTTTCCCCAAAATTTCAATCAGGACCTGAACAACCTACAACAAAAGAAACCAAAAACCCCATCTTTACTATATCAAACAACATAACAATACTTCAATTAACACACAACAATTAGCTTCAATCTTCAAAAACCCATCAAATTCCCCAAAACCCACAACTCAAAATCACTAGCTCGAACTTAAAAATTACAACTTCCCTAACAAAATTCACCAAATTCAAACTACAAATCACTTCTTTTCCTTCTCTTACTTGAAATAAAAATCAAGAATTTAACTCAAATTGCAAATTTGATACTCCCAAAGCTGAGATCCAGCAGCAAAACAGACCAAAATTACACGAACCCCAAAGCATAAATAGAGAAAAATTAGCAAAAAATCGCTTTAATTGGGCAAATTATTTTAGAACTGAAGTGGGAAAGTTGAAATTTTTCATCAATTTTTTGAACGAATTTTTAGTGTAATAAGGACCAAAGCGCCTTACGACCTGAGAAGTGTTGTCGTGTTATGCAGGTGTAGATCTGATGGTTTGTTTGAGCCGTCTGATCAAAAATGAACGGCTGTGATTGAGTTGAAAGTCAGCGTAACGTAAGTGAGAAGTGTACCACGTACGCTTTTCCATGGTTTGGTCTGTGTAGTGTTGTTTTTCCACACTGCGGATTAGAGAGTTCAAAATTGAAACGAAATCGATTATTCGAATTGAAAAAATTATTGATTTAACGATATTGAGTTATTAGTTTAGAAGTTTCTATAATGATTTCAATTTTTTTTATTATTGAATTATTGGTTCTTAACAATTTTAGATTTGTTCTTCATAAAATAATTGATAATCGATAATGAATTAAATAATTATATTTGTATCATTTGTTTCAAGTCCTTGAAAGTTTTATAGTTTTATTTTTGAATGTCTTAAACTTTCGTTATTCTACCATGTGACAATGTTTGATTTTGAACAAGTCAAACTCATGTATATGATTTATCTGGTTTGTCACTTCATCTCTAAGAATTTTCAATAAAGAAAATTTTATCTCAAATCTTAACAGTTAATCGATAATGATCAATATATGATAAATCAATATCTTAATGATTTTAGTTGTGCACTATATAGACTAAAAATAAATTTTTATATTTATTTATTAGTGTAGAATATTAAGAGATAATTTTTTATTTAATTTTTAATTTATCCTTGTTAATGCTCATAATCACTTTTTAATTTACCCTTAAAGCATTGAATCTATTGTATTTAAAAGATGATATATTTAAATTATTAATTTAAAATTTGATTTGATAGGTGAAAATAAATGGAATGAATATTTAGTAGATGAAGTATGTGATGATGTAACCAATGATGCCATCATTAGTAGTCATGGATCAAAGTCATTTAAGGACAAATAATGGTGATATCTTTAAGTTTGTTTTTTTGTTTTATTATGTATGGAAGTTGACGAAGAAGTATTGGGGAAGGTGATCAGACAAGATATGGAGAATTTAGATCTAATCGAGGACATGACCTTAGATGGGAAGGAGTGGAGGTCGCGAATTAGAGTAGCTGGTTGATTGGTTGGTAGCAGGGGTAGGCATGATTGATGTCTCTAGCTGTCGTATATGTGTTGAATTCATCGTATTTACATATTGACATGTGCTTTTTGTAAAGAGTCGCTATTTTATTTTGATTTCTAGTTCTATTTTTCCCTTTGTTCCCTTTCCTTCCCTTTGCTATATCTAGTTTATTCTGTTAATGGGTCGTTGAGTCGAGGGTCCCCAGGAAACAACCTCTCTACTTCTTACGAGGTAGTGGAAGGTCTGCGTACATTTCTACCCTCCTCAGACCCCACTTGTGGGATTTAACTAGTTATGTTTGTTGTTGTTGGAAGTTGATACTTTCGTCGAGTAGGGAAGAAAGTCGATTTTCGTGATCTGATAATTGAGTGAAACTGTGAAAAGACTATTGCTTGATGGATAAAAATTATTATGGAAGATAACATGTTGGTTTTTCTGGAAAGCTCACATTTGTGAAAAGATTTGACATCTTGCTCATGTTGGCTTTTGTCAACCTAAATTTTAATATTTTTCAGGCGTAGAATTGTTATTTCGTCCATTAAAGTGGTATGTGAGTTGGTTTCAGAATGTCGTGAGATAGTTCGATTTATATTTCATTTTCATAATGTTTTTGTAGAGTAGGGAAGAAGGTTGATTTTCGTGATTCAATAATCGAGTGAAAGGACCATGATTCGATGGATAAAAATTACTATAGAGGTAAACATGTTGATTTTTCTCAAAAGCTCACATTGATAAGAAGATTTGATATCTTGATCGTGTTGACTCTTTATCATCCCAGATTTTAGTATGTTTCCGGCATATAGTTGTTCGTACATTAAAGCGTGAGCTAATTTCAGAATATCGTGAAATAGTTCAATCCTACATGTGGCATAAAAATTAATTTCAAAAGAAAACTTATATTATATTTTAATTAAGTTAATATAATAGAGAATTATGACAATCTTTATTTTATTATTTAAACCACGCCCTTGTCATGTTAACATGCTCCACGAGGCAACTTGATTACTGTGCCATTAAAGTTAGTTCTATCAATTGCTTATGAAAATTGTAAGAAAAATTTACGCGGATAAGCAAATATATATTAGTTAATTAGCTAATATGGTTATAGTTTGAATTAATTATGATTTATGGTAAATATCTAGTTGTAATTATAGTTTGAGTTTTATATAATTCACACGATCTATACAAATGTTATGCGCATTGTAAAAAATTGTACGCGAATGAAATTGTATAGCTAAATATCCAAATACTGCGAATTGTATAGTGAATCGTACAAACGGTCTACACAAATTGTATAGCTAAATATATAAATGTTATACAAAAACTCTGAATTATATAACGAATTGTACAAATGTTGCGCGAATTATACAAATGTTGTTATAACTATAATTACAAAATGTAATTACCCAAACCATAATTATGAAACATAATTAAGATATTTTTAAGTGGTTATGTGCGAAACAATAATAACCATCTAATTTCATAAGTGATATATAAGGAGGAAACAATGCAAATAAAGAGGCTGTTTTCGATAAATTGTAGTTAAAAAAAAAAAATTTAAAACACAATATTTATAAAAACATAAATAGTGACGACAAAAACTTCTTCCCTAAATTACTCATAGATGACATATTTATCCAATAATGAATTTTAATATTTAGCTATTAAATTTGTCCATTTCAATTTCCTACTATTTATTTTTATAGTAAACATTAATTAATTCATTAAAAGTGCCATTAAAATTAGTTAATCAACCACTAAAAAAATTTCTAAAACTAACTATGAAATTTCCCCCAGATTATTCCTAAATAACTTATAATTAATATAAATCTTGATAATATATTATTTAACCACGAATTTTGGTATTTAATTAAGAAGTCATCTGTCACTAATTCTTATTTTTTTAGTACTAAACTTAATTAATCACTAATGACTTTGTCTTTTTCTTTAATTAGGAAGAGTCTTTCTCTAGACGTTAGAAATTAATATAGAATATGTTCTAGATAAAACAATTTTTCCGCGCATTAGTACTTAATTTTTCATCTAGAAGATCTAACATAACTAGTCGTAAACGTCGTGTGTTGCATAAGTTCAATATGCTTTTTTCTTAATTTATCTGATCTAGATAAAATTTGAAGATTTAATAATTTTAATATATATATACTAGATAGGCGATGTCGTGCTGAGCACGAGCCGTCGAGCCCAACATGTTGATTTTTTATGCAATTTTTTTTTTTGATAAATATGAATAAAATAATTAGACTAAACTCGCCAAAGACCTTCATGCTAAACAGCAGAACATAATAATTAGACTAAACTTAGTCAAAGACATCCATACTAACACAATAGAACATGTCATCTTTGTATACAATGTGTGAAATAGATCGCAAGAACACTTATGTACATCGTTATTCATATATAATATGATTTTTTCATCTGCAATATTTGCATGAATATATTTTAATTCCTCATTTCCCGTAAGTAAGAATTGTAGTCATCAGCTTAGCAGACAGCTTTTCAAATCATTCTAGAAACCATCATATGAAGAAATTTAAGATGAATACCTGCAAAAAGAAAGTATAATTAAAATATTGAAATGGATACCAAACTATCTAAAAAAATTGTAAGGCACAACACAATATTATTTTTCCAACGTAACAGTGGATACCAAACATACTGCTAAAAAATACGATATGCAAAACTAATAAAAATTTCAAATGTTTATTCAAATTACCAGTCAAAAAAAATGATCAAATTGTAGAAAGTAAGGTATAAAAGCCTTGCACCTTAAAAAATTTCAACCATTGAAAACTCAAAAAATTTTCAAACTTTGCGCTATAACAGTTTTAGTTTCTCTATAATCCAGGAATCAAAAAGAAAATATAAAGATTAAGCTTTATATGTGATTAAGCTCCATAAGTGAGTATATTCTAGTGTAATTCTAAAACTTCCTTGATAAGCCAACTCACCATTATGCATAGCTAAGAGCCTATTATTATTACAAGAAAATGAAGTAGACACATGGGGTTTTAGCTGAAATAAAGAAATATTGTATATGAAAAATAAAGGAAATAGAACCAGGTACATGGGTTTTTAGCTTAAATAACAAGAATGAAATATTTATAGACAATAACAGAGTACAACTGATGTTTCTAGAATTAAGTTGTATGTAAGTGTCTTTTTTTTAAAATTTTTTTAGAATAAAAATTTGGAGTGAGCAAATCATTAGATATTTTATATGGCTATTAGTGACCCTTGCATGATGAAAGCATACTTACAAATATGCCCTTGGTCATCCATGGGTTGGCTTTTCTATATAATAGAAATATATATATTTAAAATTATTTGGATTTGTAATATTTTTAATCGATTTTTAAATAATACATATTACTCTTCTTGTTTGAATTTATGTGGTCGTAATAGGATTTTGAGAATTAATCGAACTTTTTTTATGTCTTTTGTGTATTTAAAATTATCAATTATTATAATCATAAAAGCTCGTGCCTGTACGATCCCAACACGTGTTTTTTTAATCAATTGATAATACATAACACATAAAATTAGAGACTCAAATAGCATGAAAATTAAAGGAAGAACTCTTTTTTACCAACTCAAAAAAGTAAATATTTTAAGCACATGCATGTTCTATAAGAGATTGGTAGAAAACATATAAACATGCAATCTATTGGAAGATTAAAGAGTAAAGATGATAAGATAAGATAATTATTAATTGAAGAACAAATTTAGAAAAAGAAAAGACGCGACTATTAAATTAGTCTTGAAGAATAATTTTAGAAAAAGAAAAGATACGACTATTAAAATTAGTCATGTCTAGTAATAATTACTAGGAGTTAATTTTTGATAGTGAAATGCAAATGTATCATGCTATAATTAGTACAATTATTTGAAAGGAAGTATGGAGGTTTCAAACTTATGTAAGTCTGTTTGTCAATATTTCTAATCATTGCAATCTGTAAAGTACAAATATATTGAATATTAGGTCGAACAAATGTGAAAGAATACATTGTAGTAGTATTTTCAAATTTGTGAGAGTTGAATTTTGGGTAGCAAAATGTGTCTTTGAAA
This sequence comes from Solanum rostratum, assembly GCA_029948455.1. Classification (NCBI taxonomy): domain Eukaryota; kingdom Viridiplantae; phylum Streptophyta; class Magnoliopsida; order Solanales; family Solanaceae; genus Solanum; species Solanum rostratum. The sequence continues at coordinate 2,704,814 of CM057053.1, read as the reverse complement.
AGATTTATTTCTTTTGATTGTTTATCGATATAGGTTCGACTAAGTAAGATTTGCATCGGAAAATCTCGTTTTAAGAAGCAAAGTAAGTGTTTCCTAACAAATGCAGTTTCATAACTTGTATTAACTTAATCTAGAATAACTTAATTGTTTAACAATGAAACATTAGATATCATATGCATGACTTTTCTGAGAAAGACTTATGGAGCAATTCCTCGAGCTATATGGTTTCGCTTTAAATTGTAATATTTTAAAGAACTTAAGAATACCCGATCGATATTATGATAATCTTATTAAGTTTATTTGGAGAGCTTCTCGATCGTGCGTGTATAGAGTGTCAAGGCCTTTTTTTTTAGTCCTTGCAAAATTTGATGAGGCTTATTTCATGATATAACCATGAAGTATAAGTTTTGCACTTCAAGATTTCTAAAATAAATACACAATTGAATTAGTATGACATTTAAAATTTGCTAATGAGAGAGGGGACATTAAAAATTATTTTATATATGCATTAACTAACATGTCAAATTTATATAATTAATTAAATATTATGTAAAATTTTAATTTAATGTCTTCCATGGAGTTAAGACTCCAAAATATGGAAGAAACAATTGTTTTCACGACTCTACCACCCAGTCAATTCTATTCCACTTAATCCCTTTTTCATGGCCACATATCTTTCCGGCTAGGGAATTGCACGTACAGAGATTCAAAAAAGCATCGATCTGATCCAGGCCATAATCTTTATGGGATTCCCAAAATTATTAATAGAAAGTCGACTGCGCAGAGTCTTTTTAGGCGATCTCAATGTATTTCGAATTTTGCTTTCATCTGAAGATGAAGGAGACATCATTAGCTCACTTGTTTTGGCTTAGTCTTTCGACCCTAAAAGCGTTGAACAAACTCATTTTATGTAGGGATCGGGGAATGAGCTTCCCACTTTTAGTAATTTATTATTAGTATAGTATAGTATAGTATTAGTATTTAGTAATAGTAATATATGATGATATGATGATGTTATAGTTTTTGCACTTAATTAGAGCATGTTTGGATTGATTTAAGACTTATAAATCAAAAGCCATAAGTTGAAATTTTAAATTGATGGCTTTACACTTATTTTTAACTAAAATCAAGTAACAAAAATAAGTCAAAAAACATAAGTTTATATTTCTAACTTATAACTTATAGTTTATAAGTTAAAACCAGAATCAATTGAAACAAACTCTTAATATGTTACTCCATTAGTTTTAAAAAAAATTGATCTACTTTATTTTTTAGTTTGTTTAAAAAAGAATGGACCCTTCAGCTTTACACTGATTAAAAGCCATAAGATTAAAAAACATTTTGAAATATTTGACATAACTTTAATTTACAATCACAAAATTTAAAAGTTTTTGTTTCAGTTTCTTAAATTTCGTAACAAGTCAAATCAGATTATTCTTTTGATACGGAAGGAGTATAATATTTGCAGTTAATTCTAAAGGCATAATACATAGTCAACTCCATAAATTCATCAAAATATTTTTATTCAAATGTTAAAACTAAGCCTTGTTCTAATTGAACATCTCCACGAAAATTCCTACTAGTCACACAAGTCATAACTATCATGTTAATCCCTTAATTACTTCTTCTCTTCTAGAATTCTATTTATTTCTTTTTATCTAGAACTAAAAGCCGTACCATTCAAGTTTCCATTGAAAATAAAGAAATAAAAAAATTTATATATATATAAAAAAGAAAAATGAACAGACACCAATTTTCAAAATTATTATACAGAAAAAAGTAATAAAAACACCCATAAACTTACACACGATTTATTAGTTTTATTTTTGAATAGTGGTAAAAATATTTTTTTACTTGATTAACTGAACGTAAATACGTCCTTGATTTTAAAAATAAGAGTAAAATATACCCCTGAAGTCTTGCCAAGTTAAGAGACATGTTTAACACTTGTGATAATTCGGGGGTGTATTTTAGTTTAGTTAATCAGTAATTGAAAATTTTTAAGACCGTCAATAATTCAGAAATGAAATTAATAACTTGCACCAAGTTCAAAAATATTTTTAATAGTTTCCTCATTTTATAAATATGTGAGATTTCACTGGATATGATGTTGTCGTGGTCGTCTCTGGTCTTATAAATATACATACCTTTGCAGCATTGCTCACTTCTACATATTATTACTATCTTCTTCTTTTTTCAATTATGGAGAGAAGAAAATTCAAGTTTTTCTCCAAACAGAAAAATGAAACTCAAAAAGAAGAAGAAGAAATAGAAAATTTGGAAACAATTTCTTTATCTGACCTTCAGATGAATTATGAGGGAAATGTAAGTCCTAAAGTTTCCTCTTCATCAGAAGAATTTTTTGAGTTTTGCAATTCTGAAAATTATACATTTTCAGATAATATTATTTTCTGCGGAAAGATAATCCGCCATGAAAATGATCAGGAAGAGCAAAATTTATCTCCATTGTTTAGATCCAGTTCATTTCACCGGCCTGTTAGAGAACCGGTGAATCATAATCGGGTCAGTTCGGCCCGATTTTACAGTTCGGGGAATTTGGAGAGGGTGAGTATTAGTGGACTTACGTCTATGTCGGCGAAGTCTCGGAGAAGAATGTTCATGTTCGGGCCTGTGAAGTTCAAGCCGGAAATGGAGTTAAGTGAAATCAAGCAGAGACAAGGACGTCGTCGTTGTCCTCCGCTGCCGCCAGTGGTTCCGACGAGTGAAGGCGGCGGAGGCACGACGGCGTCGGTGAAGAGCAGGAAGGAGGGTGGGTCCAGCGGGAAATTGATGGAGTTGACGAGTAGGCCTTACTTTGTTGACGTGTTGGCCAAGTCATGGAGGTGTTTTTCCTTGCGAAAACATTGCATGGCGTTGCCATAGAACAAAGTTCCTTGCCATTTGGTGTGAAGTATAAGATGTGATAATTTGAGATAAAATACAAAATTATTTTATTTGACGGCGTTTGATTAAAGGTATTAGGTAATCATTGAATTATTTATCCACCATTAGATTATATATCCACCGTGTATACCTTAAAATGGAATAATAATTTATATCGAAATAACTTATCTAGGGATAATTAATCTCGAAATAAATTGTTCCCAACCAAATAATCCCATAGATATAATTATAATAACTTTTGTACAAAAAATAAAGATATCTTCCTTTGGACATATTTTTTAAACGATAGCTCGATTTATAAAGCAAAACAATGCTAAATACACCAACAAATCCTGTCATATTAAAGGAGTTCAAGGTCCGATTACGAAACCCTTGGAAAAATAAGATCAATCAATATACAATTGTTGCATCAAAACTGGGTGCGAAAAAAACCAAATCAAACTGACCTAGTGAATGAATCAGAAATACAGAAATAAAAACAATAATTGAATCAAAGAAAATAATTTTTATGTCTCAATTGAAGACCGAGCGAACTCAATTTGATCCCTTTGAATTTTCATATTTAAAGTAACGATCACTGAATTTATTTATATTAAAGGAAATGTCAATTTGATTTTTTTTTTTTTTTACTGTTTTTAGATTGAATATTCTTTTTAGAGGCTAGCCAATTAGTAAAAAAATACTCAACTTAAATACATCAAATCCACTTCTAGAATCAGTGAAAATGACGTAGTGGTTTCATTAAAATCTCTAACAAAATGTCAAATATCATATAATAATTTCCTCGTGATTATTTGATAAAGATAATATTAATTCTGGAAAAAAATTGAGATTAACTATGGTTTATATTTGATTTGATGTATTAGCTAATCCCGAAATTATTTTATCCCATCATTTGTACTAAAATGGTGAAATTACCATCCCATATAAAAAAGTTAGGACAAAACAATCTCATGAAACATTCTTGCTCATACCAAACGACTAACATTTCCATTACAATTTTATGGCGAATCTATAATTTCAAACTTATGAGTTATTACAACTATTTCACAAAGGAAATGTTCTATGGTAAAGTACAAGTAGCTAATGGGACTAATCAACAACATACTAAGCATAGTCTCACAATATGGGTTTGAACAAGATAGGACGTACGGAAACCTTATCCCAACCTTAGAGGCAGAGCTTAATGGGGAAGAATGATAGGAAAACTAGCAACTACGGTAGAAATAGGAAGCAATACAAACACATAAGTTGTTCCATGGTACAAACAAACTAAGATATTCAACCAGGTTCATATCGCGCACTGTTCAATCAACTGATACATACCTCCATAATTTTGTATTTCACCTCCTCGCGTGTTGATGCACCTAATTTGGCATAAGAGTAACAATGTTCTCCCCATATCTTCACACACATCCCGCCAGCTAGCACAAGTACCGACTAACTCTGTTCACTAATGCTCAGATACATGGGAAGAAGTCAGTAAACGTTTTTTTTTCACAATGCTGGGGATTGAACCGTAGTCTCCTATGATATTCATCTCTTCATTGAAAGCTAGGATGTATTGACCTCTTTATTCTTAGGTGAAAGTAATAAATGAGAGGTCAATTCACATGAATTTGCTGCCAACTGATGCATGCTCCCGTGACAAGTTCAATTATAATTTCGCCGTTTTCTCTCATGTTCATTTCTCTACATCTCAAATTTATCCATCAGCAGCTCATTGTCCAGGAGCACCAAACATTCACTTAACATTTCAGAGCAATCCACAAAGATGAGAAACGGCCATTGTGAGAGCTCAGTTCTGTGCCATCATCAAGTTTCTGTCAGATAATGTCCTGCTTCTTTGTTTCTCCAATTTAATGGTTTTGACAAGCTTTTGAACTAACTTTTCCTATGAACTCTAGACACTTCCAAGTTCTATGAATTCAACTTCTTCACGAGCCTCCTAGAACATAAATATTTGTTCAATAATGTCAGACATAGAGCTTGGAAAACGTAAAGAGGCATAAATTGGAAACAGAATGAGGACAGTTATCAGGCAGAGCTCGTCCCTCAGATAGCAGTGATACTATCAGTTTCTTCATTAAACCACAAGTTATGCAAAGTCTAACTAACTAACCAAGCAAAACAAGAATTTATCGCTGGAAAACTGTACCGCTGTATTTGGCATCCCTTCAAGGTTAATAAAAGAGAACAATGATAGAAGACAGCTTGTTCGTGGAGACTTCTATGAATTATAAAAAAAAAGGGTATCTGCAGGGAGACTGATTTTCCATTTTTATTTTCCAAATCTTTAAGTTATAGTTCTTAGAGGAATACATTTATGCTATAAGCTTCCAATATCCATAAACAAATCCTGACTTGATCTAAACTCTGGATGACAGGTAATAGAGATTAAGTGGACCAGGAAAAGCCTCATAACCAGATTTTGAGCTCTAACCAATTCCATTGCATTCTTGGAAAATAAACGTTGATTATAAAGAATTGAGTTAACCAAATGAGCTTGAATATCTACCCATTAAGTAGAAATTAACTTCGGCCCTGGGTAACTAAATTTGCACACCAACATAATTTGGATTCAACTTAGAAATATATACACTAGTGTTAGAAGGTCAGGATGTGCTACCAATGAGCAATCACATACTCAACTTCTTCAAATGTGGTTGGCACGTATCAGAAACATGTTTGCTTAGGCAAGGACATAGATAAAACATAAAATAACAAGACTGTTGGTAAACAGTGATTCAAACTTCTCATTTCCATATTACGTATTAAAAGAAAATCAAAGCAGATGCTGGTTTATTGAAAATCTATCGGCTTTTACATTCATGAAAAAAGAACTGTATTTAAAATACCAGCCATATGAACGCCCACTACTTATTTTTAAATGATAGAACTCTTTAAGCAACAACAACAACATACCCAATTAAATCCCACAAGTGGGGTCAGGGGATAGAACTCTTTAAGCAGTGTTGAATAATATGCAAATGCTGAACTGCACAATTTTATGGAAGAACATCATACCTGAACTCCCTTCCCTGAAGTGTAAAGCTGTTTCTTATAAAGGGTTATCTACATTTGGTCGTTTCATAGATGCCTTTTGGTATCTCAGATTTTCGATTTCCTTCTCCAGAAAGTCCAAAGTTGTATCAGTCACGTGATTCGGAGCACACCCTGCTTCCAACATCATCCTTAAAAACTTGTAAGATTGCTTAAGCTGACCTGCCTTGGCATGAACTTCAATTAGTGTATTGTAAGTGACAACATCTGGATTTATTCCACTATCTTTCATCTGCTGGAAAAGCTTATTTACTTCCTCAATTCTGCCAGCCTTCCCAAGGGCATTAATCAAGGTATTATACATTACTATGTCAAGGTAACCTCCCTGCTTCATCAGTTTGTCTAGTACGGCACCAGCAAGATCAGCCCTTCCCATCTTTCCCAAACCTTGGATTATGACATTGTATGTTGCTACATCAGAAGGGCACACCTTCTTGCCCATTTCCTGTAAAATACCCCATGCCTGATTGAAATATCCCTTCTTGACAAATGAACTCATCATAGAATTGTAAGTATAACTGACAGGGTCAGCGCCCATATCGGTGAAAATTTCAAATAATTTACAAGCCATGCTCAATTTCCCTTTGGCCAAAAATATCGACAAGAAGGTATTCACCATATCAATATCAAAAGAATCTGCACCTTTAGTGTCTATTCGTTTTCCTCCGGTAAGAGAGAACGATCTTGTAGAATTACTTTGGGAGCTGACTTTATTAGCCAGCATGTCCATATATGGCGATGAGGACCACGGATCACTTTCCTGATAGTGTATCTCAGAATCCTCTGTCCCATGGGCAGCATCAGTCTCAGCATCTGTTGAATTTTCTAGGGTTAGAATATCACCAAAGTTCCCATGGGATGAAAAAATGGGTGTAAAATCCTTTTCTCTGCTCTGTGGAGCTTTCATTGCAGCCTCCATACTGTCTTTCCACCGGATTATAATTGGAACTAAATTGCTATCCCTGATGTGCTTCATAAGCCTCTCTGTATAATCCCAATGTCCCTCCCTGTAGATTGCCATCAAAAGAGAAGTTATGGTAACTAAATCAACAGTAAACCCTCTAGCTTCCATCTCTTCCACCAACTTCAGTGCTTCATCAAGTTTATCTTCCCGACAAAAATGCAAAATGACAATGCTGTAAGTAACCCCATCTACAAAATTATTACTTTTCTTCTTCAAATCACAAAATAGGGTATAAGCAGCCAAAGCCCTCCCATTCTTGAACAAGCCATCAATAAGAATATTATAGGTCCAACAACTAGCTCGAACACCATCATCTTTAATCATTTTCTGGAATAAATTGCAAGCATCTGTCAACTTTCTTGCCTTGAGTAATCCATCTAAGAGGGAGTTATAAACAATAGTATCTGGACATATGCCATTGTACTGCATCTCACTGAACACTTCTATTGCATCATTTATCAGGTACGCCTTACAGCAACCTTGTATAACAATCCGATAAGTATAAGCATCAGGTTCCAACCCCGATGATCCCTTTAATTCCTCCCACACAACAAAAGCATCCTTAACCTTCCCCAGCAAGCAAAGCACTTGAATCAAGCTATTATAAGTACACAGGTCGGGACTAAACGAACTTCCCCTTTCCTTCATTTCTTTAAAAAGACCCAAAGCACCAGACAAATCCCCCCAACACCCGATCGTATGGATGCATATATTATACCCCCATCTATCGAATGGAAACACATTCCCTCCCCTAAGCTTATCAAAAACCTTTTTAAATTCCGTTCTCATATTAGCCCTCTTAAGGCCAGTAAGCAACACGTTACATGCAACGGCACTGCTAACTCCAATGCTACTCCCATCATTAGTTTCCAACAATTTAAGGAAAATTGACAAAGCTAAATTAACTTGATTCTTTTGTACAAGAGCAATAAGTACAGAATTATAAACATCAGCTCTTAAACAACTAGAATTATCCAAATCTCCCTCGACAAATTCCAAAATCTCAAGAGCTGAATCGAAATTACCGGTTCGAGTAAACGAGTCGAGTAGCAGCTTAAATGTGGCCGAATTAAGCAACACTTCATTAGCCTTCATGGAGTGCAGCAGTAGAAAAATATCTTCCCGGTAATTATGACTATGACAAATGGATTTGAACATTTGAAAATAAGTTTCAGTGGAGTGTTTGAAATCAGGCCTGAGAGCACACCATTTGAAGAAGTCTAGTTTCCTTTCAGGATCCAAATTGTTGCGGCGGAGAACTTGAAGGACTATGCTTTCTGACAAGGGAACTGAATCGCCGTATTGTTCTAGGTTACGTGTTCCTCCTGGCTTTATCAAAGCTTTTGCTATTGAAGCGACGACGAGCAAGTTTCCGACCTTAGATGCCGTCGAGCTTGTACCGGCGTCTGAAGCTCCGGCGACGGAGAATTGTCTTCTACTATATAAAACTGAGAGATTCCTTCGTACTTTTGTGGCCATGGCAATGGTAATTGAGCTGAAGGTTTTGAATTAAACCGCATTTTGCAGGAGAAAGAAGAGCCACTGTGGGCTGTGGCGGAAATCAATGGTTGTAATTACAATTTAAACCCTATTAAAAGTATAATTGGAGTTTTGAATTGATAAAAGTGGAGAAAGGTTATTTTCCGTAATATATAAATGTGTTCTTTTAGCTTGTTGTCGATTAACATCTATATTTTTTAATTTTGGATATATATAAATAGATATTTTGTATAAAATTAAATAAATAGGGCACATGGCATCGTACGTAATAATTTTGTATTCTATAAGATATCCTACATATATTATGCCACACAATACTTATATGTCTACTTATTCAATTTTATACAAGTTTATGTGTGTCTATTTGATCATACTCAAAGTTGAAAGATATAAACAACGAAGTCAAATTAATGACATTTATATATTTTGCCTTTTAAAAGTATGGATGTACAAGGGGGAAGCATACCAACTTATTTAGATTATTTTTTGACTTATTATTTATAAATTAAAATTCTAATGTATAATAGTTAAAAAATTTGAATTATTTTTATTATTTTAAACTTAAAATCACTAAACATTAGAAAACACTTTAAAATACAAATAAATTAACCCAAACAGGTTTTATAAGTTATGTTTTGGTAGTTGAATTATGTCCTATTATTTGACGCATTATAGGGTGGGTTTAGTATGAAATAAAATATTTTTCTAGAAAAATAAGTGAACTTTTATATGATATATATAAATAAAAATATTATCCTAAAAATATTTATATATAATCTAAATAAATATTATGAGAAATGGAGGTGGAAGAGGGTCTAAGGGGTGTGGGGGGTTGTATAATTTGTTTTTACCATCTTCATTAAAAATAAATAAATTATATTTCTCATTTAAAATTTACTTTTCTTTAAAAATATTTTTTTAATAATTTTAACCGATCAAACATAAAACGAAAAAATCTTTATGAGCAAGACTAAGCTAATGGACATATATATAACATCCCTTTAATTGATGGATCAAAGTGGAAACTCATACGCGAACAGTTGGTGGACGTACTAAATACAGTTAGGGGCATCAAATTTTCTTTGCCAAATTTAATATATATGTATAAAAATACAATCCGTATAATTTTCTATGTACATTATAAATTTTTCTATATACATAATCGATTGACCACCGTAGACTATACAGGACTACGCCAGTGACAAAATTTGTTAGGGAAGTACTTGTAGGAGGGTAAAAATGTAATATCTTAAAAAACTTGATATTTCAATTGATATACAAATACATTCTATAGGAAAGGTGAATCCACTTAAGTATCTATCATTTTGTTAGCATGCTCAAAGAATGCTCAAGGAGAAGCAGAGAATGCACTAATGAGCTTTTCTCTGCATACCATTTCTTTTCGGAAAGTCTATATAACGTCAAAAGAATCGTTCTTTATGAATCAAGTACCATTCAAGACTAACTTGGGATAAACATGCAGAAATTGCTGTAAAAACAGTCAAACTATTTTTCCAATAACAATTCTTCCAATACACGAACACTTATCCTAAAACTAAATCAAAACATACAGTTTTCCTTCTGAAAGATTAAAAAACCATAACCAAACTCTTTTCAAATCTTATGATTGTCACGTAAAGAGTTAAAACTCGAACTGGGTTTTTTTTCAAATTACTCCGGTAATAAACCATAACACTATGCTCTCCACCGACCACCGTAGAGATATATATAAAGCTAAGAGTGAGGAAGGGTAGAGATAGATATTCAAGTGTTGACACAGCCAGATACATGCACATTTCAGCTATTTTGAAATTGAATCTGAATGCATTTTATCGATCGCACAAAATATTCAACTACAAGCATCGATAAAAGGACTTACGTACCAAGCACATCACGTTTAGTATAAAATGGGAGATTGCAGGCTAACATGGCTAGCAGTAAATTGATCAAAACTATCGCTGTATGGGTTTTATTTTTGAGCTTTTTCCTCTTCTGTAGTTTCCTCTTCAGCATCTTCTATTTCACTGGCTAACTTCACCAGATCTTGGACAAGGATTTTTCCTTCTGTTAAATATACCAATTAAAACGCAAAGAAGATACTAGTAAGGAACACATACACCCACTGCAGAAAGTTAATAAATAAGTGATAAATCATAAATGAATAAAATAAAGTCCTCTGTCCCAAATATTGTGCAACATCTTGTAATTTGGGACACCTGACATTTCTAAAATGACAGCAATATTTTCACACATTTCACAGTGAGATTCAAATCAAGCCTTGTTGTCATACTTTCGAGATCTAATCAACAATTGATTAATATCTCATTCTACGACCACTATAATAGGCAAGTCAAATTGCCTTTTTAATCTCCAGATATAGTTAGAGCTTCTCATGTAGAATTGGAACTCTCATAGAGCACATCGTGCTACTCCGTCGAAGCCAAGAAACTAAACTTAAAGTCTGAAACTAACTGGATAATTCCTTCCTTCACTCGAGCTGCTATCTCAAATCTTTTTCAATTTTGGTTTTATATGGGCTGATCAAGATGGGTTATATGTTGGATCAAAACCTAAGTCACTCAACATGACCCAACTTTACTTCCTTTTTGTTTCTTTTTGAAAAGAAAATGATAAGGCTAGCAATGATTTCGTGTATGCATATAGTTAATTGATTGAGTGATCTATTGCTCCAATCTATTCCCAATTGATGTGCAAATTCTCCTTATGATCTGTAGTACTATAATGTTATCTTACAGAAAATAAAATTTTCAAATGTATGTTCTTCAGTTTTCTTAAATGCATATTCCTTCTATGAGTAGTAGTTGAAGTATGATATAAACATGTGCATACAACAAATCAAATCATAGAAAAAGAAATCGACTACAAATGACAAACATACAACAAATCAAATCATAGAAAAAGAAATATACTACAAATTACGACTACGTAACTACGTTACATCAATCTTTCTGTAAATAAAAGTACTACTATAATTAGATTTTTCATAATAAAAGATTCTACCATCAGACTCCTTCCATTTCAAAACGTATATGCATCAGATTAAGAGAAAAGCTAAATGATTGGACTGTTTCGTTTTTACTGGAAACTGTGTGGAATTAAAAATGGTATGTATTATTATAATTACATTTTTTGCTTTGATAAGTGATCTCTTATGCTTCATCAAGCAAACACCAACTTCAAAATGTCAATCTAAATCTCTCTTTCTTATGCTAGGTTATCTCTTTTATCCGTCTAGGTCCTAAAAAATACAGCAGATATTGGGAGGTATAATTATATCGTGTTTCATTACAGTTGTAAAATTGGAAAAAACCCCAGTTACAACAGGGAAAAACAAGAATTATCAAACTATTCATGTCTAACCTCTGTCCTTGGAAAGGTTGGTTATGAGCTCTTGAATACCCTCCTTTGCCAATGTATCCTTGAGGTATGAAGCAGCAGATGCCACCTCCTCGGGAGTGACTTTTCCATCATAATCCCTGCCGCAAGACGCAAAATGGTTACTTCATTATCTAATATTACTACCAGCGGAAATTAAAAGCAGCAGAAGTAATATAGAAGAAACAATAAATAAGATTTCTCCAAAGTAAGCAACTCGGCACGACACCACCGTTATAAAAAGATAGATGAGAAGAAACGATATTTCTCCATGGAGGAAGTTTTTTCTTTTTTGTATGAATGATAGTTCAGCAAGATAAAACTAGTAATACCTTTATTTTATGAAATAAATAGAAGTTAGTTTTTCCCCAATCCACAAAAAAAAGGATTTTAATATTTGCATTAACTAAAGATACAGGATGCACAGATGCATTGACATCCACCAGATTTACTCATCTGAGATTTGCACTCCGTTCCACAATTTTCTGAAACATAAGATGCTCCATATACTACATCATATACGAGAGAATAAATAGCAACAGGCTTGTGTCCCAAAACAGCCATCAGTGGCTAATGGCCAGAACTCCCCAACCCAAATTTCCTATTGATTTAGAACATGTGGATGAGAACAGTTATTAATTGAAACGGGGTGATAATGCTGAAATTGCTTCAAATGAACAAGCTGAGCAGAACATGTATATATTGGGATATAAAATCTCAATGTTCACTTGCAAACTTGTTATATTATCCTTTTTATGTTGAGCAGCGGGACAGTATCAGTCATTCAACTCAGGTGAAATATAGAGATTGTGTTCAGATTGTTTAGAACTGCCTCTTTACAGATTTTTGGATAGTACCTTGAGTGCAAATTGTAGTCCATATTACTAGTTTCTCTAAACATACCTATCCAGTAACCGCCAACGATCACCAATCTTGGCATCCACGTCATCAATTTCCTTTTCAAGTTTTTGTAGCATTGCATCAACCTGTTGAGTAGTAATGCCAGGAGGTGATATGAGTGTTCATGCATATAATCTTGCAACTATAATGTAAAAAGGAAATCAAGAATTGGTGTGAAATTTTAAAGCTCGTAGATGAATATTTCTAGCATAATCAGCTTTACCCTATTAATAAGTGCTGCAGAAACTTTATCATCCACAGTCATTTCTTTAGTGTGGTCACTGTCCTCCTCCCTAGCTGCTTTATATGCCTTTCGGGCTTCTTCTTCACCTTCAGGTCCCCCTTTATCCACCATGCTATTATACAACTCTATCTGCAATTATCAATACAAAAAAAGCTTCAACATTGAATGTGCAGCATTTTGTATTAACATACGCACGCACTATGCTGTGTAAACAACTTCTAACCACAGTATAAAAACAATGATGAATATGAGTGCAAGAGGTCAAGGTGACTGAAAGCAGTCAAGGAATACATAAATTGTAACATATGAAAGTTTTTTCAAGTTTCACAACCATCCTCCATCCTCTTTACTGTGGTACCACATTATCTTTGAATAATAGAAATTTGATTGAATACTGCAGTAGACCTAAAAGAACAGCAAACAAGCAGGCTGGGTACCCGAACACACACACAATTAGATTCCATTGTCTAAAACCTGTCTAATGACTGCTGCTCTTTTAAGTTTTGTAATCTATGACTGTCCCAGTTAGGATACTAGAACAGATAGCTCCCCATAAACAAGGTACATTGAGTAATTGAAAGAAGGAAATCAATATAGATACATTATTGCTGATGCTAAAAGAACAAAATAACAAGATGCAGTAAATTTAGATGGCACCATTGCCGATATTGCTACATAATAACCTAAAAAAAAGTACTAATTAAACCTCACATAATGATGATGACTAACAGGTATTATTACAAGACGCTTAACAAAATGCTCAACATAATCTAAAAGATCTGTAATGGAAAATATATCACAACTACGAAATATGAAACAAGCATAAGATAATAAAGTACGGTCGTATCAGATATCAGAGGGACAGTTGAAATCCCATTGATGAACATTCCCGAAAGTTCATCAGAATGACTAAGCTATAGGAAATCAGGAGAAATTCATACCATTCCCATCAGAACCATAGCTACTGTTAGTTATTTGTGATTTAAGTTCTAAAAAGGAAATTGATCCAAAGTTCTATTGTAAACAATACAGAACTAGTAAACATTGCAACAACCCATTCAAACCGTAAAGACATTCATATTGTTTAAATAATTATGAAGACAATAATCTGACTTCGAAAAGGAAGTTTTCCAGTTTAGTGTCTTCAAGAAAGACAACACCAGTAACTAAAATAACAGATTTAGCATGAAAGAAATCTAGGAAGACAGTCCCCTTTTGCTTAGATTCCTTATCAGGTTTGTTAAGATATTTCACAACGTAATAGTTCAAGCAAGGATATGTTACCTCTTTTTTGACAAGTCTCAGAAACTCCTGACGCTCCAGGCTTACGGACTGAAAGAATAAGCAACAAAGCAGGCCATGATCAGCAAAGATTCTATGTACGAAAGAAAATCTCCAGCCAAGTACTTACAGAAGCCGATGATAAAACAGCAATTGCACGACTAAGCTCACAAAGCTGTTCTTGTTGATCCAAAGTTTTTGTTTTCTTTAGTTCTTCAGCTTCTTTAGCTGTTGCAATAGTCATCTCTTCCAAAGCTACATCCTTCTGCTTATCTTTCATCTTAGCCTGCTCTTCTTCTTCTTCCTCCTCCTCCTCCTAAAAGCAACGACGTTAGTATTAGTAGTCTAAAGACACACTTTTTGACAAGATAAATAATTCGTCTTTCAAGTACTGCTAACAAATTCTGGAAACAGTATATTCTAAACATGAGCAATATGAATTCTTTCCAATAGTTTAAATTAACAATGAGGTTCCATGACCCATAAAATTCAAAAAGAAGAGTAAAAGGCAGAGGGAATAGAAGCAGTGTTTGTTTTAGTTCACTGTATCATTCACTTGCAAGAGCTTATTCCTATTAATTAATCCTGCCACTTATTCATTTTTAGATTACAATCAGCACAATAGAAGAAGAATTTTTTTTACCTTGATGAGCTCTTCCTCCATTTCTACGAACTTTTAACTTTCTCTTCTTTTCAGCAAGAGCATCTTCAGATGGCATAGATGCATCTTGCCACTTAGTCATTTTTAGATTAACAGTCAGCACAATAGAAGAAGAAAGATTTTTACCTTGATGAGCTCTTCCTCCATTTCTAAGAACTCTAACTTTCTCTTCTTTTCAGCAAGAGCATCTTCAGATGGCATAGATGTAACTTGAACAGTGTCCACAACCTCATCTGGCAGTGATGAAAGTGTAGCTTGAACAGCTTCCTCCGGTTTTACTTTGCCTGACACTGTGAAGGCTCTGTGGAGAATAAAACAGCATACTGGCATGCTCAGTTGATAGTCTATATCATAAGATCCTGGAAACGAGGAATGTAATTACCTAGAAAGGATTAACAAAGAAGATGGCACTGAATGGTTGAGCGATAAGTCCAGCCAATCTCGCAACTGCAAAAATATTGACATGCAAGAATCCAAGATAAGTCTTTTGCGCTTCCATAATGAAGCCAACATACGGAAGTTCACAAGCAGGATTTGAATATGTTAGCACAGGAGAATGAGAAGGAAATACAGCATGATGTCCTTCCAAACTGCTGTAAAATAAATACATCACAATATATACTAGCATGTATTTTCCAAGGTCTCAACTATTTCATGTCTATTTGCATGCTGATGATATTTAGACTGTTTTAAATATGCTTTCTAGAAAATAAAAAAGGTGAAACAGAAGCAATAGTGAATTTGCTGTCCAGGGTCATTCTTCTCTTTCTCAGATTAATCGTGCCGGCATATACTCCATTCAAAGGCAATAGTTCCTTGCATATAATATGAAAATCATCAGCTGTCCCATACTTTGATGTACTTAAAGGACTTTCTTGCATTGGCTGATAGCTTCAAGCTACTCCTGAGATGGTCTGGAATACATTGGGTGATCACAGGCAATGCGAGAAAGGTAATGTCAGCTGGAATTGTGGCAGACGAAAGAGAAGACCACAAGCCATGGAATGTTGCTCCACTAGCACTTATGTAAACCACTTCGAGAGAAATAAGAGAGCTTTTGAGGATGTAGAGATGAATTTTGTACAATCAAGAAGTTCCTCCTATTCTTTGTTTTGTTTGGTGCACCCATGAAGTTCCTTTATTATAGAAGATCGGATCTCATTATTAAAAAACCATATCTTTTTGCAGGTTTTCTACTTTTTAAAATATTTCTTGTATACTACTGATTTTTTTCCCAAACATCAATAAACTTATTACTTTATCAAAAAGAAAAACTGTAGCACAAATACCAGCCTGGTTGAGATTTTCTGCAAAACCTTAGGTCCCATAAAAATTTACTTGAACCTACTGATGCAAAATCTAGTGGTTGTTTCAGGCAGCTGGAAAGAAAGGAGTACATTGTAGCCAGAGCCAGCTGCAAAATCAAGCTAGCAAAAGATTCAGGGGAATACTAGACATTGCATATCCAGCGAGCAAACAGCAGTAATTGACTAGACGCACATAGAGCAGGGAAAGGGATCCTATAGGAAAATGACAAGGATTGGAAAGGGCGCAAAGATGAAGTCTTAAGAGAGAAGAAATCCCCCCCCCCCCACCATATAATAAAGCCAAAAGCAACAAGAGAAAGGACCAGAAGATTGTTTGAGAGACTTAAAATACTTTTGTATAACTGGTGAGACTTTTTTTGTTTTTCCGTGAAGTTCTGAAGCAGGTGTGATACTCACTAGTTACTACTGATGACAAGAAGCTCTTTGTAGAGATTTAAGTTTTGACATAGGTTTCTTTACTTTTGAATGCATCTATGAGGTTTCACTTTTCCAACATTCCAATAAAGGATTTACGTATATCAAAAAGAAAATTAGGGATAGAGTTGCATCAGACCACTCGGAATAACACACAATTCTCTGGATAAATACTTGTCTATTAAAATTTTCCAAAGGTAAAGAGAACTTCAAAAGTAATAGAGAACATATCAAGTTTCCCATTAAGTTGTTTCAAATGACTATATGACTACAACATCTAACTAATATGACCAAATCCAGTAGTTTCTGCAGGATACACCAGAGTTACAGAAATAATGAAACCAAAAGATGCAGAAATAAGGTGTGAACCACTGCGAACGAGATAACGCACAAAAACACCAACAGATGCAGAAATAAGGTCAAAACCACAGCGCACTAGGTAAGAATAAAGGCACCAAATTTAGTGATGGTAGTAGTTAATTTGCCTAAGTAAAAAGTTTACACAAGATTAACAAAAGATCAAAGCATACCTGCTGCCGCATTTCTTCTACTGAGAGTAATCCAAGTAAGCCTCGTTCTCGACATGCTTGACGGAGCTCATCCTCCGAAAGGGACTCTACACCCTCTGCTTGAATCATTTTGTCATCGTTCTTGATCCTACCAAAAGCAGGAAAGTTTTGTTAAATGAGGGAAAAATTTTGCTTCTACAATACATTCATCACAAATTATCAATTCATCTCCAAAATGAAGACATAAGCACAAAGATCAAGTGGAAATCTAGCACAAAAAGCAACAAAAACTTGAGCTTTTATGGTGAGGGGATGCAAATTGCCTGCATATCACAGGTATTGCATGCTCTCAACATATTGCTAGACTAAATCTAGCACAAAAAAAGCAACAAAACTTAAGCTTTTATGGTGAGAGGATGCAATTGCCTGCATATCGCAGGTCTTTCATGCTCTCAACATGTTGCTCGACTGTTCTGACTATGAGTGTATTTTTTTTACTTCTGTCACTCCCTATGCCTTTTTAACTGATTTCTGGTACCAACCAACCTAGAACTTCCCCAAGACG
This sequence comes from Solanum rostratum, assembly GCA_029948455.1. NCBI lineage: Eukaryota > Viridiplantae > Streptophyta > Magnoliopsida > Solanales > Solanaceae > Solanum > Solanum rostratum. The sequence goes on along the minus strand of CM057053.1, from coordinate 2,687,085 downwards.
GAAGAATGCCAGATCTCCTAATCTGGCGTGGAATTGTTGTTAGTTGGAAATATAGGGATTCTATTCTCTTAAAAGAACTTTGTAACACATGAAAGCAACCTTATATCAAAGGTATATTACATAATTGTTTCCTTTAACTTGGTCTCAATTGGTATCTATTCCCTTAAACTTTGTAACGCACAAGTAGGCACTTAAGCATGTATAAAGTTGAGCAAGTAGACACACACATCTTGCATGACATAAAATCTGTCCTACACTGCATAAGGCAAATGAGTTTGAGTGTATTTTACGCGAATTGTCAAGTAGAATGCATGTGTCTACTTGTTCAACTCTATACAAATTTAAGTGTCAACTCGTGCACAACCAAAGTTGGAGGGCATAGCTGCCAGTTGAAGACAAGTTAAAGGGCGTGTTTGACTTTCACCTTTGCTAAAAGAAGAGAGAGAAGGGAAAGACGGGTGGCAGAAAGAAATATATACTATGTCTTTATGAAATGAACATAAGAATGAAAATCAATTCTTAGACAAACTGATTATAATAGTGACGATCAGTTTATTACTTTATTCCTAAAATAAAAGGGCAGACCCAAGAAGAAAAAGATAAATGAACTATTTAGGTTCGAGATTAAATTTACAAGGAAAACGGAGATCAGCTGACTAAATATTTGTTGAAGAAAGGAAAAAAAACATAATTTGGAGAAAAAGGCAAGACACAAGTTAACTCGAAAAGGAAAACCCATATTAGTGAAGACCAGTTTATACTAAAGGAAAAAAGGCACAGATGAAGGAAGAAAAGATAGATGAACTATAGTCTTGACTTATTCTGAAGTAAAAAGGAAAATTGAGATCAGCTGGTAAAATATTTCTTGAGGAAGAAAGATAAAGAAATTAATTTGGAGAAAAAAGGATATATAAAACATTATGGACAAGTTAACTCAAAATAAAAAATAATGAGACTTACTTTTGGAGCCTCTTTCGAAGCATGAACCGCAAGTATGCATCAGTTCCAAAGGGGTTAATACCCATATATTTGCACATATTCACCAACCTCGGTCTGCATTTAATGAGTACTTAGCAATGCTCTACAATATTTTAACGAACAGCAATATAAGCTAGAACATTATCATTTAATAAAAAAATCAAGAAAGTGTAATCAGGCAGAAACCTGCTGATATTATCCAGAGTGAGCTCATCATTGAAAAGCTTGGCGAATCCTAAAATTTCCTCATTAGATACACTAGCACCCCTTCTGACCTGGTCAATTTTCGTATAAACATTTACATTTACAGTAGTTAGACAGGAAAGGAAGGAGGAAGAGCAGAAATAAGAGCTCTTGAGTTTAATAACCCAAGATTTGCCAATTGCAGAAAAATACAGATGAAAGAAAAACCCAAAAGAGAAGTGACAGATAAATATTTTACCTTATTCATGAATTCATCAAGATCCTCAGCTGTATTCCTTAGTTCTCCGCTTCGGGAGTTTTTAACTTCCTTTGCCATCTCTTTGACGGTTTCTTGCAGAAACTTCGCATATTCAATCCTAGCATTCAGCTTCCTTTTTAGTGCCTCCTAAATTTTGAGCAGTTGAAACACAATAAGGACATGCTTACACAGAGTTTACAGGAAATACAAAGCCTACAAAATCACATCCAACCGACCAAAGGCACCAATTGCAAATTGAAAATGCTAAACAATTTCCAAACACCCTTTTCTTACTTCGGCACGGTACATTTTTTAACATCAACATGGCGCATTTTTTTAAACTTCAACCAAATATTATCCAAACACCTACGATTGGATTATCCAAGTTACACACTTTCATGAGCAGTCGCATAGCTTCATAATAATTCTGCAAAGCTTCCGCGTAATTTCCTTCGGATTGAGCCGACATCCGTTACGGTCGTCATTCAATTGAAAGAATCTCTGTTCCAGAACCGTACGTGAGATTTTCACCTCATACGGCTCCTCCCTTATGTGCATAATGAGAATAATACATAGAATCAAAAAAGATTCAACGATCAAAAGATTCTCATTATGAACTCAGCAGGGCTAGTGTTTATGTATATACAAGTCTATCAAACAGAGGCTAACTAAATAGAAATTCCAATCACAGCATCATAAAGGATGTTCCTCAACTTTCAAGATAATACTCAAATCCTTCAAGTTGCAACGAGACTAAAACAACAGGGCTACAACTACCAGTACTACCATTGTGTGAAATTAATGCCGGTGCTTCCACTAAGGGGATAAACTTTGAATATTTGAATTAGGTTATAAAATCTTGAATGCAACTTAGGATTTTGAGGGGTCGGATGGTAGTAGGGGTTGGATCATTAAATTAACTTAAATGAATGGTAAAGTCAAGACAACCTCTAGAACAGTCGAATCAAAACGCCATAACTGAAACATAATTTAGCTTTATGTTTCCCTTCTGAGCATTTGCCTGAAGATAAAGAGATCGGCAATGATACCAAAGAAAATATACGATACTCTTTGGGGTAGTTTTGTGTGAGGTATAAGGCAAAAAAATCCCAGGATAAAATGTAGGATTATTTTATCCCATATTTGGTTGGAGGTATTAGGTAGTCCTTGGATTATTTATCCCACCATTTTTGCCTTAGTAATGGGATAAGTTATCCCATATATATGGTGGAATAACTTATCCCAAGGTAAGTTATCCTGGGATTAATTATCCCAAGATAACATGTTACCAACCAAACGGCCCCTTAAGGTATAATACAACCTGCAGCAGATTTAACTATACCAAGCACAGAAATCTCTAGATTAAAATGATACAACCACCAAATGAAAAGCTTTTCCCCCTACACCAATACACTGATATGGTTAAAGAGCTAGAGAGGATATATTGTTTTTTCCCAACTTTACCACAAAGCCTTTTCTTCCACTACTATATCCAAGAACTCATATTATCCTGAAAACTGACTTCTATCCAAGAGATTTGGATTATAAAAAGCCTATTACTTTTACTATTGAATTTGTCAAGGATAGCGATCTTGACAAACTGCCATGGCAACTCAGGAATCAAAGTATTTCATGTGTGTTCCAATCCTTAAGCTTCCACAGAGACAAAGATCTCACACATCAAGCAATATCTACACTACATAAAAGGGAGAGGAAAAGTAGCTGGGTAAAAGTTTTTTTGAAGCGTGCCATGCCTCAGAGATATCCGTAAATAAATATCTTTCGTATTTCAAAGAAAAAATATTTCATAGTTTTCTATCTTAGTGGAAATTTTATTGTACTTATAATTTTGCACGACATGGAATATGTCACAAATTTTGGCGTCAGAGATAGAGAGAGGAATGAAGCACCAATCAAGTTTTATCACAAAAGAAAATAGGTGCTGGAACAATTGGCACAATTCTTGCCTCTTCTTTCATCTTATCTTGGAAGGTTGACGGCAGCATGTTGGGAAACAACGCCAGGAATACTGGCAACAAGAACTCCATAAATGGAACAATAATAAACACTGCAACAGGAACCAGCCTAAAAATATCAGCAGTTGTACGTGTTAGTTGTTGCCTTTCCCTCCTGGAAAGACCCTTCCCCTTGGCTGTTTTCAACAAGAGTCTGGAACATATCCTAACATCAGCCCAAAGCAGTTTTAAACCCAACCAATAGTGTTGCATTGTTGACTTAAATTCATCCTTCCAGTGCTGGATTTTCTTTGCCCAGTCTTCCCTGGAATAAGAGAGAGAAGTGACTTAAGAAAAAGGTATAGAATACTATTATCTGTTGCACAGGAATAAAGTATTAATTTCAACCTGCTCATTGAAGCAACAGCTCTCAAAGCGGGACCAATCCCTAATAACACTGCCCAAATTTTCTTCACTACAAGTTTAATACTGCTCTGTGAATCTTGCAGCTGTTTGGCTTTTGCTTTTGCTTTGGCCATGGTTAAATCTTCAACTGCTTCATCACATTCTTCTGGTGAAGCTTCTTTCTTCTGTTTAACCGCTCGTTCTGCATCCTTATCATTTCCTTTACCAAAATCAGGTTGACCTGCTGCAGCTGTCGAATATCGTTGTTGGTTTGTTATCCACCTGGCCCCCAAAGTAGAAAGAGACCCACATTTTCCTACTCTCAGACCCAAGGCTGGAATTTCAGATGAGTTGAGTAGGACATGCTTTCCCCAAACTTTTAGTAAGTCATTTTTGGTTGACGGATTTGAACTTCCTTCATTTCTGTTATCAGCATTCTGAGGTTGATGAGTTACCATAGAGCACCAATCCCAAGAATTAGACGCCTTAGATAATTTAAAGTTCTCATAGCTCGAAAAACCTCGAATGAAGGTATGAGGTTTCGGAGTAGAATCAAAGAGGCTCCTCTTCCTTCTCAATATTGCTCTCGAAGCCATTAGCAAAAACCTCTTCTACTTTGCAAACAGCTCATATAACATATCCCAAAAATTCTTTGCCTAATGCCAGCCTGACCAATAAAACAGAATATACCGAATAAGAGATCATAATCCACTAAATACATGGAATTGTAAAACATTTCACTTGACAGAATTTTCTGGGATCAACTGCTTAAACAGCAAATGAAGCTATTTCAGTTTTATTTTCTTCTTTCCTCATTATGACCACTTCCGCGCAAGCCAAAAAAAGGAATCATAGTTGCTGGAATTGAATCTTAGAGAGGAGTGATTACCAATCTATTCCAATTTGCTGCACAACAGTTAACAGTAACTATCATGTATCTGTGTCGCAAATCCTGCTGCTACTCAATTCATCCTAAACTTCACTTTCCCTTTCCAATATTTCAACTTTCACTTGTAAAATTTTAGATTACCAAATGCAAAACAATAAAACTGGACCAGCTGCAATGTGAATGCTCTAACTTGAGATGATAAACAACAATTATATGAAAAAAATCATTGGCTAAAAGAAAATAGTTACATTCTGTTAGAATAAACACTTTCCATTTCCGTCTTTGCCTCTCCTGCAAAAGGAAAGTCAAATCCATGTCGCAAACCAAAATGCCAAATCAGCTGTTCGTTGAATCACATATCCACGCTATTCGTTCTTCCACAGCTACAGAAACCTTTATAATGTTATAATACTCATCCCAATCTACAAAAATTGACTACAAACAAAACATTCCGATTGTCATATTTCTTCCTCATTATCCCAAAAATTCAGTTTCTACAACCAGCTCGTCACCCTATACTTCACTTCTCCTTTCCAATATTTCAACTTTCACTTGTAAAATTCTTAAATTACTAAATGCAAACACTACCTGTTTCCCCCTTTACCTCTCCCGTGAAAGGCAAGTCAATATCTACGTCACAACCCAAAATGCCAAATCAGCTGTTCATTCGAATCACATATCCACACGAGTCCTTTTTCCGCATTTATAGAAACCTTCCTAATGTTATAACACCCATCCAATCTATAGAAGTTACTACAAGCAAAACATTTCCATTATCAAACTTCTTTGTCGTCATCCCTAAAACAATTACATTAATTTTTTTCTGTTGATAAAAGATAATAATCACACTCTGTCAGAATAAACAGCGTCTTCCCCTTAATCTCTCCCATGAAAGAACAGTCAAAATCCATGTCGCAAACCAAAAAGCCAAATCAGTTGTTCGTTGAATCACATCCACACTATTAAAGACAATAATTACATTCTGTAGGAATAAACACTCTCTGCTTCCCCCTTTGTCTCTCCCGCAAAAGGAAAGTCAAAATCCACGTCGTAAACCAAAATGCCAAACCAGCTATATGTTGAATCACATATCCACACTATAAAAGACAAGAATTCCACACTATAAAAGACAATATCTACGTTCTGCTAGAACAAACACTCTCTGATTCCCCGTTTGCCTCCTCTGCAGAAGGAAAGTCAAAAATCCACGTCGCAAACCAAAATGCCAAATCAGCTGCTCGTTGAATCGCATATCCACACTCGTCCTCCTTCCGCAGCTACAGAAACATTCACAATGCTATAACACTATCCCAATCTACAAAAACTACTACAACCGAAACATTTCCTAATTCAACAACTTCCTCCACATTATCCCCCAAAAAAATAGTTCCTACAACCACCTGGCCACACAGTTCTCCACCAAATCAAACTTAACATATCCATTTACTTATCGTCCATAAACATAAGCTCATACAAGCAAACAAAAACTTCATCCAACAATCCAAATCATTTCGCAAAATACAGTAACATCTAACATGCTCATTTTATACATTTCAAATGAGAACAAATCATTGCAAAAAACAAATGTAAGCTTAAATTACGAGGAAAACACCACAAAAATAGCATCAAAATCAACAGAAAAAACAGAAAAAAACAAAAAAAAACAAAAAGCCATTGAATCAGCTCACTGACCTGAGATGATGATCGACAAATTCATCTTTCGAATATTCTAGAAGAATGAATAATTGAGTTTTCACACAATAAATAATTGTGAAAATCAAATTTATTTATTTTTTTCAGAAATTTACAGAGAATTTTGGGAGAGAGTCTTCGCGGTAATCAATTAATAGTAACAGGCAGCGAACACTGGAGTAGGGAGCACGAACATTTTCCGGAGAAATGAGTAGAAAGCTACTAAAAAGATATTGGGCTGGGCCCGGTTTTTATATTTATGGGCTTAAATGAATTGGGCCAATGTGGGAATCGATTAATTTGAAAGGAATGGGCTTTTGGCCCATTAGTTTTGTGCTCGATGAAGATGGGTTAATTTACGAGAATGACCTTGTAAATGAATGATTTTGAATTAATTTCGTATTTAGCAAGTTTTGTTTCATAAACAACACTTTTTGACTTTTGACTTTTGACTTTTGACGTTGAATTTTTGCTTATAAGAGAAGTGGTGGTCAAATGTTTAGACTGTCCATTTTCAAGGTCATTAGGTGTAAATTCTTGCTCGTCTAGTCTGGTTTTTATGGGTTAAGAACACAAATGGCCCATGAGCAAAATTTCAAGTTTAGCGAGTTTTGATTCATAGACAACACTTTTGATATCGAAGGTTTGCTTATAAGAAAAGTTGGGTTCAAAAGTTAAAACTATCAATTTTCAAGGTCATTAGGTGTAAATTTATGCTCGTATGGTCTGTTTTTTATGGGTCAAGAGCACAAATAGCTCATCAGCAAAATTTTAAGTTTAACAAGTTTTGATTTATAGACCACACTTTTGATGTCGAAGGTTTGCCTACCGAAAAAGTTGGGGTCAAAAGTTAAAATTATCAATTTTCAAGGTCATTAGGTGTACTTTCATACTCATATGGTTTGGTTTTCGCGAATCAAGTGCACAAATGGTCGATTTTGTGATCCTATTTAAGACATAGCCAAAATGTATAAGCTTTTGTGAATTTAACTATTTCATAATCAACTAGGGCTTGTTTGGATGGGCTTATAGCTCGTAACTTATAAGTTAAAAATGATAATTTAATTATTTTAATATTTTTTAATCATACTCAAATATTATAAAAATACTTAAAAGTTATTTGACTTAACATTACCTAAAATAAGTTAATCCAAACAGATTCGTAGATGCATAAACACATATTTGTAATTCTTGTGATTTGTGTCACTTGTTATATAGTGTCTATGGAACTTGAATATTATTGATAAACTATGTTGGTCTATAAGTTAGGGATACTCCTTCTTTCTCAGTCGATGTTTAGTATTTAATATCAATATTGAGCTCTAATTAAATTTGAATAATTTATTCTTAATGTAAGATTTTTTTTAATGTGAATTTGAAAATATAAATTGAACATCAAATATCGAATGAAAAATAAAGATAAAATCAAAATAAAATTACCTAGGTTATATTAAATCACTAGTACAATACATGTGCCAAGAATAATTATGAAGAAGACCAACATAACAAGAGAATTTAAAATAACCACACGTTCTCCGTCCAATGCTTTAATTAAATGCTAGGCAAAAAAGAAAATTAAAACTAGCCCAAAGAAATATATTCCATCGGTTTCGAAAAGAATGGTTTTTTTTTATAAAATTTTAATTTTAATTTTTTAATGATATAATTAAAGTTACAAGATTAAAGAGTATTTTGATATATTTAATATAACTTTAATTTTGGACCACAAGATTGAAAAATCTACTTGTTTAAAAATTTTTGTGTCAAGTCAAACTAGGTATTCTATCCATTCACTTTTACTTGACACTATTTCATTTGTCGAGGTCAAACTATATGAACTTTGATCAATATTTTAAGATGTATTTTTTCATCATATTAAGATTGCAACTTATAATATTTTTTGTATATCAACCATCTAAATTTTAAATTTCTAATACTAAATTTAACTATTTTGATTTAGCTTTGAAGTTTATTCAAGTTGACCTTGAAAAGCGAAATAATGACAGATAAAATGAACGGAAGAAATAATTTTTTTTGAAACGATGGGATTAATTCATTGATTTGACACATTCATTTTCTTTGAACAACAAATAATGGTTAGCTCTAGGAATTATGGCTATCACACTAAAGAAATGTAATATTTTCTTGTATTCAATGAAAGTATGAATCTTAATTATTATAGTAGTAAATTTAGGAGAAAACTATTAAAAATATCTCTAAATTTAGCTTAAATTTTTAGTTTAACCTCTAAATTATTGGCAATCTTAAAAAAAATCTCTCTACTTGACTAACTGAACTAAAATACATCCTCAAATTATCACTAGTGTTAAAAATACCCCTTAACTTAGTAAGAATTTAGGCAGTGTATTTCATACTTGTTGTAAGATCAAAGGTGTATTTAAGTTTAGTTAATCAATTAGAGGGATGTTTTTAATACTACCAATAGCTCGGGGGTTAAACCAATAATTCGTTTCAAGTTTAGGAGTATTTTTAATACTTTTATCTAAATTTGATAGATATATTTTATACATTTGAATCTTGATATCTTTATGTGATTCTGGAATAAAAAAATAAAAAAAAAAAATCAGTGTTTTTCTTTGGTTAGAAAATTTTCTCTACCCATTCTTTAGTTATTATCCTTTATTTAGTATTTTATTTTTTATTTAAAATTTATATATTTGTTGGACAGATAATGAAAAAAATGGACACTAGCACAGTGAAATAATAATAATAATAATTGAGGTTTTATAACCCAAGTCATTTTCAAATTAGTTATAACTAGTGAAGTTATTGATATATATATATATATATATATTTATTTATTTATTTATATTATATTATATTTTGTTCTAAAAAAATATCTGAAAATATGATAAATTATTTTAATTATATATTTATCTCAAGAATTTATGTGGATATTATCAAGTGTCGAATTTATAGATAAATTAATCATTTAAAATATATCATCTTATTTATTTATATGTATTATCGTATAATCTTTGTCATGTTTTTTCAATTGACAGCGATTTGAATGATAAAAAAAAGAGATATATTTTATGGAATGAATAACTTCTATACATGATGAATGGTCAAGACCGCGCACTCGTAAGCTTTTTAAAATATGATATAAAAATGCGCAATTAAAACACTTTTATTTTGTCTAATTAATTTTTTAAAAACAATTCATTAAATGTTGATTGTGAATGATAGGTGAAAATAGATGAAGTAATAGTGAACTATCGTCTTTGTGGATATTTTCAATAAGCATGTTAATGATATTAAGACTTTGTTATGTATCTCAATATTGACTAATTAAATAATTGTAAATAAGAAAAAAAACTGTATTTATTAATGATTAAAATTTGAATACTTAAGATTCAGACCATGAAAACAAATAAATTTAATGACGAAAATCTGAATAATTACCCCCTATATCCGACAGTAGTTGTCCACTACTTGACACAAAGATTAAAAAAAAGAGTAAATGACAGAGATAATTTTACCAAATCACTTTCTCAATATAATAAAATACAATATCTTGAAATATGTAATATGAAAATGACTATAACTATTGATGAGGATAAATTAGAAACAAAATATAAAATTATTTGTAAATTTTATAAATTGGACAAGTATTGTTGAACATCTATTTTTAATACAGTAAACAAATAAAAATGAATAAAAAGAGTAAGATTTGTACCTTCGTTTTAAGTGTAAATAAATAAAACTTCACTTCATATATTCTAATTTACGCGGCACCTTTCCAATTTAAGGCATTATTGATATTGATGTATTCAACATTAAAATGTTTAGTTCATGTTAACATTAGGTCATTTTCACTTGTCAATTCTCAAAGATACTATAAGATTTTGAATAGTAATATTTTATCTTTTTTCAAAAACTTTATAAACTACTTGTGGTGTAAATGTTAGCAAGAACAATAATGATGAAGGCCAATATTAGCAATTTGAGCACTCAAATAACCCCACTATGGTCATGTCAATTATTATTTTTTTACACAATATTCAATATCTGCATTGAAACTTTGAAAAGCATTTTCTATCAAGAATTATCTGTATTGAACTTCGATTATTTTAAATTCGTGTCGCGTAGGGCTTCATTTTGAATTCGTGTCATATAAGGCTCCATTGGTGAGAAGCACTCCAAACTAAAGATTTTTCCATATTGGGGGCTCAAACCTAACAGTTCTGATTGATTAAGGGAGGAACAACTTCATCCAATGCATCATATCCTTTGGTGACGATCATGTCAATTATATTGCTTTTCATATATACTTTTTCCGTTCATTTTTACGCGTACACTATATTATTTTAAAATGTCATATAAAGTTTGTCTAGTTTATGAAATTAATAAATAATTTATTATATTTATTAAATAATATTCATTCTTCAATATTTTAATGTCTTATAAATTACTTTTATTTTTAAGTCAGACGTCTAGTCAATTTTATATGCTAGAAAAAAGTAACATTCACGAGCATAATCAACATCAACCATCACATTCGATTGTCATCATTAGTAACCATTATTTAAATCGATCATAGTTAACATTAATCACAGTTAATATTCACCACATGGATCATTTCGTATATTATTACTCATTTCTATTTTCTTCGTATTTATAAATTGTCATGTAGCGTTTTTTGATAATTAATTTGATTAACTTTTAAAATAAATTAAATTATATTTATTAGATATTTTAAAACAAGTTTTTATATATTTGAAAACTATATTTAAAATATTATAAAATATAAATTCTTTTATATATTGATATGATTAAAAGAATATATCTTAAAATATTAATCAAAGTTGTATCGTTTACTTACACTCAAAATGAAAAATCAACTATCATCGTTCATCACGAGCTACACTTAAAACACCGCTATATATTATTACAATCGGTCTTCATAACTATTAGCTATTACCCAAACTCGCAGCATAAAGTTGTAATGAGAATTTTCTATTAGTTATTATTTCTAAGTGAATAAGTAGGTGTCATGTGAAAGTTAATAAAGGAAACTCAAAAAAATCGTAAGTAAGAAGATAAATAAGAAACATACCAAAAGAAAACACAAACATTTAATATAATTTGATTAATCGATCAACATAAAAAAAAAAAATTAACAATCTTCTATATATATGACATCAACGACTCTATGCTATAAACTTTACTCATTTTTTATTTTTATTTTATTATTTTAAATACAAATAACACATATATTTTTTCGATGTTATCAAGTGTCATTAACCCCTACGAGCTAAAATATGTGATATTTTTTATAACACATTAAATATGACACGTGTAGGATAAAAAAAACACAAGGTACAACATTTTTTATTTCCAACAATTAAATACTTATTATAGGACACCCCAAGAATAGGGCAACCCAAGAAGCATCTCTTTTTTTTCTTCCGCCTGGTTGGTGTCTGATGTTTATATTAGAGCCCAATTATATTTGGATTTATGTCGTATAAGATCATATTTGGAGGGAATCGCTCCCTATCAAGAATTTTTTCATTTTTAGGCTCGAATCTGAGACCTTTGGTTAAGGGAGAAGCAACCCGATCCACTGCACTACATCTTTTGGTGGTAAACTCCTTATCTCTTAATTTATCTAATTAAATATTAAAAAAGTTAATTAAAAAATCATATAAAAAATAATAAAGTACTATAATTGATAATTTAAAAATAATAAAAAATTAATAAAAGATTCTTTGATATTTAAATTAAGACCAAAACAATATTATAATAAATCTTTTTTAAGTTGATCTTGAAAATTGCACCGTATAAGACAGACAATTAAACTTTATTTAAGAGAGAAATTAAAATATGGTCCATGCGGCCAATAAATAATTAAACTCAGATCGGTATAGCATTGCCTCCCGCTACTCTACATAGGCTTGTTTGGTTTTAACGGGGAAAAATTATGCGGATAAGTAAATATATATTAATTAATTAGTTAATATAATTACAGTTTGAGTTTGTATAATTCGCGCTATTTATATTAATATGGTACGTGATAATACAAAAGCTATGCACGAATCAAATTGTGTAGCGAAATATAGAAATACTGTGAATTGTTTAGCGAATTATACAAATATTGTGCAGAAATTGTATAACGAAATATATAAACGCTATACAAAAACTACGAATTATATAACGAATTATATGAACGTATATAAATGTTGAGCGAATTATATAAACGCTGCTGTAATTATAGTTACGAAATGTGATTACCTAAACTAATAATTATATGGTGCATAGTTAAGGTATTTTTGAGTGCCTATATGCAAAGATTCCTCTTTAAAATATTACTCCCTCCGTCTCATGTAATCATATATATTAAAAATAATAATTAATTTACATAATTATAAATTAATTAATTATTTTTTTAAATTTTACTTTTAACATTAGTTATTCCAGAATTAAGAGACATATATATAGATAAAAGTTTAATTATTTATAAAAAATATATTAGTCGAATAATACTTCTAATTAATTTTTTTAAAGATTGTATCAAATTTTATAATGAGAACTAAAATGGAATGGCGAGACTATATTATAAAAATTATAACGTGGAGATTAGTAACATGTAAGCTATTATTTTATTGAATAACTAGGGATAGACGTTCGATTCTTTACAATCTAGGTACAATTTTTAATTCTTTATTAATGCATATTGAATATGGAATCAAACTTTATTTAGCTCAATATAATTTTTTAATTCGATTTCTTTTGATTTGTTCAGTATGATTTATAATAAATTATTTCCTTGCTTATAACATGGGTTATTTTTTTTATTTAAAAATAAAATATTTTATCTTTTTTTTTTAACTTTAAAAAAGGTAAGGCTTAATATCTTATCCTATAATATTAGTGTTAATGCTAATATCACATGACTTATATGATTGTGGATGTGAACAAACTAAAAGCCAAAGAATAAATAATTTAATAATAAGTGTTTTTTTTTCTCGCTACAAAAATTGTGTATGTGACTGCTTATCTCTTAATCAGAGATCTCGACTTGAGTCTTGAGTATGGAATTTTTTTGGTAGGGAGTGTTTCTCTTACGCAACATGAACTCTGATATAGTCAGATTCTAATATGGAGTGTTTTTCCTCACACGGAGCCTTACGCGATACAAATCTAAATATAATAAAACTTTAATGTGGGCATCGGACATTGAATGAAAAACCAATTTTTTTTTTCTCAATGAATCTCTCTTTGATTAATCAAGTGTGATATTCCGAATCGTCATTACTAATGGAATCCAAATGATCTCTGCCTTGATCAGAAGATCTTTTCAGTTAGCTAGAATTCGTTACTTGAATGAAACTGGATCTTGTGGAATCATATTGAATATTTGACGATACATTCTGTACCTTGCTAAAAAACCGATCCTTGTTTACCAACCACACATTGTCTAACCAAATCCAATTCTCTCTCAATACGTTCCTCAAAAAATCCGATTCGGGGGGAAGATTGCATTGCACACAAAATAGCAATTACAAATAAATTCAGTTTATAAATTGAAGCTTTAGAAAATAAAATAGAGATTAAATCAAAGAATAGAATAATTAATATCAAAGAATCAATAATTAATTTGATTTAGTTTGGTTTTTTGTAATATTTATATCCGTTCTTATAAATTAAAAAAAAATATTCAATTGCATGATGAAAGCATCTTTATTATTTTATCCTATTAAAAATTATCCATATAATATTTTTTTGCTTGATACCAAATACTTTTATTTTTTAATCATAGATTTTAAAATTAAACTTGAATATTTAAGTTTTAGAAATTATGTTTTATACAAGTATTTTTACTTATATTTTTATAAAAATTCAATTGATTCGAACCAATTAGTGAGAACTCGAAATATTTGAATATCAAATTTCCAAAATCTACTATAAAAATGTATTCCTTCCATCTCTTTTCAATTGTCATAATTTTCATTTTTAATCAGAACCAACTAGTGAGAACTCGAGAATATTTGAATATCATATTTTTAAAATCTATTATAGAATGTACCTTTTCAGTTTTTATTTCCAAAATCAAATTATATAAACTTTGACTATTTCATATCTTAAAATATATTTTTTATTATATTGATGAAAAAATTACAATTAATAATATTTTTACTATAATTTTTTAATATATAAATTTTTAGTTTAAAATTAAATTAATTTAATTCTAAAAATTAGTCAAATTTATTTTAAGCCAAAGCCAAACGTGGTAGCCTTAATTTTCCAACCTTAAAATCACCGCTCTTAGCTCAAATTTCTGACACGTGGCGGTCTCAGATTCTCGGTGACCTATTCAATTTCAGTGAACTCCTTGTCACATTAGCTGATCCCCTGTCACTGTTTTAATTGTCATGTGGTATATAAATTGAATCGGAAATTAGCCACTCTTTCATTCCACTCTCTAGTGCATCTCCAGCTAAATTTTAACCAGAACAACCATGGCGGCGACGGCGGCGGCGGTGTCGCAGGTTCCAGTGACAGGGATGAGGAAGAAGAATATGTTACCGGCATTGATTATACCAGCTTCGTCGGGAAGAACCGGCTGCCGGAACTTCAATTTCGGTTTTAAAAAGGTCTTGCCGGTAAATGCTGCGGTGAGTAGTAGTGGAAGTGGTAGTACTGATAATGGCGCTGTTTTTGTTACACGTACAGCTCCAGTAACTCCTCCTTCGCCTTCTGGCTCTCGGTGAGTGACAATTAGGCCTATTTTGTTCGTTATTAGGGGAATTTGAAGTTGTAGCTTGTTGGCAGCTAATTATATTGGTTATTTTATGATTGATGAGTTGTTTGGAGCTTGATAAGAGAAATTGGAGGTATTTTGGGCTAAGGTACAACCAGAATAGGGCAACGTATAGCAACATGTTGATTTTTATTTTTTTATTACGGTGTTGCTTGCAGCTGACTAATTCCATGGTATACCTGACATTTCCTATCAACATCAGGTACCTGAGTGCTGGTTGTTCTTTGTTCTCTATCAACTTACCTTTTCCCAATTAGGAAAGTTTGGATTGACTTATTTTTAGTGGCTTTTAAGCATTTTTTAAGTTTTGGAAGTGTTTGAATAATACAAAAAATTAGAGCTGAAAAAGTGCAAAAAAAAAAAAAAGAAAAAAGAAGAAGCTAAAAGTCAAAAGGAGGGTTCCCAATTTATGGTTTTTGACTTTTAACTTATAAGCCATTTAAAAAACAATCCAAACACCCCCTAAATCCTTTTAAGTTTCCTTGTAGTAATTTGTGCTCTACCAATTGATAAATGAGTGAGGTTATTATAAAAGAATTAATGTGTTTTTTGATTGATTTGTCAATTTGAAGTTTGTCCCATGTATCTATTATATTGGGGGTTGTCCATAAGAAAGATTTGAAATAAACTAGTTTATAATTGCTTTGATGGTGACACTCATTTTGTGGAGTATTAGGCTTTTCTCAATTTTGGTTAAGTACACAAGATTCCAATTATCTCGTTTTTTCTGTCTCTCTATCTATTTGCATGAGTTTATTTGATTTTCCATGTATGAAATGGCTGGTTTCTTGGTTGATTGAACGTTTTAACCCAGTCTCATGATTCCAATTGAATAATTAAACCATGAACAGTAAAATGTGTTATATTGCTGAGTAACAGATTTTCTTTGCTAAAATACCAGCTCTTTAACCAACTGATTTAATAAAAGGATGAAACTTTCTCTGGTTTTGAATATACAATGAGTTTTCGTACATCAATCTTCTACAACCCTTTATCCCTTCCCCCTGTATTTGTTTTTTCTCAACATAATTCAAAGTGGAAGAAGGCTGCCAAATGGCGTGGAAGAAGGTTGCGAAATGGCATGGCAGGTCCCGGATCATTTGCATTCTAGTAGTACAATTGACTAGATTTGGTTATTTCGGAAAATTAGTCTTCTATAAAAATGTGATAGACTTATCAAAGAAATAACCTTCTTTACCTTTTGATGGTCACCATGAGTTATATAGTGATTTGTTTAATACTTTGGCTTGATGGAGTTGTAATTCAATGTTTATATATTACCAGGGTGAAAAGTCACACGATTTCAGTATTTGTTGGGGATGAAAGTGGCATAATAAATAGAATTGCTGGAGTTTTTGCTAGAAGAGGTTACAATATTGAGTCACTTGCTGTTGGTTTGAACAAGGATAAAGCTCTTTTTACCATAGTGGTCTCTGGAACTGAGAAGGTCTTGCAACAGGTTGTAGAGCAGCTCAACAAGCTTGTGAGTGTCTGGAAGGTTAGTCTTATCTTCTAAAATATCAGTCTGTATTTCATTGTTAACCTTCTTAAACTTATCTATCTGGGTTACTGAGTTATGCTGCTTTTCTCTTAAAAAATGTAACGGATACATGTCTGATTTTCCAAAATGTAACCTTCTATAGGCTCTACTGTGTGCAGTTGTGTGTTTATGCCTATGGCATGACTAGTCACACACATATCAGTTACCCGGTTATACATTGCTGTCTATCGATCCCATGTTCTTTTAAAAGCATCTTGATTGTTATACTTGTAGGCAATCATCATTTACTAAGTTCTTTGAAACATTTGGTAGAGGAAACTGTGATTTGTAAGATAGCAGTAGGCTTGCACACTTAATTTCCCTTTGCCTTGTCATGCAAAATGTGAGAACGGTTGGTAATTGTCATTGGTTTCTAATTCTTCAATGTTCTCTCTCATCAATTCAATGGATTAGTTAAAGTAGTACCTTAAATATCTTTATGCTTCAAACAAAGAAGAAGAAGAGGTACATCCTTAAATTCTTCTGCAGTGAGGCAAAATTATGTCTACCTTGTATTTAGTTGTCATACAACTGATCACACTTCCCAAATTGTTTTTGTATGATGTTTCAGGTGGAGGATCTGTCAAGAGAACCACAAGTGGAACGAGAATTGATGCTCATAAAACTGAACGCAGATGCAACAACAAAAGCTGAAGTATAGAAGATATCTCTTGGTTTTTGTGCTTAACTTTGTTCCTATATCAAGAAATTTTTCTAAATCGATTTGTTGGAATGATCTACCTATTGATTGATCTTTAGGGACCAAGTTGTCCGGGTGGGGGTGGGGGTGGTTTACCTTTATTCGAATTTAATCTCTGACGTATTACATTTAGCATATTAATCCTCTATTTGATGAGACAATCCCACTAAGTCTGTTTACCTGCTTAAGTAATCAACTTGATCAAATGGGAAAATGAAGAGCTGGAAATCTTTCCTATAATTTTCTCTTATGAAGTGACTGTAAATCTATTAAATAAAGAAGGAATTCCATGAAAATCCATTGTAAACGAGAAAAAATGAGGTTCTTTTCCTTTTAGGCAGTAATTTGAATGCATACAATAAAAAATTGTTAAGCTTCCTTGCTCTTTAGCTTTCCATCTTTCAATTACAATGTATATAGAAGGAACAGTGTATAAATTGTTTAAGCCATTGATTATGATGTGCCGTTATTTTCTTCTTGTCTTAGTCTATGTACTATTTCATTATGCTTTACTATATTCAGATCATGTGGTTGGTGGACATCTTCAGAGGAAAAATTGTGGATATATCAGAGCACTTTCTGACTATCGAGGTGACGTCGATCTTCTTTCCCAGCTTTTACATGTCATTTGAACTTTGAAGTGTTAAGACGTATCTCTTGCCTTGGGTTCTGATGCGTGGATAGTACTTGATCAGTGATTGTTTTAGCAACTTAAATCACACAACACTGTTGAAGATCTTAGATTCATCTCTTACACAAAACTTTGCATATACTCAAGTTGTTAGTTGTCTTGTAGCACACAAAATAGAGAACATCAAACGAAAACATGATTGTGTGTCGTGTGCTCGTGGATGGAGTATGGCATAAGCTTATGATTGACTTACCTACTCAATTAACTTATTAAGCTCCTTACAATTGCTACTTCTTTTTGTCTTCCATGCTTCTAATCTAGAATCAAGTCACACTTTCTCCACCACTATTTAGTTGGCTGACCTACTTGTTACTCTAGTCTATCCTAAAACTCTGACTCTTGGCAAACATTTTCCTCCAAAGAACTCAAATTAATACTGTAAAACAAATAGTACGTTATGTTTAATCCAACTTATAAAAAATGCCCTACTTAATGTCATCTAAATTTGATGCAATGTTTTATCAGCCAACTTCGCCACCTTTTTCGATATAAATCTTAATATGAAAGTCAACTATGCAATTCTAGTGTTGAGCTACATGAAAATTATTAAATCAAAATATGGGATGGAAGTAAAATTACTTCTATTTGTTTATTTCCTTTTTGGAAACTTATTCTCTTTGGCTGTATCAATCTTTGCTAACCCCATGTACAACCTTGTCTATTTATTTTTTGTGGTTTTCATCTTCTATGGCTTGCTTTTCCGCCATTTTCTGTGCTGCCAACTCTGGTTGTTTACCCATGGTTTTGAAACTTCTGTATGACTACTTCACCCTACTATGTTTAAACTCAAAATAAATAAGAAGAGGTAGAGGAAAGAAAGCTAGTAAAAATTGACTAGCGTTTGACATCAGAGTCTTCATTGCCGAGTTTTTAACTCAAGCAAGATCTTTAGTTAGATTACCATTGCAAAATTTCAACTTTGCTGCGAGTTCGTTTCTTTGATTTATACCAATATGATGTGTGTACAATGTGCATAATTTCATTTTTGTAGCGCCAATTAAGTTCTTGTGCCTTTTTAAATGACAAACAGATTTATTATCTTGTGGTTGACTTAGGTAACTGGTGATCCAGGGAAGATGGCTGCTGTTCTGAGAAATTTAAGCAAGTTTGGGATTAAAGAACTAGCCCGAACTGGGAAGGTACATTTTCCATTTCTGAAACCTAATTTTGGCATATATGCTTAAATGGTTTTGATGATTTGGTAACCAACTTACCATGTTCTCTGGTTGCATAGTTTTACTTTATATAAGCCAGATGTTGTCTCAAATGTCTTGTCAACAATAATATTAAGGGTTTTCTTACAATAATACCTCGACTCTAGTATACTTGCTGACCCACTTTATGCAATCAAGTAGTCTTTATTTTTAAAGTTAAAGGAAGAATGCACAAGGGATGACGTGATGCTGTTGTGTATTGATCTTTGTCACCACAGATTGCTTTGAGACGAGAAAAGATGGGTGAGGATGCTCCTTTTTGGAGGTTTTCTGCAGCTTCTTATCCAGATCTTGAAGAAACAATTCCCCGTATCCTGAACAATAAAAGTCAACCAATTGATAATGGAGCCACCAATGATCCAGGGGTATATAATGTTCTCAAATTCATCGTGCTTTAATTCATTTTCATGCATATTTGGTATCTGATTGAATAATATACATTGAGTCTATATGGAAGTGGACATGCTTGAGAGTTCCCTGAATTTCTCGCGGAAACTGGTAATATCTTGCTACATGTTATAAGTCTAATTTTATTTAACTAGCTTATTAAGAATTTCTTTTCTAGTTTCTATTCCCGACTTCTCATGATTTTTCCCTTTGGATGTGATTTTCATGGACTGTTGATCTTAAGTCATTATCTACATTAAGCTTCTTGAAATATCATAGTATTTCCAGTTGGTAAAATAAAATTTGTGATGTAAATGAAACAATATGTAGTGTGTGAATGCTGTAGTCTTCCTAATACTCTAAGAAAGGAAAATTTGGAAAAAGTTATGCCAGCTATACACATTTCCCTTAACTTAAACTTTGTGCTGTAGAGGAATCAATTTGCACAGAGAGAATGCTGTTTCCTTCCTAGGATATAAATGACAAGGAAAAAAGAGAAAATGGTTATATCAGTATCTAGTCTCTTACTTCAAAATCTCTAGAAATTCGTAGAGGCAAAAGTATGGGTATGAACTGGATTTCTTATTGTCATCTTATTCCTTTCTCATAGCGAATATAGAGGCCTTAGATTCTTGGATCATAAGAGTTAACTTGCTGGTCGCTAATAAATGAAGTGCAATGTTGACTCTACGTTTCTCTTTCATGTCAAAGGCGTAATATCTTGTCATAACAAATATCAAACTTGTTTCAGTTTTGTTAGATTTCAGGAGGTCATCCATAATTTATTACTTATAAGATTATAAGTTATCAAGACAAAGAATTAATGATTGTCCATAGCTGTGTGAGCTGATCCAATTCATATTAGGGGCTCACATTTCTTCTGGTCTATGCTTGTATTTATGATGGCTTAAGGTGTTGAATCTCAATACTGTGAATTTGCATTCAGTTTTAGCCAAAAAAAACTTTAGGATATAATTTTTGCTCCGATGTATGCTCCAATTTAAACCTGTGCATGTGTAAGAATTTCTCTTTGTTTTTTTGTGGTGTTCAATTTGATCCAAAGTTGTAAATCTTCTTTTGGTTTGAATGCAGGGTGATGTTTATCCTGTGGAATCCAGTGATGAAATCTCAGTTAATCAAATTCTCGATGCCCACTGGGGATATCTGTATGATGGAGATGTAATGACCCATTCTTCTTCTCAAGATCAATGTATTTATTTCTGTTTCTTCTTTGGAGAAACCTATATTACTCAATATCCGTGTCAACATATAGTAGTCTGTACACTACTGAGCCTTCTAATAGATGGAAAGGTTAATTTTTCTTTCCAGAATTGAGAAGACTGTCAGAAAAACTGTGGACATCCTTTCTCCAAATTCAACAGTCTAAATTCACTTTCTCAAGACAGACCTTTTTGTTAAACCAAGTATTAATTAATCAAAGTTCATTGTTAGATAAGAACTATAGTCTTAATCAATAGAAGTACCTTATGGAGGACATTCTGCTAATGTGGTTCTCTTCGTTCCCTCTACATGCTGCAAAGCTGATGATCATTTTGATACTGCAGTTGACTGGGATTCGGTCACACACAATATGCATGCTTGTCAACAATACTCCCGGGGTCCTAAATTTGATAAGTGGTGTTATATCTCGACGAGGATATAATGTTCAGGTTGCTTTTGTCCTCAATTCTTGCTGCTTCCTTTATAATATCTATTCCTCTTGTTTTTCTCGTCTGAGTTTCATTTCAATGATTATGTTGCAGAGTCTTGCTGTAGGCCCTGCAGAGTCAGAGGGGCTTTCTCGCATTACAACAGTGGTCCCTGGAACTGATGAAACTATAGGGAAATTGGTCAAGCAATTTTACAAGTTGATAGATGTTCATGAGGTAAGTTTACAAGTTGATAGAGGTTCATGGGCTATCTACAAGCTGATTTTGAGATGATTAGGTGCTTGGAGGGAGTTTACCTACCATGGAAACTCTATATACTTGGTATAAGGGTCCAAACTAGTTTTACTATTTGTTAGGATTTCTTCACTTTTCCAAGCCGAGGGTCTATCGGAACCTCTCTAGCTCTCAAGGTATGGGTAAGGTCTGCGTGCACACTTCCCTTCCCAAATCCTACTTGTGGGATTACGCTGGGAACGTTGTTGTTGTTCCTTCAATTTAACCAATGATCTGATAATCATTTGACTTAGTTTTCAACTTATCCCCTATACTTCTTAAAGTTGAAGTCTTTTGTGCTTAACCTTTCCATCAGTGCACCTAACCTTGTTCATTGTTCAGACTCATTACACTTTCCCAACTGTATTAATAGGTTTTCTAATACATAAAAGATGGCAAGTACTGTACTTTCACCTTTTCTTACCACTAAGGTCATATTATTTAAAGCCGCCCTTCTCAATGAGAAAATAAAGCTTATAGGTCAATACAAAATTTCATCATGAATGAGAATTCTATCCACTAAAAAATTCCACTCTTCTCAGATATGTACTAACATCTTGTTCACTGGAGTTGTCTGATCAGACAGATAATAAGTTGTGCTCCTTTTTCAGGTTCAAGATATAACTCATTTACCATTTGCTGAGCGGGAGCTAATGCTCATTAAAGTAGCCGCCAATGCAGCAGCAAGGAGGGATGTCCTTGATATTGCCAGTATTTTCCGTGCTAAACCTGTTGATGTGTCTGGTCATACAGTAACATTGGAGGTGATTGTTTATTTATTTTTGTCAAGTAACATTGGAGGTAAAAATTAGAAGAACTCTTTTTTTACCCCTCTGTTTTCAGCTCTTTTCATGTTGTTACTACTTGTGTGCTGGTATGCTTGCATATTGTAGAAGATTACTTTTTTGTTTTCAATTGTGTTATACCCTTTATTTACATGTACGCTCTAGCAATTATTCCTTTAGTCAATCATTGATTCACACATGTTTAACTTCATACCATTAACATACTTGGTCAGTGGCGCAAAGAATAGGCAGGACTTTGTGCAAGCAATGTCGGTTTTTGTCACAATTCCGCTTGTCACTGGGTTTAAAGTCTCGGAGTTGTAAGGCTTTGATTTCTGGCCTATGATAGTTATTTTTGTATTTTTTCAAGCGCTGTCCGTTTATTGTGTCTCTAAAATATACATGCAAGGGATGTTGGATGACACCCCTTACTAAGGGTGTCTCCACCGCTGTACCTGACTGCATATATCTGCATTTTCCTTCTCACAGAAACCTAATCATAAATGAAAGGACTAATCATGAATACTTGTGTTTTGCCATGTCTTACCTAGATCCCCCATTAACTTCTCGCTGAATTTGATTGCCTGCACATTTTGCAGTTGACTGGAGACTTCACCAAGTTGCTGGCGTTGCAAAGATTACTGGAGCCTTATGGCATTTGTGAGGTCTGTTTCCACAAACTGAATTTGACTTGTCAACGTGTTTAGGCTGGTATCTTGAAAGTGTTATATCCTGCATTTTGACAACACGTATAGGTTGATATGGTGAAGTGGGTGCGTTTAAAAGCTCCAAAGTAGTTCTCTTATTCTAGGGACCTGTGTTTCTATAATTGTAGTAGTTCGTATCAGTGTTATAGTTTGGTCATTTTAGTTCACATTGTCATTCTTTTGGTGTAGGTGGCTCGTACAGGGCGGGTAGCATTGGTACGAGAATCAGGAGTGGACTCAACATACCTCCGGGGTTATGCTCTTCCTTGATAGTGTTGGTTAAACTCTTTTATGTCC
Organism: Solanum rostratum; assembly: GCA_029948455.1. NCBI lineage: Eukaryota > Viridiplantae > Streptophyta > Magnoliopsida > Solanales > Solanaceae > Solanum > Solanum rostratum. Next base: position 2,663,672 of record CM057053.1, on the reverse strand, counting down.
AATTTAATATATCAGAAACAACTTCTCTACCTTCACAAGTAGAGTGAGGCTACGTACCACCAACCTTTGAGATTACACTAGGTTTTTTTTTGTTGTTGTCGAGTTTCTTTCTTGTTGACCTTTTCTGGTCTGACAAATGATGAGGTTTATTTGTATACTATTCCTAGTGCGAGCAGGTTACTTGTTCTATTTAGGCATTCATAGGATTTTAAGAACTCCAAACTGTGGAGTAGAGCCAATGAAGTTGAGTAATGTTGTATACTAACTAGGTGGAGTGTATTATCTTGAGGTTATTAATACTCAAGTTTAATTTACACACACCTCCAATGTATCGTCTTTTTTTATACCACAATTAGTTAGTTGTATATGAACCATCCCATTGACACCCCAAAGGTTGTTACATGATCTTTAGATAAAGTAAAAAGAGTGTCTTATTTCGATCATACATAAATAAATATTAAATAAGTAATTTTGGAAAGATCAAACTTTGTATAAGCCGTTCCATAAGTAAATATTAAATAAGTGATTTCGTGTGTTCATCAATGATTGAAAGAAGAACCAACCCATCACAGCAACAGTAGATCACACAATTCAATGGTTTGGAGTTTGAAGGAAATCAAGTTTGTTTTCATCCTCAACCACTTGAAATGATGATTATAAAGAAGAACGGTAGAAGTTTCATACCTCCCCAATTTTTAATTATTCGCGCGTTTGATGTCATCAATATATGGTACAGTGATTCAATGAAAACACTATTAATTGATACCATTAGAGTATATATACTCTGATGCCATTAAGTAGGAATATGCAGTGTTTCAAGGAAAAAACTATTTAATTATGGATTGGTATCATCAGAGTATATATATACTCTTACAATATCAAGGAAACGCTACTCATTTACTCGTTGATGCCATCAGAGCATACGATGAACAAATAGTGATTTGATCTCTACTTGTGCACACTCAAAATTGGAGAGCATAAATATAAAACGAGGTCAAGTGAAAGAGTATATTTATGCATTATTTCTTTTATTTGCTTTCCTATTACCTCTTTCTTTTTTCTTAAAAAAAAAAAAGAGAGAAAAAAAAAAATCAGAAGTTTAGCTGTTGAAATTACTAATTCAAATGCTATTGTGATTGAAGTTATTTTCATTTTGTGTAATATGTAAGGGCGGGTGGATTAAAGCTAAAATATAGAAAAAAGTATTACATTTATTTAAATTTTTGTTATATATTTTATTTATTAATGTTTCCTTTTTAGATGGTAGTATAATATTATTTGTAATATTTTATAAAATAAGAAGAAACATAAATAAATTATTGTATGTTACGTTAATAATATAAATGCTTAAATCTCTTTTTTGATTATTGTTTTGAATTTTGTTTAATAGAGTCAATTGTTACAAATACTATAATGTTTTTAAAAATTAGTTATTCGATAATCTAATTAGTTTGAGGTTGAAATATTTTATTAAATATCTCAAAGATTTGAATACAATTTTACAAAGTCAATATTTAAAATTTTAAATATGATTGATTCAAATTAAAATGAATTGGACAAATTAAGAAATACTTGTAACGATCATGCCAACACTGTGAAGTATTGTCCCCTCATGGGTCTAGCCCATCATGGATTTGTCTCTTTGGGCTCATCCCAAAAGACGCTCATCTTAAGATGGGTCGTTACATACACCCTCTCTATGGACTTAGCGTCCTCGTTGAGATTTGCCGCACCGCACGGAATTCGCCTAGACTCAGCAATGAGGTTTGCCCCGCCTCATCGGGATTCGCTTAAACTTAGTTGAACTCTTGACTCACATCAACAAGGCTGACACGAAGAGTGGCTCTGATACCACCTGTAACGACCTGACCCAAACACTGTGAAGTATTGTTCGCTCTTGGGCTTAGCCCATCACGAATTTGTCCTTTGGACTCAACCCAAAAGGGTCTCACAGATATAGACCAATCTTTTACTTATTTGAATTTTATTTTTTTTATAATTAATTTAGTTGGGTGATTTTATTGATACAAAATAAAGTCCAACGAGGTTAAGAATTGACGTTTTATTAGTGATGAATTTATTAAGATCACAATTATTTATTTTCAAATAACTTAAGTGAAAAAATAACAAATATAATAACAAAATCATTGTTTTCCTAACTAGTTAAAAATCAAAAAAAAAAAAAATAAATAAAAAAATCTACTTAATCAAACACAAAATTAAACTAAACACTTAATTAAAAATAAATCCCCCCTCTGAATTATTCATTTCTGTAACAACCCGAATACATAATTTTTTTTTTTTATGTATGTATCTCCTTCATCTCTCTTCTGCTCAGTAATCTTGCCTCTTAGTCGAATTTCTTACCCTTTTTTTGCATCTTCGGATGTGTATATATATGTTTGAGCTTCGAATTTTGGGGGTTGCTTCTTTTGGAGGATTGGTAATTTTGAAGCCCTTATTTCTTGTATATTTTTTTTTTACAGTGTTGAGCTGCTAAGTTTTTGTGCAAGATGGAGACAAAATGTGGTGCTGAAAGTGAAAAGGAGAGCAGCTTTAGATGTGTTCAGTGTGGATTCTCAGTTACAACACTTTACATACAGTACTCTCCTGGCAATATCCGTCTCATGAAATGCGTAATTTCATTTCCTTACCTTTGAATTCTATGAATGAACAGCATGTAATTCTTACTTGTTAGGCTTCAATTTGTTTGTCTGGTTTTGTCATGAAATTTATAGTTTAAAAAAAATTAAGAATGATTTTGATTCTTGTGGTCTTGAGGGGATTTTGGACATTAAAATGAAATAAAGTACTTAGTTTTAATTTTCAAAGTGAAAAATGATATTTGAAAATTAGAGGTTTTTGAAATTATGAGTGACTTGGAGTAAAGACATTTTCTTTGGGTGTTTTCAATTTTTTTGAAAATTTTGGAATTCAACTCGAAGTTGAATCCCAGAATTTTATGGCCAAATGTGTTTCTCAGAGTTCAACTCTGTGAAAAAGTAAAAAAAGCTCATGGCCAAATGCCTCCAAAATGTCTATTAATCTTGTCGTCTTAGATATGTCACGCAATGCAGAAATTTAGAACTAAAGAGTTTTGCCAAAAAAAAGATTTATTCTTTTAAGGAAAGTAAGACAAATAAATTGAAACAGAGGAGAGGATTATTTTTCTGGTATCGAGCTGTTGACACAGGTGGAAGTGGAGTTTATGCGTTCTTACAATGATTTCAAGTTAATACACGATACTAATGGTTCATAGTCAAAATATTTATAGATATGCAGTGAACATTTCAATGTATAGAGTTTGAGCAAAAGCTAATGGGTTCCGTGAACCCGCATGAACCATGCTGGATCTGCCTCTAGTGCTTTTTGTAACATTGATTTGGATGCTCAACTTTGTGCAGGGGAATTGCAAAGCAGTTGCTGATGAGTACATTGAATGTGAACTTATGGTAATTGATACAATTTTTTTACAAAGAAAAAGAGAGAGAGAACGATGAGTTCTATGTATAGGTTTTATTCTTTGTTTAGTTCCTAATTGTTTGTTTGGAATGTAGATATTGGTCATTGACTTGATTTTGCATAAAATTAAAGCCTACAGACACTTGTTTTATAATAGGTTCTCCCGAGAGACTTTGCATAATGAGGTACCTGATCGTGTATTTCTAGTTCATTATTTGCTGTGTATATGTTGACATGGCATTACAAACCCATCGTGTTCTTGATTGTTTTTTGTTCCTTTATGCAGGTCTTGTTGTGGAAATTAGCTTTAGGTTTCCTGATTTTAGATGCTTGTATCCTTCTGATGTCTAGTTCATAATCACCGATATCAAGTGTTTATCTGGATCTGTGTATTTCAACATTTTAACAAATTATTATAGCTATCTACGTACTGTAATAAGGTTTCCACATCAGTTTTTACAAAATCATCCTGATCCAACTAGATGAGAAAGATACAAATGGACAGATTTGATCTTCAGAGTATTGTTAGCTTGACCTTCAAAAACTCTTCTGTTACTTTCTTTCCATATATAGGAAGTTACTCTTGCATTGGAAGCACACCTATTGATGGTTTAGTTTACACCTCTTGTTAGGTTGTGACCATATGATAATTTGAAGAATTAACTATTTCTTGTAAGTTCTTATAACCAACAATTTGCAATTACAAATCAGATGTAAATTTTAATTCTAAAGTCTTTCTCCTTGACATGGCGTTTGATTATTTTCAATTATAAGTGTGCTTATCTTTTCTCTTCTTTTTTTACAAAAATATTTTGTCTTCTTGTGAGTGTGTAATTTTGATCTTGGGTATTAAACTACTGAGCTTTATTGAACTAAGAATCAGAATTCCAGTTCAGTGGAATATAATTCTATGACAGCCCTCTGTTCCTAAAGAGGGTAACCTATAAGACATGCATTGTTTGGCCTCAACTATTAAAGACCAAATGTTGGTGGTATGCACAACTCAAGATGAGAGGAGTTTGCCTACAAGCTTTGCCTCATTTTTGGGGCTTTGTGGAAAGGTGCATATTGAAATCTGTACTAGTATTATTTCAGTGCCTGTCCATTCCCCCTGTCGATCTGGATCTTTGCTTTAAGCATAATGCGGTGGTTGCTGTTGTTAGGTGCTCATGGGCGTCTTCTTTGGCAATCTCATGTTCCTTGGCATAATTCTATTTGGCACACGGAGGTTTCTGAATGCAAAAGTAGGAGATTCAAGGTAAGGTAAAGCTTTCCTTCATTTTGTAGTTTAGTTCTTTAGTTTATATTTTTTATGATGTTTGTTACTCTCTTGTGCAAAATAAATGTTCCTTTTTTCTCTTTTTGGACGTTTGAAATTGTTTGACACCATTTCACTTGCATATTATTCTACACGATGTTCCAGACAACTTCTTGGTGGGTATGATTTAACCACTCTATCAGCACCATGTTCAGCCTCTGTATATTTTTCAATCTATAAAAGTACATGTGAGTTGTTGATTAAAAGCCATTTCAAATATAACAATTTTGTTAGCCTTGCGGACAAGGATTGTAGAAGGTTTTTACAGCGCTTTAGAGTTTCTAGTGTCAGTTGAGGTTTTATAAACCTATCCAAGACTGGAATTCATACTTTCTTACCGAGTAGAGAATTGATAATCCTATCTTTCTTTTATTTTGGGTTGGCTCGCACAGGTGGAGTCATTAAGGATCAGTGACTACCTCTAATAATTTAATTGAAAAAAAAACATCTCATGTGAGAAGAGGTTTCAGTCTAAATGATTTCCTCAGACGTCAAGTTATCATATTCATTTTTGGAGCTGAAGTTGATTATGATTATTGTTTACTTGGATTTAAATCGACAGATGTAAGCATATATTGCTTTCGATCCTTGTTTCGAGTTACTTCAAGATTTTTGTTATTGCCATGATGGTATGTTCCTTGCTCTCATTTGCCCATATTGAAGCAATTACTTAGAAACTTTCTTGTTTCACAGTAACACTTTTCTACTAATGTTTTATTTATTTACAGGTGTGGGAATTTCCCTCTTCCATTGTTTTCATCATTACAATATTTGTCTTGTCATCTAATGCACTGGCATTACTGGGTAAGAAGTTCTTTTCAAAATTAATTTTAAGTATGCACGCTAGAGTACTTGTCAGTTTATGAAATTCATCTGACAGTGGAGATTTAACCTTGGCCATGAGAGTTTTCTGTTTCCATCTCCAATGGGGAAGCTTAGGTCATTAAAGTTTAATATGAATCTAGGCTAACCTACATGATCTTCTATTTGCAGAAATGTTATTTTATTTTTGTTTATTCCTTTAACTGTGGGCAATCCACGTAAATTATTGCATTAAACATAGAGAGAGTGAAAATATGCGTAGGCCCCAGGAGACAGATGAGAGGTACTTTGTAGATGGAGAGTAAAATATTTGTGCAGTAAGGCACAAAACCTCTTAGTCTTTTGGTGTAAAACTGAAAATGTATGTGAAGTAGATACGATGGTTTATTCCTCAGTTCTTTTCTTATGCAGCTAGAATGGTTATACTCCTCATCCACTGCACTCTCTTGGTGCTATTCCCTAATATAATGTTCATTACTTATTCTAAAAGAAAAATATTTTTATGCACCAATTGAATTATGAATCAGGTTTGGGGAATCGGTGTGTGGGCTTAGGCATTAAATTTTCAAGACCATAGCTAATCTGTCCACATTATGATAGTTCGATGTGCCAAGTCCTGCTAGTTTAGACATTCAGTTACCTGCTCATTTTACTTTTAGTAATTTTTCTTTAATTGAGTTAAATGTTGGTTGTGTCCCTGTGGAAGGCCTAAAGATGAAAATGCATGCTTTGACTTTGTTTCATCAGAGCCTAGAGGTTTTGATGTTTTATCCTTCCTCTGAGGATTTAATTATTTGGTGTTCTTCGTAATTTTATCAGTTAAATTGATATACAAGTTAACATTGGCATCTTACAAATAGAATTGTGTTTTTCTAAGATTTAGAGGTTTTGATGTTTTATCCATCCTCTGAGGAGTAAATGTTTGAGGTTTTTTCGTAACTTATCAGTTGGATCGATATACAAGCTAACATTGCATCTTAGAGACACAATTCTAGGTTTTGATCAGTGTAATAAACATTAGCAGAGTACTGTGAGACCTGGTGGGACATAAAGCACAACCATGCATCTGGATATACAGTATGATTTGGATTGTTGAAGATGAAGAGGGAAGAATAAGGAACCGGAATGTGATGCACGATTGAATATTGACCAGGAGTTGAATTGCTGTCTCACTGCCACATATGCGTTCATTAAAAGATAATACTGTTAGCGCTGCCTTAACTGTTGAGTTGGGTTGATAGCTATTCGGATATGGAATATTTAGAATTCAGATTAGAATTATATTAATAGAATTGTTCTGCAGGTTGATCCTAGGTATCACTAATATTCCTATATATTTAATGGGTCCTCGTGGGTTATATCTTGGCGTCTTCCACTTCATTAGTCCTGCTTCTGAATCCTCCTCATAGTCCCAAATAAGCCAATCATTGCCACCTAAATAAAAAAACATTCAGCCTCCATAGCAGCTTTTTATATACATCCTATGATGGAATTTTAGTAAGCTTCCGAGTGGGGCTTCAAGGGCTTGAGAAAAGACTTTCTTCTGTGGTGTAACTCTCTTCTTGTACAAGTTTGATATTTATTTCAATGTTCTGACTTGGTATAGTTTTTCAGCTGTTGGGCCGTCAATTAGAGAGAATTTCTAGTGCATCAGGCTTTCCATGGTAATGGAAGAATAGAATCAGATCAAAAACTTGACATGCAAACTAGCAAAAACATGCTGTCAGACTTCTCTATGCATCTAATAAATATCAACTAATTTGTTCCGGACTCTTATCAGAACTCTGTATTTTGTGCTCCATGACATATTTTACTGTATTGCCTGATCTTTCTTTGCTTTGATCATCTTGCTATTTGTTGTCATTGTTTTTGTTTCCTTTCAATCTTGCTTTGATTAAACTTATTTTGGGCTGAGGGTCTACGAGAAACGACCTCTCTATCTACCTTACCCTCTCCCGACCCCAATTGTGGGATTACGCTAGGTATGTTGTTATTGACATACTTTACCCTATTGTGAACCAGTGATCACAGATGCGGTCATGATTAGATGCATATGGATCTGCGTTGCTGCACATGCCATGAAATTCCTTGTTACTCAAGGTCTAGGCGCATATCAAAAGCTAGTTCTTTGGTAGTCATTTGGCAAGAGTTCATAAATCCATACTCTTTTAATGGTTGCATCTTCCACATTGACTTAAGAGTAACTTCAGACGCCAAACGGTTCAGGTAATGCACCAGAGGTATACTTTAATGACGTCCTCGTCCCCCTGCTTTGATCTTCAACAACTTTTGAATTTAATGTAATATCATTGATATGTTGGTTTTAGGCTGAAGACCCATCCTGCGTTGCTTCTGAATCGTCTGATTAGTATCTGGTACTGTGAAATCTCCTCATTTCGTTTGTCTTTGACATTTCCTACTCGTCCCTTGTCCAACGTACTAGAATAAGCAAAGACGCTGTTCTCAGATAAGAGAATTTGACTCTGGTGATCGCGGAGATGCCTACGATCAAACTTGGAAAGGTGCTTTGGTACTCTTATTATGATGACACTAGCTGTAATATATCTTCATGTTTTCAATAGATATATATTTATGTTTTCTGGATGACAGTCCATTTTTATGTATGCTAAAATGATTCCCGGAAATAGTCTCTCTATCTCTACGAGGTAGTGGTAAGGTCTCGTGCACTTTTACCCTCTTTAGATCCTATTTGTGGAATTTTACTGGGTTTGTTGTTGTTGTCGAAAAAGGGATGTTAATTCATGCAATGTATGCGGGAACACTTCTTTTTTCTTTTTTCCAATAAACTAAATATCTTGGAAATAAAATATTTACACTAAGTAGTTTCATTATTATTTAATCTTGCTATTATAAATTTTTAATCCCAACATTATAGTCCGGGGATTGTGACCCTTAAGGGGTCGTTTGATTTGAAGACAAGTTATGATGAAACTAATTATGTTGTTTCTAACTGAATGTTTGATTTTTTTATGTCAAAAATAATATGATAATTTCTAAAATAAGTTATTTGTTTAGAAAAAATACCCTCTATTTACTTATTTTATCTTAGAACTAGTTATTCTTGAGATTATATTCTTGACAATGTTTGATTTTTTTATTAATGTAAAAAGTGATATATAAAAAGAGTCTGCTAGTATATTTTTATCATTTTAACTATTTTAGCTCAGAAAAAATTATACTTTTATTGTTCCAACAAGAGGCAGGGATAAATCATCCCACTACTGACTATTAATCATGATATAAGATATTCAAGATTTCATAACTAAACAAAAGATTAACAGCTTGTTTGAATGGTGGTTTGTCATGGTTTCATAATGTATGGTACTGTATGGTATAGTATGGTATCGTACAGTACAATACCATATGATGTTTGAATAGACTATATGGATTGCTGCTGTTTAATGATAATTTGTTGTTTGATTTGACTCTATGATATTGTATCGTAACTTATAAATTTACAAAAATGTCCTTAATTAGTATAAATATTAAATTTATCAATATTTTTTTTTTTAAAAAATAAATACATAGAATCAAGTAAGCTAATATATCTCCAAACCATATAAACAACGTAAGAAAATAAAAAAAGTAAGAACTTTAAAAAAAACCTCAAAAAATAGATTAAAACATGAAAGAAAAAACGGGAGGCGAAAAAAAAGTTTCAAAAGTTGATGCGGAGAAAAATAAGTAATACAAAAATAATATATATATTAGGGTAAAGTTTAATAAAGAATAAAGGATAAATTAGAACTATTTAAATTTAAATAAGGGTATAATTGGAAAAAAAATAAAGAAACCATGGGATAAAAAAAAATAAGGAAACCATGGGATACCATCAAATTGGTGGTTTCAAAAAGTGAGGGTTTTCATGGTTACAGAACCCTGAAACTAAACCATACCATACCATATAATTAAGGCCAAATACATAAAGAGATACCTAAACTTGTCCTCATTTTTCACTTAGACACCTAAACTAAGACAAGTTCCTAATAGACACCTCAACTGCTCATATTTGATCCCATTAAATACTTTTATCCTACTTGGCACTCTCCGGTACTTTTTTTTAATTTTTCAGCCAAAAATAAATAGTTGCGGTCCAAAAATTTTTTTTTTCATAAAGTAGGTTCTCAAAATTCTCCGTTAACCATATGCGGAAAAAAATTATTACAATTTTAAATAAAAAATTTTTGCACATGGTTAACTGAGAATTTTAAGAATCTACTTTTATGGAAAAAAAAATTTTTGGACCGCAACTATTTATTTTTGGCTGAAAAATTAAAAAAACAGTACCGGAGAGTGTCAAGTAGGATAAAAGTATTTAATGGGATCAAATCTGAGTAGTTGAGGTGTCTATTAGGAACTTGTCTTAGTTTAGGTGTCTAAGTAAAAAATGAGGACAAGTTTAGGTGTCTGTTTATGTATTTGGCCTATAATTAATGAAACAATCAAAACAAACGTGGTTCTCTTAGTAACCATACCATGAAAAACCACCATCCAAACAAGCTGTAAGGGATAATAAAAATTAATCTTAGAATTATCTCTTTTATCCATCACACTAATCCTAAGTGCAATAATTCACTTATATCCTAAGTTGGTCGAATTCTTCAAAAATGTTGCCGCATTTATGTTGGATCCTTCAAAAATACACTATTTTTTAAGAATCCGACATAAACCCATCGACATTTCTGAAGAATCCGAACAAGGAACAATCCCTAATAACAAAACACAATACAAGAAAGAGGGAAACATTTTAAATATCACAGGTCTCCTTTTCCAGTTAAAAAGTTTTTAACATTACACATTTCTCCTCCCAAAACAGAAAAATGGAGAAACAAGGAGTGTTATAAAAAAAAAAAACCTCAAAAAAGAGGTCAAACCCACACTCCACAAGTTATAGATGGGCTCAACTCAATGCACCATTCACTAAAATACCTTACATAGTTACTTACATACACAACTAGCTCTAATGTTATTGCATATGTGCAGTTTATGCTATACACTTATCAAAGTGACTGCCTGAAAAATTCGAAAAGTGGCCAACTCAAAAGAATTTGACATATGCAACGAAAATTTCCTGTCGAGAAGTTGCACAATAGTCCCTTCGGTGACTATTTACAGAAACACATGGCCTTGCTGGTTTGTTGTGTCAAAACACACAAATTTGGTGTGGTTCAAAATGGAGATATGCTTGCTTGCTCCTCAAGGACTGTTTAGATTTATTAGGTCGTCGACAACATCAGGTGAAAAGCTACTGGGTTGAAAATCAGACCGATGAAGGAGATTTGACTGTGGATGGTCAGAGTTGTTTGGTCTGACCTTTGTTAGCAAAGGCTTGCCTGAAAAGCAGTGGCGTACACGGACACGGTGATATTTTCTTTCCGTTGAGAAGCAACCGCGGACTTTGATTGCCAACATGACTTCCTTATCCTTGGCATCTTCACACCAAGAGGTTTGAGGAATTCCATCAACAAACTCCTCAAGTGTCTGCCGGTCTTCATGGTGAACTGAAATCTCAACAATTTGGTTGGGTGCGATGACACCAACTGCAGGATTAACCTGTTGAAGTTCAACCCAAATGCATAAGATTCTTAAAAGCCATTATTTATAGTGAAAAATTTAGCTCAAGAGAAACCATAAATAGGCTCCACATTGGACAAACATGCTAGAATGGCCTCTATGTTGCTCGGACGAGGCTTCTAACATCGGTGTGGATCTGGGGGTCAGATTCAGCAAAATCAAAATGTAAAGATTCAGGGGTATGGATATGGTTGCTGGGATTTGGCTAAATTTTTTTTTTTAACCCTTAGGGCTATTAAATATTTTGAAGTTTGAGAGATATTTTGTGGATATAATATTGAGATAAAAGGACTACAATGTTGAAGGTATGCCATTTTCCATGTGTTAAATCTGTTTTATATTTATTTTTAAGAAATCAAAATCTCAATCGCCAGCCCACCCCCAAAATTTTCCATGGAGTCTGTTCAAAGTATCCGATGTGGAATGGCATCCCACACGAATCCCACATTCACACCTGAACAGTCACCAGTGTCGTGTCGACACGTGTTCGACAGCAAAATGAAGAGTCCATGCAACACCACAGTTCTTAATAAGTCATTTCACTCATTTACTGCCAATTTCGTCTTCTCATTCAGATTTTAAAAAATGTTCCGTTGCGACATTTTCATCGTTTCTATATTTTCGTCTTCTGCAACAACAAAATAGAAGGCTATGCATGTATCCTAAGTTCTTTAGCTTTAAGGGCAAAAGCCAGTTGCTCCCAACCAAATAGGATGCTAAGGCAGGCATAGAACTTCTGATGTTTAGAAGTGAGAAGACTAAAATCATGGTATATGATAATATTCAGAATAGTGAACTGGTTGTGACTTCCAATCTCCCAGCTCTTGAAAAAAAAATAGAAAAAGGAAAAGCAAAAAAAGAAAGGGAAAGAGGAATCACATCGGGAAGTCTCACAAGAACATAGAACCCTCACCAACAAGCCCCAGGCACTAAAATGACAAAAAAGATTCAATCCTCTAATTTAAGAAGTGGAAGTTACCTCAAGCCAACGAGGGAAACCAAAAGAACCTCTTGGATGATAATCAAACACTTGCCCATCATCTTTAACAGTGGACTCGCCTTCGCAAAATATTTCAAAAATAACTTTGTTTTTCCCGCTCTTGTTTGTAATGCGCAAGATGGATGCATCTGAGTTCTGGAGGATTATGTTATTTGTGCTGACTATTGCTTCTGGAATTCTATTCAGTTCCTGAAGCATAAGCACAACTTTCTCATTTGATCTAATGATTTCTCCATATTCTTGCCTCCTCACTGATTCATCCACTCGAGCAATCTCCACATTGAATATGCACCTTACAGGCTTGTGGTCACTATCTGTCACATCCATGCAAGCTTCATACCTGCCAAGGAGAGGCTTTAGAAGTGTAGGAACAGAGGAAACAGACATATAAATATGAAAAAACAAACAAAAAGGAGGGCAAAAGTGAAAAAGGTGGGCAATGATTGATACACATAAATATGACAAAAGAAGAAGTGGGAGCTTGACAATTATTGAAAAGTGAATGGAGAAATGAAATATGAAATGCCTTCTTGGTCTTACTCTTGTATAAAGAAATAACAAAATGAACTGGAAGAACAAAAATAAAAGCCACAGAAACGTCGTATGGAAAACTTACTGCAGAACTGATGAGACGACAGGACAATCTAAGCTGCATGTGGAAGCTGAAGTGGAACGGCTATCACGATACAGAATTCTGTCACACCAGGCAGGAATCCGCTTTTTTTCACCAGAGTCATACCCTTAAAATGAGAAATTATAACCACATGACACAATCAGAAGAAAGAAACACGAGAGAGAGAGAGAGAGAGAGAGAGCATCTGAGTGAGGAAGAGCATTTCCAGTCTGTATTAAAAAAATATGGAAGTAGAGAGTATTACAACAGTCAACTGCAGAACTGATAGCTACAGGTACCTGCTAAGCCAATTTGATGCCTCTCAAATTTGTATGTTGGAGGAAATCTGATGACTGCTTCACGCATTCCTTGGAAGACATTCCCAACTTCCATCTCTGTACGCAACTGGTCCCTCTCTCTAAGCCAATCAAAGCTCCTTTGGGAAATAAAATCTCTTGCTTCATCATAAGAAATGCCATCAAGCCGATAGTTCAAATCACCAAGAAACACAACCATATCTGCCTCAGATAGCTCAGGAATTGCTTCTGAAGAGTTAAATGCACCCTGACAAGCATATTCAATGTTTTTTTATTCTGTACCAATTGAAGTATACTGCTCCAAAGAAGGAAGCATATATTTTTAGAAGACCATTATAGACTGGAACAATTTAAGTAAGTACATACATTTGCACTGCGAAGCATTTGAATCGCAGATGAGACACCAGCTGCAACAGAAAGGACCAATGGCAACCGAGAACCATAAGCAATCCAGATTAAAAACATAGAGCAGGCAAGCAAGCAAGCTGAGAATAGGTATGGCACCATACCAGCTGCAGCATTGAGAAAGTTTGATGGTCGACTAAAGATCATACTTCGATAAACATGGTCAAAATCAGCATTCCGGCGACCAACAGCTTCTAAATGTGCAGCAAAGTGACAGTTCACAAAGCACACAGTACGATCATACACTCTCATCCTCAATCCTACTGCTCCCTGTTTGGAGGACCTCAACCAAAATTAATATCACAAAACAAGAGAATGGTATCTACTCGTCAAAAAACCAAAAGAATTAATAAATGACGATTAGTAACTTCCTCATTTGCATAATAAGGGTCATGACATACATGTCCTTCAAGTATATCCAACCAAACTGTTTTGATGGAAGCTCAAGATTATGGTAGTATTACTAGTGTTCATATGAAGAAACTTACAGTTAAGATAATTGTATTCTGATAGAATTGTGCTCCCTTCTCTAGTGTATTAAAGGGCTGTAAAGGTACAATTGGTTGCGTTGCTTTTTCAGCACAAGCATGACTTAGGTCTGACTCCCTATATTGCCCTTTTTCAAAAAGATATTCCGAAAAACCAGGAAGAGATCATGCTTAAACCTATTCTATGACAGAAGCCTAGGGATTATTGTAGCATGATGCCAAGCAAGAGAGAAGTTCATTATTATATTATAGTTCTGTTCTTATGTTTCTAAATACAACTAATCACCACCAAACAATTAATTTGTTCTTAACTTTCAACATCATAAAATTAGATTCATCAAGAAACAGCAAAAAGGAGAACATAATCATACCTTGTTCCCAATTGCGCGCCCAAAACCACAAGGTACTGCTGCAACATCAACATCGCCAACATAGCGACTAATATTACTTCTGACCCTGAACAATATTTTTGATTAACAGCTATCAGACTGTACAAATAGAGGCCCCACTTGTACTTTTTTCTTGATGAAGTTAAGAGGCCCCAGCTATTAAATCTAGCTTTTTTGATAACAACTAGTTAAATCTAGCTAATTAGATTGTTTATTTATCGAAAGGAAATTGTTTAGATAGACAGTTCAAACTGAATGCGCAAACCCTAGTTTACAGACAATCTAATCATGAAAATTGACTTATGAACGGATGAGTTAGGGTTGAATCAGGATCCATAAGCAATACCTACCAGACAGAAATAACCAGGCCTGCCAACTGCCTGAAGCCAACACGGATGAAAGTTGATCCTTCATCCAAGGTTTTTCCAATCATTTCCAACCACCATTGACCAGCAGAACTTCCTTCAAGGCCTACCTGCATCTAAAATGTGTTTTAAAATGTTACAGATTTTATCTCTTTTATTAGTATGTCTAGAGGGTTAATAGTATAACAAGGAATGAAACAGCCATGTTCCAACCGTGATGGATAGAAAAACGTAATCCACAGCTAAATAGAAGATGCAAGTCCAGATCACATTATCTTTATCGTGAAAAGGCCCTCTGAGTCTAACTGGAGCCCTAATATAAAATTACATGTAATTTACAACATTAAAAAGACACTTTGATGGTATGAAGTAATCGTGTCTTGCCTTTACTAATCAGGACAGGATGATCTATATCCTGTATTTGCACCTTTTTTTCCAGATAAGTGCAAGCCCCGCCCCAGCTTTTCTATATATGATATTTCTGTAGTTCGTACATTGAGAATAATCTTTCATGGACTAAAGCGACTGAGAGAAAGAACAGAAGGAAACAAGTATGGTCAAGTAGATCATGAAACCATTCTAGTGATAAGTTTCTCTCTAGATAATATTTTGACCATTCTTAGGGTCAATCACATTTTACGAAAGAAAATTAATGAAACATTTTCTTTATAGTTGAAAAATCAACGTAACCTAGAGAGAAGAAAGAATGCATTAGCATCCTTTAGACCCTGGCATCTGTAGAAGGCTCATACTCTACGTTGAATAGTATATACACACACGAATATAAAAGCAAATTAGCTAATGAGAAATGAACTTTTTATAGTAACTTGTTTTTATCCTGTCTAGTTACCAATCAAAATTACCAGTATTTAGCCCATGGCTTCATTTTCAGTATACAAAGTTACCTCCAGCAACAGATGTTTGGCGGTCCTTTGAAAATGAGTGCTATATGATGTTTGGATGTGATAGTAAAAATAAATGCTTTGAGCATTAGAAGCACTTTCAAGTGTGACGAAGACTTTGACGACTCTCCTCCTCCACATAATCACTGGCCAATTAGAAACTTCTTCCTCTCATTTACAGGGGTCTTACCGCTTTATAGCTTAGTCGAACAACTATCTAGACATTTCAGAGAGAAGAAAGCAACCACAGTGGAGAGACAGAAAGGAGGACAGCTGGGGGAGAAAAGAGGGAAAGAGACAAATCTTACTGATTCTTTAGCAGCAGACATTGCAAGAAAACCAGCACCCATGTCCACCTCCTGCAAGCCAACAACAACAATGCCAACATCCGCTGCTGCAGAACCTAACCATGATATAAGTGAATCAGGAGAAGCTCTTCCTTGTCCAACATTCCATGTACCAGCCAATATTTTAAAATTCTCTAGCCTAGTGTACAAAAATTCCTTGCTAGCTAACTCTGAACGCAGAATACCATCCACTGGTGCAGGAGATATCACACTCCAACCCCGTATACCACCATGATTAGCCAAAGAGAAAACATAACCTCCACCCACAGAAAAATCTATTATGGGGCTATTATGAGCTATCCATCCTCCAAGTAGATTACCACTAAGATCCAATACCTGTATATAACCACTAGCGTAACCTACCCAAATCCGTAACCCATATGTGCATAAGCATTGAACAGAGAATGGGTGATACTGAAAATCTTGCAAGCGATTGCCATTTCTATCCCATTGGACAAGTAATCCATTTGCACATCCACTCCATATCATTCCATCGACTGTGATGATCAATGCTTCAGTTCTCCGGTTATCTTCTCCAAATCCTCCTTTTACTGCAACCCTACGGACAGCATCAGCTGCTCCTAAGATAGCATTGCGTGACCGCTGGAAGAAGCCAATAGAACTTTGAGACTTGTCCTTTTTTGAATTGGACGCAATTTTCATTCTCATTTCATCTTCAATTACAGGATCTAGTGCTGCTAATATATTTTCAACCTGACCATCTGTGTTGAAGATTTTCAGTAACTCTCTCGTCCGTGCATCCCTGCAGGGCAAAAATAATTGACAAGAAACAATCAACACATCAGAACCAGATGACCTGAATAATCAGTAATCATTTTGGAACCACCACAAAATCTGCCAGTGCAAAACCTTTGACATGCAAATATAATCTTTCAGATGCACTACAGGTTTACAACAAGAACATATCCAGTGTAGTGTAGTCCCATGGGTGGGGTCTCAAGAGGGTAAGATGTACACAGACCCTACTCCTACCTTTGCGGGGTAGAGACGTAGTTTCAAATAGACCCTCAGTTCAAAAGAGAAGATATTAGAAAAGATGACAATGAAATATCAAGATACAAAGCCAATAAAGAACCATATCATAAAACACCTTAAAGAATAAGAAATTACAAGATCACTAAGTACTACTCTCTCCATCCACTTTGACTTGTCCAGTGTACTAAAAGTAGATGTCCACTTTTACATGCTAGTTTAGAAAATCTGTGATAATTTATCACTTAATTCCTAATTTACCCTTATGACTAAATAGTCATTTCCCAAAGCATTGAATTTATTATATTCAAAGGATGATATAGTAAAATTGCCATTCTATTCATTGCTCCTTAACGAGTGTGACGAGTCAATAATAGACAAGTAAAAATGGATGGAGTATTACTAATAAGGCTACGAGGAGATGGGCTAGCCCCCTACCTCTTACCATCTAAAGGGCGACAACACTCAGATATCTACTAACCTTCTACTCTCATCCTCAACCTCCACACCTTCCTATCAAGGATTGTATCCTCAATAATCTGAAATTGTGCCACATCTTATCTGATCACCTCCTCTAGTTCTTCTTCGGCCTACCTCTACCTCTCCTAACTCTTGCTACAACCAACCTCTCACACCTCCTTACCGGTGCATTTGCATACCTTCTCTTCACATGCTCGAAACAATATGACAAAAATTCATGACAAAAATTCATGACTAGCACATCCATATTCAACAGTTAAATTAAAGACATGCCTCTGTGAGTGTATTGAAGGTGGTCAGCATAACACTTACATTTGTTCACTGTCACATTTAAGTGATTCAAAAGTAAACGGTGTTAACAATGCAAAAACTACCAAAACAACATAAATGGAGAACTTTGTCTCTAAAATAATTAAGAAGGTACTCACCAAAGTGCAAATGACACATAACCAGCCGTCCAAACTTTTGCTCCAGAACGGTCCGACAGCATATATTTGACATCAACAGAAAATATGCTATTTCCTGTTCCATTCTGCATGACTTGGCTCCTTAGATCCACATATGACCTCTCTATCGACAAAGCAGCCATATGCCTTCCCTCATTTATCAGAGAAATTGATTTCTCAATTCCTTCCCAAGGCCAGATCTTGATGGAACCGCCCTCAGATCCAGACCACAGATCACCTAAATAAAATTGCTCATCAGAACAGTAAGCATGCCCATTATCATTTAATAAAGATAACTAAAAGTAAGCACACCCTCTTGAGTTACTCCCACTAACATTTTCTTTTTGTTGATCCTAAAACCGGCATATTTGTCAGTCCCGTTTTAAAGGAACTAATTTTACTCATCAATAAGAAAAAAGTGACCAAGAAGGCCACTTTGGATATAGGTGCATCACACTGCAAGTCAAGAGTGACAAAGAGATCCATCTAAATGTGATTTCTGGTAGCACGAGAAAGGCTGCAAGCTCAGAGATTCTTCT
This sequence comes from Solanum rostratum, assembly GCA_029948455.1. Lineage (NCBI taxonomy): Eukaryota > Viridiplantae > Streptophyta > Magnoliopsida > Solanales > Solanaceae > Solanum > Solanum rostratum. The sequence continues at coordinate 2,645,191 of CM057053.1, read as the reverse complement.
TTTTCTCTAGTAGCATTTTTTGAGTTACTTGTGAGAAACTTTCAACAAATAAACAGCCGGCATGATAGCAAGTTGTTTTCTTGGCTACATTGAACTGCTTGCTTGAGGGGAAGGATCACGGCCATTAAACTGGCTAACACAGAGTATAGCATGGGATAGGTAGTGCCCTTCACAATTGAATAGTTGCAGCTAACTGATATGTAAACTCACTTTGACCTCCAAAAATACTGCAATCACATTTTTGTTCCTTTTGCACCAAAGTAAAAGAATATGAGTGATCTTTCATCCTAGGCTTAAATGTGTGTGATTTTTATCCTAGGCTTTGCCTAACCAACTGCCTATTTACTACTGTAATCTAAGAATAATAAAAATACAAACTTTTTAAACAGCTCGTATAAGACAATCAAGCACATTCAAAGGCTTACATTACTAAATTTAGTATTTGAAGTGCCAAAAATGCAATATAGAAAGTAAACCCAGAAAGAAAGAAAGATACTTGCATTTCACACAACACAAACATTGCACAGTTGAAGCAATTGCACAGACAGATATGCGAAAAAAACTCAAACTTTACCATAGGAAGTCATGATCATGGAAAGAACTGGAGTGCGGTGAGCCTGCCACGACAACACTTCTTTCAAAGCAGCTTTTCCACAAGCACCTTTCTCTCTACTGCTAGTTCCACTGTCCTTCTTCCAACACATGATTTTACCGTCTTTGTGTCCACTCCATAACAACTTATTACCAGCATCTTCAACAAGGCACAATGTTGGTGAAGTCTTAACAGACTCCAGAGAAGGTGCAGCATCTTCAAAATCCTCATCCTCTTCTTCTTGTGAAGCCTCATACATATTAGACAAATTCCACAACCGAACTCCACACTCCGACCCGGCCCACAGCTGAGATCCATCGTCCGTACACAATACAGTCCTCAAAAATCTCCCAATTTGCCTTTCTCTCAACGGATGTGGCCGTAATTCCAGCGACGGCGGACGATCAGGATGCACCGCCGCACGTACCGGCAACTTGAAAATGCCGGCACCACCACCTTTACCTGAAAACTCAGGAAGACCTTGAGACTGACTCTTAACATTGCTGTTACTATTAGAAGCAGCTGTTTCCGATGAAATCTTACGGTCAAGGAATTGAATCATATTATCAAGCCGTTTCCGAACAACGTCATTTTGACCTGAACCGGAACTGAACTCTTCATCATCGGAAGATGAAGAACCGTAGAACCGATCGAATAATTTAGGAGTTCGTTCCGTCTCATCGAAGCTAAATTTCCTTCCGGAACTTCCGACTCTATTGACATCCCCGCCGCCGGCGACGTCGTCGGAATCGGAGTCGGAGTTGAAAACGAATTTTTCACTGTAACAATGGTAGTTCCGGCGACCGGAGGCGTTTGAACTAGAAGCTAGAAGATCGCCGTCGCCGTCGTCGTCGTCGATTCGAGAATCCATTTCGGTAGAAGATAATCGCGAAAATCTAGAGAATTTTTTGGGGGATTTTGGACATAACAGCGAAGATAAAGGGGTTCATTAGAAAGAAAAAAAAGGTTGAATTTCTGTTATTATTCTTTTTTATTTCATTATTATTCTGTCTGTTTATTCTTTTTGTTCTTTTTATGATTTTTTTTATTAAAATGTTAATTGCATTTATTTTACGCTTTAAAAAATATATTTAAAGTTGAGGGTTGAGTTAGAAATTTGAATATAAGTTCTCACACCTCCCTCGTTGGGGCTCCGTGCATTAGAAAAAGGTTGAAATTTTTATTGGTTCTACCTCTTATTTTTTACGAAGAGAATGAATCTTTTTCTCAAATGATAAATTAGAAAAAAAGAGTTCAGATCTCCTGCGGAAATGATTTGGAAGATCCAAAATCTGGACCTCCGTTCCTGCTCTGAGGAGTAGATTGAAGGGCTCATCACTTCTACTGTTGTTTTCGATCTTGTCATATAGTCGATCGATCTGTTGCCTTAACTTTAGGAAGATAGTTTTTATTCAACTTTTTTTTTTCTAGAAGTAGCGAGAGAAAGAAAAGAGTGAATGGATGTAAGGAGATCGGTGAGTTTTGAATCTTCCTCTTTATGAAAAATCGTCCACTAGTTACAAAGCTCCAATAAATAAAATATTATTTTTTTGTGAAAAATATAATTAAATATAACTTCATATTTAAATTAAACTCAATAAATTTTAATTAAGAAAATATATATATTCAAAATTTACTAGTCAATTGCCTACTTTGAGTTACATAATGTTTGAGTTTCTATTATGAGTATATGATAGGTTATTTAGTTTTGCTATATTATTTATGTTTCATATATTTAATTTTATGCGTACAAAATCATTGTTTAAATTTTTATTTTTTTGATTGATGATCTATGATCACATCACTATCTAATTTGAATGCAAGTCTCCAAATCATATTAGAGAAGCAAACCGTCTATTACGCAAACTCATCGCAACAAACTTGATCAAATTACACAAGAGGGATATAAACTATACCCACACAAGCTTGTGCGATAAATTCAATCAAGTAAACATGCAAAGGAATTTTGAGCTTGAATTCCTGCCTTCCTCTCATCGAGAAAATATGTAAAGGAATTTTGAGTCTGTTTCCCCTTCTTCCTCTCTAGTCAGAACATCATATGCTCAATCAACTCAATTATCGATTAGATATTTATGAGACATATGTGAGCTAATAATTGAGTAACAAAGAATTCATTATCATCATTGTACTAGCTAGGACACATGTCTTCTAAATACTAATTCTACTAAAATTAAAAATGAAAATTATTAAGAAATGGTCATTTTCCATGTAATTCTATTATGAGACAAACATTATCTTATCTTTTTCTTGGAAATTAATTTATTTGGTATTTGATTCTAAATTGATCAAATAGTATTTGGAAGCAATAGCATTATTAGTCAAATCTTTATTGAAATTTCTAGAGATACTTATGGATAACAATTGAAATATATATATATCAAGACCATGAATATATGTTTCTCTTATTCCCAATTTTTTCTTTTTTTAAAAAAAAACTAATACTAATGTTATTTTTTTTTCTTTTGCTAAAACAAAAATCTAAGTTTATTCAAGTTTATTTCAAGAGAGAAGTTTAGCAAAAGAGAAAAAAAAACATTAGTATTGTTTTTGAAAAACATTTAAGTCAAGCAAACACGAAAAAATAAAAGAAATGTTGTTTGACTCGAATTTTTTTGTTCTCTGATATAATAATAAATATAAAAATGGGATGATTTTTTCCTTTTTTTAAAAAAAAAAATCTTTCTACACCTATAAATAATAAAATATCAATTATCGAAATTGCTTAGCAATATTCTCATCGTAGAAACATCAATACCAAAATAACAATTATTAATAAAGTAATTATTATAGCCCAATCTCATAAAAAGAAAAAAGGAAGACTTTAGCCACATTTTAATTTGAATGAGGTGATCCACTAATAGGTTCACATTTTAAAGTGCAGTGAGATGTAAATATCATATTGTAACATCCCTAAAAAAAAATTTAAGCTATGATCAGATCATCCTTTATATGCATATAAGGTTCTGCCAAATGATTCTTAATCGAGAATAGGCGTTAAAATCAGTTCTTTAGTGTGAGAATGAATTTGAAGATGAATTAAGGTCATAAAGTACCCCTAACACCAAGTTGAGTTGAAAGCTCCCTGACCGATTGAATTTTATTATAAAATTTTATGAAAGGTTAGGTGATCCAATGATTTCTACTTATATCTATCATGTTATGATCGATTCCTAAATAAAATCTTGACCTTAAATAAATTTAATAAATGAATCAAACTGTCAATAACGGGAAAAAAGTGATATGAATTAAAATAGTAAAGTATTAGTATATAAAAAAGAATTGTAAATGAAAAGAATATATGCAATCCAATTAATTTGCACAATCCATTTGAATGCATAAGTATCAATTATTTCTTATATCTTGGATAAATTTATGAATGAGTTTGTTTTGTTAATTTATTAATTTTATTTCATAAAGTTATTTACATTTTATATGATCACGCGAATTACGACTACATTTACTAATATCAAATAAAAGATGATATATCAACATGTGTCCTAAAGTAAGAAAATAAAAGGAATGCAATTCCTACTTCTAACGACATGTAAATGAATTAGAAAGCTGAATTGTCATAATTAACCTTAAACATGAAACAAATTACAAAAAGCAAACATATTGATACCTCGTTAAAACTCGTTCTTCTAATATAATAGAAAAGAAATGTAAAATAAAACTCAAAAGAAATCAAAATGCTAAGAAATTTGCCTAAAATATTATGAAAAAATCAGTCCAATATATTCATTAGTAATTAGAAATAGTTTAGAAAAAATATAAAAAAAAAAATGCTATATTGAAAATAAATATTTTTTTACTGGTAAAGTCCACACCATATCATTAGGAAACAACCAAGTAGGCTTAAAGGCTTCTATAGTTATGCTCTTGAAATTTGTTTGAAGTTATTTTATTGAAACAATTAGATTTTGCACTGGTACTATACAATTATTATTATTACTTGTCAACATACGTCGCAAGATAATTGAATTTGGTTTTGTAGTTTTTGAATTTGTTGCGAGGTTGTAGTTTTCTTTTTCCTATTTTACTACATTTTTAGGTAATTATTTTTGCGAGGATTCTAGTTCAATTGAACCTTATTTAAGCCACTGTGACTCTCGTCGTAATTGAATTTGATCTTGGCCGGTATAAATAAGAAAACGTCCGATGACCCGGATTATAATCCAGGAGACTGAATTTTGAATTGTAATTTGGGTCATCCAGGTTTCCTGAATTGCAATCTGGGTCATCGGATGTTTTCTCACTTACATTGGCGAAGACCAAATTCAATTACGACGAGGGCCATAGTGGCGTAAAAACCGATATCAAACTGATAACTCAATAATCATTTTTTTTAAAACTATTAAAAACTCGATAACCTAATAACCCAACAACAATAAACCAATAACATTTTTATCGGTTTGATTTATCAGTCGGTTCGATTTTTGCACACCCCTATCCATGTTGGAACGGTGAACTAAATAATTTACATAAAATCACAAATGAAAAAGAAATAAACCAATAAACAAAAAAAAAAGAAAAACTTATTTACATTTAATATTTAACTAATATTATAATTTTATAATTGATAATATTTAACTAATACTATAAATAAATCCTCAAATATTTTTTCCCTTTATTAAATTGTCCAAAGAAGGCAATAATTTTGTACTATAAATAAAAAGCAGAACGTGAACAGGTGTAAGGAAATATAAACTTTATTTCTTTCCTATTTTATCTTTTTATTTCCATTTTAAATGGAATAATTCTATTTTTGCTCTCTCAATTATTGAAAAATTTAAATAGCAGTGTTCATAATATTTAATTATATATATATATAATTTTAATTAATTGAAACGGATATTTGATCTCTTCGTGAGTATTCATAATTTTACTATGATTATCAATTTGTTCAATGTTAATGTAATTAATATCTTTATCCTATAAAATTCGTGATAAAATCTACGTACATATATTTTTTTTCTTTCGCTTACTTGTGAGATCTGAGTAGTAAGTATGTTATATTATTATTATAATTATAATTATCAATCTGTTCAACTACTCAAATGTCCTATTAATTGCATAGTTACTCTATATTTACAGTAATATAATTTTAAAAATAATTAGAATATAATAATGAGATAATTTTAAGTATATATAATAAATTAATTAATTTATTACTACTATAATCATATTTTATTTACATTTAAAATAGCCAAAAATTGTAAGTAATAAATATACAATGATTATATAATATAGTTTGCCAAAAGTCAAAGAAAATGTACACTTACTATATAATATATATTACTTATACATAAACTATATATCGAATATACATTATGAAACACTCAAAAATTAAATATAACTTGACTATACATACATATACAACTAATAACCCTTTTTTGGATAATTACTTTGTTCGGATGATCATCTACCGTAATTATTCCTATAACTTAAGTGATAGTAGATCCAAAACACACACATTTTAATAATTGAACGTCAATTATGCTTATAAAAATGCAATTCAAAATTATAATAATTGAGGGACTAAAAATATAATTATTAACTTAAAATATTTATTTTAACTATGCATAACGAAAATTTTAGTAAACAATGTTGTGCTTTATATAAGAAAAGGACAGTTTAAAAGGCATGTGCATAACAGAGAATCACAAGGGGCAATGTCTTTTTCTTACAAGACAATGGTAACAATTTCATATTTGTTTAAATTAATAATTACTTCCTTCGTCCCATATCATATGGATACTTTTTTTTATATTATTATTAAAAATTATTAATATATTAGTGAATTTTATTATTTTACTTTTTTATTTATATCAATATACGTTAAATTAAGTTAAAAGAATCATTAATACGCTAATTAACGGTGGAGGCTAAAATGATTTTTTTTTAATTAATTCTATCATAATTTAGCCGATGCTCATATGATATGACAAACATATTTATAAAAAAAATGTTCATATAATATGGTATAGAAGGAGTTATAATTATAATACTATTGAAATTTATTCAACATTACCATGAATGGGAATATACTAATAATTGCAATCTCTACCTGTTTCCCACTTGCTCTGTGGAGTTGTTCAACTAATAAATGTCACTTTTTTTTCTTATCCTTTTTTATTTTTTAAATATTTGCTGACTTGGGCTTTCTGGATTTTTGATTTTGAAGCTCTCTGAAGAACCACATTTTTATCTTCCTTGATATACAGTTTGGTTTAAGTATCTGTAAGCATGTTAGATAAGTATAAAGATTGTTCTTTATTTGATTTGAAAGAATGGGTTACTTTACTTTGATTTGTACTTGTATATGTGAAGGAAGTGTAAAGATTGTTCTTTTCTTTGATTTGAAAGAATGGGGTTCTTCTGTTTGCTTCAATTAGTAATAAATGCTTCATTTTTAAATTTTTTTGGGATGATTTTGTTTGCAAGTTTGGTACTTTTTGCCCAATTGGGGTGGGACAGAAGCTGATAATTGCATTTCCCTGATAGATATTTATTTCTTTTTCCATGTATATCTGGTGAGAATGGTGTTTGGAGTGTTTTAGCTCATTGATTCTTTTTTCTTGTTCTTGCATTTAATCAGTTTGTTTGTCCAATGCTTTACTTAAGGTATGAAAACTTTGGTTTTTCTTGTAAGCTAAATGTCCTAAGATTCAAATGGCCGTGGAAATCTTAGTAGTTCAGTTGGTTGGCTAGCTGTATTTTTACCTTGTTAGTGAGGGTTCAACTCTCATCTTGTAATCTCATTCGCTACGGCTGATGTAATTATTTTTTGACTTCCCTTTTACTTATAGCTAATTGTCATGATTTTCTTATGTTTGTTGTATAAGTTGAATTTTCTGATTTTGTTCATTCGACTTGCATTGTTGCTAGATTCATAGTGATGGGGAAGTTAGGATTGCGGAGCGTGATATTTGCTGTTGTGGTTCACATTCTATTAATATCAGCTGCTGCTGACATAAAGAATTTGAAGATATGGCCAATGCCATTATCGGTTAGCTATGGACATAGGATTCTTCAACTTAGTAATGAGTTTGTGCTCAAGACTGAAGGGAGCAAGTACCCGGATGCCTCTGGAATTCTCAAGGAAGGTTTTGCAAGGTTACTTGATGTCATAAAGGTAGCTCATGTCATCGACGCTAACTTCTCATATGATGGTCCCTCTCCTGTGCTAAAGGGAATTCAAGTGGCCATCCTGTCTCCAAGCGATGAGGTATTGATCTTGTATCAATTCGTTCTTTGCTTTTAGCTCGGTCATTTTGATTTGTTGTTATTTGGTTGTCTAACTGGTTAATGGTTCTGCATCTTAATGAACTAATAGCGTTGTCAAAGAAAAAAAAGTAGTATTTGAGAAGAATTTTGTCACTCTGTCCATTTTAGACAAGCTTCTAATCATGTTATGCTCATCCCATTTGAGATCTTCGATACAAGACCACTCCTTTTGTCCCAATTTATGTGCCTTTCTATAATTAGAAACAACTTAATTCTAATTTCCCCTTTAACTCTTAATGAAACAATTTATAGTTACACAACTGGCTAAGGTTTGTTTTAGACAACAAATTTCAAAAGTCTTCATTACTTTGCCGAGTCAAACAATGCCACATAAATTGGAACAGAGGGAGTAATTGTTTCTCTAATATTATTATTACTTCATGAGGAACATTCTTCTTTGATACATAGCTTTTAGTTTTTTGCCTTCTAAGAGTTATGAAAACATAAAAAGAAGGCATTTCCTAACAGGAGTGATCTTGGCTTGTGCTATATCTACAGAACCTTATAAGAAATTATTGTTTAATTACGCACATAGCTCCTAAAGAAGGAATTGCCGATTTCTTAAAAATACCATGTGAGCTCTGATTTTCCATTAAAATAACCTTCACCAAGTCAGATATCTTAGTCGAAAAATGAATTTACATTCAGTTTGTTGCTCATTAAGAGCTCTGGAAGATGAAACTATAGCACAACACCCAAGGGTGTGGCCTAGTGGTCAAGAAAGTTGGTTGAGAACCGCGAGGTCTATGGTTCAAATCCCAACAAAGACAAAGGCCCTAGTTGATTTCTTCCCATATGTTCATGCCTTGTCGGATAGAGTTATCTTGTACCAAGCTGGCCCGGACACCATAGTTACCAAAAAAAAATATTGTACGCCATTGAATCAACTTTTACATCCCGACTCTGTTCCCGAGAAGAAAGGAAAGAGGAGGAAGAATGATGGGATAGTTATGCATATCACCTCTTAGATGTTTCAGTGATTCAGTCTCTTCACTAGAGAAAGCTATTTTTGAGTTTGTTTATGGAGTTAATTTGTTAGATAAAAATTTATCCAAAACAAAAATGTTTGTTAACAAAGACACACATAATATTTTGCATTCAAATGGTTTTATTCAACCCAAACTCTTGAAAATTATGGATCACTCGTATCTCCTTTATTCATTGGAGTGAACCACTCAAGTGTTTAACAATCATCAGTCAAATGGTGTTTAAAGATTTCAAGTGCTTTTATTCTGTTCATCTATGTTGGTAGATTTTTTTCTTTGAATTGCATTTTCTAAACCAACTGAATAAAACCTTGTGCAATGCAGCTGCAGTATGGTGTTGATGAGTCATACAACTTAACCATACCAGCAAAAGGAAACCCAGCCTATGCATATTTGACGGTAAGTGTTGTCAGATTTTTCTGCGCTGATAATATGGCACATCTCTTTAAAAGATATATTTATCCAATCAAATGCATTTCCCTGTAGTTGTACTGCAGTATCACATGCTCTATGCTACATCTTGAAGTGATTTTCGCCAAAATCAATAGGCTAAGTTACAATAAAATAATTCTTCTTTTATAGCTGAAATATTTTTATAGGTGGATTAGCTTAGTTATCAATGTCACACATCCTGTTCCTCTACACTTTTTGTGGTTACTCATTGAAATAGAAAGTTAGAAACTCACTAGCCAAACAAATGTTGGTTGGTGTTTTTGGGAATAATATTCCCTTGATTTTAATTTGTTTATCTAGTTTTGACTTGACATAAAGTTTAAGAAGTAAAGAAGACTTCTAGATCTTGTGATATTAAATGGAAAATATGTTGAATGTACCATAATGCTTGGAAAATATGTTGAATATACCAAAATGCTCTTTAACTGTGTGGTCTTAAACATGCCATGCTGAAAGTTCAAATTAAATAGAGCTGCCAAAAAAGGGAAGAGACATTTTTTAAAATGGACTAATGAGAAAAGTAAGATACACAAATTGAAACGGAGGGAGTATTTCAGCAAGTAGTGAAGTTTTATTTGATTACCATTTGCTATTAATAGTACAGAGGCAGCTACTATTACTCTATTCGTATATTTCATTTCTCTCTGAAATTGCATGATATGTTAAGAAGATGATTGAATACAAATTCTCTTTACTTGCATTTGCCCTCACGTGGTTCTGTTACCTTTTTCTTTTTTGACCTTTGTTCTTCTTGAAGTCGCACATAGTGTTTGAAAACAGCTGCACAAGCTAGTCGATGTGCATCCAATCTGGCCCCGACACGATGTTTGTTAAAATAAAAATAAAAATAATAGCTGCACATGTTATATGTCTGCCTGCATCTGTGCTTATATGGTTGAATAGTGAGAGATTGTTTTATGCTTTTTCTCACCATAGGATCTTATCTGATATTTCACGATTTGATGCAGGCAAAAACAGTTTATGGGGCTTTGCATGGTTTTCAGGTTTGATGCTTCCGCTCGAGCTAAATAGTTGTTAGTACTTAAGCCAAGTATATAGTTGCTTTGGTTAGATGCTTTAATGTTTGTTTTCGGCCTCAAGACAGACATTTAGTCAAGCATGCCATTTTAACCTTACGACCAGAGCAATTGAAGTTCATCAAGTTCCATGGACCATTGTTGATCAGCCAAGATTTTCTTATCGAGGGCTTTTAATTGGTGAGGGACATTTCTAATAATTATAGGAGGGTAGTATTTACTTATTTAATCTTGCTTTTCTAGTTTAACCCAACGATTACTATCCAAGTAAGGAATTTAATGAAATGAGAAACCATGCAAGCAAGGTGTGTTTGTTGTCACTTGGAAACTCTTCTACATCTGAAAATTCTCATTTAAATTCAGCGTGCAACTGCAATTTAGGGGTAAGATCATTGTACGACCCCACTTTGTGAGATTTCACTGGGCATGTTGTTATTGTTTGTGCAGCTGCAATGTAAAGCATGCTATTACCACAGTATGGTCAAAGGTGAACTTAAGCCTTGAAGCGAGGCTCAAAACACATGGAGTGCTTCGCCTCGCTTAATATGCGCTTCAGTGTTGTTATCAAGGTTCTAAGGCATATTCTTCTGTGCCATTGAGCTTTCTACACTAAGCGAATTGATATTTCACTTTATCATTTTTTTAAAAAATTCTTTGTTTATATATTTGTCTTTCATGCTTATAATAATTAGTCTTGGACTAAGCATATATATATTTGTGTTTTATTTCCTTTTGTACGATTTTCAATAAAAGCTCACCCTTTATTTGCACTTAAAGCCCAACTGACCTTAAAGTTTTTTTGGGCTTTTTTGCTTTTGATAACACTGGCTAATGGCACTTCTAGTTTATTGATTTCTGAATTGGTACGTCGGCATTTAAGTATTCAAGAAAGTGAAGCATTATAAGACTAGCCAAAAAGTTGCAAATCATAATAGTTCCTTGAAATGAGCTTTTGGATAACTTATTTTCAAACTTTTAGCTTGTAGATTATCATTTAAGTTACTCCTTGTCTCCTTCCCTGGTATTGGTTCTAGATTTAGCTCTATTGACAGAGTGCGGTGTGAATGACCTTGTCTTGTGTCTTTACCATGTCATATTCTGTCAAGATCTCTTGGTAACTTAAAATGCTGATATCCTTAATTGTCTTACAGACACTTCCCGTCACTATCTGCCGCTGCCTGTGATATTGAAGGTCATTGATTCGATGGCTTATGCAAAACTGGTATAGTCACTCTTTGACTACTACTTTTCTAGACCTCTTAATTATCTTTTATTTCATATCTACCTAAATTTTCCTGGACAAAACATCTATGTTTTGATGTGGAGTTCTTTGCATCCTCGCCTTGGAAACATGCTAGTTTTGTGCAATAGAGCCTACGTACTAGTGACTTTTGGGGAGGGTAGGATGTACGCGGACCCTACCCCTTACTTTGTGAGGTAGAAAGGCTGTTTTTGATAAACCCGCAGCTTAAAAAACATGTTTCCGAGGCAGAATTGCTAGAATAATATGACAATAAGAAAAATTCAGAGCAAATGAGACAACAAGTAGTAATACACACTGAAGAGCGTGAGACGACACACCTACTAAATATCACTCTACCTCTCACACATAAAGTGCGACAACACTCTACTACTTATTCAAGTTCTTATTGAATTAGCAAATTGAAAATGTCACTAGAAACTTTCCGATGCCTGTTGGCAGCACTTGGTGGAATGAAATGCCTATATCTTATTTCTTGTTGATTATCAAGAGTCTGATCCTCACATTTTTCTCTATTCAGAATGTGCTTCACTGGCACATTGTAGATACACAATCTTTCCCACTTGAGATACCTTCATTTCCTAATCTGTGGAATGGTGCTTACTCAAGTTCAGAGAGGTATACTGTAGCTGATGCTTCTGAGATTGTGAGGCAAGTTATTTCTTTCATGCCTTTTCATTCTTCTTTGAGTTCTTTCTTTCCTTGCTTTTTGATGTGCAAACGACGTTTTGCTGATCCATGTAAGCATTTAAGAGTTGCAGATACGCAGGAAGGCGTGGAATCAACGTATTAGCTGAATTAGACGTTCCAGGACATGCTAAGTCTTGGTATGGAGTGACGTTTTATTTGAATATTAGTTGTTGAATGAAATGTCAACAAGTATTATTTTTCATTGCTACTTAACCAATAGATACTTGTTGTCTGGCCCTTCCCCCGAGCTCCGCGAATAGCAGGAGCTTTGTACATTGGCTTCCCATTTAATTAATCTACCACTTGTTCAATTTCAGGGGTATTGGTTATCCTTCTTTATGGCCGTCAAAAAACTGTCAAGAACCACTTGATGTCAGCAGTGATTTCACTTTCAAAGTAATAGATGGGGTTCTCTCAGGTAATATTCAGTTGCATATCACTTCACGACCCTCGTAAGTCAAATTAATAATCCATTTCATGATTGGGAAACTTTCCTGTGTTTCAGATTTTAGCAAGATATTTAAGTACAGATTTGTTCATCTTGGAGGTGATGAAGTGGATACAAGTAAGTTTCCATGTTCAGACAACTGTACTGGCTATAATTTTTGTTTGAAGAAATATTATCTTCTGATGTCTGATTTCATCTAGTGTGAACATAAAAGCATGCTATTGCATTTAATAATGAAAGCGTGAAACAGATTGGTTTTTACGTCTACTTATGTCTTAAGTCCTTGATTTGAGACACGCTTCTAGTTGGTAGCATGTAGAGTTTAACTTCTAAAATAGTTGGAAGAAAGGAATAAATGTAGAAGCTCATGTTAGATTCTGAAAGCATAGGTGTTTATTTTATATTTTGTTATTTCCTGTCAGTTTTAGGTAAAACAATTGATTCTGTTGTAGAGTTTGAAGAAGAGAGAGTAGAAGAGGATGAGAGACCAGGGGTGTGTCGTAATGATATTAATGACATGTATGGTATCCTTTTTTGTTTTTGGTCTGTTGTTGATGTGTCAGATGGGAATATATCAATTTATGGAGGTGTATTTTCCTTACGCAGAACAGTTATAAGGGAGTTATCCTCAAAGACAAGTTATTTAGGCATAATCAGTTAAGAGAATTCCTCAATATGGTTATGCGTTATTGCAGATGAGAGTAGCTGAGAACAGAATCACTCTCTTAGCCAAACCTAGCACAAGTTACTTTCAAGACTCTGAAGCTTCTTTCGACATTTTCATAATAAATGCATGCTTTCACCTTTCTCTTATAGGGGTGACCATATCGTCATGAAGGGTGTTGATCTATTTTGGGGCTCATTGATTCTGTTAGAACACAAATTATCTTTATTTGTGAATTTTCAAAAACGTGGAGCATAGGAAAAATATTTATGCGGGTTTTGCAAGATGCAAAATGCAACGGATGTTATGGTGTTACCCTCCTGAGTATCTTGCTGACTAATATACTCTGCCAGGCTCCACAAAATTTCTCTGCTCGGCACTCAGAATTCATCTTCTTTATTTATAAGCGTTACTTATATGCACGAGCTAACTGAAGGTGGTCTTTTACAATGTAGATTATTAACATGACAGAGAATGAAGCAGTGATCGACCAACAACCACAGAACTTTAAATCCTTTAATGCAAAAATATTACTAAGTCATTGAGCATTTAATTCTGAAAACATATTAATGAGGAAACACTAATAGTCCAAATTCGATAGCTGCATGAATTTGAGGGGTAAAATGCATAAGAAATTATTACAAAAAGGTACCTGTCTACTAAAGTAATAATACATCTTCATGTGCCTTTGTCAATATAATCTAGACACATATTTGTATTAGGCATTGACTTTAGTTTCAATCTGTCTTACTTGGGTACTGATATTTTATGCTTGTTCTGTTTTGAACTTAACTTCCAGCGACGTGAAGGTAATGTTTACTGAAATGTGCAATTGGATGTTTCCTGCAGGTTGCTGGACGTTAACTCCTCGTATAAGCAAATGGTAAAAAAATTACAATTTAATCATCCTTTGAAGCTCAGAGTTTAGTTTACTTCCCTTTTGTGCTTCGCCCATTTCTTAAGTATATTTTTATCATTTTTCATCAATTCTATGGTTGCAATTTCTTCAATGCTTTTGCCATATGAACTTTGCATTACACTCGGATAATGTAGATTTCTCTCCTCTCAATATGCGTTTGACAAGTTTGTTTGACCATTAAATAATAAACATGTTCTATTTGACAGGTTAAAGCAACACCGGTTGAATGGAACCACTGCTTATCAGTACTTCGTCTTGCGAGCACAGAAGATAGCTTTATCCCATGGATACGAACTTATCAATTGGTGGGAAGGACTTTCATTATGAGATTTTCTAACAATAACTGGTTTTTAACTTTTAATATTCAAATTTGCAGGGAAGAGACATTCAATAATTTTGGAAATAAGTTGAGCCCAAAAACTATAGTACACAACTGGTATGTCCTCTTGTCACGTGGTATAAGCTGGAAGTTCTATATTAGTTCATATATCTGTTGTCTTTTTCCATTTCCTTTGTTCTTGTCCATGATGAGTATGAAGATCAACCCAGGATTAGGGTAGATGGTCAGTAGGCAGCAACAGTGTGTTGTCTTGCTATCCTGTTACTACCGGTTATTTTTATAGTTTGATTATCGTATTATTTTTGTTATAGTAATTCTTCTGTTAATATGTGCTATTTCATATACTTCTGTTACTTCTTTTTTTGGACTACTTGTCCTTGAGCAGAGGGTCTATCGGAAACAACCTCTCTATCTCTGAGGTAGAGGTAAGGTCTATGTATATTCTACCCTCCCCGTACCTCACTTTGTGAGACTACACTGGATATGTTGTTGTAGTTTGTGAAACTCATGATGTCTTGTGGATTATTAATAAATGCCCTCCACCTTCAATCATAAAGTTTGGGGTTCGAGTCCCTAGGAAGCAAAGTGGGAAAATGTAGGGCTCCTGGTTGGGGGATTTTGAGAGTACCCAGATTACCAAAAACATATCCAGTGTAATTTCACGAGTGGGGGCTAAGATAAAAGAGGGAGAAATTAGGTGTTAACCAGTTGGTTGGAAAACTTTTTCTAGAACCAGTTGATGGACTAACCTTGTGCTTGTATTATATATGGCAGGCTTGGGGGAGGTGTTGCTCAGCAAGTAACTGCAGCTGGATTGCGGTGCATTGTTAGCAACCAGGACAAGTGGTATTTGGACCATATAGATACCCCATGGCAGGATTTCTATTCAAATGAACCACTAACCAATATTACGAATCCCGAGCAACAACGGCTAGTTATTGGGGGTGAAGTATGTATGTGGGGTGAGCATATTGATGGATCAAACATTGAAACAACCATATGGCCTCGTGCAGCAGCTGCTGCAGGTAGTCTTTTCTCTCTCTCTTATTGAAGCTTTCTTCCTGAAGTCTATGGATTCTGCCTTTTTGTTTTGTAGAGTATCTTTTATTTGTTTCACTAAGTATTTATCTTTGATATGAAAAGTTCCCGCATATTTACAAAAGCATCAAAAGTTCCTTAGTTTTGACAGAAGCATTTTTCATCGTTTGTACACCCTTGGATTTCTTTCTTTCTTTCCATATGTTCCACATAAGTGTTGGTGAAGTCACTTATGTGTATTCAGTCCTTTCTCCTAATGTGATACATCATTCATGGCCGCATATGAAACAAAAAGCTAGATTTGTTGGAAGCAGACGTCAAATTTTTCTAGCATGTCTAGTGAAGGATTCACAATTCGTCAGATATTTGACGGAAAAGATAGCGTGGATAGGAAATGGTGAAGGCATTGTAGTCTCATGTAAACTATCTAATCTTTCTCTATTACTAGCTTTAGGCCGTCTTAGAAGGCACGTGATATCCTAACTTACTAGCGGATGCAAAAACAGTAGGTGATATTTTCCATTTGTCCTAGCTTTGGTGGATAGAATTATCCGGTATTTGAACTGGTGGGAGGTAGTAAGGTGCCTCGTAGAATTAGTCTCGGTCTGCACAAGCTTGGTCCGGACACCACAGTTGTAAAAATAAAGAAGATATCCCGACTTATTGGCTTTGATATAATATTACTCAAATGTCAAACATTGTTAAGTAGCACATATACCACACTATTGGATGAACTAAAGCTTTTTTCTCTATCTATGCTTCTTGTTTCTTCTGAGACTCTGGCTGTGGTTTCTTTCATGTGTACTAGAGTTATGACATGTTACCATATATGACTCGGGAAGAGGATAGCCTCTGAACGACACGTCAAATACAATCGTCTTTCTCATTATAACATTTCTTCTTTGTCATTGCTGGTTAACTCACAAAAGAGAGGCTATGGACCGCTTATGACAACATTGCCAAGGATCCAAGTCAAGCTACTCGCAGGTTGGCGCATTTCAGGTGCCTATTGAATCAAAGAGGAGTGGCTTCAGGTCCATTAAGCGGAGGTGGCCGAGCTGCCCCAGAAGAACCAGGTTCTTGCTATGAGCAATAGTTACCTCAAGTGTTCTTTTTCCGCTCATTCTTTTATCAATCCATCTAGAATAAATTAAAATCATATATATACATATGCATTAGAAGTTGTCGATATCCACTGTAAGGCAACATTCTCTGTTGTAATTCTTTTGAAGGAATACGAAAGTTATATCGGCCTTATTATAAGTTCAATGGCACTTAATTGTTGTCTCACAAGAAACCTTCTTACATGTTCTCTTCTTCAAGGCAAAACTCTTTGACTACTAACATCCAGGGACAGAACAGAACTCGAAAGAGAGGTCTTTCTTTATGGTTGTGAAAGTTTTTGATGGGAAATACAGATCCCATCTCAATTCATCCTATTTCATCCGATTTGGGTTGTGATATGGTTCCGAAGGATGTATCAGATATGGCCGGGGGAAGATACACGTTACACTATAATTTTGAATCACAAGAAAGTTTTCAAGAAATGACGATTCTTGAATGAGGACAAGGATGAATTGAGAAACAACTAGAGAATGCCATGCATGCACTATAAACAAAGGAATGAAATGAATTCAAGAATTTTATTATGCCGATATGTCACAAGATATAAATAGAGTTAAAACAACTCTGTGATCTCAAAATTTAAGCTGGAATTTTCAAGAATTTCTGCTTATTATGGTTTCCATGGTGGAGGTGGGGGTGGACTCATTGGATATAAAGGTGGAACAGCTGAGAAAATAGCATTTTTGTCAATACCATAGCCACCAGTACCAGTTAAAGAAACCAGTGCAGCAACAAGTCCTGCATTTCCTGCAATTGTTGGCTCTGTATAGCTGAAATTTGCGCGTAAATCGTTGAACTTATCAAACTTATCAGGTCCTCCTACCATAGCTCCTGTTATGTTATGAACATTGGGATTTTTGGTGTCTCTCCATCTCCATCCTCCAGTGCATGAGTACTTTGTTTTACCATTAGGTATTGATGCACCTCTATGATGAACATGCCTTGGGAATTTGTCTCCATATCCCACTATGTAGCTCATCTTCAAGGGATTTTCACCTAAAATATAGTTTATCTGTTTTTTCAATAACAAAATGTTAGGACATGTTGGAAATTCTTAACAAGGAAGTTAAAATATTAGTCTCTCCGTTTCAATTTGTTTGTCTGATTTTGTCTTGACACGATGTAAGAAAGTACTGCATACCTGAGAAGTGGCAAAACTGCGAAGATCTTCCAAGGGGATAAAGAAAGGGCCACAGTTCCATCCAGGAACACCAGTCGCATTCAAGTAATCAACAAATAGCGATGCCAAGAAGGCTGCATTTGCCACATACTGCAATGGCTGACCACGCCCATGATTCAACTGGATCAGTCCACCTAAACATGTGAAACCAGAGGCGAACTCAAGATTTAAAATTTCTAGATTCGGAAACCACAATCAAAACCACTACCACTTTTGTTAAAGGATTCAAAGTTAAATAGTTGTATATATGTGGATGGATTCTACCTATACAAAATCTAAGCATAAGCTAATGGGTAAGAAAGTGGCTTCAGGAGGCGTTTTATTTAGGGGATTCAAAATATAAAAAAGTAAATATATATAGAAACCAAGGGTGTTCGAGATTTATTATACATATACATAAAATAATAATTTTGATCATTTATATATAATGTGATTTTCAATAAAGGAGGTTTGGATGAACCCCTTTTGGTACCTTAGCTCTGCCCAGTTAAGATCCTAGCTATCCAAACCAATTACAATTTGTTGAATTTCCACCTAATCTTGCAAATAATCCTTATTTAGGACTATATATAACACCTGAGAGACTCCCTAACCTTTTCTATCCACCATTTTTTAAAAGTAGAGTGAGTGAGTTTGTTCTTTTTCTCGTGAAGGACCTATTCTATCCACCATCTTTAAAAGCAGGGTGAATGAGTCTATTCCTTTCCCTATGAAGGTTTTGGAATATAGAAGATTCCCCCAAATCTAACTCTATCACAATTTCTCTTTATTGATGCACGAGAACTATCTTTCCAACTCTACAACAATAATAATATACCCAGTGAAGTCCCACAAGCAGGATCTGGGAAAATAAAATGTATGCAGACCTTACCACTACCTCATAGAGATAAAGAGGCTGTTTTCGGGAAACTCTCGTATCAAGAATCAAGCCCCATAACCAGAAAATACTAGATATGGAAGAAAAAGGAAAGAACAGAAAAAGAAAAAAGAAGAACGAACGACTAATAATGAAAAAGCAAATGATAGTATGTAAATACGAAAAAAAATAACATTAAAAAGTAACAGGACAAGGCATACCTTTGGTAAAGTTGAAGACTTGGAACCTCTGTAGGTAGGAACACATGGTAAGGCCAGTAATATTGTGATAGCTACTCAACATTTCCTCATAAGGGTAACCTGGATTCAAGAATATCCTCATCCTAATTAACAGCAGCATAGCTGCAGGCAGCTTGTTGTCCCAACTCAACACGCTCAAATCCGGGGTCATGAACTGGGCCTTGGTATTCTTAAATAACTCAGGATTAGTAGCCAATGATATATAAGTTTTATTACCAGTAGCATAATATAGCCAAGCTGAACCCCACATGTGCTCGTCAAAGTAGTTGGTGGAGTTATAGAAAGGTTCAATGTATGGATTTCCGCGGCAATATGAAGTCCGTTTGCCACGATCACGGGCAAAGTCAAAGACTGTCTCTGCCCCTTTAACGAGCTTTCTTGAATATTGTGCATTATCTCGGAATACTATGGAAGCAGCAGCCAATGCTGCTGCCATTTCAGCGGCGAGATCAGGCCCTGAAGTAGCCGTTTGAACAGGGCGTTCATAGTTCATGTCTTCTGGCCTTTGCCAACAGTAGTGATCATCTGGTGTTCTTGAATTATTTAAAGCACCACCAACCTGAGAACAATGAAAATTGGAATCATATATGATTCAGTATGAAGTTAATTCAGAGAGTGATGCATACTCGAATATTAGGCTTAAAGCTTCACTTCAGTTGAGTTCAAAGGCGGATCTAGGATTTGAACTCTATGGAGTAAACTTTATTGGTTCTCAGTATTCAACTTATTGTATTTTAAAGCGCTTCAAATTTACTATTGCACGCAATTTAAGTGGATTTAAAAAAAATTAAATTTATGATTCACGTCAAACATTCCAAGTTCATATTAACTCAAAGGCTTATAATACTACAACAACAATGCACCAATATAATCCCATAAGTCAAGGTCTGAGAAAGAGGATAGAACGAATGTTTGTAGACTTTACGCTACCTACATTTATGAGGTTGAGAAGGTCATTTTCAATAGACCATTAGCTTAAATAAAAAGTAACTGACACATCCAACTAAACATACCAATAGCTACCAGATTCATATGAGCTACTGAGAAGTAAGTAATGATCTTCTAAAGATTGATCTGCAACATAAAGTATAAATGAAAGGAGTGGAACAAAGTGAAGTATCGGGAAAAATGAGCATTGAAAATCTTAAAAACACGTAGGTTCCCAATTTTAAAGCAACTTTTGCCAAGATGATGGATCCCACCACAGGTGCCTTTGCATGAGCTTTGGGTAACCAAATATGAACTTGTACTATAGGCAGGCTGATGGTGAAAGAAGCAAAATATAAGAAAAGTAAGACAGCCAAATAAACAAATGCAACAACAACAACATACCCCGTGGAAACAAGTGGGGTCAGAAGAGGGTAAAATATACGCAGATCTTACCACAACCTCATAGAGATAGAGAGGCTGTTCTCGGAAGACCCTCGTCTCAAAAATATGAATTGTGTTTTTTAAACTTGATGTTAAAAGACAATATTACCTGGGAGTAAATTTTGTCAATTCTAGTTGCACTGGAGTTGAAAGTACGAAGCAAGTAATCAGTGCCCCATTTGATGATGTCTGTGATGTGTTCATATTCACCAAGGGCTCTGTACTTGTGTTCATATTCAATGACACTCCAACTCAACATAGTCATTGCAAATGACATTGGAAAGTGGAATTTTATGTTGTCTCCAGCATCATAGTATCCTCCAACCAACCCCCCTTTAACATCTGTAAGTTTCGATCCATCTTGTAAACCTGAGTCCCCTCTCCATGGGATCCCATTGCTCTTTGGCAATTTCCCAGCTGCATAGAATTAATGGAGTAATATATATACATGCATAGAATTTGATGTGAAGGTCTAGTTACATCTACATGTGAAAATATACATTACAACAACAACAATGCACCAAGATAGTCCCACAAAGTGGAGTTTGAAGCGGGTAGAATGTACTCAGATCTTACCCTATAGAGAGTCTGTTTCCGATAGACTCTTGGCGGTATATTCACCCGTCTATGTTTAAGATGTGTTACAACTTATACAGACGTGAACTTCTTAAAATTTGATTTGCTTTAGTAGTAGTAATTTTTTTCCCATGCAGAATACTGAATTCCTAAAATACCCTTCTCTCTGTTATCTATTTACGTACATATAGGAAAAATGGAATCATCTCCAATACTATTGCAAAATATTGAGATATGAATGCCCTATGAAGGAAATTAGTATAAAAAAAGTGTAAATTATGTAACTAGGTAAATATATGGTATGTATCTACGTTATACCGTTATAGTTTGAAAAAATTATAATTTATAGTTATAGTTAGGGTTTTGTTGCTATTTACATTGTCCCTTCGTCCTATCTCTCTGCAATCTCTTGTCAGATATACAAATACATATGTATACCAGTTGCATATATACAACTATTTGATAGATATACATATTCAATAATTCGACAGATATACATATACAATTCATCTTTCTCCACTCTCTGCCCTCTCGCAATCTCACTCGCCTCTCTCCACCCTCTCTCAATCTCGCTTGTCAGATATATAAATAGATATGTATATTAGTTACACATACAATTATTTGACAGATATACACTTACAATTTGATAAATATACATCTACAATTCGCCTCTCTCCACTCTTTGTCCTCTCTCGCTCGCCTCTCTCCTTCCTCTCTCGATCTCGCTCGCCTCTCTCACATAATATGTAACTATAAATCATAATTTTAGTAAACTATAATTATTTTTGCCTTATAATATTTCAAATGTTTGCTCTTTTTAAAAAATCCTCTAATCGAAAAATTACAATATATAAATTAAGAAAATATTACTCATTTATCATACACATCTAATAAATATTGAAAATATTACTCATTTATCATACACATCTAATAAATATTGAATTCTCTTAACTTTTGTGTATCTATTTTTTATATTTTTGACTCGTAAATAATGACTCAGCCATTTGTAGTAGTTAAAATACTGTGAGCATGAAGATTATAGTCTTGATCATTTCAATGTTCTTTTCAAATACAATTATTATTTGTTTATAAAATTACTTTTAACACTTAAAATATTTTTCATACGGGTGGCAATTGGACGGATTGGGTCAACTTTGAGCGAATCGTAATGGGTCAAGACAACAAATGGGTCAAGACCCAACCCAACCCGAACTTGCTTGGATCAAAACGGGTTGCGTAATGGGTTATAGAGCGGGTCAAGACCCAAATCTGACCCAATTTTTACTAATTAAGTTTTACTTATTCTATTTGTTCTTTTTCAATATTTTAGTACTTAAATAAATTATATTTTTCTTTATTCTAGCTATATAAAACATATCAAATTAAAAAAAAAGTAGTTTAAAAATATTTTGACAAGTTCTCTCTCGAATCAATTCGGGTTACATATCAACCCAATTCTAAATGAGTTGGATTGAGATGAATTGAATTAATAAATGAATAGATTACTAACAGGCTCAAACTTCGACAAGTTAAACGAATTACACAAATTAAATTTAATTTTGCTACCCCTAATTTTTCAACACCTGAAGCTACATCTATTTATCCCCAGCTAACCCAAAAGTCAAAACAAAAATATTTTAGATTTTACCTATGCAAAATAAAATATCATTGACGAAATCAAAGTGATGGCTCCCCACAAACTCATAATTTAAATAATATTCTCTAAATCAGTTGGTAATTAATTAGCTAGGTTAGCACTGATCCTCATGTGATATTTTTTCTTTTTTTCCTTTTTCTTTTTTGGGATAGGAAAATGGTAAACAGAGAGAAAATTACAAAATCGACTCCTCACCAATAAAATAAGTTAACTAACTAAACTATTAAAATTTCTTTTGGATGAATATTTCTTTTTATAGGATCGGAAGAATCCCTTTGTACGCTACGTTCCCAAGAAAAAGTCATCATAGCAGAATGAATCAGTTTACCAAACTGACTTCCATGCCAACAGGAATAGTTTAACCCATTAGTATCTGAGGAAAAAAGTGACATTTATAATTGGACTTTGGTTTATTAGTTAATTAAAATTAATTGATTAATTTATTTTATTTAGAGAAGGAATTAAAATGTCCCTACCAAACTAGGAGTTTGATTTTTCTGGACCCATTTTATTAATTTATTGGTCAAATGCTATGGATGTTACAACTTCCAATTCTATGTCTACTTTCTCCTGTTCATATGTTCTAAATTCCTTCTTAGAAAGTTCTCTACATTGGAAGGATGAAATTTGATCCAACTGGACCCAATATATATTTGACTTAGGAAAAAAATTATATGCATAATGTTTTCAAAATTTTGAATATATTATTTCAAAATTACGATGAGATCAGCATTAAAAATTTTATTGCGATTAATATACGATTATCATATTTACTACAATAATAATAATATATTCAGTGAAAATTTCACAAGTGGAGTTTGAGAAGGGAAAAATATATGCAAATCTTTTCGAAAAACCCTCATTTCAAAAATATCATCCCAAAAAATAAAAAATACTAGATATAAAACGATTAGAGTGGATAACAGATAAAAATACATGTACGATTATCTTACCTTTCTTGAGTTCACAAGTTTGGAAGAATTTTTAATGAAAAAATGCATATATTTTTTTTATATGGCAGGAAAGTTTTCAGAAGTAGAATATCCCATAGTTAATATTCAATTTTTTTGAAGTCATTCTTTAATTTGTATCTATTTTAATATTTTTATTCGAATGTATATCCATTTTTTGTTAGCTTTAAATATTGTGTTTGAAATTTTATATAGCTGAAATTCATATCTGGATCCCCTCATAAATCTTTTATGATCTTTTTTTAATACTATTTTATAATCCTTCGTGAATATCATTGCGCACAATATCTCGCAAACCACATAAGAGAGGAGGTAATCTACAACTAAGCAAGTCCGGTGTGACGAGTTCGACCTAGAAAGCAAACTCTTTGCTTTTGTCGGCAACTTAAGACCTCTAACATGGAGGCTCCAAATCCAAATCACTAAGCCACCCCAAATAATGACTCAAATAATATCTTATACAATATAAATTCAAATTTAAATACAGATATAAAACACCGAACGAAACAAATAACAACTTCATCATTAAGCATAATGTTTTGATGCCTCTTAACTTAGTGCATGTCACAAAGAACAAAAAAGAAAAAAAAAATTGGCACGTAGTATAATTAGAAAAGTAGTAACGTGTCTATTTCACCAATGACTAATCAATCACATTATAAAGTAATTTATGAATATGTTGAAACAGAAAACTATGTACATTTTTTTCTAATATGTTTTACCAAGTCCATCTCCATACGTGCACCAAATTAAAAGTCACACCAACTTTACCATAATTCTGTGGAATTTCAATAACAAACACCATGTTTATAAGGAGCATTTTTAGCCTATTATAAATTATTACTAATTACTTTCCCAATTAAAATTATTTTATTTCTTCCCTTTTTTATCTAATCTTTCACACATCACTATAGGAAAATGACAGAGTAAAATAATTAGAAATATTAAAAGTCAGTTCATTTCACCGTATTTTTTGAGTCAGTTTGTCCATCTCAATCAATTTTTATCTTTATAAAATATATTAAAAATAATTTTATTCATCAAAATTTAAACAGACGTAGTATAATATAATTCTTAACCAATGTGTTCACTTCGATTTATATCGTATACAATTTTGTATGAGGTGTTGAAAATGTTGATGTTAATAAATAATTAAATTT
Organism: Solanum rostratum; assembly: GCA_029948455.1. Taxonomy (NCBI): domain Eukaryota; kingdom Viridiplantae; phylum Streptophyta; class Magnoliopsida; order Solanales; family Solanaceae; genus Solanum; species Solanum rostratum. Next base: position 2,620,299 of record CM057053.1, on the reverse strand, counting down.
AAGATTTAAAAATTACACTTCAATTATATTTAATGCTTCAGAATTTCTTATTATAAATTTAGAGTTTGAACCAAATGTCCATTTTTGGACATGCTAGAGTATTGAGCCTCACATAATTAATTATGAAACTATTTTTTCTTCTCAAACTAGGGGTTTTCCTATCCTTTTATACCGTGATCGGATAATTTAATTCTCAAATATGGTATTAGAGTCAGCAAAGGCAAAATTTAAAGTTTATATGTTTGAAATTCTGATTATTTTAAGTTTTCAAATTTCTTATTATAAATTCAGAGTTTAAATCAAAATTACTGAGTTTGATCGAACGACAATCAACACATTTGGCTCCGCCTAGGTGAGTCGAACAAATCTCAATTCATTGTCTGTTATGTTGAACTATTCAACTTATATTGTGCACGCACCAAATGTTCAATTCCATACATGCGAGACTGTTGAACCTCGCATCGTTCATTTATGAATTTGAGCTAACTTTTAAGGTAGAGTTAAATTCGAGCTCCATTTTCAATTTGCATTTGGAAAAAAAAACTGGAAAAAATGGAGGAGGAGGAGAAAAACGTACATTTCTGGGCGTTGAAGAAGAGCAGAGCCTTGTGAAGGGCAAAAGTGAAATCATCAGGCGGAGAAGGTTGAGGTTTATGCTTTGGCCAAACTTTCGCGATGATCGTCGGAAGTGCGATCACGAGAAAGGCGACAACAATTCCGATGAACGAATACTTCAATGCTTTCCGGCTACAAACAACGCATCCTAAATCAACGTATTTCTTCTTCTTCTTCTCCGGCGGACCTAACAGCCAACTCTGTTGCGTTTCATCCAAATTCCGACTACTCCGATCGAATTCGTAAATTTGTAGATGATTTACCGACGCTCTGTCCAAATCAAAATTCCGGCTCCGATTATCGTCATCCGTCGTCGAATCGCCGCCGGTGTTCGTCGCGATTTCTAACGAACCTCCCCAGTGATTCGAGAGCATTGTTAATTCCTAAACAGAGATTAATTAATGGTAAATCGAGATTTAATTTGAGTATAAATGGAAAAATTTGACAGCTAAAGTGAAGATTGTACCTGTGCTTAATTTGTAATTAATGACAAAATGGATGGAAAAGAGATTATGAATGTAATTAGCATTTTGGTTTCCCTCTCATGCTTCTTCTACAATACAACTTTGAATATATATATATATATATATATATATATATTATATATATATATAGCTTGTTAAAAAAAAAAGTTGACTAAAAAACTAAAAAAAGAGTGGAGAAAGTCTGGAGGAAAGATCCGGAGAATCTTACTAGCTCAGTTGATTGGACAAATGAAGTTTCGCACAATAATAATAATACTGATATATTTGATATAACACATGAATGGAACGTGGGAAGAATAAAGTATGTGTAGTTTTTATAATACTACTATATCATGAAGATATATCGAACGAAATGTTTGAATTATTCCCTTTGTTTGATTTTAATTACTTGGCTCATAATAATTTGAGTGAATTATCGCGAGGGTGGGGGGTTATAGTTCAATGTAAATGTTTGAATATTTTTTTTTCATATTTGTTTTTGTCTTTAATACAGTTTTCTATTTTTTAGGAGAAAAATTGCATTACTTAATAATAAAAAAAAATACCAATAGTAAAAAATAGTATACCATTAATTTTTGAGATTTTTCATATCCTTATATTAATAATTTTATACCAATATGAACAAATTTTGAGAAGTTAGAATATTATTTATAATTTTAGTATATTTTGATTAAAAATAAATATATGATTTTGACTTTGTTGTTTATAATAGAAAAAAAAATTAAGATTTGAAAGCTGGAAATGATAATGAAATTTAGTAAATCCAGCTGCTAGCATCTAATTTTTATTTATTTTTTCGTTCTTAAATAAATGTCGTTTTAGAGAAAACAAATATTTCAAAGTGAACGTCACTTTTATAATTCAAGACAAAAATTCATATTCTTTTCTAATTATACTTTCATGAGGATTTTTTACATATAACCACTCAAAAATATCTTAATCACGCTCCACAACTATAGTTTGGTTAATTACATTTCATAACTATAATTATAACAACGTCTGTATAATTCACGCATCATTTGTACACGTTTGTATAATTCAAAATTTTTATATAGCGTTTGTATATTTCGTTATACAATTCATGCACAACATTTGTATAATTCGCTATACAATTCACAGTGATTGTACATTTCCCTATACAATTTAATTCGCATACAACTTTTGTATAATCGCGCACAACATCTATATAAATTACATGAATTATACAAAACTCATACTGTAATTACGTCTAGATGTTTGTCGCAAGCTGTAATTAATTCAAGTTATAATTATGTTAACTAATTAACTAGTATATATTTATTTATTCATGTAATTTTTTCTACTTTTATACTTCATCTTCTTAATAATATTTAATTTTTCAGATACTTTTATTTATTCAATAGAAATAGCTAAATAAATTGCATATTATATTTATCTATTTATTAATGACTTTAATTTTTTTTAAAAAAAGATAAATACTTATGCACTAAAAATAAGGCTTTTACTAGGGAAGTTTGAATTTTTCTTAGAAAATTGAAAAATCAAAACTAATTCCAATAACCATTAAATAAGAGAGGATTACAAACCAATTGGATTCATTTGCATTAATGACATTCCCATTGTTTTATTAATTAGTACTTTATTTGGCCCACTTTAATTTACTTCTCATTTTTGTCAACAATAAAGTCCAAAATAGTTAATTTTAAAAAATTAAAATTAATTTTTTTATCTAATAATAATTATTCATTATTAACTTGATATATTAAAATTAAAAAATAGTAAATAATATGAATAATTTCACCAAATTATTCTTATTAAATATAGGTCATTTGAAATTAATTTTGTTTAATCATAAAAGTAAAATAAATATAAAGTGTTACGTTATTCATTGATTTATAAACTGGACGAATATTAATAAATATTTCAAAATAATATAGTGGAACAAATAAAGATAGACAGCGAAACAACAACAACAACAACAATAACATACCCAGTGAAATCCCACAAGTGGGGTCTGGGGAGGGTAAAAGATAGACAGCGAAAGTATAATACTATTCCTTTCATTTTAAAACATGTGCCATTTTAGCTCCCAAAAAGGATCCTTTAAGAAATGAAGACAAGAATGGGCTTTGCTTGTCAAGTCTATCCCATTTGGAATCAAAATTTAGGCCCAATTTGTGTTTCTTTAGCCCAATTGAAATTGGGCTTTAGCAGCCCATCTGAATATTTTCCTTGGTCAAAAATGAAAGGGAAAATAACAAACAATTGTCACCCAAAAAGGCAGGTCATTTATACGCGTTTGATACCATGAGAGTATATACATACATTGATGGTATAAAAAAACAAGCGGATAGTGATTCAGTGAAATTGTTTGATACTATCAAAGTGTATATATATATATATATTAATAATATTGAAGAGGAAGAAACTACTTAATACCATCAGAGTATATAAATACCACTAGAGCTTAGAGTTTAATTTTTTTTAAAAATTGTGGCTTTAATAAATAAGATTGCGATTTTAATACTTTTTTTCTTTTTAGAAAGAGCTCAATCTTATATGATATCGATATATTAACGGAGTATCATATGGGATTAAACTCAGTTTTATATGACACTGTATGGTATCATATACTAACGAAATATCGCAGAATAGTGATGCGGACACTATGCACTAAATAAGAAAGGAGAAGGTAGGGGTAAGGAGATAAATAGTTTGGATTAGATTTATTTTTGATAAATAGTTTTACCATTAGGTCCATTTTATGTAATTTTCAAAATGAAAAGAAGAAAAAAGAAAAAAGAAAGTCAAATCATCATTTTAAATGTATAAAAAAGTAACTACATGGATTAAAAAAGAAAGCAAGATGAAAAAAAAAAGATTAAAACAAAGAGAAAAATAAATAAGAAGTATTTTTTACTAGTTTTACCCTTAATCTTCTCAGCATAATCAATATTAATTATTTACTTTTAAAAGCAATTAATTTTAATGATAAAATCGAAACAATTAATTAATTCTATAAATTGACAAATATTTTGAAATCAATATTACTCTAATGTTGACAATTAATATGGAACAAGAGGATTACTACTCCCTCTATCTCATTTTAATTGAATTTGTGAGGTAATACAAACATATTACGAAAAATATTTAAAGACAAAATTTACAACATATTTTTCACTATTGTTCTTTGTAAAATCATAAATATACAGTGTAGTTTATCTCTTAGAAAATATAAAAGTTCAATAAATGAAAGAGCAAATATGAAAAAAGTTTCAAACATTCGCCTTGAACTTTAAATAATTCAAATATTTTGAACATCGAAAAAAACGTAAAAAAAAATGAGTATTATTTTTTAAGTCCTTGCTATAGTTAATTTTGCAAGCAAGGAGGTAGATAGGTGTCATGTATTCAAAGTTCGAGGTATTAAAGTGAGAATAATTCTTTTTGTCGAGTGCAAAAGTCAAAAGCTTATATCAAAAACTATAGTATAAAATTTAAGGCATTTCACAACAACCAATTTTCAAAAAATTAAGAGGTCTAGTTACATTGATTTTGATTTAAATAGTCCAAAATTATTGATAAGTATTTACTCCTTGCACGTATTCATAAAATTTCAAATAATGTTAGTTTCATATATTGGATTTAATTAATTTATAAACACTGCTTACGATTTTCATTCTACTGTGCTCTTCAAAGAGCAACTCTTCTCAAAATCTCACTCAAAAGGTGCTGATTTGGAATCCCATTCTAACTAAGGATTCTTGTGGTTACGAAGGATCCAACTACAACAGAACCAGGAACGGAGGGCTTTCCCTCGTAATTTAAATTATATTACATTTAAAATATATTAGTTTAATTATTTGTAGACAATAGTAAATTATTTCGACATTGTAAAATTTGTTCGTAAGATGAAGCCTTAAAAATTTTAAATGAATAAATTTGTGAGAACGACATTATGAACTTGAGGTTCTGATAAATAATCTCAATTAACACAATAAAATACATGTCAATCATATCAACCTTCCAAATTTTAGTAGTTTGATCGCAAGAAAAATCCATAGCAACATATTGTACATTGTTAAAATATGTAATAATAATAAAGTTGAAACTTGTTGAAATTTGCCTCGTGAGTTGTTAATTGATGTTGAATTAGTATAACGACATGACTACAAATGTATTTCTTTGTTTATAGAAGATAAATATTTTCTATTAGTTTTCAGTGTTGAGTTTCCTACGGATATATATATAAGTTGCAGACCAGTTTAATATTTTCTTGTGTTTGAATATCCCCTTTTTCAACTAAATAATATTACTCTCATTTTATTCTTTGTCGTATGTTTTTTATCTATTAACACCATTAAAATTTTTAGAGACAATTTTGTCAAACAATTCATCCGTTCCCTCATATTCACCATAGTAAAGCAAGTAAAGGTCTAGAATTCGAGTCTTGCCATCAGCACTGGAGGTTAGAGATTCAACTAACAAAAAGGCTAGGCTGTAACTATTCAAGCATCTCAAAGTCTATTCATAACGATTGTTATTACTTCCTCTAGAAATGAACGACCACTTATATACAATCATCATAAAAGTGGCAAATTTATGTCCAAAATTGAAAGTAAAAGAAAATATATGAATGTCAATATCACACCCCTAAAGTTATGATCTACAATGTTGTTGATTGAAACGAAGATGTCCTTAATAAACTTGGTACACACATTATTGGACTCAATGATTACATAGTCCAAGTGACAAATCAATCAAATCTATTGATTTCAGATAGCGAACAATACGTGATATAAATATGAGTTGTGACATAATTGTCCATAAAACTTAGAATTGATAACTTGAAAAATAAAGTAAATATGTTATTATTACTTACTACATATAAGTTTTAATTACACACAAAAGATATGTTATTATCGTGTCAAAAAATATGTTGTTCATAAAAGTCAAATCATATTTCTTTTACACCATTGAATATTGTGGTGAGACGAGTATTAATTTCTCCTAGGATTGTTCAAAATTGAATATAAATCAACAATTTGAATAAAAAAATATTAATTTATTGTTAATGGGTTATTGATTTAGCTGTTTTAGTGATGATTTTGATTTTTTTGTTATCGGGTTATCGATTCTTAAAGATTTTAATTTTTTCCTCAATAGATTAACTGATAGTAAATTATATAATTATATTTATACAAGTAGATGTATAAGGTTCTCAACTCACCTATTCTAAACGGTGACAACGTTTACTTTTGAGGAAGATACAATCCGTCAAATCATGTACATTATTTATTTAGTTTGTCAGCCTGTTTCTAAGTTATTTTCAATGATTTTTTTTCTGTCAAATCTTATTAGTTAAACTATTAACGATCAATAACCGATAATCTAATATTTTAATGATTCTATAACGATTTAACATGCTTACAAATCGATAATATATAAATTCTAAAATCAAACCGAATCGACTGATACATAATCCTAATTTTTCCATCTTCGATCAAAAGTCTCAATTTGAATCATAAGATTAACAATATCTTGGTAGAAATCATTTTTACACAATGCAAACTGAATTAGTTGAAATCCCAAAATGAATATCGAATATCATATAATATTTTTATATATATAAAAAATCTTTTGCCAAAAAAACAACAACTTTGAATTGTACTCCACCATCAAGTATTCAAACAATGTTCCAAATTTAAAATGAAATAATGGAGAGTGTGTGTGTGAGAGAGAGAAAGAAAGGGAGTGTGTAGAGAGGAGACTTAAATGTGTGTAAGGGTGTAACAAATGGGATACAAGGACAATGAAAAGGATAAGTCACATCAATGACACAATGACAAGTCTAGAAAATACCCTCTCTTCTCTTCATATACTTAATAATATCCCTTCCTCTTTCTTCTTCCCCCCTTAACCCCACCCACCCCCACCCCACCCTCACCCACTACCCCCTACTAAAACCCTAATATCCCTTCCTCTTCCTTCTTCCCCCCACCCCACCCCACCACCCTATACTCACTAAAACCCTAATATCCCTTCCTCTTTCTTTTCCCCCCTACCCCCACCCCACCACCCTATACTCACCAAAACCCTAATATCCCTTCCTCTTTTTTCTTCCCCATGCCCCACTAGTGGCGGATCGAGAATTTTTTTAAGAAGGTTCAAAATTTTAAGAAGTAGATACATGAACTAATCGAAGGAGGTTCAACATCTATTATATATAGATAAAAAAAATTATTTTTACTATATAAAAATAACATAATTTTTCGCCGAAATGGGTTCAGATGAACCCCCTAATCAGTATGTAGCTCCGCCATTGCCCCCACCTCACCCCACCCCACCCCACCTCCACCCATACTCACTAAAACCCTAAATACCCTCTTCTCTTCATAATAATAATAGTCCTTCATATTCCCCCCCAACCCCCACACCCCACCCCCACACCCCCACCCTCACAACCCTAAACTTACTAAAACCCTAAAAACCTATATTTCACACATCAAGACTCCTATACAACAAGAATAACCAAATCCAAAACCAAACACACATACACCTTCTCTCTTCTATAATAATCACAACAACTTGTCATCATACAAACCAAAAAAAAGATCAAATCATTTTTGCTTTCTCTCCGTTTCCTTAGCCTCTTCTCTTGGGGGACTTCCCTATTTTTTCTCACTTCATTCACCTACTAATAAAAAAAAATTCCAAATTTTTCTTCATATATTATCACCATCTTTATTATTTTCTTGCATGTGCCCTCTTCATATGGAAGCTTAAAGATCATTTCCCAAATTATTTAAAAAATTTCACTTAAAAAACCCTTATATTAATTATATTATAAGAAAATAACCACTCTTAACACATCTAGTTTCTTCTTAATTAGTTATATATATATTTTCTCTCTGTCCTTTTCTTCATATATATATATATATATAGTGCAGATTTTCTTGAAGATCATCATCAGTCAGAAAAGAAGGAAAAAAGGGTAATCATTTCATATATAGTCAAATTATTTTATTTATTTATTTATTTAATTTTTGTCTAGTTTTCTGGATGAAAAAGAAAGTTATTTGCTACACAAGATCCAAGCTTGACTTTTAGTGCTGAAAAATAGTACAAAAATAAATAAATATATATATATGGTTTGACCCTAGAGTTCTAGGTGACTATATTGGCACGCAAACTTTTGAAAAAATGAGTTTATTAAGTTACCGATTTCGATTTATATGATATAGTTTGATTTGATATTTAGTATAAAGTATAGATATTTGTCTGAATATAAATTATTTCATATTAAAAATAAAGTAAATATTTAAAATTAAATTATTGTTAATTACTAGCTTAGATAGACTTAGGTGCTATTTATATTTTTTTCCTTTAATTTCCTTTTTTTTTAGTTTGTTCTTTGTGTTATTATTTATTTACTACTTATTATCTCAAGAAAATGAACTTAAAGTCTTAATTTTTCTCTAATCTAAGAGTTTTAAGTTATACACGTAATCTTTGGAAGATATTCTTACACCATCATATTTTTGTTTTCTTATTTTCAAGATTATAGATCTCACGTATATTATAATCCGATAAAATGTGAAAAAAATATACGAGTAACATTTTTAACTTAAACACTTTCGTTTTAATGAGTTTAAGTCGCAGAATTCAACCTCTTTATAACAGTATTTCGCTATAACAATTAACATCTAACTATCTTATTTTTATTATTACAAATCTCATATTTTAAGACAAATTTATTTCTCAATATATCTTTTTAGTGAATAAAATATTTAATTATACTAAAGATGTATATATTCTAAAAAAATATATATTATAATTTACAATATGAATGAATGAATTTACAAGCAAGATCTAAGTATATAAGGAAACTAGAATTATAACATCGTAAAGAGAGATAATTAGTATATTTTTTTAATTAAATAAATACATAAGCTCTTACTTTCATACTTAATTTTCACAAGATCCAATCCCAAAAAAAAATAAATTCTCCCAAGAAAATCTTAATTCTTATATAATATATAGTCCTCTAATTAATATTATTTCCTTCCATTCATAAATTGTTCATATTACACATACACAATTTTATTTACAAAATATATACTAAAGTTTGTTACATTTTTTTTTTCAGGTGTAATAGTATTATTACTTCCATTTTTGGTCTTCAATTGCATAGCAAATATTCAAAAGTTAAAAACAGGTATTTAGTACTTATATATATTACTGTTTGTACTTTCTACATTTGCTTTTATTTTTTAATATATATATATATATATAACTTTTTTAGTCTAAGAATATACAAAAATTTAAAGATTTTTTTGGATCTAAATTACATATATTGATATGAATTTAAGTTATGTATACCGATATCGTAAAGATTTTCTTAATATTATTAGTAAATTTTGATATATGATAGCATGTTACTTTTTTATGTAAATGATCTGATAGGTTAAATGATATATTGATCGTCGAAATTTTTTTTTACACTATCAGATCACTTTTACCTTATGTATATATGTATATATGACAAACCCTACATGTTAAAGAGATAATTTTAGATATAAATAATATTTAAATAACTTGGTGATATTATTAAAATAAAATTATATTAACAATATAGATAATCTTTTAACTTATTTATTTATAAATATTCTTTAGATGACTTGATAATTTTTTTTTTTTGAAATTATACTAAGAATAGGTATAACTTTTTAACTCATTAACATAAGTACATAAAACTTAAACTTCGATTCATTTATACACTCATCCATATCAAACTTCATTGTGTTAACTCTTTTTACCTTCTTTTTTTCTTCTTCTTGTTCTAGGAAACTAAACAAGTTGTTGTCAATGTCATCATCTTCATCACTATCATCAAATTCACCATGTGCAGCGTGCAAATTCCTGCGTAGGAAATGCCAGCCCGAGTGTGTTTTCGCGCCCTACTTCCCTCCTGATCAGCCTCAGAAATTCGCGAATGTACACAAGGTGTTTGGGGCTAGTAACGTCACCAAATTGCTCAACGAATTACAGCCTCATCAACGCGAAGATGCTGTAAATTCGTTAGCATATGAAGCTGATATGCGTCTGCGAGACCCTGTCTATGGTTGTGTTGGTGTTATTTCACTTCTCCAACATCAACTTAGGCAACTACAATTGGATCTTAGTTGTGCTAAATCTGAACTTTCAAAGTACCAAAACCTAGGAGGTAATATGATTTAATTTTCGAATTATCTTGTTTGTTTCAATTTGTGTGGTACATGCGGTACGAAGTTCGAGAGTCAAATGAGTTTGAAGTCAAAATTAAGAAGTTTGATTCTTGAAATCTGGATGGTGTCATATAAACTAGAGGAGTAGTGATTATATGTTATAAGTCGTCCGCTAGACATATTGTTTCTATGTTGGATATCGAGAGTCAAATAACGAGTCTGAAGTCAAAATCAAGAAGTTTGACTCTTGAAATTTGAATGGTATCATATAAACTAGAGGAGTAGTGATTATATGTTATATGCCTGTCCGTCTATGCTCTATGTATTGTTTTATGTGTCGGTTTGATGCGTTTTTTATGACATATCTGAGCAAAAATATTTTTTTCGTTAATAGTGAAACTTGAACTCAGAATCTTTTATTTGTTTTTATTATATATGTATCAGAGTAAATTGTATGATCATTTCTTTTAAATACTCAAGTTAGAGACACTATATTTTTAATATTATTTTGATAGGTCGGGATAGAGGTAGGTTGTGATAAGAGGGTCTTAGTTGACTCTCTTTGCTGGAAAATTATATTGAACAAATAAGATAAAAATAGTTTTTATATATCATCATATTTGATAAATTTAGCTGTTGATTATTCTTATATAAATTTCTGATTTTGTCATTGTCAACAGGTATTGCTAGTACTACAACTCATGGACTCTTAGCAGCTGCAGCGGCTGCAGCTGCTACGACAGCTCACCACCATCACCATCATCACCAGCAGTTTAATTTTATGTCTGGAGGTGGTGGTGGTGGCGGTGGTGGAAGGGATCATTCCCACCACCTTTACCACCATCAATTCTTCCCTAGGGATCAGCAACACCAACAACACCAACACATGATTCGAGCATTTGAAGGTCATGGGAGCAACAACTTCGATGCAAGTAGCCTTCTTATAGGCCAGTTGAGCCAGTTCCAGCAGCCGAGAGCTGCTGGAGCTGATGGACACCGGACTCCGGTGGATCCATCTTAGTTAATTTAGGTTACATATGACTTATTGAGCTTATGAGCTTAAAAAAAAACCAATACTACTACATTAAGCATGATGATTATGATGGCTAATACTTGTTAATTAGCCCATGCATGCACTAGAGTTAATTATCTACTTTTAACTTAATTACTTTTGAGAGACTTAATTTATGTTCTAGTATAATGTTAATGATCTTATGACTTATTAATCCAATATTTTATGTCATTATAGTTTTTGATCATGCTTTAATGTTTTTTCCCCTAGAAAAACTTATGAAAATTAAATTTATCTTCAAATAGATTTCTTAGATTAAAAATTTTTATCAACAACTTTTATTATTTATCATATTTTACTTCTTGATAGTCAATTTGGCTAATCTTTGAAGTTGAATAATACTATATTAGGTTTAATAATTTAATTTAGAACTTAAACATTAGAAAACTATATGAAAAACACTACAAATAATTTTTCTAATATGAATATGGTGAAAAATATATATCTTAAAATATTTCTCAAATTTTATGTAAGCATACTCTCGAAAAAAAAATTTTGACAACTAATTTAGGACGAAAAGAGTACACTTATTATGCATTTTTTTAACAATATTTTGCTATTACAATCGAAACGTATATAATTAATGCCGCTATATAAATATTTTATAATATTTATGTATATATATTTTCACCAAATCAAAGGTACTTATAATCCTATATAGGGTTACTTTTAAGTCAAAATGTAGGTAGTATTTTAGGCCAAATGTATAGAAAATAATTACTAAACTAAAAAAAACTTGCATTTTCCTAATATAGTTTGGTTTAGTCACACGTAATATTCATGTATTGAACAATATGATTTTTTTTTATGGAGGTCCGATCAGAAATCCGATATAATTTGGCTTGTTAAAAGTATTTTGATGAATTTTTGATAGTTTTTTAATCGATTTTATTCAAAATATCCATCTAAAATTTTCATTGTTTTAATAGTATATACGTGTATAACATGATAACATGAGACTCAACATCGAATAAACTAAAAAATTGAGATGAATTTAATTCTGACCTTAGGATATTATGATAGAAGATTAATAGGCTAATATTATTTTAAGAGTGGAGGTCGCGTATTAGAAAAAAAGGTTAATAGGCTAATAAGGGCAAGGTAATGTCTAGCCTTGTGATATAGTATGTTAGTAGGATTAGTCGTGTCTTTATATCTTGTATTGTTATCTATATGTCTTTTATTTTGTTACTTTTATTGTATTTATATATTATCATTTGTTTTCCATTTTAGTCGATTTTTTTTCATATCTAGTATCTTCTGCTTTTGGACTGATAATTCTGAGACGAGGGTCGATCTTTCGGCAACATGTTCTCTATCTCTATGAGATAATGGTAAAATTTGCGCATACTTTATCCTCTTCAGATATCACTTATGAAATTTCACTCAATATATTATTATTTTTTATATTAATTTTTTTTTTCAAAATTCATTTTTATTTCACTTTTTAAATAGTCCTATTATAAGGAGCATGAAATATATTTTTTTTTAAAATATTTGTAGGTCTAAATAATGAATAGAGTAATAAATAGGAATAGGTAGGGACAATGATGATTTGCTAGTTGTTGCAATGTAATGATGAAATTTTGTCCTTTTTGTAATATTAATGCCATGCAGTATAGTAGGGACACTTTATACAGCTGCATGCCTTTTGTCCTCTTTCCCATGTTTCCTCCCATTGCTCTCATAATCCTCGTGATCGTTTTGGAGTTCGATTAATTTAAATTTGATTCAAAAACTTATAATTTGTAGTTAACATGGTTTTTTTATAAAAAATATTACAATCACATGGCTATATTGATTTAAGAGTGAATATGCAACGATTCAGCCTGTTAGTGATATCATCTGCTTTGATCATAGGTTCGTACGACTTTGAAAATTAGTGGCGGAGCCATTTTTTTTTAAGGGGTTCAAAATTTTAAAAAGTATATACACGAACTAATCAAAGGGAGTTTAGCGTTTATTATATATACAAGAAATTATTTTTTACCATATATAAATAGTATAATTTTTTATTGAAGGGGGTTCGGATGATCCCTTATTTAGTATGTGGCTCCGCTACCATTTAAAACGCGTCACTTGTAAATAAAGCATACTTACTTATAAATCCAACATTTTTTGTGTTTTGCTGATGTGATACTTCTTATCTTAAAAAGAATTGTTTTATAATATTTAATATTTTTTTATCAAAAGAATTATATTATATACATATAAATAATAATACTATGTATATAGATTAAAAATAACTTATTAGAGATGTATACTAGAATTTTGAACAAATTTAAGCAAAAATTCTTGTTTAGATACTCTTTTAATTCTAGACTTTTGATTAAAAAAAAAAAATCGATTATAACTTTGGCTAAAAAAAAATGTTACTCCATCCATTTTAATTAATTTGCATTTTACTTTTTTAATTTTATCTCGTAGAACTTACTCGACGTTTTTAAAATCACAAAATTATACTTTTTGTAAAATACAACTCTAATACTTGCAATATTCTTTTTCAATAAATATTATATTATTCGAATTTAGATTATTCAAAATTTCAAAGCAGGTATCGAGCATCGAACGAAGAAAAATATTGGGGGTGGGGGTGGGGTGGGGGGAGTTGCACCTTCTCAGGCCTAAATATTATCAGAATAATAAAAGTCATGCATGCATGGTTTTCGGGAGAAAAATAAAAAAAGAATGTTTTTTAATTAATAAAACCTTTTGAATTTTAATTTACTAACATTTTCTTTTTGGTTTTTAAGTACTTTTAATTAATGAGGTATAAATTATAGTTTTTTGGTTTATAGATGGAATAATACTCCGTTAGAAATTTTAATTTATGATTTAATTTTATATTTTTATTTAAAATAAATATTTAATATAAGAATATATATATTTTTTATTCTATTCAAATACTATAATAATATTTAAAATTTATTTTAATTTAAAATTTTTAAAATAAATCAATTCAAACAAACTTTGAATCTCGACAATCAATAATTATACAAAAATATTATCATATTCGTGTTGACTTTTTTAAGAATATACTAATTTTAAATGTTTTAACATATATTTATTTATATTTTTGAAAAGTTCAAATAATTGTTTAAAGTATTTTTTTAATTATAAAAAAAGGATATTATTTATAAAAAAAAAAGGTGGTCAAAACAAAAAATTCCAATTAAATAGTAAATAGTAGTTCTCCTTTTCATACCTATTTGATTGAAACTTTATATCAATAAATAATTATTCTCTTATACCCCATAAATAAATGCTATCATAATAAATCCATATGAAAATAGTCCTACAAGGACATAGGTACATATTTGTAATTTTTGTGACATACATAGGGTTTGTATAGACGTACTGACATGAGTTCTGATGCAGTAGCGAAATTGATTCACTCTTAATTAAGGATTTCGAGTTTGAATTAAGTGTATGGATTTTTCTTTTAGAGTTTTATCGTATATGATTCCACCGTTTTATATTTATTATTTTTATCGTATTTACATATTATTATCTGTCTTTTGTTTTTACTTGTTTTTTTTTTTAAATATCTTTTTTCCATATCTAGTATCTTCTGCTTATGAGGGTTGATTTTTGAGATGAGGGCTCTCCGGAAACAACATCTCTATCTCTATGAGATAGTAATAAGGTTTACGTACATTTGACTCTGCACAGACCTCACTTGTAGCTTGTATGGTGCCATTGAATATGTTATTGTATAGTATACGATTTCAAATTTAGTGGATACTTCATCATAGACTCCACACACCCACTGAATTTTATTTTCTTAAAACAAAGATTTGTAGCAGAGTCGATAGATCAAGTTTGAATTTCAAATATAAATTTTTTTGTAGTTCAAAAGTACTTTTAAACTTAAATAAATCTTACATGGCGCAAATTCGAATCAACTAAATTTCTAATATAAATATCAAATATCTAATAAAATATTAAAAATCATATAAAAGTGTAATACAAATCGAGCCTTAATACAGATACAAAATATCGAACAAAATCGAAAAAATTAAAAATAAAAATAAATTGAAAGTGATATCCCGAGAGAAGCGCAGCTTACGAAGCTTAAAGGGAGGGATTGGTAATTGCATTTATTTCGGGTTGTCCCTCTGACTCTGATACTGATGCTCCCCACCCCCCACCCCCAACACCCCCCCAAAAAAAATATATTTAATATTTATATCAAAAAAAATTTAAAAATTGTTTAATTCAAAAAAATATTTTCTATATCATATGACAAGATATTTAGTATTGTTTCATAAAATATGGTGTAAAAAAAATATAAAATATATGCAAATAGAATAATTTCAACAGATCATCGACTCATTGTCTACATTAGTATCTCATGAAAATATATAACCATATATGTTTTATGTATTATCAAATACAAACAACAACAACAACATATCCGGTGAAATCCCATAAGTGGGGTATATATGGAGATATAATATACACAGACCTTATCACTATTTCATAGAAGTAGAGAGACTGCTTTCTGAAAACCCTCGTCTCAACAACTCATAGGCGAAATAAACCTAAAAATTATCAAATATATACCGATAAGCTATTTCAACAATATTAACTACTTATTTTTTCCACCTACCCCCCACCCCCCACTAATTCTGCAATTGCATTAATTGGACAATGCCAACACAAACAAGTGATGTTCTCAATTGTTATAGTCAGAATTGACTAATCCTATTTGCTGTATTTTCTCTTCTAATGTGCAGAAACAAAACAATGAATAATTGTTTCAGAGAACAAGTCTATAAATATATATGCTTCTCTTTTTACATTGACTGTTCCATAGCTTTAATTATTCCCCTTCTATTTTCCTTCTTGAAGTTTGGGATATTCAATCAATTTTAATTATTTTTTATATTATCATTTGATTATTTTTATCTTTTATAGTATAGTTTGAGGTGTATTTTCTTTCTACTAGTAAAGTTGTCAAATTTTCTTTAATTATTTTATGATTGTATAATATGTTAGGGTTATTTTAATGTTAATGAGCAGGCAGCGGCGGATGTTATTTATATATGGTAAAAAAATATTTTTTTTTAGGCTTAACTCATAAAGAGACACCTAAAACTTGTCCTCATTTTTCACTTAGACACCTAAACTAAGACAAGTTCCTAATAGACACCTCAACTGCTCAGATTTGATCCCATTAAACACTTTTATCCTACTTGGCACTCTCCGGTACTGTTTTTTTTTAATTTTTCAACCAAAAATAAATAGTTGCGGTCCAAAATTTTTTTTAATATTTTCATAAAAGTAGGTTCTCAAAATAAATACAATATATAGTATACTAAACTATCTCAATTTAATAAATAAATGTATTGTGAAAATTGAACACTACTAAGAAGATGGGGTACATGGATATAGTTGAAGAAAATATATTAACTCTTGTCTTGAATTTTTGTGATGAGACTTATTTCAGGATGATTTTGGGTATGCACAAGTAGATACTTAAACTTATATAAAGTTGAAAAAATATATACACACGCGTCTTGTATGGCATAATACATGTAAGACGCCATGTCGAATGCTGTATAGGACGTGCATTGCCTCGTAAAATGCCAAGTAGAACATATGTATCTGCTTATTCAACTCTATACAGATTTAAATAACTATTCATATAAAACTAAAATTGAATAACATAAATATCAAATAAAATTATACTGATATATTATACACACTATTTATTTATTTTTGGATTAAGATTACATTTATTTTTTAAAAATGAAGTACTACACTACTGTAAAACCTAATATGTTGCACAGTTTCCTATATATATGTGGAGAAAAAAAAATCAGTCTCCCAAAAGGTGCTTTTAATTTGTTTCTCTGTTTGTGTGTGTGTGTGAGAAAACAATGTATCATCAATCAGTATTTTCAGAAGGAACATCTCTTACACATTAGTATTTACTTCTTTTATTCTCTCTCTTCTTTTAATTATCACTTTACTCTACATGCCTTTTGCACCACCCTTATAATTTTCGGATCGAAAATTTAACGGAGGGATATTTTTGAATCAGAACGTAACGAATGACTATTTTTGAATAGTTCAGAGGTATTTTTGATCTTTTTTTTCCTGTTCGGAAGAAAATAATGCAACAAAGCACATGTATGTGTATGTACCCTAAATTCAAAAATCACTTCCTTTTTTGAACAAGAAATTTTCATCCATTTTTACTTATTCAGTATTAGTTTAACATACTTTTTATGAAGGAATAAATAAAATGATGAATTTATTGTATAACTTTTTAAGAAGAGAAAAGTATTAAAAATACTCTTAAACTTGACACGAATTATTAGTTTCATTCCAAATTATTGATAGTGTTAAAAACACTCCTCTACTTGACTAACTGGACTTAAATATATCTCTGCTCTTGTAACAAGAATGAAATACACTCCTAAATTCTTAGTAAGTTAAGGAGTGTTTTTAACACTTGTAATAGTTTGGAGGTGTATTTTAGTTTGGTTAGTCAAGTCATTAATTCGGGGATGAAACTAATAATGAATTCAATGTTTTGAGAATAATTAAGAAATGACCATAGTTAATAATAAAATATAATATATAATATGCTTTTTAGCTAGACGTCAACTCATATCGATGCCTAGCTTCAACATTGGGTGAATACAGTAGATGCTTAAACTTGTATAAAGTTGCACAAGTAGATATAGGTATTCTACATGACATAATACACATAGGACGAGAATTGTCATGTAGGACACCGAATAGGATGTATATATATATTTGTTCAACTCTATACAAGTTTAAGCGCCAACTTATGCACACCAAAGTTTGAAGGCTTAGATACCGGAAGAGACCAAGTTAAAAAGCTCATTTCTATATTATACTTAATGATAAGGGTAAATTAAAAATTAAATGATGAATTATCTCTTCATTTTTCAAAATGAATAAGTAAAAGTAGATGGAGGAGTACAAAAAAGATTTACCTTATCAATGTATTTAAGAGTGCACATAGCGAAGCGAATTGGAAAAAGACTCAAATATACCATCAAAGTTTTAGAAAAGACTTAGTTATGCCATTTGTTAAATGTTTGGCTCATCTATGACATTTTCGTTTGAGAAAAGACTCATTCATGTCATTCTTCAGTAACTGAAAATAGTTTTAATTTAGCAAAATTATTTTTTATACGTGGTCAATTATGAGTCGGTCATGTCATTAATTCAATTGTTATTTTTAAAAGACTCAAATATACTATAAAACTTTGAGAAAAAGTCCATCTATACTATCCGTTAAAAATTTGATTCGTCACATGGTGATATTGTTAGACGATTATTACACTAATTATCCATGTGAGACTAGTTAATTACTTAGTGTATATATATAGTTATTTTTAAAAAGATAGTCTGATATACAAAGTAATCTTATTAACGCATGATATGAAGAAGAGTCGCTGAAGAAAGGGTGTAACATAAAATGCTCACCCTAATATCAATATTTACAATTGATTTCATGATTGAACTCGTAATTTATAGATTTTACGAAGATAATTTTATCATTTCACAACATGATTTTGTTGACTATAATACTATACATGTACCTATTGTTGTTATTTTTAATTTTTTTTTTTTTTTACCTTTTGCTTTGATTTTATCACTTTTTTTTCAACACTATTAACCCCTTTTAACTGTTTGACATTTCCATTCTTCTACTTCTATTCCTTTTAATTACTCATTCCTTTTTTAGCTAACAATTTTTTTCCTCCAACTTTTTCAGAAACTATTTTAGTTGAAACTCTACAGTATATATACCGTGGACGTTTGGTTATATTTATTGCAAATTTTTTTTTAAAAAAATTTAAAGTGAAAAATAATATTTCAAAATTGCATTGTGTTTGGTCAATAATTTTTGACTTTTTGTGAGTAATTACAAGTGAAAAAAAATACCATTTTGTCATTTTTCAAATTATTGAAAAAGTTGAATTTTAAAATTTTATATATAGCGAGATATATTTTCCTGAAAATTCAACTCTAGAAAAAAGTAAAAAAATCATGATCAAATATCGTCATAATACATATGTATATATATATATATATATATATATATATATATTATCGAAAATTACGTTAGCTACGAATTATTTGACGATAAATTAGTGATGTTTCAGAGTTAATTCATGTAATTTTGTTGGTAATATAGTGATTTATATGTCATTTTTTCTTCTACTTTGTTACACCAAGTTAAATTAAACTAAATATAATTTTTCTATATATTATCAATACACAAAACTTGTATCTATTATCAAAGGAGAAAAAAGCATTGATTTAAAAAGCATTGATAATCAACATTAATGATACGACAAAAAACAACATACTCAGTGGAATTTTACGAGCGAAGTCTGGGGAGGACAAAATGTACGCATACTTTACCACTACCTCATAGAGATAGAGAGACTGTTTCCGGAAAACTCTCGTCTCAAGAATCAAACCCTATAAACAGAATATACTAGATATTGGAAAGAAAAGAAAAGAGAAAGAACGACTAATAATGAAAAGCAAATGATAGTATGTGATTACGAAAAAGTAACAAATATAAGATGGATAATGACAACCCAGGATATAAAACACACGACTACTCCTACTAACCTACTATATCACAAGGCCAGACATCAATTTACCCTTACTAGCCTATTAGCCTGCTGCCCTAATCCACGACCTCATTAAATGATACAAAAGACAAAAAAAAAAAAAAACTTTTGGCTTTTGATTAAATTAATACAAAAATATTATTATAAAGAGAGCTGTTTTATGCACTAGGGATTCTGCTGCCTCTAATATTTGAAGATTTTCTCCCAGTATTTGTGACATTTTTGCCTGAATTACCAGAGTCTTGATGAATTTCCTGTCATTTAATTTGAACAATAAAAATTAATTTTTTACCTACGCGGTAAAATTATCGTGCAGCTAGGCAAAGCAACCTGCATATTATATTACACCCTAAATAACAGATAAAAGTCCGAATAGTCGAAAGCATCACTAGCTAACTTTAAAACCATTTTACATTTTGGCAAAGACCAAAACCAGTCCAGTCCATTTGGGTGAATTAATATGGGCCATGAGGTAGGCTATGGACACAAGTCCAACACCATAGGCCCAGCCCAATTTAGTTTCATATTGAAGTTCTCATTGTCTTTTTTTTCATTATCTGTCGTCAGAGATGGATCTATAGTTCTGCTTACAAATTAGACATAATCGGATAACTTCGATCCATACCATGTCTTTAAGCTCAAAAATCTCCATTTAAGATGTATAAATAACTTATCCAGAATCTGTAAGCTCTAAATCCTAGTTTTGCATCAATATGTATATAGTTTGATCAATTTATACTGTAATGTAATTCCCCATCTCAAATTACGTGTCGTGGTTTTTAAAAATAATTATTTGTCACTTTAGAACTTTAAGACAAAGAACTTTAATTATAGGATGATGACATATAGACAGAGTAAATATCTAATGAAAAAAGATTATGTATTAAGATATAAAATGGATACAATACTTCTTAAGTAATATTTTTTTAAGAGACGTGTGAAAAATAAATACGACAGATAATTTGAGACTGAGGAAGTACCAAGTAAATTTGTTTGTGGAACATTAAGTATGGAATGAGTACACTTACCATATGCTTGTGAGCCATATTTGCTGAAATCCTTGAAATGTGCCTTCCAAAACCAGAATTGTCATTCATTGAGCTATTCAATTTTGCCTTGTTAATTTCCTTCTCTTCATGAATTGACTTCCTAGCATTCATGAACTTGTCAACCATTTTGCTACCAAGAATTTGTGTTGTGCCATTCCCTTGTTGAATATTTGTGCTACTTGTACTAATCTCTTGTTTTCGTCCACGTGTAACATTGGGGGAACAAGATTGTCGTCTTATTAGTTTTGCAGTAGATACTGACGTTGATGAAGAAGAAGAGGATGAGGATGATGATGGTCCTCCTAACCTTTGGTTAGGCCGGCCCCTGTTGGCTGATAGGGACCTATCTGTCTTGAGATTAGGTGGAGTTTCATCAGAAAATCCTGAAAACTGAGCTCCCAGGATTTTTTGCCTTCCGGCAGGGGACTCTCCCCTGCTTTTAGGCCTCCCAGCAGGGGACACTCCCCTGCTTTTAGGTCTAGTGGTACTTGAAGACAACTCCGTTGTTTTTGATAAATTGGAAGCTAGGTAATTAAGACTCGCATCTTTTTGCTTTGTTGTTCTTGTTGCAATTGATGGTAATGTGTTTGATCTTTCTTTATGATCATTGATAGTGTTGGATTTGATCATTGTTGATGTTGCAAATCTTGTATTCTTCTTCTCTATTAATGAAGCACTTTGTTTTCCAATTTGTGTTGATTTTCTTGTGTCTAGTTTTTGTTTTTGATTAGGTGATGAAGATCTTATAAGAGTGCTTTTTGTTTTATCAGCTCCTGCAAACTGTTATAATAAATTTAAGTACAGTCTGACATTCCTATATCAGTGATCTTCTATAACAATATTTTACTATATCGGCCGACATTTCTTCAAAATCAATTTTTCATATTATATTATTTTCATAAAATATCCAAACAAACGAGATTGTTATAGAGAATGAAACTGATTTCATGTTAGATTATGGATTTTGAAATTTAAAAAGAATGTTAGAAACACACACCCTTGATAGAGTAATAACTGGTTGAATAATTGGGATCTCCTTCTGAATGACTAGTTCTGGAGAATTGGCTTCCATGTCAAGAGATGGAAATAAAGGCGTAGCCGGTGGCGTTTTCAACCTTCAATTAAAATTTCAAGAATAAGTACGAACAAGCAATACTACATCTAGTCCATATTATCTGTCTTTTAAGATTTTCACGAGTTGATAAAACAATATGACCAAACGAAAAATTAAATTTTACCAATCATAGTCATTCTTTCCTGTTTCACTACTCATCAAGTAATCCAATCCCACTTGACCTTTCTTGCTAGAAGCCATTCTGTACAATGCATAATTCCCTGCAAGAAAACAAATCCCAAGCAAGTTAAAATCGACTCTATGAATCCTTTATAAAGTCGTGTCAAAAAATTGCAAAACAAAACATGAAGTTATGCTACCATTTGCTTCAAATTCATCAGAGACAGGAAGAAGAAGGCTAGCTAGATCATTCTTTTCGCGCATATACATGTTTGTAAACAAAAGAAGATCTTCATCTCTGTTCATTTTCCGTTATTCTCACTACCAAAATTCCACGTTAAAACTACCAAAAGAAAATAAAAAGAGTTAGAAATCGAAATTCGAAATGACCTTTCTCTTTGGACTCAAAAGCAAGTCTTTTCTCCCAAGTATATACTATTTGGCCGGCTCATACAAAAGAAATATTCCAAACAGAAAATAATAATAATAAGAGGAATTTAACATTTAATAAGAATTGTTTTTGTACATTTGGCATCAATTTATTTGATGCAGGCCATGTTGAATTCACTACTTGACCCTGTCCAATATTTCATAATTTACAAAGTTTGGTAGGGGGATAATAAGTCGAGAGATTATCGAAAATAATTTTTCTACTCTATTAAGGTAAGAGTACGAATATATTGTTGTTGTTGTTGGTACGAGGACAGTAATTATATCTCAGTCTAAAATAAGTTTCAGTTGATTGTATGAGTTTTCACCGACCAAGTTATCATTCTAATTAAATTGATGTTGTCAGTTTCAAGTTCGAGTAAAAGATAAGGATAAAAAATAGATCGATAATCAACTTAAAACTAGAGAATCATAATTCTCGCACATGAACAATTCACGGAGTTCAAACTGTATGAGCGACATTTCAGTTCGTCAGATTGTCTTTTGCCTAACCATAAATTCAAGAAAAGTTTAAGAAGTTGTCTCATTCGGAAATATCTGGATCTATTCTAATTTTCAACTATATGAAGCATTTCATCTATTATTAAATCCTTTCTTATTTGTGTATTCCCTCGTAAGTCTTTCTTAGCCCTCGTTTGAATCTCGCACTTCACTTTTAAGGCAAAATATATAGAAATATTTAGTTTGAAATATTTTTAATTTTTCTTTTTTAGTTCTTTTAATTCCTTGTATTTCATGAAGGGTTTTAGAATCTCTAAACCCTTTTCCCCTTTGCGCGCGCTCTCTAACGACACCGGCGTAATAGGCGGTTAAAACGCTAAAATCTGAGCTCCGGTGAACGTCGCCGGGAATACGCCGGTCACGACGATGTTACGAATAGGTTCGAATCTCCGAGCTGCACGAAGTCTCTTTAACAGACAGCTCCACTTTCAATGCCCTATAATTGCCAGAGATTCTGCCGTCGCCGGACTAGCGCCGGTGTCTCACCGGAGATTCATACCGTTCAATTATAGCAGTAGTTTTAGGAATACATCTGTTTCTGCCTCATTTTTTTCCACTTTGAGTTCAAATAGCTCGATTTCTAGCGGACCTAATACTGAGAGAGCTGAGGAAAATGATAGTGTTGGATCTAATGTATCGATTGGTGGAGCTGCTGGAGTTGCTTTATCGGAAGTAGAACGGATGGGGCCGCGCTTATCTGGTGGAATGTTGGATGCTTATTTAGCAATTGAGTTAGCATTGGATTCTGTAGTTAAGATATTCACTGTTTCCAGCAGTCCTAATTACTTCCTTCCATGGCAGAACAAGTCTCAGCGCGAAACGACTGGCTCTGGTATTCTTTCTCTTACAGAAAGTCATTCTCTATATGCTTCAATTTTTCGACTAGGCATTGTATATTGTGAGATTTTTACAGGTTCCTGAAAGGAAAGTTCACTTCTTGGTGACAATATTGACAATGTATTACTATTTTCTAAAAAATTTGAGGGTAGAGGAAGGGGAAGGGGAAAGGGGATTACAAGTTGGATAATTGAACCCTCGTCAACAAGGTTAAAGTTCAGATAGGCAATCAACTAAGCTACTAAGATTCACCACACTTCATTAACTAAGGAAGTGTTGTAAAAAGGCAATCTTTTATGATGTTCTTATTCATTGACATAAATAATTTTCCATTAACTCAAAGGTTGCAAGAATTAGAGATTATCCCAAGGGTTGCAAGAATTGAGATTTGTTTGTTAAGAAGAGGCATTAGTCTAGCGAGATATGGGAGAGATGTGCGTGGGAGTCTGATTAGTTTTTGTGGAAGGATGGAAAGATTTCTCCAGATTCCTTGGGCTCATGATTGGAATGGAGAATAATTTTTTTATTGGCGTGATATTTGACACAGGGGTCTCTTAACTAGTTTAGGATTGAAGCGTGAGCAGTGGCAGATTCAGTGTGAATCAGACGGGTTCACAAGAACCCAATAGCTTTTGGCCAAACTCTTTATATGTACTTTAAATCCACTAAGATTTGATTGTAAACCTAGATATCATTGTGTATCAACTCGAGATGCTGTAAGAACCCATAAAATTCAACTTCTGGATCTGCCTATGAGCAAGACATATTTGATATTGTAGCTCCAAGGTTCCTAGTTGGATGGATACTTGAACTTCCACCTTGTTATTGGCGGGTCAATTCCCTTCCCCCATTTTCCCCCTCCCTTTCCTCTTTGTATGATAACTTCTTTTCTGAAAAAGAAAGAAAATACAACGTTCACAGCACGTGTACTGGCATACTAAAAATTTTAAGAGAAGAAAAACCTTATTTTTTAATTTTGCATTCTTAATATTACAGGTTTTGTTATTCCGGCAAAGAGAATCCTGACAAATGCTCATGTTGTGGCTGATCATACATTTGTACTTGTAAGAAAGCATGGTTCTCCAACCAAGTATAGAGCAACAGTTCAGGCTGTTGGTCATGAATGTGACTTGGCTATTCTGGTGGTAGAAAGTGAAGAATTCTGGGAGGGCATGACCTCTTTGGAGCTTGGTGATGTTCCATTTCTCCAAGAAGCTGTGTCTGTTGTTGGTTATCCTCAAGGTAATTATTTTCTTCTAATTGATTCAACATGAAATGTAAAACTTACACTTGAATCAAACTATGAGGCCGCATTTCATTTTCCTATTGTTTGTGTGATATATAGTTTTCATGTCTAGGATATTATACCTCTAAAAAGAACTGGCTATTGAATCAAAACTCACAGACAGGCTCTTTCCATTCACGCTTTCCCACAAAATCAATCAATCAATCAACTGCACCTTAATCCAAATTAATTGAGGTCAGCATTAGGAATCAACAACAACATGCCCAGCGTAATCCCACTAGTGGGGTCAGCAACGGGAATCACATCTCTCTATCCATCTGTCTATACATCCATCCATCCATCCATTTTTTTTCCTCTCTGGTGTCAATTGGGTGGAATGCTGTTTATTTGCAGCTTGCATATACTAGATTTTCATCTTCAAGAGTACAAATCCTTCTGAATTCTAGTGGATGTCTAGTTATATTTTTTATTCCTTCACAGTACTATGTTTTTCTTTCTTTACTTAATTGGATGCCCTAAATTTCCTGCATCTGATGGGTTCTGTACTAAACATCATTATGATGTTCACTTTTTTGCAGGGGGAGACAATATATCTGTCACCAAAGGTGTCGTCTCAAGGGTTGAACCTACGCAATATGTACATGGGGCTAGCCAACTATTGGCAATCCAAATTGATGCGGCTATAAATCCAGGGAATAGTGGAGGACCAGCAATCATGGGTGACAAAGTTGCTGGAGTTGCTTTTCAAAACCTTTCGGGTGCAGAGAATATCGGGTAAATAGAAATTTTTTGTCACTTTGCGTCTCCATAACTACTATGAAGATCTAATTCCACCGCTTCATTTGTTGCTTATTCTACCATATTTTATTGGTGAAATATTGATGGGGAATATATGCTAATATCCACTCGAATTGTCACATATCAAAGTAACTCTTCTTTTGATTAAAATTACACTCAGCTCCTATTTGCAATCATGCTTTAACCTTTCCTTGTAATTGTAAGTTTTTGTGATTCAATCACAATCTTTCACATCAGCTGGCTTGTTATGCATAAAATGAAAAAAAAGGGGGAACAACCTTTGGTTCCTCCCTCCCTGCTGCCCTCCTATGAAAAAAAAAAAAAAAAAGAAAACGGAACTGGAAGGAAATCTGGAAGTAAACCCAACTGGGTTCTGACTTTTGTTTCTTTGGCCTGAATCTGGGTGCATGTTACTCTTGTTTAACATGTATTCTCCTGCAAATCTTCTCTCCCTGTTCTTCAAATTTCGCATCCGCTTGTCCTAGTTTCTCTTTTATTATTTTCTTCGTCTTTTAATTCACTTCTTTAATTGGTCAAAGAATTCATTCTTTATTTTTCTAAAACGTGCAGTCCTTGTTCATGTGTTCATGCTGCAACCAGTCAAATCTAAACTGATCCGTCTTCATTAAACAATCTACTTCAGAGAAAACACTGTTGAAAGTAGCAAAAAAAATTACAGTCTTCTAGGTTGACCTTACAAGTTCCATTTCTTGTTGGATTTTGCAGCTATATTATTCCTGTTCCTGTGATAAAGCATTTTATAGCTGGCATAGAAGAGCGTGGTGAATACGTTGGGTTTTGCTCTCTGGGTTTGTCATGCCAACCTACTGAAAATGCACAAATTCGAGAATACTTTCAAATGCAGTCCAAAATGACAGGTGTACTTGTTAGCCGAATCAACCCACTTTCTGATGCTTCTAGAGTATTAAAGAAAGACGATATAATCCTCTCATTTGATGGTGTCCCCATAGCAAGTGATGGAACAGGTAGCATTCTTTGATTGCTCTTGCTCCTCTCTTTTTTGTGATTCTTATATGCAACACTTAAACTAGTATAAGACTCCATACTGGAGAGCTCTCGTCTTCTTCACAGGTACTGTAAGATACCAGCACGGAGAATTCTTTCTTACTTTTTTCCACATTCTATAACACATGCATTTTTTCTTGCTTTAAATGTTTTTTGAAGTAAAATGATGGATTTGGATGAAACGTGAATGTGTTTCTTGCCATTGGCTCTTATAAGCATTGAAGCATCAACTAATAAGCATTCATCTTCTCTTAGCTTGCAACTATGAGTAACTTTGTGACCTCCCTTTGGAAGATGGAAATCTTAGAGTCTAGGCTCTTTTCTCTTGCATGCAGATAGCTCGTAATACACCAGAACTGCATAAGTGGTGTGCAGAATATAAGAATTGTTGAGGCCAGGACAACTTATTTTGTTCTAGAAAAGTTTACCCTTCTGCATCCCTATTTTCCATCATCTGAAGTTCTGACTTCTGAGATTGCTTATGATTTGCAGTTCCTTTCCGAAACAGAGAAAGAATCACATTTGACCACCTCGTATCTATGAAGAAGCCAAATGAAACTGCTGAACTTAAGGTCTTGAGGAATGGTGAAGTGCATGACTTCAAGATCACGCTTCATCCTGTAAGTCACTTTTATTGAACCTTCAATACTAATTGGTGTTTTCAAATGTGGATATCTCCCAGTAGCTTTTCAGACTTCTGCTCATATCCTCAGTGCATGTTGGCCAAACAAATAGATCTGGATAACTGAGAACTGTGGTTAATGACTCAATGCTATGATGTTCTCATACAACTAAATTCTTCATTTTCACAAGTTATAATGTGGAAGTTCACCAATTCAACCATTCTTACTCTGGTATCTAGAGTTTCTCATCCAGTATCCTTTTGTCAGCTGGAGAACTAAACAATCTGATCTGACAAAAATTGGAAGAAACAGAAAAGGTGAAAGAGGCCTGGATCAGTTTTGTGTGTCTTTTGTCAGTTCTGTGTATCTTCCATATGTATTTAGCATGTGAAACTATGGTTGCACTTCGAGGCCTCTTTCACCTTTTTTTCTTTCTACTTTTATAAGAGATCAGCTTATTCTGCTGCTCTTGATTTGCTTTTTCCTTCTCTTTCTTCTTCACAATGTCTCTTTCATCTTTGTAGAGTGTGAGCACTCGTTTGCTATTTCTGTTTCTGTGATTCACTTTCGCTTTCACTTATTCTCAACATTCCATTTCTCATATTCATGTCTATTGTATATAATCATCTTGTATTCTCTTATTCTTGATTTTGAAGTTAATCACCATTACAGTTATTACAGCAACTAAACCTGAAATTAGACATTGCAAGTGAATTCCTTTTTGTTATTGATTAAGTGAGAACAGAACTAATTTTGCAACTGATGATTCACTCTGTGGACTACATTTTAATAATGTAGGATTAACCTTCTCATCATTGTTTATTGTCTGTTGAAATTAGTGATGCTGACTGCAATTTCAACGGTACACATACTAAATTCTATAATTAATATTGGTATGTCTGATAATATTGTGCTACATTTTGAAGTAGTGTGTGCTTCCTTCTAGTTTCTCACTTAAAGTTCGAGGAGCCTTTTTTTCTTGTTCCCCTTTTTCTTTCAAACACAAGAGATTTTATGATTAGCAGCAAATGCAAAATAATTTCGGCATAAGGTTCTGCATAACATCTTTTATTTTTGTGTAAAATTCTTTTACTAAAATAATGTCTGCGTAGCTAGTACAACATTTTGTTTCAGTGTAAATTAAGCTCTCGATAAGTAATGCATCATTTGGTTTTACTACTAATATCAAAGCGACTTAGTTCAGACTGCCTGGGGTTTTGGAAATGTCACACTCTGTGTTGTTAGAATATTTTGGGTGCAGGATAGGCCGAGGTTAATTTTTTGTTTTGGTAGAAATGTTTTGGTATGCGATTCGGCCAAGGTTAATTTTTGCTTTGTCACTCTTGGAGATCTGGTGCATAGACATAAGACATTGAGAAGACAACTTACTTTCTGCTAAGCATTAAAGTGAACATTTCTAAACTTGTATGATTGTAAATCTAAAGGTTTCTTTAGTGTTGAATGACTCTCTACTGTTTCTAACAACTACTAAATGTTATGCAGTTGCAGCCACTTGTTCCAGTTCATCAATTTGATAAGCTTCCGAGTTATTTCATTTTTGCTGGTCTTGTCTTTATTCCATTAACTCAACCGTTCCTTCACGAATACGGAGAAGAATGGTATAATACCTCACCCCGCCGGTTGTGTGAACGAGCACTTCGGGAACTACCAAAGAAACCTGGTGAACAATTAATCATCCTTTCACAGGTATCTAGAGTTTCTTATCCTTCCACCAAATGGAGAACTTAAATGATTTCTCTTATAAAAGTAGGAAAAGAGAGAAGAGAAAGAAGGACATGAAGTTCCGCCATAATTTCACATGCTAAATATAGGCCAAGGACACACAAAACCGGTGTATCCAAATGGGTAGACATTGTAAATTTGATTAGGATATTTGCTGCTTGATGATCTTTTGCGAGTCTCTGCACTTTTAATATTGGACTGTGGAATCCGCACCCGCCTAAACATGATATAACCTTATTTCTGGCACGATAAAGTCCCTTAAACTATCATATGGAAAAATTCATCTGCTTCACTTCCCAACTCTCTACCTGATCATTTCTGGTGCAAGTCATTCGACCTCGTCCTGTATAGATAATGTCAACCAATCTCATATGCTCAGAAATATTTCCTATGCACTGAGCCCACAGGCCTTTCGACCTGATGCATGTTCAAGCCCATAAATATTTTAAGTGATGACTAATTGACTATTTCACGCTTTCTTGAAACTTGGCTAAAGTCGGTATTTATTTTTCATGGTAAGATATAAGGCATGTCTTACCTTGGCTAATCTATTTCATTTGGTTTACTCCATATATAGCAAACTATATTTGATTTGTTCATCTGTTGGTGCTTTATCTAACCTTCACTTCTCGACATAATAACCCAACCTTTTATATAGATACAGAACGTTGAATTTCCTTTAGATTGTATCCACAGATCAACACATTATATGCTACTGACGTGACCTTTCGTGATTAATTAGGTCTTGATGGATGATATTAATGCTGGTTATGAGCGCCTTGCCGAGTTACAGGTAAAATGCTCATTGCTTCTATAACTTCATTCTCTTCTTAGGAAAGACAACTAAATGGCCCCCTTTTAATCATTTCTCCTCTTTGTTGCCACGAAATTTTGGACCTTTTTGTACAGGTGAAGAAGGTTAATGGCGTAGAAGTTTTGAATCTGAAACATTTACGTCAACTTGTGGAAGATGGTAACCACAAGAATGTGAGATTTGATTTGGATGATGAAAGGGTGATTGTTTTGAACTATGAATCAGCAAGAATAGCCACATCGCGTATATTGAAACGCCATAGAATACCTCATGCCATGTCTAATGACCTCGTCGATGATCAAAATGCAGCTGAACTTCAGTCGGCTTGCTCAATCTAATTTCACATTACAGTCAAACATCTCTATAACAACATCGTTTGCAGTTACCGAGATGGGATGATTGTTACAGAGAGGTCAGATTGTACTCCTCTTCACCATTCTTTCTAAAATTTTGTTACTTGTACACCTTTGTGCTTTGTTTGAAATAAGTTATTCTTATTTATGTAATCATTTAACTTCTATAGTTGTATTTAAGAGGTAAAAAGAAAAATAGTTAACCATTTTACTTAATTTATTTGGAGAAAAGGGAGAGGAATGGAAAATCACATATAAGTAATATAGATAGCTTTATCACAGGTGACTAAATATATCAAGAGTATCAAGTATGGCATTTAATAGTATTAGTGTCAAGAGCTCGTAGAACCGTCTTTGCAAGAGGCTTAAATAATGAGTTTCGCTCAACATGTATGTCATATCGTCACAATAAACATAATCGAGTATCAAGAAGGATCGAAGCCCTGTATCAAGAAGGGTGAAAACTCAATAATCAAGAGAACAAAGAGCCATATCAAAAATGGCTTTTTAGTTCATACCTTAAATGGACAATTTTCATACTTAAGACGAACCAGAAATCCAAAGTCAAGATGGTAAATGATCCGAATCAAGAGGCATGCCAGTAGTGACAAAGTCACAACCACAAGTAGGACAAAGTCCACAAGAATGTCAAGTGATCGAACAATCCCTACAAGTGGGCTAATTAAGCAAGTCTCAAATATCAATGTAACAATATAAAATAACAAGAAGATAACCAAGGTACCAAAATAACTAGGTGAATTGCTTTACATGGTTACTAGCAAGGGAGGTGGTCCTAACACAGGAGAACATGAAGAAGAGAAAGTTCCATCGGAGTTCAAGATGCTACATGTGTGAAGAGCAGGCAGAGACAGTCAACCATCTTTTTTTACATTGCAAATGGAGAATTTTTTGCAGCCTCAGGAGGATCACCTGGGTAAATCCAAAAAACATATAACAACTTCTCAATGGTTGGCTCTATGTGGGCAATGCCACAACCAAGGAGAAGTGATAGAAGATTGTCCCAACTTGTATATGGTTAACTATTTGGAATGAAAGGAACTAAAGATGTTTTGAGGGCAAGAAGAACAACATTCAGAGCTTTAAGATGAACTGCTTAGGCCTTTACTACTTTTGGTGCAAACAAAGACATATTAGGACAGGCAGAGGATCTAATAGATGTTTTAGACTATCTGAGATAAAAAGCACTGATAGTGCAATAGCTTCGCGATCGATAGCTCAGTAAGGTACGCCACCCGCGCTACTTCTAGAAAGGGTGGGAGAGGGGCTGAGGGTACATTCAATCTTGTAATAGTTTTTGCTAGGGGGACTACTGTAATGTAGTATACCTATGGATATTTATATAATAGAAAAGAAAAGTTACTATTCTCAAAAAAAATAATTAAAAGACTTTAAAAACAAATTATGTTTCAACATGAAAAAAAAACTTTAATTTATCAATATAAAGATTACACATCAAATTAGAAGGTAAAAGTAAAAGACTTAGACTAAATCAAGAGTGCAAAAAATTAATATATTATAAGAAAACTATAAAATCTACACTATATTTAAAAAGTATAAAGACCCTTAGAAATTTTGTTTGAATTTTTTGCCCTTCATTAAAAATTTCATTTTTAGATAAAATCGTCTTATCACCAATTTTTTCTTTACATTATTATTATTTAATTATATTTATAATATTGACTTTTAAAATATATAGAAAGAAGTGATAAAATAAGGACTTCTAGCCATGGAAAATTCATAATCTTCCTTACTTGATAGACCTCCACTTTTTTCCTTGTTTGAATCAAGAAAATACCCTACAGTCGCTACAAAAATTCTAATTTACCATGAGTTTTAATTACTGTTTATAAATAAATAATTTATCAAAATTAGTGAATTATTTATCTTTTTATAAGTTTATAATCAAAATTTGATTTTATTTCTCTATAATGTTTGTTATCAAACGAGATACATGATTGATCTCGCGCAAAGCGCGTACTGCAAGACTAATATACATATATATGTGTATTTATAAATTTTTTTTAGGAATTTGTATTATCAATTTCATTAATTCATTTTTCCGATTATCTTTTTTTTTTTTTTTTGCTTAAAATCAAAATTAAATTATGTGAGTGTTTTAATAAAAATAAAGTTTTTTTCTATTATCTTTGTGTGTTAGAACAAAAATTCATTTTTTCCAAACAAATTTGAATCTAGAGAGATTAAAGGAGGACCAAAATAACCAAGAGAAAATAAAGACCAAAAGAGAAACATTATTTGCGGAGAAGAAGGAAATTTGAGTGGCTATAACCTTCACAACTTCCAATATAAAAAAGACTAAACTCAATATGGTCAAAACATCAATAAAAATTATGTTCTAATAAGTTTGTTCCTTTTCTTTCCTCTTAGGTTCTCTTTTTGGTTTTTCGATTTAATCGAAAACAAGTTTTTAAGAATCGAAAAACCATAAGAAATACGAGAGAAGAAGTAAAAAAAAAAAATGAATAATAGGTTGTTTGTGCTAGTTGTTCTACTAGCAATCACCTGCACCATCTCGGTGAATGGAGAGGATCCTTATCTGTTCTACGAATGGAACGTTACTTATGGCACCCTTTCTCCTCTTGGTGTGCCCCAAAAAGTCATTTTAATCAACGGTCAATTCCCCGGACCAAGAATTAATGGCTCATCAAACAACAACGTTGTTGTCAATGTGTTTAACCAGTTGGATGAACCGCTCCTTTTCACATGGAATGGAATCCAACAAAGGAAGAACTCATGGCAAGAAGGAACCCTTGGTACCAATTGTCCAATCCAGCCTGGAACTAATTTTACCTATCATTTCCAGGTCAAGGATCAAATCGGTAGCTACTTCTACTACCCTACCACCAGCTTGCACCGCGCTGCTGGAGGTTTTGGTGGCATTAGTGTCGTAAGTCGCCTGTTGATCCCTGTCCCATTTGATAAACCCGAGGATGATTACTTTGTCTTTGTGGGCGATTGGTACACCA
The DNA here is from genome assembly GCA_029948455.1 of Solanum rostratum. Classification (NCBI taxonomy): domain Eukaryota; kingdom Viridiplantae; phylum Streptophyta; class Magnoliopsida; order Solanales; family Solanaceae; genus Solanum; species Solanum rostratum. The sequence continues at coordinate 2,586,606 of CM057053.1, read as the reverse complement.
AGAACCACACCGAATTGAAGAGCTTGTTGGATAGTGGACGCTCTATTGGAAGGCCACAAGGCTTGCTTATCAATGGGAAAAACGGAAAAGGCGATGGAAAGGATGAGCCAATGTACACTTTGACCCCCGGAAAGACATACAGGTTTAGGTTTTGCAACGTTGGCTTTAAGGATTCTATCAATGTTAGGTTCCAAGGACACACAATGACAGTTGTGGAGATTGAAGGTTCACACACTGTCCAAAATGCATACGAATCCCTAGACATCCACTTGGGCCAATGCTTGTCTGTTTTGGTAACTGCTGATCAGGAACCAAAGGACTATTACCTAGTGGCTTCCACAAGGTTCACTAAGGAATCACACGTGGCCACTGCCACTATCCGTTATGCCAACGGTAAGGGCCCTGCCTCACCTCAGCTGCCTAAGGCACCTGAAGGGTGGTTATGGTCCCTCAACCAATTTCGCTCATTCCGCTGGAACTTGACAGCTAGTGCAGCCAGACCCAACCCTCAGGGATCTTACCACTACGGACAAATCAACATCACCCGAACCATCAAGCTAGCGACCTCAGCCGGTAAGATTGATGGTAAGCTCCGTTATGCCTTGAACGGCGTGTCCCATGTGGACCCTGCTACGCCACTTAAGTTGGCGGAGCATTTTGGTGCCGCGGACAAGGTGTTCAAGTATAATTTGATCAAGGATGATTATGCACCAAGTGGACAAGACAAAATCACACTTGCACCTAATGTGATCAATGCTACTTTCCGCAACTTTGTTGAGGTCATTATTGAGAACCATGGAAAGAGTGTGCAATCTTGGCATTTGGCTGGATACTCATTCTTTGCTGTTGGGTAAGTATCTTCTAACATTTCATCAAAATTCATAATTATATGACCTGAAACGATTTTGGTCCAAGTATATAAGTTTATTATCATGTTTATTTGCTAATAATAAATGTTATAAATATTTTTTACAGAATTGAACCAGGGAGGTGGAGCCCAGAGAAGAGACAGAACTACAACTTGCTTGACGCAATCAGTAGGAACACAATCCAAGTTTACCCAAACTCCTTTGCAGCCATCATGCTTACATTTGACAATGCTGGATTATGGAATTTGAGGTCTATGTCATTGGAGAGAAGTTATTTGGGACATCAGTTATATGTTAGTGTCGTTTCTCCAACTAAATCACTTCGAGATGAGTATAACATGCCTGAAGATCAGCTCTTGTGTGGCATTGTTAAGGATATGCCTAAGCCTCTTCCTCACAGTATTTAAATTCTTAATTTTTTTTTTCATTTTATGAATTTTATAAATTTTTGAGCAAAGAAAAAGTGAGGAGAACATCAAAGTCTTGGGAATATTCTCTTTGAGGAAAACGAAGGCCAAGCTTTTTCATCAAGTGGAACAAAAGTTTTTTGTTTTTTGTGTGTGTGTTTTTTTGTATTTTTTTTAAATTAGTCTTGATTAGTGAATATACTAATTCTTGATTAGTGGAACAAAAATTTGAGAGAATTTTCTCTTTAATATTTCTTTGGTGCATTTCCATTTTCTTTTCTTTCTTTGTTCTCTTTAAGAAAAATTAACTTTGAATTTGGCCAGCTATTACGTAGATAATGGTGATTAATTATTGCGGAAATGATAATTAGTAGTGATAAATATAATGATGATGAAATTGCTTAATAGCGATAGCTTTAACTAATAGTGAAACGTAATGATAAATATAATGACGATGAAACTAATAGTAGTGATTAATGATATATAGTATTTGTAGATAGTAGTGCTTGTGGTAATGATGATTGATAGTAATGAATATATTGGTAGATAGTAGTGATTGTGGTAATGATGATATTGTAAGGACTCGACCTAGGGCTTAGTTATCATATGGCGGATGAGATACCCGAAGACACCTCACCTGAGCTATCTTTAATATCTCAAGCATTCATAGGCATAAAACTTAAACATTTGTGGAAATGAATCAGAGAAGGGACTATGGGGAACATATGACAATGAAACAACATTAAAATAAAGACACATAAACATTTGTCCATAAAGCATACCGACTAAACCATGGTTGGACGCAACTGGTAACGGTCGATTTCCATCAAATAGAAAAGACTCCAAACATAAACAACATAGAATGTAAAAGCCTCAAAAGGCCAACATATACATCAATGTCTGAATTACATAGCAAGAATGAAAATGGTAGAGACCCGAACTAAGGGCTCACCACAAAAGCACTAGTCTCGAACGCATGAAAACTAGCCACGAGCCAATGGAGGAGTACCTGTCCTTACATGGTTAGATCATGTAGGAATATGTGCTAGTACTTTTGAAATGTACTAAGTATGTGAGATGCAATACAAACATGAAATTATAATGCCATAAGTAAAAACATACATGTATATGAGACAATAAAGGTACATAAACATGAATTTTAAACATGCACAAGGAATAATGCTCTGTATAATGAGAATCATGCATAGTGGAACACATATGATTGAACCATGTCATAGAATCATAAACCTTGTAGGAATGGACCTTAACCGACATATAAGACCATGTGAGCTACTATATGGACTCCAACATAACCCCCTACATTGGCACGGGGAGACTACTTGTCGGGTGAAACTCCGTCACTTCGCATGCATCTTTATATAACATAAATGACCTACGTGGATCCACTAGCCTAGCCTTTAAGGGCTCCGATGGTGGCACATAATTAATGGGGCAAAGGGTTGCTTCTAGAGTTCCCTCACCAAACCCCACCACGATACCTCATTTTGGTGCTTATTCGTCCTATGGAATCCTTAAAACATAACTTAGTCAAACTATGACACTTACAATTATAAGTAGTAACCGTAGAAGTAGCTCGAACTTAAGAAATCACCAAGTGAGAATTGTCCTTTCATCTTGGGGACCTTCTTAAACATGTTTTAGGACAATTGTCAACATGTTATATCTTTGACAAATCATAACTCCACAACTTTTCCACGTAACGTGCAGAACTTAAGTTAAAACTTAGTGGGCTAACTTCATAAGTTGAAACATCATAAATCATGGGAAATATGCTTATTCAAAACATGTAAAACATCCCACACTTCATCATTCAAAATACCCATCTTTGGGGTCATCATCATTAACTTAAATACATGTAAATACTTAGTAAGACATCATAGGATATCATTGAGATTGTTTAATAACGTAAAATATCATAAAATCATCATTAGCATGCATGGTAACTTAAAGGAACTTAAAGAAAAGTTAAAAAGATATCATGTAGGACTTTGTGGGTGAAAGGAGACCCACAAATCAAACTCACATACCTTGGTAAGCTTTAGGAAGAAGGAATTTGCTGTCGAAGAAAGAACCCCTTGAAACCCTAGCCTTCTTAGCTTATTTTTCTTCTCTAGGGAGTATTTCTTTGCCTTGGGATATTTGAGAATGGGAGAATGAGAGAAAGGATGAGGGTCCTTGGGCTTTAAGGTCTTATTTAGGTCTAAAAGACCACCCAAAACGATATAGCTTAGATTAGAATTGGCAGAAATGACAAAAGTGCCCTTCATTAAAACTGTCGGATCTCATTTACGAGACCCCAATTATGTGTGGTGGTTCGAAACCACGGACCATAGTCTTGGTTGTCCTGTTCTCCTTTTCCAATCTTTAGAAACTATTGGTCAAACCTAAACAATGAAACCCCTTCTTACAGGCCGTCCTTTGGTTTACGGGTCGTGGTTGGACTCGTAGAGTCCTTCCACACTTAGTCAAATTTCACTTTCCTAGGCCGATTTCTATGAAGACTTCCTACAGGCCGTGGAAGGGTCTACGGGCCGTCCTATTAATCGTGGTACTCCTTCCAAAAACTCCAAATTTCCTTCATGTTTGGCACACTCGCTTACGACCCTATCCACGAGCCATCAATGGGTACGTGAGTTACCCTACACTTGAAATCTTTTTCCCTTTCCTGAAGTTTATATTCACGAGCTAGACCTATGGCTCGTGGTCCCATTCACTGGCCATGGACTCGACCTCGTGAGTTGACCCTGGTCATTTTTCAATTTCAACTTTTCTACACTTTTAGGCTCCTAAACTGAGGGTCGATACAGATATAGTGATCAATATAATGATGATATATAGTGTTTATAGATAGTAGTGAATGATTGTTATAGTAATGATGATTGATAAGGGAAAGTCCGGTGCACTAAAGCTCCCGTTATGTGTAGGGTGAACCCGTCACTTCCTGGTCACATGAAAACAACTTTACTAGTTACTCCAAGATTCCCCTTCATAATGATGATTGATATTGTATAATGATGAATATAATGATGATCAGACTACCTATAATGATAGCGGAGGTGGTGGCCCGGTTGGATCAAGATGGTGGTAGTGAAAGTTAGTGATTAGTAATGGTAAAAGACAATAATAGTGTTAACCTTCTTTAATAATGGTAAGCGACAACAATGGTGTTAATCTTCTTTGTTATAGATTTTTTCATTAATTCATTTTTTATTATCTTTTTTTTTCTTAAAATTAAAATCAAATTATGTGAATGTTTTAATAAAATAATTTTTCTTTATTGTCTTTGTTTGTTAGAACAAAAATTGTGTTTTTCCAAACAAAATTTGAATCATAGAGGAATTAAAGGAGGACCAAACAACCCAAAAAAATAAAGACCAAAAGAAAAACGTTATTTGCGGACAACAAGAAAATTTGAAAGGCTATAACCTTTAGAACATCCAATATAAATAGACTAAACTCAATATGAAAACATCAATGTACACCATGTTCTAGTAATAAGTTTATTCCATTTTTTTCCCTCTCCGGTTCTCTTTTGGTTTTTTCGATTCGATAGAAACAAAGTTTTAAAGAATCGAAATACCATAAGAAACACGAGAGAAGAAGTACATTAAAAAAAATTAAAAAAAATGAATAATAAGTTGTTTGTGGTAGTTGCTCTATTTGCAATCACCTATACTATCTCAGTGAATGGAGAGGATCCTTATCTGTTCTACGAATGGAACGTTACTTATGGCACCCTTTCTCCTCTTGGTGTGCCCCAAAAAGTCATTTTAATCAACGGTCAATTCCCCGGACCAAGAATTAATGGCTCATCAAACAACAACGTTGTTGTCAATGTGTTTAACCAGTTGGATGAACCGCTCCTTTTCACATGGAATGGAATCCAACAAAGGAAGAACTCATGGCAAGAAGGAACCCTTGGTACCAATTGTCCAATCCAGCCTGGAACTAATTTTACCTATCATTTCCAGGTCAAGGATCAAATTGGTAGCTACTTCTACTACCCTACCACCAGCTTGCACCGCGCTGCTGGAGGTTTTGGTGGCATTAGTGTCGTAAGTCGCCTGTTGATCCCTGTCCCATTTGATAAACCCGAGGATGATTACTTTGTCTTTGTGGGCGATTGGTACACCAAGAACCACACCGAATTGAAGAGCTTGTTGGATAGTGGACGCTCTATTGGAAGGCCACAAGGCTTGCTTATCAATGGGAAAAACGGAAAAGGCGATGGAAAGGATGAGCCAATGTACACTTTGACCCCCGGAAAGACATACAGGTTTAGGTTTTGCAACGTTGGCTTTAAGGATTCTATCAATGTTAGGTTCCAAGGACACACAATGACAGTTGTGGAGATTGAAGGTTCACACACTGTCCAAAATGCATACGAATCCCTAGACATCCACTTGGGCCAATGCTTGTCTGTTTTGGTAACTGCTGATCAGGAACCAAAGGACTATTACCTAGTGGCTTCCACAAGGTTCACTAAGGAATCACACGTGGCCACTGCCACTATCCGTTATGCCAACGGTAAGGGCCCTGCCTCACCTCAGCTGCCTAAGGCACCTGAAGGGTGGTTATGGTCCCTCAACCAATTCCGCTCATTCCGCTGGAACTTGACAGCTAGTGCAGCCAGACCCAACCCTCAGGGATCTTACCACTACGGACAAATCAACATCACCCGAACCATCAAGCTAGCAACCTCAGCCGGTAGAGTTGACGGTAAGCTCCGTTATGCCTTGAACGGCCTGTCCCATGTGGACCCCGCTACGCCACTTAAGCTGGCGGAGCATTTTGGTGCCGCAGACAAGGTGTTCAAGTATAATTTGATCAAGGATGATTATGCACCAAGTGGACAAGACAAAATCACACTTGCACCTAATGTGATCAATGCTACTTTCCGCAACTTTGTTGAGGTCATTATTGAGAACCATGGAAAGAGTGTGCAATCTTGGCATTTGGCTGGATACTCATTCTTTGCTGTTGGGTAAGTATCTTCTAACATTTCATCAAAATTCATAATTATATGACCAGAAACGATTTTGGTCCAAGTATATAAGTTTATTATCATGTTTATTTGCTAATAATAAATGTTATAAATATTTTTTACAGAATTGAACCAGGGAGGTGGAGCCCAGAGAAGAGACAGAACTACAACTTGCTTGACGCAATCAGTAGGAACACAATCCAAGTTTACCCAAACTCCTTTGCAGTCATCATGCTTACATTTGACAATGCTGGATTATGGAATTTGAGGTCTATGTCATTGGAGAGAAGTTATTTGGGACATCAGTTATATGTTAGTGTCGTTTCTCCAGCTAAATCACTTCGAGATGAGTACAACATGCCTGAAGATCAGCTCTTGTGTGGCATTGTTAAGGATATGCCCAAGCCTATTCCTCATACTTAAATTCTTTAGAAAATGTTGTATTATTATTATTATTTTTGAAAAAAAAATATTATTTTGTGAATTGTATAAATTTTTGAGCAAAGAAAAAGCAAAATTAAATGGGGAAAATTCTTTGCAAGTAAAAGGGGCCAAGCTTTTTTCATCAACTGAAACAGAAGTGATTTTTGTGTGTGTTTATAATTTTTTTTATTTTTGAAAATATTAAAATCAGTCTTTGATATCAATTGTTTTCTTAATTTGGTTGAGTGATGAATATAATGACGATGAGGCTATCTGATAGCTTTAATTAATAGTGGAACATAGTGATTAATAGTAATGACGGTGAAGATATAACGATAGTGGAAGTGCAGTTGGATCAAGATGGTGGTAATAGTAGCGGCAAAGTAGTGATGGTTAGTGATGAGTGGATGAATAACCTTCTTTGTTATTGATCTTTTATCATTCAGATATATTCATATTTATTAAATAATCATAAAAAAAAAAAGTATAGACACTTGGCCCAAAAAAATCGAATTTTTTTTGGAAAGTAATGTTTTGGTTATAAAACTTGACAAATATATTTAAAAAAATTCCCAAATTTCAAATATAGATTAAACTAGTATTTGGGAACTTGGGATAGTATTTGAAAAGTCATAAATATTTAAAAATTATTCTAAAATTTTACATATATTTTATTAAAAAAAAAAACACCCATCATTAATTTATCCAACTAATATTTATCTGCCTCTTCCGAAAAAGTTAAAATTCAAATTTGTATGATAAGATTGAGAAATTATAGTTCCAATTGAATCAGTGACAAGTTTGAGTATAAAATTAATGTATTGATCTTGTCCATACTATTATTTTGTTGTTGTTTGATTGTTATCAATGTTAGCTTTTAACTAAACATGTTCATTATAGAAATATAATATAGACTTAGTTTAATAAGTTTTAGAACTTACAAGTATAAATTATATTTTTTAAAATAATCAAATATTCTTGAGAAAATTTGAAGCCTAATGCATGGTAAAACTTCACCAAAACTAGCCAAGAATATTTGACAAGAATAACTTGCCAAGAATATTTAAAGCCAAACGCTAGCTTAGTGATTAAGATCTATAACAAAGAACGTACAATATACATAAGATATGCATTTTGATACACAATATATATAATTTTTCATATATTTAACTAGTGAATATAATTATTTTGAACAGACCAATCAATCTATTCTCAAGAGAGAAAACTTTAAATATCTTGGGTCCATCATGTAGAGTAGTGGCGATATCGACGATAATGTCACACATTGTATTGAGGCAGTATGGACGAAATGGAGGATTTCCCTCTGGAGTATTGTGTGATAAGAAGATACTACGTAAACTTAATGGTAAATTTTACAGAATGATAGTTAGACCACCGTTGCTATATGAGGTGAAAAATTGGCCAATCAAAAACTCGCAAGTTCAAAAGATGCAGGTTGTGGAGATGCGGATGTTGGGATGGATGTGTGGAGATACCGGGAGGATAAGATTAGGAATGAGATCATTCGGGGGAAGTTTGGGGTGACCTATGTGGCAGATAAAATGAGAAAAGTGAGACTGCGATGGTTTGGACATGTACAGAGAAGAAGTGTTAACACTCCAGTTAGGAGGTGCGAGAGGTTGGATTTAGGGGTTACGTGAAGGGGTAGAGATAGACTGAAAAAATATTGAGGGTAGGTGATTAGACAGGATATGATGTAGCTTCGTATCACCGAGGACATGACCTTAGATAGAAAGGAATGGAGATCACATATTAAGATAGAAAGTTAGACGACTAGTAGGGATAGGATGATGTCTGGCCTTGTGATTTCGTAGGTTAATAAAGGTAGTCGTGTCTTTATATATTGTGTTGTTATTGTCCGTCATTTATTTTGTTACTTTTATTGTCTTTAGAGAATATCATTTGCTTTTTCACCTTAGTCATTTGAATCATATTTAGTAGTTTCTGTTTTTGAGGATGAGATTTTTGAGATGAGGGTCTTTCGGAAACAACCTCTCTATTTCTATGAGATAGTGGTAAGATCTGCGTACAATTTACCCTCCCCAAATGCCACTTGTGAAATTTCACTGAATATGTTGTTATTGTTGTTGTTTAACCGACCGACCAAATGTATAACCCACCCATGAATAATTGCACTAGGAAAAAGAGGTGTGGAAGGATATTTGCTTATAAATTTGCAAAGATTGAAGCCTTGAAGGCAACGTACATCAAATTTGAAGAGGAAAAAAAATAAATTGAAAGGGAAAAAACCCCTTTAAATTATTTCTATTACAAGACCATAGAACAACAATAATAATAGTAACAACATGCAGTAAAATTCTTGGGATTAAATAAGTTTTGTTGCCTAATTTCAGATATCTTTGAAGATGGAAAACAAATCACCATTGATGTAGTCGTTATCGACAAGGCTGACCAAGAAGTAACTGTTCTGAACCTGTAACGAAAAACCAAATGAGAGAACATTTATCAGTAAGTACAAGAGCAACTACATAACACAAACGCGTTCGGACAATATTTGGTTGAAGTTGAAAAAGATGAGTATGTGAAGTGAAGTTGGAAAAATACACATACTTGTTCAAGCAATTTTCTTGATGGATCAGTCTCTGGATATAATTGAGCCCATCCTCTTGACCAGATTTCAAATGCTTCATCCTTCCATACCATGAAGCTGGCGGGATCAACAACAGTCGGTTGTATAATTTCCTTAGCTGGGAAAACTCCCCATGTCACAGCGTTGACGTCAGTTTGGTTGACGTTGGAGATCCACTTTCCTTCCTTGTTTACAGCCATGTAAGTTAGGTAAGGGAAAGACTTGCATTTCTCAACAAGAGCGTTCAACTTCTCCTGAGAGCAGAAGAACTCCAAGTAAGCCTTTTGATAAACATATCCGCCAGGGCCACCCCATCCTGCAGAAAAAGGTCAATAAGCCGGTCAATTAAAAGGCTGCTGTAACTGGGAAAAAGGAAAAGAAATATAAAAGCTTCATTTGAAAGTAAAAGAAGAAAAATGATTGCTCTTGTGTGAAGCAGGATGGCTAAGGAACCAAACTTACCGACAGAAGGAGAGTCGGACTTCTCAGCATTAACTGCTGGTTGGCTGTTAATAGTCAGGAAACCTTTCGTGTTGACGTGACCCAACATTTCGTTTATGATCTTTGTCTCTGGCTGAAGACCATCTAATTCAGACCAAGGGCAGCTTCTCAGCTTTCCAAGACAGTAGTCCTTAAATCTCTGATGTGAAAATTCTGTTAGTACCAAGACTTCGGAGCCATTCTTTGGTTGTGACAAGAAATGAACTGCAGCTGAAAATCATACCTCATAGATATCTTCCACTCTATTCAAAGCCACAGCCCATTCCTCTTGAAGCTTCTTATCTCTTGAGCGTGCACGCATGAACTGTAGAGGTCCAAAAGAAGCTATGTCACAGATAACAAATGTACCAAAAGTCCAAAAATAACAACCCTTCATATTTTTATTCGTAAATGATTTAACTAAATATTCCCCAGAGCGATTTATACAAACAGAACAAGTTGCAATTACCTGATAGTCAGTAAGTGCTCCATATGATGGATTTTGAGCATTGCTCCATCTACCATGTGGGTACTCATCCCAACCTATGGTCCTTGAGATGTAGCTCTTTGGACGATTAGCCCTACAATCATCGACACAGAGCAAATTACAACAAGAAGTCAACAACTAATCCGGTGTAATCCCACAAGTGGGGATTGAGGAGGGTAGTGTGTAGGCAGACCTTACCCCTACCTTTGTGGAGGTAGAGAGGCCATTTCTCATAGACCCTCGGCTCAAAAAAGTAAAGGAAAGCAATTCAGAGTAGTCTTGGACACAGAAAATACAAAAGTGAAAAAACCATGGCAAATAATAAGGAAAACACTGCATAACATGCTGAAAGAAAGGAACAGTAACAACATCAAAATAATACGATAACCGAGGTATAACAATGAAAGGAAGAGTAACAACATGAATTCACATCTCTATGTACCAGAATATAGGACGAACATCCTCCTTAACACGGAAAACATTTGCAGGACGTCTCCAAGGCAATGGCCTAGAAATTTTGGACTCTTCGATTAATCCAAGATTCTGCATATCCAAGACATCTCACAATTTTAAGTTGAATTCTTGCCTATACAGATCATGATTTTTTCATAAATTTCGAAGTAGAAAGTTCAAAAGGTAAGAGAATGTACCATCAAAATGGCCAATGCTGATTTCTCCATGTTCAATGTATAAAGATGCAAGGTCTTAATGCCACTGGCTAAAATCTTTTTGCACATTTCAGTTCCAAGGTGAATTCCATAGGCTTTGACAGCCTCTTCATTGTCCTTAATAGGTTCCAATGCAGCCATTATCTCTTCTGGAATCTACAACATAAGAAAAGAAAACTGAGTGTCTGTAGGAAATCACGACACTGTAGGCACAGAATCAAAATGCGAAAAACTGCATTAACATATTTAATAAATAAGAAAGATCAACAAGAATTTCTTTTGAGAGAACATATGGAATGATGTGGTACATGCAGCATGATTGAGGAGGAGTGAACACACATACAAAACACTGAGAGAGCGTGACATTAAGCTGAAGATAAAAGGCACTGACTTTATGGTACTTAACTGAACTTTGGGCAATTTCATACCAATATTTTTGGGGTAACCATGCATGCAAATAAGAGGGAAGCGATACACCAGCACAAATGCTAACATACAAGTAAATATAGAGGTAAAAATTATGTACTCCAAAATATGGGGATACCTTAGTCTTGCAAAATCCAGTCATACGCAAGAAGCCCTTATAATTGTTAATGGGCATGATACCCGGAACGATGGGGCAGTTAATTCCAATTTGGCGGCAATCGTTGACAAATTTGAGGAAAACATCAGTATCGTAGAAGAGCTGAGTTACGATAAGATCAGCTCCAGCATCAACCTATAGAATACAGGTAAACATAAGCACCACAAACTCAAGATTAATACAACAAACATTACATTCATCATATGAAAAACATAATGCTGGGAATTGACTACCTTCTTTTTAAGGTAAGCAAGGTCATTCTCATATATCTCTTTTGTAGCTATTCCATTAGCAGGAATAACATCAGGATGTGCCTCTGACAAAGAATCAAATTAGTATTCAGTAACAGCACACAAACAATAGAAAAAAGAGAACGCGTTTCTGCTTCAAAAACTAATGTGGGATAAGTAAATCATGGTCCATATTTGTTCAAATAAATAATGCAAAGCCCGAGACAGTATAAGCCCCCAACCTGGATAGCCTGCAACTGTTATCCCAAAGTAATCCCCATATTTGGCACGCATGTGCTTCACCTGATACCAAAAAGAAAATCAATTAATACTAACACAGATATTGCACCAGCCGTAACATAATCTCTAAATACTTAAACTTTTACATGAGCTGGTATCAGGCAAGCAACTGGTCCTGAGTTCAGATCTCATCGACAACGAGAAAGCTAACAATACTTCGATAAGTTGGGTCCATAAATCAGGCCAACATGTGAAGGGACATATTTAGACATAATATGATTAAGTAATTAAGAGTGTGTTATATCTAATTACTACCACAAGTACTGCACCAAACATAACATTTTTTAAACCAAGTAAACAACCCCATACTTGCCTGCACCAGCATAACATAAATTTCTAAAAGCTTAAGCATTTACACAAGGTGGTCACACAATTAAACGTGGTATTAAAGCAAGCAACTTGTCTTTGAGTTCAAATCTCATCGCCACCCATAAAGAAAAATATATTGCCATAAGATGGTTCAACAAAACAAGCCAACACATAACCTGACATGTTGAGACATACTATAATTAACTTAAAGTGTGTTCTCTTAACTACTACCACAAATATTGCACCAGCCATAACATAATGTCTAAACACCAAACCTTTTAAACGAGGTGGTCACACAATGTAACAAGGTATCGGAGCAAGCAACTTGTTTTGAGTTCAAATCTCATCGCCGCCCAAAAAGCAAAACATATTTCTACAGTTTGGGGTCCGAGAATCGGGCCAACACATGAAAGGGTGCATTGAGACTTAATACAATTAAGTAATTAAAGTGTGCTTTCTCTAGCTACCATCACAAATCTCACATCAACCATAACATAATGTCTAAAAGCTTAATCTTTTACACAAGGTGGTCATCACTCAATTCAACATGGTATCAAAGCAAGCAGCTGATCTTGAGTTCAAATCTCATCGCCACCCAAAACAAAAACATTTGGATAAATTGGGTTCGAGAATCAGGCCAATACATCAAGGAACATATTGAAACATAACATAATTGAGTAACTACAAATGTGTTTAGGTTGAGAGCTCAACAGGAACATGTCTTGGATAAGGTGTCTAAGTAAAAAATATGTCAACTTTAGGTGTCTCCTATGAAATGGTCACACAATTCAAACAATTACGATATCATAATGGACAAAACAAGATCCAAGAGTAAGAAAAACAAAAAAGCAGAGTTACTAATTTACCAGATCCAGAGCACAAGCAAATCCACCTTCAACCTGAACAAACTTATCCTGACCATGAGGAGGATCACCACGAAGAGCAAGAACATTCTGAATACCATTAGCCTTAATAGTATCAAGAGCATGATCAATCTTCTCAACAGGCATATTTGTACATGTCAAATGCATCATAGATTCAACACACACCATATTCTGCATCCTATTAACAATCTCAAGTGTCAGATCTGCTGTTGAACCACCAGCACCCCATGTTATATCACAAAAAGCTGGGTTATGAGCAACCATCCTTTCCATTCTTTCGAACAGATTTTCAACCCCATCATCAGTCTTGGGAGGGAAAAATTCGAAGGAAAATATAACCTTGTCACTCTTGGCTGCTTCCTGAATCTTCTCAATTACCTTCATTTTCTTACAAAAATTGAAAATGGGGTTGTTGGATTAGTGAAAGTTAGTGTTCAGGATTCAAGATTTGGCAAAAATCTTGAAGAAAGATTGAAGCTTTTTTATAGTAAAAGCAGCTGGGAGGCAATTGGTACAGAGGGGGCAAGTTGAGAAGTGAGGTTAAGAGGATATAAGTAGAAAAAATTGAAAAAAAAAAAAAAAAGTTGGTGAGGGGTGGTGGGGTACCACTATGAAGGGATTGTTTGGTATGCCAAATTAGGTTATTAATCGAGCGATTTCGGTAATGATTTTGATTTTGTGTTATGCATCGAGTTTAAGTTCGTATTTTAATTTTTGACGTCCTCAAACCTTCCATTATTCTAGGAGGGGTTAGTGTTTCCTTTTTTATATTAAATGCAATATATCAACTCAGGTGCATGATTCATTTTGTTTATTACTTTATTTCTAAGTGATTTTTAATAATTTTCTTAAAATCTTAACAGTAAATGAATAACGATAAAATAATAACTCGATAAATCAAAATCTTAGTAATTTTATAACTATTTAATATGTCTACAAGTTGATAATCGATAAACTTTATATAGAACTGAACTGACAATATGTTGCTCTACAATAATAAAATAACATATCATAGAATAAATTTGAGATTAGTTTTATACTTATTTTGTTGATGGTATAAACTTATTCTAAGATAAAGGATAAATATAAATTTAAGTCAAAGATATATATCTTATTCCATTAAATTTGACATTATTTTATAAATAAATATAAAAATTATAAATCTAAAATAATTTAAGTTGCATCCCAACTACCCCTACCAATCCAACAACCTCATAAAAGTTACAAATAGCCACTTTTGTAATTGAAATATATTTTTATGTTTCAATTTATACCAAAGTATTTAATTAGACACAAAATGTAGAAGGAAAAGAAAAAGAATTTCAAAACTTATAATCTTAAATAAGTTATAAAAACTTTACAATATTAATATATTCAGTAAAATTTTATAAGTGAAGGTGTGGAAATGATAGTGCATACGCAGATCTTATTACTATATCATGGAAATAGAAAAGTTATTTTTGAAAAATTCTCGACTTAAGTGCAACAAATCAAAGTAAAAGAAGAAGAAAACGGTGAAGGAAACATAGCAATTCCCACCCTTCATATATAAAGTCATGTCCTCGATAATATAAATTGTATCATGTCTGATATAATCATCATTCCCCTACATATTTCGGCATACCTCCACTTCTCCTCGTACCTCTTATATCTAAACTCTCGCATCTGTTTACGGAAGCATCTATGCATCTTCTTTTCACATGCATAAGTCATTCTTGCTTCCCTCATCTTGTCCACTATAAAAGAAGTCATAAACAATTTAGTAACTATAAATCTCTCGTTAAAATTAAAATAAATATTAAATAACGATAAAAGAAAGAATATCACATATATTAGAACTTAAAATAATTATTATCATATAATTTTAAATTATGATAATATTTTTCTTTTTCATTTTTTTTCTTTCTTTTTCTACTAATTAATTTGGGACCCTACTCAACAACCAAGTTGCACCAACCCCCATATCAACTCTTTTTATTTTTATTATTATTTCTTTATTATAAATATATGTGCACATGATTCAATAATTGATTAGAATTTTATTAAATATAATATCATATATTTTATCATAAGATTAAATAAGATCCAAAATTCACTTCATTAAAATATTTATATATTTATACACAAAGAGTCTTATGTTGAATAAATTCTTAATATTTCTAGGCAAGAAAATATTTTATTTAAAATCTTGTATTCTCTAATTAATAATTCCCCAAAAAAGATTTTTTATTTTTTATTTATTTATTTATTTTGTCGGTGATAGCTGTGGTTCTCCTTGAAAATAGAAATATTCAATTTTATAGGACTATTTTTCACAATCAAATATGTCTACTTCACAAATAATTGATAAATTAATATCCATTTTTGTCACTTCCCATTTTAAGCTTGAAGCTCACATGAGCTTACCTTCTATTATATTAATCGGAATTTCAATATGAATATCAGATATAAAATAATTTATTTTTAAAAAAAATTAAATCGTTATAAATTTGCAAATGCCTTATACTCAAGTGTTGCTTTCTAAGAGGTTGAAAAGAAATAACAATGTCATAATCATTTACCAACTATTAAGTTATCATTTTGTTTTATTTTTATTTTTTAAAATAAAAAGATTTTAGTGAAAATATTGGACAATTTATTTAATATTCCATTTAGGAACCCATTGAAGAATTGCCCCAACTACTTTATTAAATCTAATTTCTTTTCCCATTGAATAATTTTGCCAAAATGAATCACATTACTCATCATTTTCCCAAAATGAAGTTTTTTTTTATAGGAATTTAAACTAATCAAACCTCAAAGCAGATATCGAATATCAAATGAACTCATATGTGATTGGAGTAGTAGTCACTATCGTACATTTGATCAACTATGTGTAGTGTATTGAACTTTTAACTCATTATCTAACCAATCAATTCATAGACAAAAGATCACCGACTAATTCATCAACATCAAAAATCGATTTTTCTTTATTTAATTTCCTTAATCAAAAAGTCGTTTCGATATTCAATGAACTAATTTGACTTTGTAATTTCTATCCAAATTATACATTTTTTACGACGTTTCAATGATAGTTGTGTTTCTTTCGTTAAAATTTCCTATAATTCTTATACTTTACATTCTTCTTCTTCTTCATTATTCAGACGTGCCAAACGTGTATAGATATAAATAAACGAATTCAAAATTTTAACTCTTTAACTCATTTTACTTGTTAAATTCTTAATTGATTATTTTACACCATATATCGATTTAGGATCATTAAATTCATTTCTCATAATTACATATATATTAAGTGATAAAAATGCAGAATTTGAATCAAAATTATAGAATTCTTCCAATATCAGATCTTCCCCTACATAGATTAATAATAATAATAATAATAATGATGATAATGATGATGATGATTAATAAATTCATTTGTTCTTTAGTAAAGTAAAAAAAAGGAGAAAATATACATTTGGAATATCTTTTTCCCCACACCAACAAACTATATGAGCAAGTAATCATCATAGTACAATTACAAAGTATTAAGTAGTACTTAAGTAGAATTTTACAATATTAATTAAGAGGATGTAGCCATAGATGTGTGATTAGGAGGGTGATTAGGCATATTGGGAAAAGGGAAATTAGAAGAGAATTGAGTGAGTAAATCATGATTAGGTGATTTGAGATTAAGATAATCCCAATTAGTCCTTGTTGAATTAAGGATTAATGAAGTAGCTTCACCATCATCAATTCCAATGTGTGTTACATGCTTCACATCTGTTGGTAATCCTATTTCCATCCCCATTTCTTCTTCTTCATCTTCCATTTGGTCCTTGTCCACTATTTAACAAAAAATAAATTAAAAAAAATTACACAGTCGACTGGTCAGTCAAATATATTTATTTTTTATAGTCTATGGTAAACGAGGGATTGCTCGCATAATGCATCATTTTTCAATCTTTTTTGACAAATCCGAGGCTAGAATATCGACCAGTGCGATAAATAGAGTGGGATAGCGGTCCCGATCGAATTCTAAGCCAACTGAATCAAAAGATAAGTTTTTGGGGCGAAAATCGTTTATCCAGAAGAGTGTGCAATATGTCCACGTCGCGGATCTGAGGATATTAACAAGTGTGATTTATGTGTATTTTACCATTTGCTCATGAAACGCATTTAGTGAATCGTTTTATGAACCATGGTAAAAATATACATACATCTTGAGATGAGAAGTCTCACATCAGCAAAACACAAGAGAGATGCCGGATATGTTATTAAACAGGTCCAAAATGATTCCTTTAAGTATATACTTAATAGATTTGATCTTTTAAATTTGTAAAAATTAACACTTCAAATCTCCAACTAAATATTTATCAAATTCTATGACAATAATATCACATTATAGGTGAGTTTGTAGTAGTTTACTACTAATAATTATATAATTTGTTTTATTATACTACCAAAAAAATTAATTTTTTTTTTTAAAAAATCTATTAAAAGGAAAACTCACCAAATAAGTGAGACAAGTTCTTGAAATTCTTAAAAAGCCTTTGAAATTTGGGAAAATTCTTCAAATTTTCAGCCTCCAAGTTTTTTTCATCATCTTCCTCTTCTTCTTTCTCTTCTTCTAGGCTTCCTACAATATGGCAAATCATAATTACAACTTATTATATCAATTTATTTAGTAGATTTTTTGAAGAAATAATTAAGAAAAATAAAAGAATATATATATATATATATGTCCTTTCTAACAATTTAAATTTTATTATTATGAGATAATCACGCAATTCAGACATGATATCAAAACATGTATAAGTCTTTTATTCAAGTCTCGTTGTCAACTCGTTATTGAAATGAATTTTCATGTGTTTGGCTCATAATAAAAGAATCAGACTAACATGTGAAGAAGCTAGTACAATAAAAACATAATTATAAAAACATAGTTAAATTTTTTAATGACATGATCATGCAACTCAACGTAATGTAAAAGCAGAAGTTTTAGATGAGACGATTATAAAATATAATGAATAAAATAAAACTTAACGATTGATTTTAACGATTCAGACTTTTAGATGAAATCAAAGCATTCGAAAGGTCTTCAAGTCACACCACCATATGCTCGTTTATTATCAGAAGGAATTTTCACGTGTTTGGCTCATTAAACAGAATCAGAACAACACATAAATGAATCTAGCTATCGCGTTGAAGACGACACAATACTGTTATCTCATATAACAACTCAAACTTTTAAACGAGATAAACGTAACGATGTCACCAAGAAAAGAAAAAAGAAAGAGAAAAAAACAAACTTGTTGGAGTTAAGTTGTTTTGATGAAGGCTTGAACTTTTATGTTGTTGATGAGCAATTGCAACACTTGATTCAGAGATGCAACCCACAGAAAATGGAAGTAACACAAATCTTTCCATTCTATACCTCATTGTTATTAAGAAAAAACACACACACACACTAAATTTTGTTTTTCTTTTTTTGTTGAAAGTTGAGGAAGGAAGAAGATGGTTGGTGAAAGACAATAGTTTGTTATATAATGCAAATAGGTAGTTGCCTTTGTAGTTAAGTCAGAATAATTGGACAGTATTTAACAAATATTTAACAAAAAAGAACTTAGGATGTCCAAATCATAAAACATACATTAAACAAGAAATTCCAACTTTATATGTATTCTTCATGTCTTTATCTTTATACAAGTTAGATTAGAGACTAGTTAACTTTTTATAGATCGATCAGAAATTTCAAAAGTTTTTTTCTTTAAAGTTAGTGTTGAGTTAAACAGTATTATATTAATTAAAACAAAGGTAGTAATCATTATGTAACGAAAAAAATCTCTCAATTCTGACACATGAATCAAAGAATCGAAGAGATGGTGGCAGATCATGTTTAATAAAAAGTGACTCGAAATTTGATCTTGATCTATTTGATACTGTAAAAAAAATTCTAATGGGAATTTAGCTTGTAGACAATGTTTTCGACTGATTTTTCATAGGAAACCCTTTGACTTGGCACGGTGTATAAGAAAAAAAGAAGACTTTTAAAATTTGTCGTCTAAAATCATTCTTAGATATTTGTGTGTGTGAGAATAATTTCATTAAGGGTAAAAAGGGAATTTTAAAGGTAAGTTATTTCCAATTAGAGTAAGATGACATTCTTTTTTGGACGGACCAAAAAGGAAAGGGTATCACAAAAAATGGGACAGAGGGAATAATATAAAAAATAAGGTAGATATGTTATAATGGATTACTCAAATGATGCACCGATAATGTTTAAATTTTTTACATAACATACTGACAATGTATATAAGTTAAATTTTATTTGCTTGTGGGGTGGGTGGGAGGGGTGGGGGGGGGGGGGGGATTTTAAATGCATGGTGGGGTCTAATCTTTTTACTTGCCACTCTTAGAGGAGAAGTCACCATTTGTTTTTGTTGAGATCATACCAAACAATAATCACTCCAATGACACTTAATAAGTTCTCTTTTTCTTTTCTTTCATTTCATTTCTAGTGAAATATAATTTTTTTTTCCCTTCATATACTTAAATTGGACTCCACCTATATGGAGTATATTCCAAGCAAATATAGGATATTAGTGTAACTAAATTAAAGTCCAAATCATGTCATGCATTAAATTATTCATGTATGGATTGATTTATTTCATATCCACTCATAATTTGATGATTATATATATATATTACTTGTATTGTTTTTTCATATTTTTAATCTCATATATTATCAATTATCATATTTAAATATCTTTAAAGTAAGTTGAAAAAAAATCTGATAGATCTTACTCACTGCAGCTACAACAACAACATATTTAGTAAAATTCCACAAGTGGAATCTTAGGGTGGGGGGAGGGGGGGGGGGAGATGTATGCAGACCTTATCACTGCATCATAAAGATAGAGATGTTGTTTTTGAAAGACTATCTTATTCATTGCGAGAATGCAAATTAATTGAAGTATCGAACAAATCAGATAAAAAACCAAAAAGGCAACAACAATATACTAGTAAAATCCCACAGGTGGGGTCTGAAGAGGGAAAAATGTATGCAAACCTTATCACTACATCATAGAAATAAAGAGATTATTTCCGAAAGACCATAGAACTCACTGTGAAAATGCAAATTAATTGAAGTATCGAACAAATCAGATAGAAAACCAAAAAGGAAAAAAAATACAAAATAAAGTTTTTTTTAATTAAAAAATAAATAAAACATTCCTAAAGGTCATGGTCCTTATAAAATTTTTCTTAATTGTGTGTGTTTAATTTGATTTGGACATTTACCCAAGTTTAGGCATAGAGGTAGACAAGTGCATAAAATATTTGTGGGGACAAAAAAAATTTAACAAACCTAACAAAATGGCTACATTATCCATTAATTAAATATAGGTAAAATTAAAGTAAATAGAAGTGTTTTAATTTTTCAATTTTTTACTAGACTAAAGGTTGTCTTAATTACTTTACGATTAATATTACAAAATACATTACTGATATTTTTACTTTACGATAAAATAACTCGCAATTGCTATTTTTAAGTGTGCACAAAGTAAATTTCACTTTTGTGCACGAGCTCGCCAATCGCACTAAATAAGCTCAACTCAAAAAACGAATTCTTTATTATCGCAGACGATGAATTTTAAGACCTACATTATGGAAGTCTCAAACCTAACCATCTGAGCTACTCCTTTCTTTCTCTTCTTTTTAATAATGAAACAAAGATACAAGACCTAACTATTTGTCAGTCACAATATATTCTGAAAATAATCATTAGAATGAAGAAAATACCAATTAATTAGGTATCTTTTTGGAGGAAGGTGACCATCATTGAAACAACAATGGTAAAAAAATAAGGGATAATTTTAAATTTATATATATATAATAAATTAATTAATTTACGACTAATATAATCCTCTTTTATTTACATAAAAAATAGTCCAAAATGATAAAAACTATACATAACTATACAATATATCTTGTCAAAAGTATACACTGACTATACAGTGTAGATTACTTATACATAAGCTATACACTAAATATACATTATGATACACTCAAAAATTAAATATAACTCAATTATATATA
The DNA here is from genome assembly GCA_029948455.1 of Solanum rostratum. Lineage (NCBI taxonomy): Eukaryota > Viridiplantae > Streptophyta > Magnoliopsida > Solanales > Solanaceae > Solanum > Solanum rostratum. The sequence goes on along the minus strand of CM057053.1, from coordinate 2,565,271 downwards.
AAATATATACTGACTATACGTATCTATACAATAAATAGCTAATTTTTTTATAATTATTTTGACCAAATGACCTTGCACATAAATTATCCCCCCAAAAAATTCAAATTTAAGCATATTGTTTTGTTAAGTGGAGATAATATTACATTATTTATTCAATTAAGAGAAGAAAAAAAATCCACCCTCAATGAGAGATCTCGAATTTGAACCCCGAATATGCAAAATCTTGTTAGGAAGCTTGCACTATCCCTTAAATAAGTGTTCCGCGGCACAAATCCAAATTAGTCAGAGCGCCAATAAGGATACTATAGATACCATGCAATTTTCCATTCTTTTGACAACAATGTAAGCATAAGGCAACAGGCAATAGACAATTCCTGATTCATGTAAAACATATTCAATATGCTTGCATTTACACACAAAAATTTTATGGTTAAACACCAGTTGTACAAATAATTCTTTTTCCTCTTACACCTACTGAAATAACCGAAAGAAGATTGGAGCAACGCGATTCCTGAGGAATTAGATCGTATGAAGTCAAAGTTATAGAGGTGGATAGAAATACGATGACAAGGAGAACCCGAGGAAAAGTAGGCCTCCGATTGTAGCTACTGTTCGCTGTGAGATCTTGGACGCGAGCATGCTTCCACCTATCACTGCCACTGAAGTACATATAGTGTGTCCTACTGTTGCCCCAACAGCAACTCCGATTGCGTTTTTGTGTGTAGCTAGCTGCAGAATGAAATCATAATCAATTAAAGACATGAACGTTAATGGCATACGTAAAGCTAATAGACACTGCATGTTTCTGCCTAGCTATATTCTTGCATTGAGTCGGTGAAAATGCCACATATTCTACTTGTTAATCTCCGTGGATATTGAGCCTGCCCCTCTTACCTTTCTCCAATGGTTTTCTTCACTTTCATTTAAAAGATACTGGGATTTTCATTGGTGTCTCATTAATGCCCCGTCATTTGAACATCATTAAGGTTTTAAGGGAATACAAGGGTCAACTTCGCGATTCAGTCAGAGGTTAACTGCAGCTCTAGTGAACAAGACATTTACGAGCACATGATGATAAAAGCAGCGCCCAGCTTTTTACGAGCCACAATCAAAAGGGATAAGAAGAAAATCTTACAGCAATTGTTGCTATCTGACTACGGTCCCCCCACTCTGCCAGAAAGGTCAAGATAAAGGCCTGCAAAGACAACAAATAACATTAGTGGGTTTTTTCTATTGCTAGCACCCATAGTGACGGTTTAACATTCATGTTAGTTATTTTACATTCCATCCATATCAATTTGTTTGTTTTCGTTTCCTTTTTAGTCCGTTTCAAAAGAATGTTTCATCTCTTTATTTGGCAACTCTCTAGTTCCAACTTTCTACAATGCATGTTAAAGACCACAAGATTTAAAAGTTTTTTTTATGTGCTTTCTTAACCTTCATGCAGACTCAAAACCATACAAACAAATTGAAAAGGATGGTGTGCTAAATTTTATAACTTCTAGGATTGTAATGTACTATTTGATATTGCCGTACCAACAGAATACACTTTTAACACAAATCGCAGGAAGGAAAATAATTTCCACCCTTTAATCAATGGAAGAAAAAGTACTATTCTCCACGAACTTAAGACGAAATCTGATAACTTAGGCCTCTGAACACAATTTTCTGGTCCGCTCAATGAATACTTAAAAGCAATCCAATGAATTTTAATTTATGTTTGAACAACTCATTCAAAAAAATACGAAGGGAAAGAGCATAAAATTACCCCATCAAAGTATTTCATATTTCCATCCCTCGAGATATCATTTGAACCATTGAAGTGAGGTATTCAATTCAAATCGAGTGAAATTCAAAAGTAACAGAACATTCCTCTGAATGAAATGCACATACATACCTCCAAAAATATGGGTGTAAGGAATCTAGAAAAGAATCGCCTGAAAGCTGCTTTCCCTTGTCCAGCTTCAAGCTTTTCTTCCACCTGAGATATTTCATATTCACCAAGGGGTCAAAAGTTTACCCGCATCTCTAGACAGAGAAAATCAAAAGTTTTCCAGGGTTTTAAGCAAGAACATATAGAAACATAAAACATCTAAACAATAGAAGTAGGGAACATACTTCCTCTATTTCCTTTTTCTGGGAAGCCTTTGAATCTGATGATCTCCATGCAATATAGAGCAGCCGAAGCCCGAAAAAGAGATAAAGAACTGCACAAAAATAGGAAAGATAGAACTGTGTAACTATCTAATTGACCAAAATAAGGATGGGAACGATAGAATCAGCCTCGTCCCACAAAATATGAAGAAATATAAAGAAGCAAAGGAATAAAAAGGTGAAAGTAGGCATATCAAGAAGGAAAAGCAAAAAAAAAGTTGAGTAGCATTGCAACCCAATGAAAAATCATGATTTACGTTGGATAGAAACGAGTAGCTATTCACTAGTTCAACTTTGCACAAAAGATAGAAAATCTGGCAAGAAACTGAAATAAAGAACACTGGAAAAATTCTGTCAGGTTCCAAGTCAAGATCTTAGACACAGTAAAAAATCCAAAATCAACAGAAAAGCTTCACATTGATAAGTAAACTGAGACAATTACAGAAGAGCATTTGTAAGACACCAACCTGTAGCGGCACTATTTGTATGCTTCCTTGATATCAAATTTGGCACTATCCTACCAAGGCCGGTAGAAAGTATCTAGTTATATAAAGAGGAGACCTAGAGTTAGCACAAACATTTTTGCACATACTACGAAAGAAGACTGTAAATGTAAGAGAAATAGTTAAACATCACGAAGGGGAGAGAAATGCTGCATGTGTGAACTAGCAAAGTACGGAAGATAATTTAATTACTTACAGTCATAACAAACAAGGCACTGAGTGCACCGGATAAAACGATTGATTTGGGGTGACGCATTGCCATCAGAGCTGCTATAATAAATGTCTCATCACCAATCTAGCAGCATAGCCATCCATAAAACACTTATTAAACAGAGAGTAAGGCAATATCTTGTGGAGAGCACTGCAAAAATGAATACTTCATTGCAAAACTGCAGTTTGGTTTAAGAAACAGAGGTGTTCATTTAAAAGTCAGCAACCATCTGTCTTAAGTTAAACATATTCAACAGACAACCTCATTGTCATCATTATTAATACCGTATAGAACAGAAAAACACAAATTAGTACTATACAACTTCTGTCATGAAGAAAAGCACAACTAACCAAAATTCACTGCTAGGTAAAACAGCAGTAGAAAAAGAATACAGTAACAGAAGTTACTGACCTCGCTGACAAGGATCATCGACAAACTAGCAAATAAGGCATCAAGAGTGCCAAGACCAGAGTCCACGTTCAGACCAACATCAAAAGAATCTGGATCATCACCCCTCACAACGCCAGTCTTAATTTTCTCGACTATAATCTGTGCAGTAAAGAAACACAAACTCAACAACTGAATAAGAAATCCATGTGGGAAAAATGCAAAGCAAGGTCATTTAAGCTTAGTGATAAGTATTATTTCCCTCATCCACATTCAACAACAAGTTCCATTAGTTGGAGAAATACCAAAATGTGTGACACCATTCAATTATTTTATATTACTATCTTATATGACTTTTACACGTCTTAAAATCAAAATTCACTTGAAGAAAAAAGTTGACACTTGATATGATATTTCAATAAAGTTAACGTCCAAATACTATTTTGATACTCTTATAAATTACTACTCATATAATATACAAGTCAAATTAACACCTCAGGTCCTCAAATAGTATCACTTTATATTTGACATAGAATTATTGGTAACCCATTGGTTTTTGACCGTGCATAACATGGGTTACTTATTCTTATTTGCATTCCCTTCAATCACGCTATACATCAGTTATCAGCAGTCATACCAACGCATCAAGCCAATCATATAATTTCCAGGCTATATCATTTTGTAGATGTAATGTTTCAAGTCTTTTATTTTTCCCCAATATTGTAAACTCGACCTACCCCCTTCCCAACCATAACCCCAATAATGACCCTTTCCCAAAATGGTCCCTTGGTGACCTGAACCCCAATAAACTCATGGTTGGAGGTGGAGAACTTCCACCGCTTGGTTGTACCTTACTAGTTATTTTTTTATTTGAACAACTCTTAAGGTGATACAATGAATTACTGTTCTTTTTACTCGGGAAATATCAAAGACATCTGGAAAAGCACTAGCAACACCTTAGATGATTTCAAAGGGCTAGGAGCCATTAATTAATTATAATTCCATTTGGATATTTGATCTTATTCAGCATCTTGTTCACAGAAACCTTTTCTACAAAAGATTAATAGTATAATAACAAAGCCAAATCTTTGATGAGCTTGACCCTGCTATTTACAGACCCAAGGTTTACATGTTCCCCAAACATTCGGATTTTACGGGTTAAGACACAAATATTAGGCAAATAAGTAACCGCCTCTTCACTCTCCTTCAGCCTATTCAGATAGTGAATCGTATCTATTTGAGAAGAGTAGAAGAATATTCAATTTATTGATCTCTCGCACATTTTGTTATGAGAAAATATTTTACAACTAAGTCACCTGACATGGACAACTGAATCGTTGATTCCTAGCACTATTGCTGAGACAAAAACTTATCAATCTAAATTTGGATCTCTCTAATGAATGCTCACCACTCTACACACCTGGTAAATCACATGCTTGCATCTCATCTTAGTTCCATTCAACAGTTTACTCTGTAGCAAAACTATTAGTCCACTGCTGCACCTTTGCTTTTATAGATAGGGTCTCTATAGGGGCATGCCTCTAGTTCTGTACACATTATATCTCTTCACATTGATAAGAAACAAGAATTTTACTTCAGTTATACTTGACACCAAGCTTCCGTGGATACAAACAAAAACTAATCAGAAGATGTTGTATTCCCACTCTTTATGTAATCCTATGACATGCTACTCAAGAACTGGAGGCGAACTTAGCGACTCACTCTAAATTTTGAATCCACCCCTGTCTAGCACTATAATAAGTAGCTTCCATCAAGTCAAAACGGCACGGAATATATATATATATATATATATATACATACATACATATATATATACATATACATATACACACGCATTGCACACACACATCAACCTAATGATGTACCTTCCTATGCATAAAAACTACACAAATTCTATATATTTATGCTAATTTATGTACCTTACTAAGCATAAAATTACACACATTCTTGAAAATTTTCAGAACCTCAACAGATAATAAACTGCAAATGAACAAGAGTATACTCACTTTACTCCGCCTCCCCAGATCTTTGAACCGTCCACCTGACTCAACATTTTCAGTTTCATCCCCAGCTTCCTGAATAAAGCCAAGACAAGCCAAAAAAAAACTCAAAATCCATGGCACACCCATTACTCATAGCCAAATTAAACTGACAACACAAACAAGCTTTTACACTATCTGAGCAGAAACTAATATTCTTCGCACACCCATTACTCATAACCAAATAAAACTGATAAAAACACAATCTTTTACAATACCTGAGCAGAAATCAGAGGGATAGTGATGAGAAGTAACAAGATCCATATATGTTTGGGGTTTGAAAGCAAACCCATGACGTTTTTCCTTCTGGGTAATTGAGTATCAACCTCAGTTCTTGAAATTCTTCAAGATATAACCCAAATTAAAGGGGAAAAGGGGAAGTTTTCTTAAGGGAAATGACAAGGGTGTCAATGGATCTTGAAAAAGGGGAATTTTGGGATTTGGAATTTGGGATCAACGCGGAAATGGAAAGAGGAGAGATCATGCGGAGACAAAGGAGAAGCACAGAGAGTAAGCAAGATCTCCCCTAAAGCTGGGCTTTAGCAAGTGGGATCTTGTTTAATGGATTCGGTGGCTCTACAACTAGGTGAAAAACGAAAAAACAGCTGGTTCGGTTCGCGGACTAAGTTATCTATTTAAAATAATTAGAATGTTATGCAAAAGTTTATAATTTTTTTATTTGACATTTGATATTTGGAATGAAGTCTAATCATATTGAATTTATATCTTGTAGGTTCTAGGGAGAAGTATTCCCTATTAAAGATTTTTTTAAATCTCGTGCTCAGTTCATGACCTCTGATTAAGGGAGTAACAATCTCATCTCCTGCACTATAGCTTTGGTGCTGAAGTTTTTTCAAAACAATCAAAATGTCATGTGAAAGTTTACGATTTTTTTATTTGACAAAGATTGTACAGTTCTCTACCGAGACAAACTCTTAACGGATCCTCCGCGCACTGGGAATACCTCTTTTGTGCGTCTTTCTCATGGCGGGAACAGAACAACAGGAAAAGACCCGGCCCAAGGCGAGTTTTATTTATTGTTGAGAGAATGGGGAGTTAATCAAATTTCGTTTCCATTCGATACTTTAACTAGAGGAGCGACCCGTTGGTTCACCAAATCCCAACCCGGCCAGCGTCACACATTCTCCGGGTCTTTTTTCGACCCTTAAGAGCAAGGTCCGTCCCACTCTATTATCTACACAATTGCCAGATCTCAGATGCTTTGTCGGAGATTCCAGATTTGATTGCCAACCATGACATCAATCTTTCCTCTGCCAGTAGGTCATAAAGGTGAGGTCCTGAGAGAGATAAATGTTTTACACAGGGCATTCGATTGAAAGAAAGAGATGGATTGGCAATAAAACAACCATTTCATTATTATTTTTTACGCAATTTAAGATTAAGGAATCGATCACTTCTTCACTTCAGACTAGTGAATTTGGTAAAGGGAGGTTTTCCCTCTGCTTTAAACGTCTTTTCCTCGCCTGTTCAAGGCACCTTTGTCCTTCACTATCGCTTCCTTCCTAGGTATATTCCTACCCTACTATATGCTTCCTTTTTTCGACTTGGCACGAAATATAAAATAATTTTACATTTTATTTTGATATTATTACACCTTATCCTACACCAAAAGACTTCTTAAATGACTATATTTGTGAATGGTGTTGTGTGTTGTAGTATGAGTAGAGAGATACTCAATGTATAGAGTTTTTGAATATTTTTCTTTCAGAAAATATATAATAAAGAGAAATAAAATTCAAATATGATAAAGAAAATCAAAACATTATGTTTGAATGATGATATATATTTAGTTTGGATTAAATTTATATGATCAATTTAACTCAATAAAATTTTATTCCAAAATTAATTTTTAAAATATATTAATTACAAGTCCTAAATTCATCAAAAATGGACCCTCCACTTTATATTAATTGATGATTTCATCTCACTTTTTTCTTGTTTGGTCACTACACCGACAAGGCAATAAATCACAATATGTCAAATTTAATTTTTATTTAAATAATAAGATTATCTGATTAATTTTCATATTTTCAACTTTGCGCGAATAAACTTACTCATATTATCGACTAAAAGATTATCTTCAAGGAATTTTTTCATCTGAATGAGCGAGAATTATTTCGACGTCGAAAAGGTCGGCCGATCATGATAAAAAATGTGATAATTATGAATAAATTAATGGCCAATGTAAAACTAGTCGATTTTCTAATGAAGTCCCTCAAGTACGAATATCATCAAAAAGATATTCTTACCTAGGAATGTGTTATATTATATCAAAATTTAAAACAAAAATTAATACATTTAAAAGATATAAATAACTTTTAAAAAATAGCTTTCTTACCATGTCCAATATTTGTTCCACTTTATCTGGATTAGATAATAATTAAATAAAATTATTTTAGAGGTTTTATAATATATTCGTGTTATCTTGAAATTGTAAAAGATTACAACTCGTACTACATCTGTAAATGTTAAACTTTACTAATATTTCTAATTTAACGTGTATATATATATATATGCATGAGTCAATCGTTACTCGATCAAATTATTTACCGACGATAAGGAATAATTTCAATATTATATGACTATATTTCATATCATACATTTTTCTTAGCAACGAATAATTGTATAATAGAATTTGTTGAAAAAATGTATACGATTATAATTAGTGATAAATGAGTTTGGTGATAGTTGAAATAGGAGTAAATGCATAATTAGCCAGTTTTAAGATGATAGTTATTAAAATTGTCGTCAAATATCACATTCACATAAATTTCAATTGAACGTATTTATTATTTGTCGATAATGTACAAAATTGAGTAAACTAAATATATTTATTTTTATTAGAATAAATAAAACTACTAAATAAAATAATAAATGTGTATTTGATAAAATAAGATCTCAATAAAATTCAAATAAGACTTCAATTTACCTTAATTCAATTTAACCTTTTTAATTAGTCGTCAATGTCTAGGCCAATGTCCTCTTGTAAATGTCGTTAATTAATTAATTAATTAATTTTTGCTTTGCAACAAGTGAAGAAAACAAATCTGATAAATATGAATTATGGTGGAACGATTAAAATTTTTTCGTTATTATTTAAAGATTTTGAATTTAATTATCGTCTAAAAAAATAATTGAAGATCAAATTAAAAATTAGCAAAAAAAAGGTATACTACCATAACTTTACTTTTATATTTTTTGCTATTCTTTTCATTATCAATTTTATTGTTGCATTATTTAGTTTATTTAATTAAAAAAATTAAGAAGTTATTTGTGTATGAAAACGTGTATCAAATAAAGTAGTACTAATATAAAGAGTTATTGAACGCTTTATTTTTGCCAATACACTCTGCCAAACGATTTTTAAGTGACTAAATAAAGAAGGTATAAACGTTCTTACAATTTACACATAATTTTAACGAAAATTTGATAATATAAAGTCATTTCGAATAAGTTGATCCAACTAAATTCTGATAGATACTATGAGGTTAAAAGAATAAATTAGCTCACAATGAAATAAAAATAATTTATTATAAAATTAAAAAAATAATAAAAAATAAGTCTAGTTAATCTAGTAGAATAATTTTAATGCATTTTCTCAAAGTGAGATGTATCTAAAATTAAACTTTTAATGAACGATAAATTTATTTTATTTTGGTATTTTAGGAACAATCTCTCTATCTCTATAAGATATTGGTAAGGTCAACATACATTTTACGCTCTCCAGACCCCATTTATTGAATTCTGTTGAGTATATTATCGTTTTTATAATTTAAATATAATTTTAATCCTTTTCTCGATAAAAAATAAAATTAAATAAAAAAAGTTCTACAAAATATTAGCACATAAAATATTGAGAATATTTTATCAAGAAAATACAAAGAAAGAACACATGTGTTAAGTCAACTTAAAAACTCAACAATATTAAAATAAATAATAATATAAAATATTACTACCAACACTATTAAGCAAGTGCTAAAGAAAACTATCATCAAGTCATCACTTTTAATAGAGCATTTTACTTTAAAGTGAGACTTTTTAGCGTGAATTTAGATTATTTAATTTTTAAAGTAGGTTTTAAATATTATATAAAAATAATAAAAAATATACTCTAATTTATTGGTATTATTCAAATTTGAAGAGTTAAAACAATATATTCAAATTCAAAGAGTTGAACCAAAAAAAAAAAAAGATTGCGATTTATTTGTTTGTTTGTTAAAATTATTAACTTTCGTAAGGTGTAATTTCGTTCTATGTAATTTTAAAATATATAGATTAGTTTTTAGAATCTTAGAGATTATTATTTTATATTTTCAATTTATTTGTTTGTTTTTTTATTCAATACATAGTTTAAGTAAATAAAGAAAACTTTTGGATCTTGTGACCTTAAATTAATTTATGTACCATTTTTTAATATTTTTTTTTATGATTTTAAACATGTGAAAATTGAAATAAGTGGATGCTTGATCTATTTCAATATGATATTAAAATAAAAGTATTTTTTTTATTTTCAAAACAAAAAATAATATTTGAAAATTGAAATTGCCTTTCAGAAACTGCCTCTCTATCTCTATGAGGTAGTGGTAAGGTCTACGTACATTTTGCCCTCCCTAAACATCACTTGTGGAATTCCAATGAGCATGTCATTGTTGAAATTGTGTTTAGCTATGAATACAAACTGGAGTTATTGTTGACTTTTTTCTAGAATAGTTTTGAATGAGAATACCTTTTTCTTGTTTTTAAATTGTTGAAAAATTTAGAACTCAATATAATATTATATTTCAAAATTTTATGTTCAAACACATGACTAAAAATAAAATAAATCAAGAAAATAAAGTAGTTTTATTGTCAAAATTTCAACTACATCATATAAATTAAGACGATCAGAGTAAATATATAATAAATAGAAACACTTTATCAAACAACAACTTAGTAAAATTTCACTACCTAGTATCTGAGGAGATATATCTCGTGGAGATAGAAAGACTGATCCGAAAAACCAAATAGAAACACTTTTGTCAAAAAGCAAAAATTTGTGTGTAAAATCTTGATTGGTTGTTGTATATTTTTGCCTTCTCCAATGTTTGATTGGTTCATATTCACTCTCTTTTATTTTCTTCTCCTTTTCTCTTCTCTTTTGGTTTTTTGTGTGGAGAGGAAAAAACACCTCCTTTTCCTTCTCCTCTTCTTTCTCTTTGTCTCTGTTTTCCCCTCTTTTACTTTTCTCTCAAATTTCCCTTTTTTTCTCTCTCTCTCTTTCAGTTTTTTTTTTCTTTGCTGCATTTCATCAAACACAAAGAGGGGTGCTGTTGTTTTTGTGTTTCTTGAGATCAGTGAAGAAGTTGGCCGGAATCAATGGAAATTCCGGTGATGGGTTGTTATTAATGGAAGTAGTAGAAGAAGAACAATCCTTCTATTTTTCTTCTTTATAACCATCATCATGGATTTTGATGCCGGAATTTCCTTGTCTGTGACTGAAGGACCTTCCTCTTTGTCACCTTCTCTAGACCAAGGTACTGTTTGTTTTTCCTTTTATCTTCTTTTTTTGTTTGAGGATCATCACTGTAGCTAAAAGAAAAAAGGGTGTTTGGTGCACTAAGCTCTTGTTATGTGTGGGGGTCCGGGGAAATTTCTGGACTAGATAAGAGGCTGTTTTCGTGGCTTGAATTGTGGTGAAAAATGTAAAAAAGCAAGAACTTTTAGTTTATGGGTTTTGAAGCATAATTCATTGATTATTTGTATATATTTAATGATTTTTTATACATAAAATACGAGATTTGAGCTAAAATTATTGGATTTTATCGAACTGGACGGTGGCTCCACCCTTTGTAATTTGACTGGCAGTTTTTTCTTGTTTTGGCTTTTTGTTGGTAATTAAACAAGGGAAAGAAAATAAAGATGGAATTTTTATAATTGGGTTTTTTTTTTTGTTGGGAAAAGGTTTCAGCTTTGCTGTGTATGGTGGTAATACTTTATTACTCTGAGCATGTCAGAATGCATATGTGATATTATTGTCCTTTTTGCTCTTCATATATTTTGCAATTTTCTTTTTGCCTTTTCACTAAGAAGTAGTAGTATATATTATTTTCACAAAAATTGATCAAAAGGAAAGTCTCTCTCTGTCTGTCTACATTCATATTAGGATAGTGCATTTCATCCATACTAATTTCCCCTTTCTTTTTTCTTGGTTGCTTCTATTGATATGTGGATATTGAGTCAATAGCACATTTGGTTCCTTAGTTATTGATAAATTTGATATTAGCTGTTTCTGATATCAGACTAAGCATGTGTGACCTTCAATTAATTTAAGCGTGCACTTTTGATCACTTTAGTAGGTGAATTGCAAGTTTTGGTTGGTCACTATAAGGTGTTTAATTGTCTGATATGGTTAACAGAAGAAGAGTTCTTGTGGAATTTGTAAATAGAGAGAGATGCTTTGTTGATGAAGTTAGGTGCTTTTCTCATTTCTTGCAACTTTTGTAAAACATGTTCTCTAATTGTATAGTACGACTTATGATGACGATGAAATTCACCTAAAGTATGTATGGTTGTACTAGGAGTAATAAGCAAGGAGTAGTTAGCTTTCAGCAGGAGAAGCTTTTAACTTGTGAATGTGATGTTATTGAAACACTTATGTTGGAGCTTTAAGTTTTTTTTTCCCAATACTAAGCTAGTACTGTCAAAGGCAAGCTTAAGCCCTGAAGCGAGGCACAAAACATGTTGTGCGCTTTGCCTTTTCTTAGTGGGCACTTTAGTATCGTCATGAAGGCTCTAAGACCAACTGTATTTTCCCCAATAAGCATAATCCTAAAGAGGCGACATTTAATAATTGATATTTCATTTAGAAATTTTAACTTTTTTTCAATTTCTTTGTCCATATATTTGATATTCATGCTTGTAATTATTAGTCTTGTGGGATTTCACTGGGTATGTTGTTGTTGTTGTTGTTGACTATACGTACATATTTGTATTCACACCTTCCTTCGTTAAACCCACACGTTATGCACTATGCACTTAAAAGCCCCAATGGACCTTTGAGCTTTTTTGTGTGCTCTTGGTAACACGTTATTAAATACTGGTAAAATAAGTTGTCAAGGTTCAAAACTCAGAGCATTTGGAAGAGGTTTATGGAACTGGTAATAATACTAGTATCATTTAAGCTAGCCCAATTATCAATAATAGTACTCATTGTTCACTCCTTGTTTTTTCAGACACTTTGTGGCAAATGAATTTGAGATCAAGGGAATCAATTGAGTCGGGACATTATCCTGTCCGTGATGGCGAACCGGATTGTTCTTACTACATTAGAACTGGCCTTTGTAGGTTTGGATCAACTTGCCGTTTCAACCATCCTCCTAATAGGAAACTGGTAAGGCACTGAATTCTACTAATAGGGGAATATGAAATAGAGAAAATTGCCCAGTAGTTATGCAAACTGGAATGATATTATTGTTTGGTGTTGTTGTTTTTTCTACTTATCCAGGTTATTGTACAAAATATTTCATTGATAGGGTCATAATTAATAATTTCATAAATTAGGATCATAAGTCCCTATATGTAGAGCCCTTACATATTACTACTCATTTTTCCTTCTTACTGGAATATGATAACTGTTTATTGATGGCTTTCCAAGATTTGGATTTGCTGAACTGACAAACAGTTCTGCTCTGCGACTCTTTGTCTCCTTCACGAAAAATGTTTAATGACAAGGTCATATTGTTTGTAAGCACATTTGTGCAAAACTTGGAAGGTGGGCAGGTTAGAGAAGGTTCTCCCCTTCCTTGTATCATAAGGAAAAAGTATTGAAGGTTGAACATGCTCTCTATGTTTTAGGTATTTGTGTGTGTGTGTGTGTGTGGGTGGGATCTCTGATGTAGGTTTTGAATCCTCGTTTCTTAGTTTACATATATTATGTATACCAGGCATAAGCTTCCTTGTACTTACTGCAACAAACATCTCTGGGAACAGCAACTCAGTTAGGATCTTTTTCTTTTGCTGGTGATAATGGTGGTAGCCAGTCCAGTTTGTGGCGGGTACCTGCCACCTCTGAATGAAATTACCTAACTTTTTGTCTCAGTTGGGAGTTGAACCCTGGTCTCCCATGTACAGTTGGGATCCTATTTCTTCATGATAATACGAGATGTATGATGCTTACGCTGTCTTCCTGTTAGAACTTTACTAATTGTCTCAGAATTTGCATTTACATGGATCTAAAAAGATTTATGTATTAAATTCTTGTATATTCTTTTGTCTGTATCTTGGGAACTGATGATATGCGAAGTGTCTGATGTAGGCCATCGCCACTGCAAGGATGAAAGGAGAGTATCCAGAAAGACTAGGACAACCTGAATGCCAGGTACGTGCCAGGTTTATGTCTTTGTTTGCTGGACATGCAGGAAATGATTAGCTGTGTAATAGCACCTATCGTAGAAATGGAGCAACAACAAATAGTCTCAACCATAAAGTAGTTGGGGTCTTGGGGGCTGGATTTACAAAAGGAGGTTTTAAATAAAAATCTATCACTGTTTGATTTTAAATGCTGTCTCTCTCTAGCTTGAACTAGTAATTAATTATGGTTTAGTATATTAGCTCTTTTCTTCTTCCTCTTCTTGAAATGCTCGGGCTTCCCTTTATGTCCTGTATAGTATCTTATCCTTGTATTCAAGATATAATTTTGTTAACTTTGTGTGTTTGACCATTCTTTTACTCATAATATAGTTAAATGAAGCCTAGCTTAAGTTTGTTCATTTTCATTATTTGCTATGCATGTTCATGGTATCTTTCTTTCCTTTTAGGAATACAAGTTGAAAAAGAATTCTTTAGTTACTTTTCAAAAAAAAAAAAAAAAGATGAAAAAGAATCCTTTTAGTTAACTCATTGTTATTTGATGGTTAACTAATTTACTGGAAGTTTGTCATAACATGCAACATACAGTCATGGCATATTTGCTCCCTTTTTCTGGTTTTGCTATAGAACTTAACTAGTCCCTTTTGTTTACAAGTACAGAAATCTAACCCTTTTCACAATGTGTGACATGTTGTAATTTGAAAAGCTGATCAATAAGAACCAAAGATTATTACCACATTGAACTGAAAACTTTTATGATGCATAGGGACATAGTTAAGTCCGGTAATTGCATTTGGATTGAATCTAGTTGGTCGAGATATAGATGTGTTAAAAATATTCACAAAAACCAAGAATAGATATATCTATGCAAAAACAAAACCGTGACTAATTACATTAGCTTTATTTAATTCACCCCAACAACTTAGCCTTATGTTACTGTTTGACTGGATATTTTCATCTCATCATTTTTGTAATGGACAATGCAATTGATTCAAAGTCCGAAGGAACAGAGGATCAGGTCATTGTTTGCAAAATTTTGCTTGTGAAACAGATCCATTTTGCACTATGGAAAAAGAAGTTCCATTTTATTCTGTATCACTTACCAAATAACTATTGACGAATCTGCACTTATAAGGAAAAGAAAATAATGGTAGTTATTAAGATATAATAATTAGAAGTAATATTATATGCTGAGAATTTTCTAAGGGTTTAGAGAGGAGATGCAAGATTGAACATGAACATTCATGGTAAAACGAAGTACCAATCTCTTATCAAAGCATAGTAAAATGCTTAAATATAAGATTCATTGACTCCTAGTCTGTTTCTACGTCACAGTAAATCCTGGAAATAAACTGGCTTTTTCTAAATGATTTGGAAATAAATAGAGCACAAACTGAACTCTGTGACAAAAGTTGATTTCCCCATACCCAACAAGTAAATTTTTAAGGGTTGAGAATGAGTTATTTTTGTTCTGGTATCAAATATTTGGTTTGATAAATCTATGTTGTTTTCTGTAGATTTGCTAAATTCTGCATATTTTCTCTTTGTAATTTTAAATTTTCTGGTTAATAAATTTAGTTTTGAATATAATTGAAGCAGCATGGTTAGTGAGGATTCATGTAGCCGGTCCCAACTTGCTTGGGATTAGGGCTTAGTTGTTGGTTGATAAATTTGATTTTCCCAAAACCAATGTTTGGTGCTTAATAAAGGGATGTTACCTCACTGTATGATTTTCATTGAATATTATCGCTAGTTTCTGTACTATTCTCTGTTTTACTTTTTGAGATCACTTTCTCCCTGCATGATTAGATCTCGAGTTGCATAAAAGAACTTTACGTACTTCTTCTACGATGCAACTTTGTCAATTGCATTAGGTAGGAGATGCAGGACTTGTCTTAACCGCAAGTGCCTTCGTTGTTAATCTCTAATCTTGAAGTAAATGTATAGCTTTGTTTTATACGTAGAAAAATAAACAAAAAATATGTTCTCTATCTAACAACATAGGCTATTAGGCGAGTTGGTTCACTCAATTTAACATGGTATTAGAGCAAGCAGAGGTCCATTGGTATCAACAACAGCTATCAACAAAAAAGAAAAAAAAATGAGGCCACATATGAGGGGCCTGTTTTAGACATAAAATAAATAAACATAATTGTCCCCTCTCTGACCACTTAAGCTTTTAGATGAGGTAGTTCATGCAATTCATCAAGATATAATATTGTATAAGCCCGTCTTTGTTGCAAGTCTTCAGTGAACAAGTGATAGATAAATCTGGATTTTTGGTTGGTTTATTTGTCATAATATTAATTAAATAGAAGACATTTTTCTCTCTGGAGTGTTTATTTATGATACTTTTCAATGGTTCAAAAGTTCTCTCGTTCTTGGATCTTAAGTGAATCAGAGCATTAGATTCACATGCAGAAGACACAAAATGTTGTTTTGAATGTTTATTAATCATTAATGACTAGTTTTAGAGTTAGCCTCTAATAGAACATTTAACATTTAATATAATCATATTCTATCTTAAATTAGATCTATTTTTCTCTTCAAGTTGTACTTGCATGGGCTTTCCTGTGGTAGCTTTTTCATTTGTCTCTGCTAATTCCCTGTAACCTATTTAGCTCAGGGACTGAATGATTCTAGCAATTTTGCAGTACTACTTGAAGACGGGAACTTGCAAATTTGGAGCCACTTGCAAATTTCATCACCCTAAAGATAAGGCCGGGATTGCTGGAAGAGTTACCCTAAATGTCTTGGGCTATCCACTTCGCCCGGTTTGACCTCATTACCAGAAATATTTTTTGAAATTAATAGATCTGTTTTCTAATTCATGCAAAAAGGTCTGCATTCACAATGACTAATGAATTTTAACCTGCAATTTTCTTTTCAGTTGCTATATTTTTGAACAAGGCATTTGCAGTTTGTTTTATTCCACATGCTTGCTGTTGCTGCTAAAAGTTACATATAAGACCCATTGTAATGATTGAAGGGAGCCATACTTATGTTAATATAGAAAAAAATAGCTAATAAATGAATTTATTGACTTGGCATTTTGTTTGAAATTCATGGATACATGCATTGCTTCATTGGATTTGCTAGGTGTGTTATGTTTGTGGAAATGGTTGATTGAGACTTCTTCCTTGAGACATATAATTCCTTGTTTTATGCCTGCAGAATGAGTCTGAATGTGCTTATTACATGAGAACTGGACAGTGCAAGTTTGGAAGTACCTGTAAATTTCACCATCCCCAACCTTCTAACATGATGGTCTCCTTACGTGGTTCCCCTGTTTACCCTCCCGTTCCTTCTGCAACAACTCCTGGTCAGCTGTCCTATCCCTTGTCTAGAGGTTCTTTTATCCCTGGTGCACGCTGGCAAGGTCCTTCAGGTTACACTCCATTGATAGTGCCTCAGGGAGTTTTATCAGTTCCAGGATATGCATACAGTGTAAGCTTCTGCATGATACCTTGCAAATTGCAATTGCTTGTTGTGTATGAGTTAAATATGTACTTGGTTGTTATTCACGAAACCAGAATTTGCTGCATCCAGATAATTCTTAGAACCTGGGTTCCAAATTTGCTTGTTGATCAAGAATGTTTTGTCTTGAACTGAAATCTTAACTTATAAAAAGAAAGTTTTAGTTAAACTGTTTTTGCCTATGATTTTATAACCTCATACCTATATTCATGTTTGTAGATTATATAACTTTTCTAAAATATTTAAAGTTATTGATGGATGAATAAAAGAATTCTGACCTTTTCCCTCCCAGCTTGTATACGCAGAGATCCGTTTCTAATTTTAAAGGTTCTTTTCACAACTTGAATATATTCTAGAATCATCATGCTACGGCATGGAAGGCCAATTCCACTTCAGTTTACTAATAAAGATATTCTTTGGAACAATATCTTGGTAATTATAATTCCCAAGATGTAGTTCTCATCTATTGGCTGCTCTTTGAGGATGTCATTGTTACTAGCTACTGAAGTCGCCTTCTTCTTTCCTATTTGAGTGAATAATTTTGTGGGATTAAGATATTGCTCCCGCAATTTCTTAATCAAAAAAAGAAAAAAGATATTACTCCCTTGATTGTGAAATAGGCGAGAAAAGTTTATGAACTAGTTTCAAGGAGCCTATTTCACTGCCTTTATAATTCTTAGAGATGAAGCAATAGACCACTCTTGTAGTCATATGTTATTAAGTTCTTATTGTGGCTGATATCCAGATGGAAATATGTTTAGAATGAAATTGTGAGAATGTGGTTTCTGAATAATTGTCTTTTATTTTATGGGAAAGAAATGGTCTGCAATTGGGAATGGGGCTGGCTGAGTTTGAACTTGACCTTAACCCCAGTAGGAGTATTCATAAATGAACTTAAAACTCTTTGCCCTTTATGAGGCAGTATTTGGGCAAGATATTGCAACCATTTATGCTCAAGTGTTTTGAATTCTCTTGCATTGGCACTAGCTTGTGAACTGTTATATATCCACTTTGAGGTCTTGTTTTACATGCATACAAACTCAATTTACATAGAAGTACTATCTTTTTCAGGGTCAGATGGGCTCAGTTTCTTCTTCTGAGGGCCAGCAACAGACAGCTGGAAACAACCAGGTCTATGGAACTTCACGATCCAGTGATCCAGCAACCACAGGATCCCAAGGAGTCACTTCCCCATATCGTCAAGCTTCTGGTCCTATGGGGTACTATGCATTGCAAGGGGAGAATGTCTTCCCTGAACGACCTGGACAACCTGAATGCCAGTTTTACATGAAGACTGGGGACTGCAAGTTTGGTGCTGTTTGTAGATTCCATCATCCAAGGGAAAGGCTGATTCCTCCTCCTGATTGTCTGCTAAGTCCTATTGGACTTCCTTTACGCCCTGTGAGTAGAAATTTCTGTTATTTGCTACTTCATTTTGGCTTCAGTCTAATGATAAGTTTGCTGTTTAAAACTTCCACACTTGTGTTTTGTCAGTTTACCGTATTTGTATCTCATGCTTGATGTGCTTGGTGATTAGATCTGGAAAGTTGGTCCTCTCACAATTCTATAATTGTATTTTTCGTTCTCACTGCGAACAAGTTGATAAGTTGACGTTACAGGTTTCATGGGTTCAAAGAGATGGAGTCTTCATTATTTTTCTACTTGGAAGATGGACTTGTAGTCCATGTTAAAAAGTGTTCTTCAGAAAATAAAGAAGGCAATTTTTTTTTATGTTGATTAGGACTTTAAATCTGCGGGGACCTGTAGATTAGTTGGAAGCCATGTTAAGACTAGTTTTGACTAAGCTACTTATTGTATTGAGTTTTCGTGAGTCATTTTGTGAAAAACATTCATCGGGGTTAAGGATATTTTTAATGAGAAGCAAACATCTGCATACTAAGTTTTGGGATTAGCAGGTTTTATACTGTCAATTGTGGCATATAAATCTGAGTTCTGGGATTAGCAGGTGTTATACTGTCAATCATGGCATAGAAATCCTTCGCTTCTTTGAACTCTTAGTATGCTTTTCTGGCCAAAGATTCCATTGTTTTCTAAACCTAACAGAATTTATATTTATCTATAGAAAGCAAAAAGGGAACAAGGAAAAAAAAGTTCTTGGAAAACAATTCTTTTGACACTCACAAAACTGCTGATTCTTTCAATTCAGACGATTTCTAACTCGATACCACCTTACTGAACTTAGGTGTATCCTGTTAGCTGAAGGTTTTATGTTATTGTAAGAGTTCCATAATCTGCATGACTGCAATGGTCCTAGAACATAGTTGGGAGAAAAATAAAGGAAGAGAAGTACAGATGTAGGAAAAAAATAAGTAGAAATGGACTAAAGACTGGTTATTTTCTTCCTGCTTTTCCCTCCAAAAACCTTTTGTGGAACTTGGCGAGCTGAAAAAATTTCTCTTCATTTGGTTTCTTTTGTTGGATTTGTTTTGCAGGGAGAACCATTGTGTATTTTCTATTCCAGATATGGGATCTGCAAATTTGGCCCAAGTTGCAAGTTTGATCACCCAATGACGGTTTTCACATATAGTATTGCAGCATCATCAACTACTGATGCTCCTACAGTTCAGCGGCTATTGGGTTCACCATCAGGAACCAGTGCATTGAACATGACTTCAGAAGGGCTTGCTGAAGCAGTTTCAACGAAGCCCAGGCGACTGTCACTCTCAGAAACAAGAAAGATGCCGTCTGGTGATAATAACATTGACAGAGAGGGGTGATATTTATCTATCAATTACCAGCCAGCATCATCATTTTCGTTCTTTTTGAGAATCAATAACAGTTGCCTGTAAATTCTTTTCCATCGGTGGAGATGTACAGAATCCAGTAAAAATCAATTTATTCTTCTGAAAATGCATTTCAGTTGACAAAGTTGACATATCTGTACTTTCACTTCGGAGCAATGTATAAATCTGCCGATGTTGGCACAAATTGGTGTATCCAACTGTTAATTATTCAACCACCAACAGCCTTCTACATTTTTCTATGTGAATAAATTTAACCCCCTAATCTCCTGTATGAACAATTGGTTTTGCTCAATAGCATCCAGCTTTTGTGAATATCAGAGAAGGTTGTATTAATCCAAATGCCTACTCTTGTACCTTGCAGTAGTTCTCCCTCTTTTTTTTTGAGGATGAACTCTTGTACTTGGAATTTTTCTAGACACATGTCAATGCCGTGCTTTGCGTATAATCATAAGGGTATTTCATGGTTTTTAGTTATCTGTCCATTTAACAGTACTATGATTAGTTATTGCTCTAGTTTTCACTTTTATTTTTGGCAGATGTATATTGCCCTTGCAGGTTTTGTATGAGATAACTTGCGGCGATTACAAACAGAATTGGTGTCAAATATATGGATCTTTCTTCGTCTGTTCAGTGCATTATTATCTGGTAAACTGGATTCTTTAGGTGCTCACCGAAGAAAACACGGTATGTAGGGTGGTTAAATAGTTTTCGTTATGGAAGCGATGGCTCTTTCTCCATCTTAAAGAAGTTTATTTAACAGTCCCCTGTGAATGTTCTGTAGAAATTGTACAGTGAACAGAAAGGAACATGTTTATGCAGCAACACATTCCAGCAGGAAGGCAGTTAATAATGGAAAGGGAGATGTAACTTCTTAACTCGTTTTTCTTTCACCTGTACTTTTTTACCTTAATGATCCTGTAATTTAACGTTTCCAATGATTGCCATGTAACTGTCTTTCTCAAAACTAGAATGGAAGTTGTTAGTAATATCGTAATTGCTTTTAAAATCTCGAATAGGGATTTCTGCCTTGTAGGTGGCTCTACTTGTGTAATATACCATTTCTCTTTCTTAAAGAAAACCTGATAACTCATACTTCACATGATGTATGTTCAGTAGTTTTATGTTGTATGCTACAGGATTACCACAATTTTCATCCAAGAAGCTCGTGAAAGATGGTGGATCTCATCTCTGGATAGCTGCATCCCTAGGCAGCACATGTTTGTGGCAACAAGATCATCACTGAAGAATATGTTATGGGTATGTGGTACTGGAATGACAACTTGTGCAAATAGGAAACCATTACTTTTTTTTGGTTGCAGTTAGACATTTAACATACTGTGCTCAACTAACTAATAGGAAACTGAAGCTTTCTGGTGAACTGTGAAACATCTGAAGTCTTAACTTACTAAGTGAGGTGTACGATGATTTGATGAAGTTGAAGTAGCCAACCTTGCAATTCGACACTGAACCAAAGGATATTCAATCTAGTACCCAGTCATCCTATATGAAGATGGGGTTTGTCAGGAAGATGTAAACTCTCACTTGTCTCCTGACCCAAGGTAGAAATACATCTCTGTCTTCACTGAAAAAAAAGACGTTTTTGTGAATTGGTAATAAATGGGCTTATTGACTCCCGTCAGCTGATCCTTGAATCTTTTGAAAAGAGAGAGTCATAGAGTTGTTAGCAATCAACAATTGAATAAGATAAATAGTAGTTCAGTGAGGCACACCTGATAAACACCTGCTATTTCGTGATGAGGAGCCTCTTAATCGTGACTCTAATACAAAGAAGTGAATCTACTTAAAAGTTCAGAGTTGTGTTTTACAGCAATAGTTAGAATGTGTAGACAGTGGGGCGGTTTGTTGAAAACAATGACTCATTAAGATGAGATGTGTAGATTTGGTATTACCTTTGTGTCATTTTGGATTAAGTAAATTTCTTATTTGGAAAGATTGTAGCTGAGTAGATTGCATTGCACAGATGTGTAAGAAAGTCAAATGAAGGTTACTCTATCGGAAACAACCTCTCTACCTCTCAAAGTATGGTAAGGTCTGCGTATTCTCTATCCTTCCCTTACCCCATTTGTGGGATTACATGGGTATGTTGTTTGTTGTTATTGTAGAAATCGTCTACTCTTAGATATGAAAGAAGGATATTCCAAGCTTGGATATATCCCTTTGATAGCTTTGTTTAGCTTCCCTTACTTTGTCAATCCCTCTGTATTGAAGTGCAAATAGACATGCATCAT
The DNA here is from genome assembly GCA_029948455.1 of Solanum rostratum. Lineage (NCBI taxonomy): Eukaryota > Viridiplantae > Streptophyta > Magnoliopsida > Solanales > Solanaceae > Solanum > Solanum rostratum. The sequence goes on along the minus strand of CM057053.1, from coordinate 2,543,098 downwards.
TTTGTGAGAAATTTGAAAAAACATGACTGATCTTAGCAGCATGCTCTTCTTTGTATGACCTCTTGAGCGAGATCTGCTGGATTAGGATACAGTGCTTTTGTTTAAATGGAAGAAACATTAGTAATCCTAGTCATTTATTCTATGATTAATTGAAAGATTTACGTAGATGCTTTACGTGCTCCTCCGAGGTATTACTATAAATGACTATTGCTATTGATAGCTATTACTATCTATCGTCCTTTGTGTTCCAGCAACCACATTATTTCATTATTGTTATTTTTCTTTTTCTGGCCTCTCTGTATTGCTTTCCTTATTAGTTGACTTGTTTTCTCTGCTATTTTCTGTTCTTTCAAACTACGTTGATTTGCTGCACTTGAGCTGACCTCTCTACCGACATCATGTAAGGGTAAGGTTTGCGTATACTCTACCCTTACTCAGTTATGGGATTACCAGAGGAGATTGCTTCGATATATTTTGTTTTCTTGAATTTAAGAATATCGAGTTTACATTCTCCTCTTCAGAAAGACAATTACTTAATATATACTTGCAGTTGATGTCTATCAAACTCCAACCTCTGCATGGTTTATACTCTCTTTTCTTTCCAACACCAAAGCTTGATGCCAAGGCAGACATGCCCTCGACCTGATTGCTTTTGCTGCAATTTGCGTTCAAAGACTCGATGGTTTATGGGATTTTGCAATTGCATGGTTTATTCACTAGTCTTTTGGACGGAGACTTTACAGTAGTTTATATACTTGTCAGCTAAGTTGGTCGGACTCTTCAAAAGTGTTGCTGCACCCGTGTCGGATCCTTCAAAAATTAGACTATTTTGGGGAGATCTGACACGCACTCATCGATATGAAGAATCCGAGCAACATAGCTTGTCAGTCTATTCCTAACTCTTTTGGTATCAATTTTTTTTTCCTAATTATTATTTAATAATGCTCTTTTTCTTTGTTTTGAAAATTTTGATATTAATGTGAGGCATACTTTGATTATCCAGCTTGTCTTGATTGATATTTCCCAATTGTCTGTTAAAGGCTCTTTGCACAAATCCCAAAGCAGTAGTAGAAACGTGATTTTCGCCAAGGGGTTCAAAATCTAAAGAAGTAGACATAAGAACTAGTCGAAGGGGGTTCGGCATCTACTGTATATACATAAAAATTTATATTAACCATGTTTAATAGTGTAGTTTTCTGTCGAAGAGGGTTCAGATGAACCCTCTCAAGATAGTGTAGCTCTGCCATATCCCAAGGTGATTATCAACAGATTATGGACTGACTGAAAGATGCTGTCAGCTTCTTTACATTACAACGTCTTCGAGTTTACTGATTCTACTTCTCTGATACGCTTCACTACTCCACGAGGTACCCTTGTTATCTTCTACCAGCAAAATAACTCTGCTCACCAAGACTTAGAAATCTTCTGAAAAAGTCGAGGTTGGATCTAGAGAGCGAATTCCTGGGACTAGAATGACAAGATTGTCCTTGTCTTGCTCAAGACAAATATTATCTTACAGATTTATTTTGTACCATTGCTTCCCTACAGCCAACATTGATAGATTGAACTAACAGAAATTGGACAACTAAAATTTTTTAATAAAATAAGTTGAAAATTATTTTATTTTCTGGTTCAAATTTCATTAAAGAAAAAAATATATTAATTGATTTCTTTTCATCTTTTCGAGCTTTAGAAGATAAAGGCAACTGATATTTGTGAATTGATGAAAAATAAAAGACACCTCCTACACTTAGTCGAGATACACTCAAGTCAGCTCGAACAACACCCAAAAGAGAAGTCTTTAAAGGAGAATTATTGAGAAGAAAAGGTTAAACGTAGTATATTAAAATAGAAGATTAGTAAATTATCGAATATTATTTAATTTTCCTAATCAATATTATTATTATTGTTCTCCTACTATCTAATTATTTGATTTTATTACTATATGTGATTTTCCATTTTGCTTCTGCTATCGTATTATTTATTGTTGCTATAGTTATTTTTTACATGATTTCTTCACAATGGTTTATCGAAAATATTTTTACCTTCATAGTATAGAAGGTTGTGCACACATGTCACAACGTAGAATTATACTGAATCTATTATTATTGTCGACTTTTTTTTAAAATTAAAATGTGATTGATCAAATAGCTGACGTGGGTAAACATCAAGATTGCTGATGTTGTACACATGGGATTTTGTCTTGCTACCTAATCTGGCAATATATATATATAAAATTAATTAATTAATTAATCAAATTAATAATATTAGTAAATTCTGAAACAATTCGGCGGAAAATTCATAAAAATGATATCATAAAAAAACAGAAATATTTTCAAAAATAAAATATTAATAATTGAAAGAAACTAACAAAATCTTTGAAGAAAATGGTTTTTTTAGAGTGAAATAAAATGAGGATGGGACAAATGGAATTTAAAATATTGTGAAAATTTAATATTTAAAACTCATTTGGTTATAAAAACTATTCACTTGTATTTCGAAATAATTTATTTTATTTAAAAATTAATGTTTGAATACATAAGAAAATAATTATAATTAATGACTGATATTTGTTCAGGATTGCAAGGAGAGTCGCGCTCGTTGCGAGACTTACCCCTACACCTTACAGTATGAACTGACGTATAAGAGATTGACAACCATGTATAACTCGTGCCTTATTAAGAGGATCCGAGACATTTTTTTTCAAACATATTTTTCACTTTTAAAATGATATTTAGTTACAATATCAATCATGAACATAAAGTAAAAGATATAAAAATAATTGAAATTTATGACCAAACACTTGTACATAAACTATAGTCAAGTAGTTATTAGAGATCATTATTTACTAGATTTTACCTTCTTGTTAATTAATGCTCAAGATTTTTTTTTTTTATAAAATGTAGCTTTCTTGTGAAATTTATTAATGTGAGAGTCTGTTGGAAATGATCTCAATATTTACAAGGTAGATAAGACTACGTTCACGTCAATTCTTTGAACCCCACTTATCAAATTACACAGAATATATTAGAGCCTCACTATTTATTTCTGTTTTTTAAAATTGATTTTTTTTCAATATAAATTCTTCAGGAAACAACCTTTCATCTTTATGAGGTAATGATAAGGTCTGCGTACATTTTTACCCTTCTCAGACCCAACAACAATAACATATCAAGTAGAATTCCACAAATAGGGTCTGAGTATGTAAGCCTTACCACTACCTCATAGAGATGGAGAAGCTGTTTACGAAAACCCTCGTGAAATTTCAGTGAGTTTATTGTTGTAGTTTTTGGAAAACTTTTCTATTTATGTGTTATTGTGTGTAAAATAGGCTAAGAAGGCCAATAATGAGTCACATAATTACACTCACATAGTCACCTAGTCACTGCTATACCTGTGACTTCCCACTTACTAATCTGTGACCCAACCAAACCACTCATTTCACTTTCTTTCCTTCCCCCAAAATTTCCAATTGCCTTTTTGCTTTACCATTTTCAAATACCCTTCATCTAATTTTAACACTTTCTTGACAGTTCATTGCCATTAATCCCATTTCCCCACTTGTTCTTCCCATCTATGTTCCTCCTAACCACTTTATTTATGTGAATAACAAGATCAACAAACCAACCTCATTGTTACATTCTTGAGTACAACTTTTTCTTTCCTCAAAATTTGTGAGAATATATAGCACACATCTTGTGTTTGGTAAGAAAAGAGAGAATAAAGATGTCTGGTACTGTTAGTGGGGTTCTTTTCCCCTTTCTGTTCTTTGTGTTATTTATGTGTACTCATGCTGCCCCAATTTCCCAAGTAAGTTTTTTTTGTCTCTTTTTATCTCTCAATACTGTTACTTGATAGATCCCATCAGAGTTCTTGATATAAAGATTGAATTTTTATGGAGTGTTTGAGCTATATTTGCTTCTGTAGGGAAAAGGGTGTGAAATTGTGCTTATAAAGATTGAGTTTTTATGGAGTGTTGAGTTATATTTTGCTTCTGTAGGCAAAAGGGTCTGAGATGGTGTCTGTAAAGATTGAATTTTTATGGAGGGTTTTGAGTTATATTTTACTTCTGTAGGCAAAAGGGTCTGAGATTGTGAGTATAAAGATTGAATTTTTAGGAAATATTGAGATATATATTGCTTCTGTAGGCAAAAGGGTCTGAGGTTGTGACTATAAAGATTGAAATTTTATGAAATATTGAGATATATTTTGCTTCTGCAGGCAAAAGGGTCTGAGATGGTGCCTCTAATTGAGCCAGGGAAGGCAGAGAAAATGATGATGATGCTGAATAACACAAGGAGAAAGCTTGGGAGTTTTCAGATTTGTGCACTTTGCACTTGCTGTGGTGGGGCAAAAGCAGTATGCTTGCCTACTCCTTGTTGCTATGCTATCAATTGCAACATACCAAACAGGCCTTTTGGTTACTGTTCTTTCACTCCCAAAACTTGTAATTGCTTTGGATGCCATTACTAAATCCACAAGAAAATCATAAAGTATCTCTCTTTCTATCTATAAAAGAAAAGAAAGAAAGGGTAGTAAAAGTCAAATTAGATCTTTTTTTGGTCTTTGATTTGTGTTTCTGTGAGTCTGAAAGGGGAGAGGAATATCTGTTCTTAGATTTGATTTGTTTATAATTGTTTGAAGGACAGCTATTTCCAGGTAATCTTTTGCCACTTCATGATGGGATTTGTGCCCTAACAGTAGTGTTAAGTTTTTACTCTTTCAGTAATGAAGAAAATGTGATTCTTCTTCTAAGTAGCAAAAAACTTGGATGAAGTACTAGTTTCAGATTGAAGTATAATACATATATCCATTGTGTTTTTCTCTCTCTTAATGAAGTTGTTTATTCAGTAACATTGTTAATATATTTTATTGATGTTGATAGTTTCTGTCATTATAAAATATTGTTTGCTTAGTGAGTATGTCTACTGAGGTGTTCATTACTGTCACTATAGTTATGTTTATTGTCTCAACTTCAATGTATGGATAATTTATTATAATACATAAACAAAACACTCAAACTTGACCCTAACTGACAAGTAAGTACTCCAATTTTGAGAGTACGCATCTGATATCATCCGACAACTAAACACTCCAACTTGTCTCCATTGTGTCTTGTGACACATTTTGGAGGCATCTAGATGTTTTTTTTATAAGTTGAAGTATTCAACTAGCACAATGAGCAACGAGTTGAACTGTCTCGATGTGCACACTCAAAGTTAGAGGGTTTACTTGCTAGTCGAGGTCAAGTTTAACATTTACTTTTATATTAGGAAAATAATAGTGTAAACACTGGCTCCTAAGGTTGAATTTCCTCTTGTTGTCATTCCAGCTGGTCAATTATGAAAAATGGTGTGCTAAATTTATTATAGAGTAGGACAATATTTGTTTTATTATTGATGTTGAAAGTGTATTCATGTGATATTGGTTTCACTCTTTGACAAATGATGCAGCCCCCACAAGTTCCTATTATAATACAAGGGAAAGAAGGGGAAAGATTGGAGTGAGCTTTCACTTACCCTAAGCAATAAAGAAATTAGATGGGCTTTTATTGCTTGTGGAGAAGGGAAGGAATGGGGTTGTTGTCAATGTGAAAAAACTTTAAAAAATATGGTGGGTGGAAGTTGGGTAGGGTAGTTTATAAACACAGCTACCATAATAATGCACTCTTGTTCAATTGTAGAGTAGTAGATACTATATCCATTGTTTTTATGTGTTTTAGTCATGTTATTACATTTACTTTATAGGAGTCTTTTAGCAGGGACAGAGATACATTCATCTAAGGTGGTCAGATGAATACCCTTCGTTGGAAAACATTTATCAATATATAGGTTAAATATAGATATTTTGATATATATCAATTGTTGAACACCCTTGATACAAAAATCATCCATTCATGTTGTAAAAGTATGAACACTCTTAACAGAAATGCTAGCTCCACTATTGTCTTTTAGTCCTATCTACTTCTAACAATTGTTATTTTTATTTTGTATGCTATTAGATTAAGACGAGTTTAATGAGCGATATAATAAATGAAGATTCATGTAGTCGATTTCAACTTGCTTTAGATTGAGGTGTATAGTAGTTGCGATATGTGTTCACAGATGAACTTGTGAGTCAAGTTCAATTTTTCTTAAGAAGACAAGGAAGTATTAGTAGATATATTATAGGACTAACACATAATTAATGGTAGATAAGCATGTGGTGGGCACATGTAACTGTCCCTTTTCTAATAGTGTGGCGTTCGAGTTAGTTTGTATGCATCTTGATTATCGTGTTGGAATATTTGCGTAGTTATGTTTTTAAAAATGCTGTTGCACTTGTGTGACACGCACTTATTGATATTTTTAAAGAGTTCGAGCAACATAGTTGTAAAACTCTACCCATTGAGATTTAGGCAAATGCCCAAGTCATCTTGCAATTCTTTTGCCTAAACTAAGAATTGAACCTTGGCCTCATGTGTTTTTTAGTTGTTTGGTTGCCTTTGAATCTTGACTATGCAACTTGTGAGTGTTGAATGACCAACTGGTGGAACGGACAAGATCCCCTCTATTCTTGATTAGTGGTTTTGAGATCGAACTTTATAAATTGAAAAAATCTTGTTAGAGAATGTTTTTTTTCCTTAAATGAGTGTTATACGAGCTAAATCTGAACTAATTGAGGCCTAATACGAGTAATAAACACCAAATGAAAAATTAAAAAAAGGGATGACAATGTAAATGGATGGGGACTTTTGCTGACCAACCAATTCTAAATTTTATGTTCTAAAACTTGTGACTCTATAGATGAGTGTGTGGGGAATCTAATTGACCTTGAGTTTAGGACAATTGTTTTTTAGCAACCCATGTGACATGTCCTTCCTTGGGACAAAATAAGAAGATTTGCATCCCTCTCTTTGCATAATTGAATTGTATTTATTTATTTTATTATAAAAAATAACATATTCAGTGAAATCTCACAAGTGGGGTCTGGATATTGAGTAAGAAGAAGTTCTTGATAAAAAGTATTTTCCTTTTTGATATATTCTATTCTATATCTAGCACCTTCTGCTTATGAGACTTGATTCTTTTAGACGAGGGTTTTTCGGAAACATACTCTCTATCTCTATGAGGTAGTGGTAAGGTCTGCGTACATTTTATTCTTCTCAGACCCTACTTGTGAAATTTTACTGATATGATGAATTAAAAGTGCCAACTTCTTTATGTAAAGTCAAACTCTTTCATTGTTTAAAGTCAAACACTACCTCACTAGTACTACTGCTTTGTTAAAAGAGAAAGTAAAGAATAATATGATCATAAATTTTTTTTAGAAAATGTTTTATTTATTTTTTTCATATTTAGTTCACACTTAAATATTTGAAAAATATTTTTAAAATGTACTATTTTCTTTCCCCATCTTTGGCTCAGGTCCACAGTACCCTTTAATTTCAACCTCAACACCCACTCAACTTAGAGCCAACCACCACCCTAACTCGAGATTCGCTCTGAGCCAACTTTGAGATCGACCTTCACCCTAACTTGACTTGAGAAGTGACTCGTGACTAGAACTCGCTCCAGTACTTGGCTTTCAACTTCGACTTGATACACAACCTGGGACGCGGCCTCAGTTGCAACTCGACTCAAGATCTAACCCCTACCACAATATGGAACATGCTCATGACTAACATGAAATTAAACCCTAGTTAGGGGTCATGTCTAGGGTTGAATCTTATGTGTTGGGTCTTGGCTTAGAATCAAGTCTCTAGTCGAGGTTGGATCTTGGTTTGGTGTCAGGTCTTGGGTTGGGTTAAGGTTAGGTCGACGATCAAGTTTAGGTTGACATCTCGTTTTGGGTTAGGGTCAAGTCTTGGGTTGGGGTGGAGTCGGACCTTGGATTGAAATAGGAATTCGAATTTGTGGTACAGAGTAGGGTTGAAGCTCAATTTTTATATTTGCCTAGAAATACTTCTAAGATAATATATTTTCACTACTAATCAAACATCAACAAATACAAACAACAAAATCACTTATTCTTCAAAAAAAATATTTTTGAAGAACATTTTCATTCATATGAAACACACTCTAGAATAAGTTAAATGTTATTTTATTTTGTTGGGGAACAAGAATTTAAAGAGATTTTTTTAAAAGGTCACTACATTGGAATGACATTAATTGAATATTTCCAAAAAGCTTAATAGGTGGGACAAAAATGTACATTGCTAAAATAGTACTCTATGAGTCTAGGGTAAAAAAAATAATATGTTTTTAAATTAGGGCAAACAAGTGACAAAAGGATATATGTATACAAGAGGGAGTTCAAGCTGCTGAAGCAAGCAGTAGGTCGATATGTTCGCTTGAGCAGTTTGAGGGCATATCTATAATTTCTCGATGATTTTTTTATTTTAACTTGTTTGTTTTATTTTTTAGTGTTTTGTGTATTTAAATCTATCTATATCACATAAATCGGGACACAAAAATTACGAATATTTTGTCCTAGCACGAAAATCGATGTCTAGTATATGTAAAAAAAAAAAAGGAGGACCATATGTGTGTATTGGATTAAATAAAAAGTAGTCAAAGAAGCATGCTTCTTTGTTTGAAATTTTGGTACTCTTTCCTTTTATAAAAGGGCTAACAACATTATTGATTCCTCAATTATTAATAAATTTTAATTTTAGCACATTTAATTTTAATTATTTAAACATGCACTTTTGATTACTTTTCTAGTGAATATTATAAATTTACCATAATTATAAATTATTTTATCACTTAATTTTTCACATGTTATATTAGGTTTGTATTAATAGTTCATATTTAACAATAATACAATATTAAAAAATATCCAATATTACATATATTTTTTTCATAGAAAGATTAAAATCACACATTTTAATTTACTTTAGAGATAAGTATCAAAAATACACCTGAACTATCCTCTTTTTTTGAAACTAAAAAAAAGGGATAATTTAAGTATATTTTTTATACTTATCTCTTAATTTTAAGATTATGTGTTGAGTCATCCCTTCGGGGTGGCCCAGTGTTTTGGGCTTGGGTCTTCCATGTTAGAGGTCTTAAGTTCGAAAACCCTTGCTAGCAAAAGTAAGAGTTTTGCCTTCTGGATCGAGCAAGCCTGGTGCGGACTGTGCGCACCCAAAGGGTAGCGGCTCGTATAGCAGAAGGATTCTTTTGTCCCTTTTTACTATATAACAACAACAACAAAAAAACTTGCTAAAACATTGTTAAAAATTTAAAACCTTACCCAAAGAATTACATATATTGCTCAAATAATGTGTAATTCCTATAACTTACCTATATATTATACACATACTGCACAACTTTTATAACTTCCTAACTTTCAAGTTTTTGAGTAGCATTTTTATCTATCAAAATTTGCAACTTTATAAAAACTGTACATTTTTCCTGGTGTTCTAAATTTAAAATTCTTCCACTTTACATTTTTTGATGATCATATGATAGATATAATCGATAAATGAGTTGATTTTGCCACCTCTACGCGAACCTGATGCACTGAAAGTTCATGTAGAGCAATGCTTTACTTCTTTGAGTCTGGATAGAGATCTGTCCAACATGTGTCTTCTGTGACAGCACGTTGCCATCGTCTTTTGAATACCTTATACTCGTTGTAGGATTGTCTTCTCACCTGAAGAAACTCGAATACATAACCGGAGTAATATTAAAGGCATAATACGTAAATAGACACCCAAACTTGGCCTTGGTCTCAGATGACAAGTAAACACTCCAACTTTGAGTGATCCAGGTTTATACACATCAACTCGTCTTCACTGTGTCAGTTGAATACTCCAACTTACAAAATAATCATCTAAACACCTCCTAAGTTTACATCAGCATCTGATATTCATGAGAAACAATGGGGACAAGTTTGAGTATTTAGTTGCCAGTTGACAAGTTGAGGTGTATGTCTAGATGTACGTTCTCAAAGTTGGAGTGTTCACGTACCAGCTGAGCCCCAAGTTTGGGTGACTGTTTATATATTATGCCGATGTAAAAAGTGTCAACTGTATGCTACTCTATAAAGCCGACCCCAACTAGCTTGAAATTAAGGTAAACAAACAGTTGAACCCAAAAGTCAGCTAGAAGTTTACCTCCACTCTGAAGTTGAGAGCGTTGGTATGAGACGGTGCCTGCATTCATGAAACTAATATTTAGCTCTGATGTTAAATGAAAGACGCGTCAAAACTTATAAGTAAACACATCTAATATGGTGGACGAGTTAGATAAGTTATGGACTCTTTCAAATATAAATATCATAACTGGATAAAGTTATCTTAAACATACTTGTTTTCCAACGCTTGTAATGTTTCCTCCGCCCTCTGTCACATTCTTCTGCATGATTGACATTAGCATGAATAAGTTTGCATAAATCTCAGGAAGAATCAGAACTTTGTAAATATGACGCTGAGGAAACAAGCATTATGTTACATGTCTCCCTAGTGGAGCGAATGTATAAGTACAGACTGTCGATTAGGTGTGAACATCAACCAGACGCGACTGGTTCATTATTTAGTTGTGTATACATATTTAGTGTGTCTGTTGCAGTTTTCAAAGTTCATTTTAAGCAACTTTTTATGTGCTTGTTTTCTTCATGTCGTAGTTACCTTCTTTTCAGGCTCTCCTAGTGTCGGAAGGCCATAATGAACAACATATTCAGCATCGACAACCCCAATATTTTGAGTTCTGTCTCCCTATCACAACAATGAACCAAAGGAGTATCAACAACTCAAGACTGTAACTCAAACGAGCTTTCGATTTAACAACAGAAAGAAATATGCCCTGTCCCAAATCTAGAACTACCTGTGCGCAGTAACCGAGCTGAATGTCCAAACCCCAAGCATGGATCAAGTCATTCTGTGAAACAACACAGAAGGAATAACAAGTAAGTACTGATTACTCCCTCCATTTTGTTCGTCTGGTGTTGACTTTGTATAGAGTTTAAGAAAGTAAAAAGACAGTTGAATCTTGTAGTCTTAAACATGCCATGTGGATAAATCGAAATTAAAGAGTTGTCAATAAAGGTAAGAGGCATTCTCCTTTAAGCGGATTAAAAAGGATAGTAAGATAAACAAATTGAAACAGAGGGAGTAACTTTATATCAACGACCAAATTTTAACAGCAAAATATAGGTAATGCAGATATGGTATGACATATATAATTGTTACTGACAAGACAGTGTTTCTAAAAAGGAAAAACCTGGATCATATACCAGACGCAACGCCAGGCAGCTTGGGAAAACACAGGAGCCATTACTTCTATCCACCTGCAATATCAGATATTCCTTATGAGTTCCAAAAAATAATAGAGTTTCTACTTTATCTGTGCATACAAGGAGGTTACTGCTGTTACAATTCCTAGTCATTTCCGATGAACATATCCGCGAGTTGCATAAAACAAGATTAAGTTACCCTGTACAAGGAGGAGCCACACTGTTATAGTCACACCGAGTGCCAGCATCGCCAGGCTTATAAGTCCTTCTGCAATGTAATGTGTTGATCAAAATTTTCCAAGTGCATATCCAAACACAACTTCTAGTTTCAAAAATCATAACTTCTTAAACTCAAATTTTTAAATTTCAACTTCAAAATCTATGGCCAAAACGGGAGCTTAAGACGGGAAGTTATTAATAAGAACCTGTGCACTCTTGATCTCCTCCCACGAGCGGTAATCTGATGATGCACCTCTGATTTTCCAAAATCTAGAGCTGGTTGAGAAATCTCAAGACCTTCATCTCTCACAATAGATATGTATCTACAAGGATAATGCAAGTCTGGTTTAGTAAACACTGTATTTTATTGAAATTGTTCCGTCTCTTAAACTCGTCTGTGAGCTCCTCTTCTCACAGTCAAGTGGCTTCCACTCCTTAACACAAAAAGATTGAACTCTAGTGTAATGTTCGTCTCTAATCGGTGTCTTTTTCAAGAACCAAGGACGGGAAATCCTTTCGAGGGGATCATAAAATGATTATCTTTACAAACACAAAGTGAAAACAGTGAAATGGCTAGTTCAGATGGTACTCCATCTCCTGTATTCTTGAGTACTCCGTCTGTTTCAGTTTGTTTGTCTGCTTTTGACTTGACACGGAGTTCAAGAAAATAAAGAAAGACTTTTGAATCTTGTGGTCTTATAAAGAGTTGCCGAAAAGGGAAAGAGACATTCTTTCTGAAACAGACTAAAAAACAAAAGTAAGACAAACAAATAGAAAAGGATCGGAGGGAGTATACCAACTTTCACATACCGTTCTGGGTTGAAATTTTCCACTCCGAGGTCTTCATCCCAGAGGAAGATATAACTGTACACATCAACTACATCTGGATGTAAGAATCTTTTCGCAAACCACCTGTTATTTTCATAACAACTGGAAATGTCAAGAGAGTTTTCGCGCAAGCATAAGATGTTCTATACTAAAGCAACTCTGTTGGAGATGCAAATCTAAACTGTACCATTTTGTTTGATTCAAAGCTGAGATGTGTATTACACTATTACTCCAATCAAAACTCCTCCATTCATCGACAATACCATCGTAGTGAAAAAGCATCACCACAAAATCACTCGATAGAAACTGCAAACGAATTCAAATAAGCAAACTTATGGAAACTGTATGTCATAAAATATTCAAGATAACTAAACGCTCGTCTCTTTCTTGACAAGAATGAACACTCACCTTCTGTACCATCTCGTTTACTGTTTCCTTTTGCTTTATCCCTACAGCTGCAGCAAACAAGTACTTTGAAGGCTGTTTCTTCTGCTAATTAAACCACAAGTAAAACGTAAAACATGTTAGTGACTGTTCGCGCTGCTGAAAATCTATATCAGGAAATGGCATACATCTTCCGTTTCATCAATTTGTTTGCCTTACTTTCATGTTTAGTCCGTTTAGAAAAGAATTGACTTCTAACTTTCTACATGACATGTTTAAGACCACAAGATTAAAGAAAATTTTGGTACATTCTATATATCTTTAGTTTAAGACCGTAAGATTCAAAAACCTTCTTTACTTTCTTAAACTCCGAGCCAAGTTAAAACCAAACAAATAAATTAAAACGAAGGGAGTAGTAGTTAGCATGTATTCATCAAACAAGATCCAACATTAGAAGTATTGTGAAGCATAAACAAAGTAAATGGTATCAAACATTGTAGGACACCAAGAAGGAAAGAGTATCATATAAATCGGAGTGGATGGAGTATCTTACAAACAGAAAAATTCAACTCTACATTTAGAAAAGAAGAACACAGAAAATATAGATGTGAAATTAACCTCTGGATAGCCCCATAATGGCCGTGTTTCCAAGTTAGTAGTCTTGACGATAATACCTTCAGGTAATGTCTCACTTCCGTTAGGCCTGCATTGATTCTAAAACGGATGACACAAATTATTTGTGCGAAGAATATATCAAGTACTCGTAAACCAATGAATAATTGATACCAAATGCTTAGGAAACTATAGTTGATAACATTTACATGCTAAGAAGAACAAACCTGACATGAGTTTTGCCCTTTCCGCAACAAACTTCTCTGCACAATAGAATTCTTATGATTATTCATTCCCATACAAGTTTCTTCTGTAAATAAGTCTGACACTACGAGAACAGAACATGTTGTAATCAGTTACTAATGTTTGGACATACATATTATCTGCAAATAATGAAGTATTGTTTGCAATCAGTGTTTGTTTTACTCGCAAAACTTGAAATTTTTTCCAAGAACACAAACGAAATGAGTACTTTTTTCAACTTCAACTTCAAAATTAAGCTCGTCTTGCCAACTTCAACCATATACAAATGTTCAAACAGGGAATCTCAAGCAGGGGATATACCATAGACTACAGGAGAGGTCTAGAGAATACGACATGTACCTCTTTATGATTTTCTGTGAAGTCGTTCCCTAAAAAGAGAATCAGACACAAAAACGTAGCTGTAGGAAAGATCGCGCAGAAACATGACCTCCTGATTTTGGAATCTTTGAGTAGTGCCACCTAAACATACCAAAGAAAGAGTCTCATTTAGCACATTGAATTGAACATTGCAAACTGTAACAACCTATATTTAGATGAAAGTTCCACACCGGCAAAAACACAGGAGAGATGTTGGATATATACGTAAATAGGCCTTACCTACTAGTGACCCCAAAGCGAACAATATCACTAGTAGATAGGGTCGTTTCACAAACAACAGCCAACTTTTAACTTAGTGTTTACAGAACATAGAATCCCCTTCTTCACAGACACTATTATCATTGCGCCAAGGCTTCCCTTCTTGGGAAGACACGTTAACCATAACAGTGTTGAATTCCAAAAGTAGTGTATTTTTAGAGGAACTGACACAGGTGTGGAATCATTTTTTGGAAAGTCTGAGCAACATAGACTATGAGATCATATCTTTTTTTCCCATTACTCAAAATTCCCAAAGAACATAACATAAAATATCAAGATAGTGACTACACATAGAGGTAACAACAACATATCCAATGAAATCCCACTAACTACGGTCTGAGGAAGGTAGGGTATACATGAAGGCAAATAAATATATAAAAAACCGGGCAAGGATGGAGCCAAGCGGGAGCAAGGTAGTTCAGCAGACAACTAGCTGCTGCAGGATTGAACGTTTATCTATCTCTACCACACTCCCCTTCTCCTATAAAGGCCAGCGGCTGAAAATTACATTGTTCATACAAGGTTAAAATTATTTTTTCATATATAAAGATTACATATTGAATTACTTTTTCAATTTTTGAACTCCTTAGTGAAATTTCTGACTTCACCACGTTTAACACTCAACTAAATCTAGCATTTTCAACATAGAAATGTGGATATATATATATATTGAATTTTTATACAAACATTAAATTCAGAACCAATAAATTTCAAAAGTACAAATATTACAATCATAAGAACACGAAACTCATCAAATTCAAATCTTGACCACACAAGCAACATTGCATGAACTTAAAACCACGCAAATACAACAACAACATATTCAATATAATCGCACAAATAACGTTTGAAATGATTTATTACATGTTCGCACCCATAATACCCTTACTTTGTAAAAACAGAGAGATTATTTTCGGTAGACCCTACGTACAAATACATTCAAATAAAAAAACTTACAAATGGCTTCATGTTCTTTGAAATAATAAATAAGAATAATCAACTTGTTTCCTTCTCCCCCAAATCACTTTTTTCTCATGGATTCAACATTTTTTAATAATAAAGAAAGCATTTTTTGAAGGCAAATCAAAAAGGGTATTTTTCAAGAATCAAACTTTTTATATACTTTTGAGAAGAAATATATATATATATATTAATAAAAGAATTTTAGAGGAAAAAAGAATTTGTTAGAGAAAACAATAAGATGGGAAATTGTAGGGAAAAGAAACTAATGGGGGGGACGTTGTGGAAGATATTGCGGGGTTTTCAACTACCATTTTATAATTAATCAATTATAAAATAAATAAATAAATAAAATAATTATTTTAAATATTGAGAAATGAATAGTACTGAATAATAACGATAAAAATAGTTATAAAATGATAATGAAGGGAGGTCTAGAACACTTTTCTTATCTTGTCCACCAAGGAGGTTACTGCTTTAACACGATTTTATTTCAAATATCGTCGTTCGTAATCTTATCTCTCCTGATAATTTGCTGACACATTTATCTCGATGTACAGTGTTGATCTAATAATCACTTTATATCACTTACTTTTAGGTTTCGATGGCATTGGATGCTAGTCTCTCTCTCTTTTTTTTTAAGAAATAGAAATTTTATTAATAAACAGTGTGGATGCAATTTTTTTTTTTTGAATTTTCTCCTTGGTTTGAGGGCCATCAGTGACGGATTTCTCAAATTAGGATGATTTGGACTTGAACTTCATCGTGATTTGAGGGTCGTACGTTAGTGATGTATTTCTCGAAGTAGCTGGGATGATTTGAGCTTGATCTCCATGAAAGGATTTTGTGGATCTTCTTGAGTGTTTGGTTGTCAGGAAGAGTTCAGACATATTTTGATCTCTTTTTTGTGAATATACCATGAATTTGTGAAATTTTCGAGATTGGATGCTAATTTTTCATTTCATTTATTCTGCTTTAATACGATGTGTAAGGTCATTATTAATTTTCCCATTTTTCCATTTTGTTCATGGATATCTATGACTAGAGTATCAATCATTTAGTCTATTGTTAATTCTGTTACATATATCATCAATTAATATTATATCGTTTGCATGTGTTGCGTTAGTTCATTCATCACCAACACAATGACGACTTTTTTTTAAAAAAAAAAATTAAAATTCATAAATTCAAATTTTTGTATGATTGTCAAAACTTTAGAGTGTATGTGATGACGTTATATATATTTCATTGATACGTAGTAAAATTAAAACGTGAATTTTCTTGAGCATTAATTATTTAATGCTGTCATATTTTTAATTTCATCATGGATGTTGTCATGTAAAATCAATTAATATTTGACCCCAAAAAAATCATTGAAATATGTCCTATTTTAGTTGTCATTAACTAATTTATAAAGTTAAATTATATTAAATTAATTTAATATTTTAAAATAAAAATTTCGACATTCAAAAACTATAAAAAAAATGAATTTATTCATTGCAACCTTTTTTCATATCAATATAATTAAAAAATAGCTTAAATGTTAGTCAAAATTTATATAATTTGACTAAAAACGAAAACAATGACAACTGACATAGAACGGAAAAAATATCAATAAAAAAGAAATGTAAATGATTGAAATCACGAGAACTAAGTTACCAATTTTTATTCAAATTCAAACGTTTTACTTTTTTTTTTTTTTTTTTGACTTTAATTTGAAACCATTATTAAACATTTTCTAAATTCAAACATATTTGATTGGGTCATACCATCCTACAGGCTCAAATTGGTGACACATGTCTAATGATGTAGCACGCAAGATCGAGATAATCCATACATATATGTATAACAAGTACATGTATAGGCTAGTAAGAAAGTGTGAGAGATCAGTTGTAGCAAGATTTACGAAAGATAGAGATAAATCGAAAAAAAGCTGACAAAAGGTGATAGATTAGACATGTCATGATTTCAGTTTACTATGAACAATGTTATCATATATAGAAAGATTTGGGAATCGAAAATTAGAATATAAGGTTAATCGGTAGCTCAATGCTATCACACTTTATATGTTATCGAGACTAGCCTCCTCTTCTTCTTATAACTAAACTAGTAGTATTATTTAGTAGTCGCGCACGTAATTTCCTATTTTTCAATATCATCTTTATTTTATATCTTGCTATTTTGTGATTATATTTTTCGTGCAATTTTTGCTTCACAAATATTTCTTTTCAATGGAGAGGAATTTCATTAAAGCAGTCTAAAATATGAAAAGTAAACACACGAAGAAGTCAAATAGGGTCTCACATCTATTATATATACATAAAAAAAAAATTAACTCTGTATAAACAGTGTAATTTTTCCGACGACCTACTTAGCTTCTCGTCTGCTCCCTATTTCACAAAGATAAACGTAAAATTTGTATATATTTTACCATTTTCATACCCGATCCACTAATAGAACCACACAAAATTTGTTGTTATTATTTATTCTTTTATTACATTTTTTAGGTCATTTGATTATGTAATATAATGACGTTAAAGTTTATTACGTATGCATTATAATGTGAATGTATTTTTTAGTATTAATGCATTCATATTTTAAATTTACCTCGTGAGTTTTTAAAAAAAAAATAAAAAATCATTAATACTAACTTGACTAAATATTCATTGACTAAATATTTATTGAAATAAAAAAGAGGAAAATAAATTTAGTCAACATAAAAGTACTTGTTGTACAAGACACTTCTAAAATATTTCAATAATCAATAAATTATTGTTTATAATATTATGATTTTTCTTAAAAGTTATGCGATATATTATTTTTAATACAATAAATCGAACATTTACTTAAAAAATAATATAAAATTATTAATCTCAATACAACGAACTTTAGCTTAAATAATCTCAATGTAATTAATGTGATTATGAAAAATTCTAAAACAACTGTCACTAAACTGCCGCAAAATAAATATTATGTTTCATA
Organism: Solanum rostratum; assembly: GCA_029948455.1. Taxonomy (NCBI): domain Eukaryota; kingdom Viridiplantae; phylum Streptophyta; class Magnoliopsida; order Solanales; family Solanaceae; genus Solanum; species Solanum rostratum. The sequence continues at coordinate 2,524,993 of CM057053.1, read as the reverse complement.
GTTATAGCTTGAATAATTACAATTGGTAACTATAATTATAACATTTGTATAATTCACACAACATTTATATACGTTTGTATAATTCGTTATACAATTCACGGTATTTGTATATTTTGTTATACAATTTGATTCACGTATAGCATTTGTATGAATCGTGTGAATTATACAAAAGTCAAACTGTAATTATAATTAGATATTCATTGCGAGCCGTAATTAATTCAAACTATAATTATATTAATTAATTAATATATTTATTTATTTATCCGCATAATTTTTACGTGTACTAATTAAATATATATATATATATATATATATATGCTGAAGCTTCTTAGGAGTTTCCAAAATTTCCATATTTGAGTCATCACAACAAGTGTACATATATATCAACATCACACGTGCAAATTTTTATCCAATTTTCACTTGTCTTATTTTTTTTTTTTTTATTCAGTTTCTGATATTCGTATTTTGATTATTTTAAATTTGCATCACATCGAATTCCATTTGAATGGAGGCGATTCCTATTAAGAATTGTTTTTATATTTAGAGTTCGATTAAATTCAAAATTACTGATTAAAAAAGAAGCAACATCATCTGATGCATGCAATTAAATATGCTTGAGAAACTTCCTACCACTACAACTTGTATATTTGCTATGAGATTAATGGTCAATTTGCAACTAGGGTATTTCTTATCACATGAATTACCACCTTTTTGGCTTTGAAATATTAAAGAAAAAAAAAGTATCAAAAGGATAATTTCAAAAGTCAATTCAACATTCTATGTATACTTTTCAATTACCACGACTTTTTATCTCAATTTACGTGATATTTTTTTTTAATCTTCCATTCGAGAATAATTCAAATTTAAATTTCCTATTTTTTTTCTTAATAAGATAACTTATAGATATACAAATATATATAACTTATTTTAGATTGTAATTAATTTTTATTTTTAAACATCGTGTCGAATTTTCAATCACCTATAGTTTGGTGTGCGCGCGCTCTATATATATATATGTGCCCTATCTAAATGATTCTTACATAAAAACAACTCAACAAAAAGTCTCTCTCCCTTCAAACCTAACGTGATAGTTTTCCATCAAGTCATTAATACATCAAAGAGCTAATTCGTTCAGAATTAAATTTATTATTCTTTATATAACACAATATCCTCCTATTTTTGTCCTTCAAGAAGTCTCATATTCAATATACTTGTTGCAAGAATAGCCAAAAAACAATGACAATTTCACTAGAAGCATTGGCTATGAGTGGAGTTGATTATATTGAAGATGGAATTAGCATGGAAGAATTTGAAAAATATGAAGAACAAGTCCCTCCTCATTTGTTAGTTGATGAAGATCATGAAGTTTTTTTCTCTAAAAAGACAAAAATGTCCAACAATTTTATTATGAATATTCTTTTTGCTCTCAAGAGATTCATAGATGTGAGGATGAAAAAGAGGGGCAAAAGAGTCATTTAATGAAAAAATAACATTAATATATATATTTTTTGTGAATTCTTGAAAAAGAAGGATATCTACTATGAGGTAGTGATAAGGTCTGCGTACATTCTACCATCCTCACACTCCACTTGTGGGATTCCACGTTGTTGTTGTTGAAAAAGAAGGATATATAGCAAGTTTTTTGCTTTTTTAAACTAGCATGAATATTCTTTGTATAATATCATTGTAAATATTCAATGGTAATTGGTTAAAGATGAACCAATCGAATCGAGCCATGTAATTTATTTCTTGTATGAGGAAATTCATATCTATAACCTTTTGAATGTGTACAGAGTAATTTTATTTCGTAGTTAATATATGAGTATTAGTTAGTTCTAAAATTATTTTATTTCATTATTTACACTAAATTGTGAGGTTATGCTGAATATGTTATTGTTGTAATTATCATTTATTCTAAAATAACAAAAATTGTTATGGAATATAATTTGATCAGATGAAATATCTTATCTATCTCATTCCACCGACGAAATGACCCTTATAATGGATTGTGGCTTTTCGTGGTATGGTGTGATATGATTAATTAGTAAAAAAATCATAATTTATTTAGATTGTTTCTTTAATTACATAATATGGTATATTTTTGTTTCATGATTTTGTAATCATAAAAATCTTCACTTTTTGAAATCAGCAATTGGTGGTATCCCCTTGTTTATTTATTTTTTCCAATCATACCCTTACTTAATTTTTAATAATTCTTATTTACGTTTTTTTCATTATTAAACTTTACCCTAATATATCTACTTCTTTCATAGTTGTATTACTCATTCTCCTCCGTTGTCAACTTTTAAAGCTTCTCTTCCACCTCTTGTCTTCTTTCCCACGTCCTAAGCTTTTTAATTTTAGGTTCATTTTTTAAAAAATTCTGACTTTTCTGTTTTCTCGTATTTTTTGTATTAATGTGCGATATATTAGCTTGTTTCCTTGCTTTATTCTATATATTTATTAAAACGAAACTTTTTTTAAACAAATATTGACAAATTTAATGTTTCTAATAATTGAGGACATTTTCATAAATTTATCAATTCAAACAACAAAATTATTATTAAACAATAAAAAACCATAGCGTCTATCCAAATATTGTATCATAACAATACAATACCATACAATATTATATAATATCGTACATTATGAAACCAAAAGAGTTGAATATTCTAAGAAGCTTCCTAAGATTTTACCAAAAGTTCCATATTTGAATATACGTGTATATATTCATCGTATACATATTGACCTAATTGTGATACACGTGATTCCTTGTCGTACAATATCAAGTACAACTCTAAGATATTTTCCCAAGTAAGCTCGTCAATTCATAATTTAAATTTTATGAGTTCTTTCGAAATGTTTTTATTTATTTGGTTTATTGAATACAAAATTTCTACGACGAATAATTATAATAACATATATTATATATAATCCATAAATGAGATTTAGTTTAGAAAGAACAGAATCTACGTTGATCTTATCATCACTATCTGTGTGATTGAGGAATTTTCCAAAATATGGAAAATATTTTTAAAAATTCTCGTTCAACTTCGTAATCGCAATCACCTAATCTACCCAAACACCCCGACCATAGCTCCTCAACCTACCACCTCACAACACGATCCACCCTGCCACCATTGACTCGAGGCTCGATCCAAGATCGCTGAATTTGAGGCTTACCCCGAATCAGGAATCGACCCTAGCTCAATTTTAACTCGAGATTTTGACACCTGACCCAAGCCTTGAAGAAGGACATCTTCTGCATTGTAGTGTCAAGTAAAAATGAACTACTTTTGAAACAATGAATAAATAAAAACGAACGAAACAAATATATTATTAAAATTTAATTTTGGAGTCATTGAGTATGTAATGAATTAGAATAATCCATTGGGTATGCAATTGCATGTGAATGGTGTTTTTTTTTTTAATTAATACAAGTATATTTTCTTTTAATTAAGACTTTCAAAATAATTGACTAGCAAAATATTCATTCAACTCATAAATATCAATAGAAGGAAAAATAAATTCAGTCAACATAAAAGTACCTCTTGTAGTACTTAAAATATATCGGAAAACAGTCTCTCTATCTCACAAGATAAAGGTAAAATTTACGTACATTATTTTTGACGAACTTCACTTGTGAGATTATACTGAATATGTTGTTACGTTGTTATCATTATTGAACTTAAATGTACTTTGAGATACTACATGATTTGACATAGGAATTAAAAAGCAGTAAATAATAGGGGTAATTTTACCCTTTCAACATAATAAATTCAATGTCTTAAAAAATGTGAGGGAAATGACTATGATTAAATGATAAGGGTAAATTAGAAACTAAGCGTAAAATTATCTCTTAAAATCATCAACTCGTAAACTTAAATTTTGAGTTTGTCTATAATATATCCGACACATTCTCCTACATGGGATTCTTTATATACCAAGTGGCAAAGTCAAAAAATTCATTAAGGGTGTCAAATTTAGTATATATATATATATATATATAAAATAATTTTTTAACTGATATATTTTGTACTATTTTTTATACATAATATGATTTTTCAACAAAAAATACACTACTGTTATATCTACACTTTTTAATTTTTTTTATTTTACTTTTATCTTACATTTATCATTACAAAATACATTCGAACATGCTGAGAACCTTCATAAGAATAATAAAAACTTTTCATTATTTGAATATGCAAAAGATGTGTTTTTTCTAATATATATATATATATATATAAATTGAACGTTTTACTAGACCACAATATGACCTATGATTCTCGTGATTCCTTGAATTCGTTGCATCAGATTTGTCTCGTATGATTTACATTTTTCGTGTAATTTGTAAGTTATTATATAGGAGCAGGATTATAACGATTACGAATTTTGAGTTAAAAAAAATCGAGAACAACTCTAAAATACTTTTTTTTTTGTGCGACTCATTTAAATATTAACTTTCTCTACCATAAGTAATTACGTTAGCTCGACTATATATCTCAGGATTTAATCTTTATGAGTTTTTTTTATGTGACGTTGCAATTAAGATACTTTTGTTATAAGATATATTTATTATCATCACGAGAAAATTTCTAATTTTTATTAAAATTGAAACGTTTTTCTTCTCATCACACGTACACATGAATTACTACCTTTTTGGGTTTGAAAATTCAACCCAAAAAAATAAATAAATGTCAAAAATTTATTTTTTCAAGAGTCAAAATTCAAGTATTCCAACTTATATTAACTTTTTAATTCCATCACCCATATATATAGGTCCTCTCTAAATTAAATTCTTCCATAAACAACCCTACAAAATCTTATATCTCTCTCCAAACTTAACGTGATAGTTTTCCATTATACGAAGGATTCAATTCGTTCAGAACTCAGCTGATTGTATTTACAAAGTCTTGTATATCTCTCCAAACTTAACTAGGTAGTTTTCCATCATACATATATACAAGAAAGAGTCAATTCGTTCAGAACTCAGTTGACTGTGTTTACAAAGTCCTCGATTCTCTTATTCGATTGATTATTTGCAAAAATAACCAAAAAAAGGATGTCGATTTCGCTTGAAGCATTGGCCATGATGGGAGGGGATTATGTTAAAGATGGAATTAGCATGGAAGAATATGAAGAACATGAAGAACAAGTGCCTCCTTATCTATTAGTTGATGATCAAGAAGATGAAGATGAAATATTCTTCTCAAGGAAGAAAATAATTCTTCCAACAAAAGAATTATATGAACATTCTTTTGGTTCTCAAGAATTTCATAGTAAATGCAAAAATGACGATGAACTGTTGGCATCAGTCCTACCTTGTGTCTCTGTGGGCCGAGGAGAAAAGGGGCTCGGTGGCGAAGGGAAGCAAAAGAAGCCTTTTGTTAAAAAAAAGATTAATTTTTGGGAATTATTGAGAAAGAAGGATATATCAAGTTTTCTTGAGACTAGTAGGAATATAGCCATTGTATAATTAAATCGTCGTAATTGTTTCTTACGATTCGTGTTGTTGATCTCAACTTGTTTGAGACTGAAGAATAATTGTGATTATTGTTGTAGTATTCAAGGTCAATCTCCCATTCACAACTAGTGAAAAAGGGATGGGCGGAACTAGAGGGCAGAAGGGTGTTCTATCTTTGAATCTTCGTCGAAAAAGATTATATTCCTATTGTATATAGAATATTTTTTTTAATATGTGTATGTATATATATAATATCTCAAATTCTTTTGAGTTCCTCGTGTATTTACTTTTTAATATTTAAATTTTTTTAGTAAAAATTCTAATTCCTTTATTGCACGCAACAATATTCTATAATATATAGAGTGAAGTTAAACCTTATTATATATAATTCTTAAAAGCCATGTTATATATAATATGTATACATATGTTGTCTTATAACTTCATATATATTTATATTTGCCATGTATATATAAAAAAATCTATGTTATATTAATTCCCATCATCTTGAAAGATATCTTTGATTTATCATATTATAATCGATTACTGGCGATTATATTCAACACAATAAACTGATGGTATGAAAATTCTTTTATGTTATTAGAGGTATAAAAGTTGAAAATCTTAACAAAAAAACTTGGGCCAAATTACATGCACTCTTCTCAAAAAATCAAAATTATTGGAGGAATTTTCATAAGTAGCTACTGATAAGTATCTTAATTATATGCTTCTTAGCTACAGTTTACCTAGTTACACTTCGTAGTTATAGTTTCATTTGCTACGAGTATTTTCATTTATACAAACCCGTTTATATAATTTGCTACCAATATACAAAGACGATAAGGTGATTAAAGTGCAATGAAATGCCTTAAAGTTGGATATCGTGAAGCATCTGTCTTACCGGTAATCTCCCATTTCCGTCGTCGAGAGACTTTAATAACTATAGCATGTCAGGCGCAGGGAATGGAGTTTTAAGAACAGGAACATCGGACCTATACCCTTGGGTTGTTGAACAGAATTCTTTCAATTACCCCCATCTTCCTAGTTTCGTTGCTATTGGTATTTTCGTTTGTATAATTCCTTGCCAATATACAAATTCGTTTGTACAGCTGCTAATATACAAATTCAAAAAATGGCCCTTAGCAACTCGAATTAAACATTGATGGAAAGCGGTAATTATTTAAAAAAACTATAGTTACGATAAATAATTAAATAGTATATGTTTGCTTAGTCGCATAATTTAACTAAATTATTATATATTTGTGGAAAGGCCTCTACTTTCTATTGTCCATTCCCTTATTTGTCTACAAGGCCCATTTGACTAAACATATTCATCAAAAGGCCCATTGGGATTGATGTGTTAATTAATTGAAGGAATAATTACATTTTTAAATTTCTTTTATAAAATATTTATTATTTTTAGACATATTTTTTATTTATTACCTAAATATTCCATATTTAAAAAATATTTATCATTTATAGCAATTGCATTATGTATTATAAGTGAATTATATAAGTAATATATATGTATATAAATGTATTAAAATGTATTATACTTATTTGGATAAAAGAAATTTGCACTATATACTAAAAACGAATTATGCACATAATATAAATAAATTATACTATGTATAAAACTAATTTTGCACGCAATAAAGATGTATTATAAGTGTCTTAAAATAAATAAAACTTATTTTGGTAAAATAATCTGCATTATGTATTAAAAGTGAATTATATATGTATTAAAATCATATTGTTATAAATAGTAAATATTTTCTAAATATGGTATATATAGATAAGTTTTCCTATATTAAACTGCAAACAAATTTTTGCGTGGATCGCTTCAATCAAGATATTATCATCTGTTGGATGGACCAATCAATCAATTGAGTTGGACTAGGCGTTTATGTCACAACTTTTTTTAAGCCAAGAATCTTATTATTAAGAAGTGATCTTTAATTTTTGTCCCAAAATATAACGATTTTTAATATGTCTCTGCTGCTCGTACAATTAAAATTTGTGGATAGAAATACCATTATTCATGACCGAGAACTTTTACCTCGCTCGACATAGGTTATATAGAAATTTAGCTATGCAACATAGTTCACTCAACATAAATTTAGAGAATTTTTGCTTTGTTAGCCTGTTCCAATAATTATAATATTTTTATAATAAAAATAATTTAATATAAATTCTTTATTTTACTTATGATGGAGTATATATACAGCCAAATATATCCATGGCATATTCAAAATTATAATATTTTTTACAAAAAATATTTCTTTTTTTTTTCATAAATTTCATCTCCATCCAGAAACAGTCTCTCTATCTCTATGAGGTAGTGGTAAGGTCTGCATACACTTTACCCTCTCCAATCCTTACTCGTAGGATTGCACTGTTGTTATTGTTGTCATAAATTTCATCTCCAATCGAACACCGCAACATAAAATGAAACATTTTAGAGGGAAGTCACTTTTCCACTTTTTGGAACTTTATCCAAACCAAATCCAAAAATGACAAAAAGTATATTGTTATCTCCCTTTTACTAATCTCCTCATCACCACATATATATTCTATGAATCATCAATGTCAATTTTCCAGTTCCCTGTAGAAACTGGTAATACATTTCAATGGACAGAACTGTATCATGAGAGCAAATATCTTCTCCAAACCACACAAAAAGTGTCCACAAAACCATTTAATTCCCAGTGGAAAAAGTGAAAAAAAGCAACTCGAGTCACGGATATATCAACGAATTCATATGTTCTATATGTATAAAGTGTATAAAGTGTCTAGGCTGCTATGCTATAACTCTTTCCACATGTCAGAATTTTATAGCGAAAAATGGAAAGAAGCACAATGCACGAGAGATGTAAGGGCGGAATGAGTATAAATATGCTTCACCATTGTCGTGTAACATACCTCATTTTAACGCCTTTTGCAACTTGACGAAAGAGAGAGAGAGAAAAGAGAGTTGGAAGCTATGTCAGTTGAAGCTCTTGCAATGTCTGGTGCAGATTACATGAAGTGCACTGTTCAGTTTGAAGATATGACGGAGCAGAGAAGCTCGGAAAGGACACCACAGTACCTTCTTGCTGATGAAAGTGAGGGAGGGAATCATGATCGTGGGCAATGGTTAGGAGGACAAGCAAGGAGACGGGCAAATATCAAAGTTCAAGCCGAGGCTACAGCATCTGCAAGTGTAAAACCAGCTTCTGGTCCTGTACAAGAAAGTTGTACATGTCATTAAAAGTATATAGTACCTTCATGCTATGTTGCTCGGTTTCTCCAAAAGTGTTGTCACACCTGTGTCGGATCCTCCAAAAATGTACTAACCTTTGGATAATCCGACACACACCTGCTAGCATTTCTGAGAAGTCCGAGTAAAATAGCCTTTAGAATAGGATTAGCTTTCTTTGTGATGTAGTCACACTACCAAAGGATGTGATTGTTCCAGGAGAGCACAATCTTTTAACAATGAATATGTGAAAGCAAAACATAAATACTGCATCTTATATAAATCGTCACTTACCATAGCAAAATGTAGCCTTTTCCCTGCAGATATCAACAAAGACAGAGAAATAAATAATTTACCGATCAATGTTATGTGTATTATGCAGTCATAGTGTCATTTATCGTACAATACGAAGAATATTAGAGACCTCCTGAATCCAGATAGAGCAAAACTCAAATCACTATAACAAAGATTGAAGTTACAATTTGAGACATTATGAGAAAGGAGAAAAATGAAAACATATGAAACAAAAAGAAAGTCGATATATTATGTCGCTGCACAGGCCAACCATACAGGGAAAAAATTGATTAAATAAGAGAAGCATATGAAAAACGATACAGTCAAGATATGACACAAGAAATACTAAAATGTGGATTGCTTGCCACTTAGCAACCAGTTCTATGCATCAAGGAGACTATTACAGGAAATTATGTACTTGTTTGGAGTTACAGATTTGTTATCTTCCACCAGACAATTCAACAGCATCTTGATTATAGGTTGAATCTTCGCCCCAATCAAACCGTCGCTGTAGTCTCTCGTACTCTTGCCTACGCGTAACTTCGACATGCTGCCATTCTTCCCACCGCTCAGCAAGCCCTTCTCCTTCAAGCATTCGTACTACCTCTGACATTGCTGGACGGTCCTCTGGCGATCCTTGAGTGCACAGCAATGCAACTTGAATCATCATTTCTACTTCATCCATGTTATAGTTCCTATGTAGGTTGCGGTCGACAATAGCATCCAGCCTTTTCTCTCTTTGCAGTTTTTTAACCTTCACGATGACACATGCAGCCATTTCAGTAACCAACAACATACCCAGTGTAGTTCTACAAAGTGCAGTTTGGGAAGGGTAGAGCGTACATAGGACCTTACCCCTACCTGAGAGGTAGAGAGGTTGTTTCCGATAGACCCCTGGGCTCAAGGAAAAAACGAACAAAAGCACTACAGAAAAAGAAGTAACGGATGTGAAAGCATAACAAAGCATGTTGAACAATAACTACATCAAAATAATACAATAATCAAAGTACAAGAAACAACATATAATAACAAAAAATTGGAGGATGAGAAACTACAGGATCAATACTACGACTACTAGTATGGACAGATAGCGAGACAACAATTACCTACTAACCTTCTACCCTAATTTGTACCCTTCATAACCTACTATCTAAGGTCATGGCTATAGGAAGCAGATTAAGAAATTTTGCATCTTCTCATTGTTATTCCCCTTTTTCTCTTCACCAATTTACATTACTCCTAAAAAGGGTGTTCGACAAAAGTGGCTCAAGTATTTAGACCCATGGTAGCAAAGCATTTGCGTGAGAGTGCTATGCGGAAAATGATACTTCGTTTCTGTCCTTTCTTCCTGTTGAAAATAAAATTACAGCATATACCAAGAAAGCAAAAGAAGAAAAAAAGGAACTATGTATATAAATCATGAGAATGTCTGATAATGGACAATGAGCAACCCTCCAGTATGCAGCTTAGAGAAGAGTGGAAATACAAAAGCAAAGGTAATATAACAAAATAAACTTAGAAGAAACTGAATACTTTTAGAGGCCATAGTAAAAGTAATATGCAGGTCAAAATAATCGCAAGTTAAGATCAGTCATTGAGTTATGTACACTCACATGGTCAAGTAACAAGACATCATCTTCTTCTTCTAGACGTGAGAAATCTATTGCGCGTTGACCAGTTACAATCTCCAAAAGCATGATTCCATATCCAAAAACATCAGTTTTTTCTGATGATTTCCCAGTGGACAAGTACTCAGGAGCTATATGGCCCATCGTACCCCGAACTTGAGTTGTCACATTGGTTTTCCTAACATCAACTAACTTTGCCAAGCCAAAATCACCAACTACGGCCTCAAAATCTTCATCTAGTAAGACATTAGCTGCTTTAACATCACGGTGAATAATTTTTGGATTACAATGTTCATGCAAGTATTCAAGTCCACGTGCAGTGCCCAGTGCCACACGCTTTCTGGTTGGCCAAGCTAAAACAGACTCCCCAGGTTTAAGTTCTGCATTTGACAAAATACTACAAATAAGAAGCCACCAAAACCTCATCACATCAAGGAGATAAATACTGGATTTTAAAGTTTGACCAACTACTGCATGTGTTATCTTCAATTCAGGCAAGGTTTTCAAAAACTCATCTTCTCGAGGAAAAGATGAATGCACAAGAATGGATTCAAAAACTCATTTAAGTTCTCATTATGGATATTGATCAGTTCATATTGTGACGTCCCCTCGTGATCATGTACAATCCAACTATGGCTCTTGAAGACTAAGAGAACTAAAATGTTCAAGAACTCACATGTTTCTAAGAATATTAGGAATATGAGTACCTATGTAAATAAACTCCTTTATCATCTGTTGAACTTTCTAACTCTACTTTTCACTGGGAAAAAGTAGGAAACCCCCGGAACATAACTCATCGTGATACTAGCCTAGGGGCATATACACTTGTATTGATTATTCACAAGTCAAGAAATTGATAAATAAACATGAGAAAGGAACTCAAGGCAAAGGCATTTCCACCTCTAATCATCATATAAATTTGCTCTACAAGTAGAACTTGGTACTTGATGCTTGTATAAGTTAATCTACAAGTGGCACTTCCATAGTGCCTCCACTGTCAGTTTTAACCATAACAAGGTCAGACATGTCCCTTTTTTATCAAATAACAAAAATTGTTATTGATATAGCAACAACAACAATAGCACACCTAGTGTAGTCCCACACAGCGGATTTTTTTTTCTTGAAACTGAAAAAAAAAACATCCACTGTGTGGGACTACACTTGGTATGTTGTTGATATATGATGATGCAATATTACTGTGAGAAATATTGGGGGAGAATATTATTGAATTGTTGTCTACATTATTACATTGAGACCTTATTTATAGATACTATATTAGACTCCTTTTCCAATTAGGATACTAGAATACAATCCTTTTCCAAATAGGATTCTATATACTATTGTAAATCCTATTCCTATTCTAAGTAGGATTGTATTTACCTATTCCTATTCTAACACTCCCCCTCAAGCTAGTGCATACACGTCATATGTACCTAGCTTGTTACAAATGTAATTAATACGAGGATCTATGACGCGCGTGTTGAGATATCAACAAGTTGATCTTCACAAAATTAACAGTCAACCTCAAGTCTTAGTCTTTTCATGCAATTCCGAGATTGCATTGTTAAACTTCCCAAACCAAGCTTGAGAAGATTGTTTTAGACCATGGAATGATTTACACAACCGACATACAAGGTTAGCAGACTCCCCCTGAGCAACAAAATCAGGTGGATGCTCCATATAGATTTCTTCCTCGAGATCATCATAGAGAAAAACACTCTTAATGTTCAACTGATTAAAAGGTCAACAGAGAATGACAATATGGATCATCTCGAAATTACTCTAAGAAAGTCACTTTAAAACTTCTCGAAACCTGCTTATGCACCAAACTATTAGATTTGATGGCTGAAAATTGTCACGAATTGTGAAATAAAATTATATGGGTAGGGTCGGAATGATGACACGACCCTACTGAGAAGAGAATTATATGGATAGGGTCGGAATGATGGCATGACCCTGCACAAACTAGATTTGATGAGTCACCGAAAAGACAAATGGGACTACGCAAATCAAATCTGAGTCACCAAAAATGACGCAGTGCTATGCAACTCAGATATGAGAAAGTAGTTCAAAAAATTCACGGTACTACACAAATTTAATATGAGTAGTCCGGAGAGATGCACGGTGCTACACAAATCGAATATGAGAAAGTAGTCACCGGAAAGATGGTGCGGTGCTACAAATGATAAATATGAAAAAAACACTGACAGATGTGGGGTTGACACAAAACAACCCTAGAAAGTCACCAAAAATTGACACATGGTAACCTGTTTGATTGAATTTTTTTCCCTTGAATGTGAGAATCATATATATATCGCTAACCCTACTTTGTTAACATAACTACCGGCCAGACGGGCAGCATATGTAGGTCATAGCCGCCCGCCGGCAGCGGAAGCTCTTTGATTTTCTACCAGGACCGTAGAGGCTCTGATACCATGTGAGAAATATTGGGGGAGAATATTATTGAATTGTTGTCTACATTATTACATTGAGACCCTATTTATAGATACTATATTAGACTCCTTTTCCAATTAGGATACTAGAATACAATCTTTTTCCAAATAGGATTCTATATACTATTGTAAATCCTATTCCTATTCTAAGTAGGATTGTATTTACCTATTCCTATTCTAACAATTACTAAGTCAAGTTGACTCCTTCAGATAACTTAAAGAGCCAACAAAATCAGAAAAGATGATTACATCATTCACAAGGACATGCCCCCTTTAACTTTTAGGCTAAAAAGGGTGGACGAAAATGGAGCATCTAACTGTTTCTAGTGTAGCTGAAAATCATATGTAAAGAAGGAGACTTAAGAGTTTTGAGAAAAAAAATTGACAACAAAAAATCCAGACTTAGATAGCAACTTAGCTGAGTTTGGAGTAATACTAACAAAAGAAAAAGGTGATCACAGGTCAATTTAATATTGAGATAAACAAGGAAAGCCTAGGACAAACTGCAAACCAAGATGTAAGCACTATTGTTGAAAAATACCTCGTAGACGATAGGCAACACTTAGGTTCTGCATATACGGGTATACTAGCAAGCGTTCAGTCGGTGTGGTGCAAAATCCTATAAGCCGCAAAAGATTCCTATGAACAGCAACACTAATCATCTCAACTTCACGCTGAAATGCAGCATCTCCCCCAGGACTCTCATAGTCAGTTAAGCGTTTTACAGCAACTTTAGTGCTATCATTGAGCACTCCTTTATAAACCTTGCCAAAACCTCCCTGTCCAAGAACATTCTTTTCGCTAAAGTTATCAGTAGCGAGTTGCAATTCCCTCCATGCAAATCTCCTCAATTGACCAAATGGAATTCGTCTGTCAACCTCACCTGGGCACACCAAACATACACAAGAAAAACATCACAACATACTCAATGGACCTATACCATCTTACAGTGCAAGTGAACTAAAGTAATGCTGATTAAAGAACTTCTCCAATGTAAGAAGGAACTATGAAATTTAGTAATAGGTAAGAAAGTAAAGAAAATAATGCTGCTTAGAGAACTTCTCCGTTTCAACTACTTTGTTTAGTTTTGACTTGGCATGGAGTTTAAGAAAATAAAGAAGACTTTTGAATCTTGTAGTCTTAAACTAAAGATATGTGTAATGTACCAAAATATCCTATAATCTTGGGGTCCTGAACATGCCACATGAAAAAGTTGAAATTAAAAAGTGGTCAAAAAGAGAAAAGGGATTCCTTTTTGAAATGGACTAATAAGGAAAGTAAGACAAAGAAAATGAAACAGAGGGAGTATTTTCTTGATGAGCTAGCAACACATTGAAGTTGATATTGTGTAAAACAGGTGATAAGGACCTGGAACATCAACATAGAGTTCCCCTTTGTAGCCTTTGTGCCTTCCCCGCCAGAAAAATAGCATTAATCCCCCAAGAAGGATAATTCCAAGAAATCCTCCAACAATACCAATTACGAGACCAGTCTTTGATTTACTGGGAGAACCTGCCAGGATTGCAACTTTAGGATTTAGAATCAGTGTGCATAAATTATCTAACTGCGAAACACCTCTGACAACACCTAACTTCTAAAATAAAGACTTGTAGTTCAAAAATGAGGTATTTGCTCTTTCAGTTAATTACCTTCACTGTCAGATACACAACGACGACTGAAGTTTACGCCACAATTCAAATGGTTCTCTGAAAAACTAATAGGCAAACTGAGTTAAACTAATATCAACACTTCTGACTCACAAGAAAGAGCAGGGGCTATTATAAATAGGGCAAAATACATAACCAGAGGCTCAAACTTGGCTTCAGAGGCAAGTGAACACTCCAACTTTGAGTATGCATATCTAAATACCTCAACTCGTCTCTACTATATCAGTTTAATACTCCAACTTACAAAAAAATCGTCTAGACACCTCCAAAATTTATGTGCCACGTTAGCATCATGTATCCATGAGACACATTCGCGATGAGTTGGAGTATTCAGTTATCAATTGATACCAAGTTGAGGAGTCTAGACATGCACTCTCAAAGTTAGAGTGCTTACTTGCTAGTTGAGGCCAAGTTTGAATATCTATTTATGTATTGTATCTTCGAGAATGTTCAAAAGAAATTAAACAATGCAAGAATCGGGATCTGCTTACTTGTATTTCGGGACTTGGAACAAACTATCAGGAACTTTTCCAGTAAGATCATTCATAGCAAGCTGACTGGCAAAGAGATATCACCGGTCAGGTCAATATCACTTGGCACACTTTATAAGCACATCAAAGATCAGACTAAACGAATCACTTACAGGTTAATCAAGTTGGGAAGGCCTGAAAGTGACTCAGGGATAGTCCCAGACAGATTGTTTTGACTCAAAAACCTGTTCAAAGAGATAGTAAAAATAGATTTTTAAGTCAAACACCAAAGGTAAAACTCAGTTCTAGAAAAAACAAATCAATGAAATAATAGTACTTACAGAAATTGAAGCTTTTTCAGATTGCCTAGGGAAGCTGGTATTTCTCCAGACAAACGGTTTTTTTCCAGATCCAACATGGTCAAGCTGGTTAAATTTCCTAGTGCTTCGGGAATTTTACCAGTTATTCCGTTTCCTTGCAAAGAACTGCCAGGATGTTGACCGCCAGTCAGTTCAATACATAACACAACTAAGGACATGAAAATTGATATGAGTTCACAAATCACTAAAGTAGAACTTCCTATTGACAAGGATGAAAACTTTATTTTCAAGAGATCTTAGCAAATGTTACCAGCTATGACCGCAGAATGTTCATCAGAGGCACTATGAGAATAATGTGATAACGGACAAGAAAGGAAGATGAAATATCCAATACTCTATCAAAAGCATGACCAAACCAAAGACCCAAGAATGTCATTTCCTGATTATTAACTTAAAAGATTACTAATCTTTAGTTGAAAAATTGAGAATCACGGGGTTTTCAACGCATTATCACCAAAATTGCGATACGATTTCTACACATACTTGTGTGGGTAGGAAAGTAATACAATGGGAAAAAGCTAAGATCCCAAATCATGCACGGGGCAAAGATACAAGCAATCACCAGTTCCCAAACAAGAGCATCAGTTAGTAATGTGTGTCAATATCATGAGTGGATTAATATCATCTTGATGAAGGAAATTGATGAATATAGACTCCTAGAGTACCACATAACCTAACAGACAATATTTTTATTTCACCATGACATTTTCCACAATGGTTTCAGATTGAGAATTCAATGCTATTTCCTCCCCTAAGAAAAAGAAACTCAAAATTATCATTGTTAGAGTTAGAATAGGAGTAGGGTTACACAATCCTAGTTGAATTCAGATTAGACTGTAGTGTCTATAAATAGAGTCTTTATGTAACAATGTAAATAGATAATTCATATAATATATTTTTCCCATATTTCTCACATGGTATCAGAGCATCGGTGAGAAATCTTCCGGGTTCAATTGCTGATTTATGTCGGTGTATTTTCTGTCAGTGTTGTGTGAAAATCAACATCACTACCTTGTCCCTCACCCTCCGGCGACCACATCGAGGTCAGACCCACCGGAAAATACCCCTGCACGCGCCCACACGCGCCGCCTCAACCTGCAGGTTTTCCGGCGAGATCTGGCCACGCGCCGGCGCGTGAGGCTACTTCCCGACCACTTTCCGGCAACTTTTTTTTTCCAGATGGGTCGCCTCTCCATTCCGAGGCTGCCCATACATTTTTTTCTTGATTCCGACATCTGAAGTTAGGGTTCCGGCGACTCCGACCTTTTCCGGCAACTTTTTTCAGTATTCCGACCTTTATTTTTCACTTTTCTTGCCTCAGTGAGGTCGCCTCAGCATCCTGAGGCAGACCCATCTCTTTTTTTTCTTTATTTACACAGTTTACACAGTTTTTATCCTTTTGTTCCAAAGGATGTCTTTTGGGGTTGATCTGTTTGGCTCCAAAAGTACAGGAACAGGTAGTTCTCATCCTATAATCACTTCAGAACCCTTAATGGGTAGTTCCAACTACTTAGCATGGGCTTCCTCAGTTGAATTATGGTGCAAAGGTCAAGGTGTTCACGATCATTTAACAACCAATGCTTCTGTGGTGGATACAAAGCAAAAGGCTATTGAGGAATCTTCCACAGCCAAAGCACAATGGGAGAGGGTTGATGCTCAATTGTGTAGTCTCCTATGGCGTTCTATTGATTCCAAGTTGATGCCCTTATTTCGCCCATTCCAGACATGTTATTCAGTTTGGGAAAAGGCTCGTGCTTTATATACTAATGACATATCTCGATTTTATGATGTGGTGTCTCGAATGACCACCTTAAAGAAACGTGATTCTGATATGTCGACATACTTGGGACAAGTGCAAGCAGTCATGGAGGAATTTGAAACGTTGATGCCAGTCACCGCGAACGTCAAAACACAACAAGAGCACAGACAAACCTTGTTTTTAGTCCTTACACTAGCTGGACTTCCTGCTGATCATGATTCTGTGCGTGACCAGATCTTGGCTAGTCCTACCATCCCTACAATGGATGAATTATTCTCCCGTTTACTTCGTCTTGCTGCGCCGCCCACCCATAAAGTAGCTTCATCACCCATCATTGACTCATCTATTCTTGCATCTCAAACTATTGATAAACAGAGTTCTACCATGGAGAACCGACGGGGAGGAGGCCGTTCTGGAAGATCTCGCTCTAAATGTAGTTATTGTCACAAGTCTGGACACACTCGTGACATATGTTATACTTTGCATGGTCCACCCCCCAGTTATGATCCTATTGTTATAAAGGAATATAATGAATCCCTTCGAAATCGAGCGACTAAGCAAACTGTTGCTCATCCTACTGTCTCCGTTGCTCCACCTGACCGATCATCTAATAATGCTCATATTGCTCAGGCTGATTATGATGAGTTCCTTCAGTATCGAGCACGTCAGCAACTGTCTCCACAAGCAGCATCAACTTCTCAACCTATTGTTCCTGTCGCGGGTAATCCTTTTGCTTGTGTTTCACAGTCTAGTCCTCTTGGACCATGGGTTATGGACTCAGGCGCTTCTGATCATGTTTCTGGTAACAAAACACTTTTGTCTGATCTTGTTTACTCACACTCCCTTCCTGCTATTACTTTGGCCAATGGGATCCAGACCAAACCTAAAGGGATTGGAAAAGCCCAACCTTTACCTTCTGTCCCCTTAGATTCTGTTCTTTATGTTCCTGGTTCTCCCTTTAATTTGGCATCGGTTAGTCGTTTGACACGGGACTTACATTGTGGCATTTATTTTTTTGATGATTTTTTCCTTATGCAGGACCGCAGTACGGGACAGACGATTGGCACAGGACATGAATCACAAGGCCTTTACTATCTTACCTCTTACAAATCCTTCACAGCATGCTCCGTCACAGATA
The DNA here is from genome assembly GCA_029948455.1 of Solanum rostratum. Lineage (NCBI taxonomy): Eukaryota > Viridiplantae > Streptophyta > Magnoliopsida > Solanales > Solanaceae > Solanum > Solanum rostratum. The sequence continues at coordinate 2,506,502 of CM057053.1, read as the reverse complement.
CTCCAGACCTTATTCACAAACGTTTGGGACATCCTAGTCTATCTAAACTGCAAAGGATGGTGCCTAGTTTGTCTAGTTTATCCTCATTAGATTGTGAGTCGTGTCAACTTGGGAAACACACTCGTGCTACTTTTTCACGTAGTACTGAGGGTCATTCTGAGTCTATTTTTTCTTTAGTTCATTCTGATATTTGGGGTCCTAGTCGAGTTAGTTCAACCTTAGGATTTCGTTATTTTGTTAGTTTCATTGATGACTATTCAAGATGTACTTGGGTTTTCTTAATGAAAGATCGTTCAGAGTTATTTTCTATATTTAAAAGTTTTTTTGCTGAAATACAAAACCAGTTTGGTGTTTCTATTCGTACTCTTCGTAGTGATAATGCCTTAGAATACATGTCCTCCCAATTTCAGGAGTTTGTGACTCACCAAGGAATTATTCACCAGACATCTTGTCCATACACCCCTCAGCAGAATGGTGTAGCAGAACGCAAGAATAGGCATCTTATTGAAACTGCTCGCACTCTTCTCATTGAGTCCCATGTTCCGCTGCGTTTTTGGGGCGATGCTGTTCTTGCCTCTTGTTATTTAATTAATAGAATGCCCTCATCTTCTATTCAGAATCAGGTTCCCCATTCCATATTGTTCCCTTTGTCACATCTCCATTCTATACCTCCTCGTGTCTTCGGGAGCACATGCTTTGTTCATAACTTAGCTCCAGGGAAAGATAAATTAGCCCCTCGTGCTCTCAAATGTGTCTTTCTTGGTTACTCTCGTGTTCAAAAAGGGTATCGTTGTTATTCCCCTGACCTTAATCGATATCTTATGTCAGCTGATGTCACATTCTTTGAATCTCAACCTTACTATACATCATCTGATGGTCCTGATATCTCTGAGGTCTTACCTCTACCTCAGGTCCTACCTGTACCGACTTTTGAGGAAACTCCACTGATAGTGCCACCTCTAACAAAACCCACCACACCTCCACCTCTCTTGACTTATCATCGTCGTCCACGCCCAGCACCGGTTCTCAATGATTCATGTCATGCGCCAGACCCTGCACCTACTGCGGCCTTGCCTACTTCTAGCCAACTGAGTGCCCTTAAAAAAGGTATACGGTCCACTCGAAATGTTAACCCACATTATACTTTCTTGAGTTATCATCGTCTCACATCATCCTATCATGCTTTTGTATCGTCTTTGTCCTCTATTTCCATTCCTAAGACTACTCGTGAAGCACTATCTCATTCGGGATGGAGGCAGGCTATGGTTGATGAGATGTCTGCTTTGCATACGAGTGGTACTTGGGAACTTGTCCCTCTTCCTGCAGGTAAATCCACTGTTGGTTGCCGTTGGGTTTATGCAGTGAAAGTTGGTCCGGATGGTCAGGTTGATCGACTTAAGGCTCGCCTTGTTGCCAAAGGATACACTCAGATATTTGGGCTTGACTTCAGTGATACATTTGCTCCTGTGGCTAAAATGGCATCTGTCCGTATTCTTCTATCTATGGCTGCCATTCGTCGTTGGCCTCTTCATCAGTTGGACGTCAAGAATGCTTTTTTACATGGTGATCTTGCGGAAGAAGTCTATATGGAGCAACCACCTGGTTTTGTTGCTCAGGGGGAGTCTAGTAGACTGGTATGCCGATTGCGCAAGTCACTCTATGGTCTGAAACAGTCTCCTCGAGCATGGTTTGGAAAGTTCAGCACAGTAATTCAGGAGTTCGGCATGACTCGCAGTGAAGCTGATCATTCTGTATTTTATCGGCATTCTGCAGCAAATTTATGTATTTATTTGGTTGTTTATGTCGATGATATTGTTATCACTGGCAATGATGAAGATGGTATTACTAGTCTGAAGCAACATCTTTTTAAGCATTTCCAAACTAAAGACCTTGGCAGGTTAAAGTATTTTCTAGGTATTGAGGTTGCTCAGTCTGGATCAGGTATTGTTATTTGTCAACGCAAATATGCTTTAGACATTCTTGAGGAGACAGGGATGATGGGATGTAAACCCATTGACACTCCTATGGATCCGAATGTAAAACTGCTTCCAGGACAGGGGGAGCCACTCAGTAATCCTGAAAGGTATAGACGACTAGTGGGAAAGTTAAATTATCTCACAATGACTAGACCTGATATTTCGTTCCCTGTGAGTGTTGTAAGTCAGTTTATGACTTCCCCTTGTGATAGTCATTGGGATGCAGTTGTTCGTATTCTGCGATATATAAAGTCAGCGCCTGGGAAAGGACTACTCTTCGAAGATCGAGGACATGAGCATATCACGGGATATACAGATGCTGATTGGGCAGGATCACCCTCTGATAGACGGTCTACATCTGGATATTGTGTATTAGTAGGAGGTAATTTGGTGTCGTGGAAGAGCAAGAAACAGAGTGTGGTTGCTCGGTCGAGTGCAGAGGCAGAATATCGAGCAATGGCTACAGCAACTTGCGAGCTTATCTGGGTCAAACAGTTGTTGAGGGAGCTAAAGTTTGGTGAGGTTGATCAGATGGAACTTGTGTGTGATAATCAAGCGGCCCTTCATATTGCGTCAAATCCAGTGTTTCATGAAAGGACCAAGCACATTGAGATTGATTGTCACTTTGTCAGAGAAAAAATACTCTCAAAAGATATTGTTACAAAGTTTGTGAAGTCAAGTGATCAGCTTGCAGATGTCTTCACCAAGTCCCTCACTAGTCCTCGTATTAATTATATCTGTAACAAGCTAGGTGCTTATGATTTGTATGCACCAGCTTGAGGGGGAGTGTTAGAGTTAGAATAGGAGTAGGGTTACACAATCCTAGTTGAATTCAGATTAGACTGTAGTGTCTATAAATAGAGTCTTTATGTAACAATGTAAATAGATAATTCATATAATATATTTTTCCCATATTTCTCACAATCATCTTAAAGCAAGCTCACATTGCTGCAAGAAATCATTCCAATTATATACTCATGGATTTCATTTTTAGCCCAATTCACTTAACTTCCACCTCCTCTTCAGACTGCTTGTTCCTATGAAATGTCATGATTTCTTCACCACCGTTATTTCTTTTTCGGTCTGCTTTGATATGCTTTTCCTTGAGCCGAGGGTCTATAGGAAACAGCCTCTCTAACTTCCAAAATAGCGGTAAGGTCTATGTTGTTGTTTGTTTCCGTTGATCACATTTAAGTAACCTAGTTCACACATTTAAGTAACCTAGTTTTGGTAAGTGGAGTGACTTATCAATCAATGTAATGATTAAAGTGCACACTTGAACTCAAATCCAAATACTAAATAGAGTATGGAGTTATGAAATTCCATTATACCTAAGCACATCACAGATGCACATTTGCATTCAATTGAAAATAATTCAACAAATTCTCTATACGTACAGAGTATTAAGATGCGTAAGAACACCTAATCTTGGAGTTAGAGTGCCAGTGAACCCCATATTTGACAATGACCTGCAAATAAAACTCAGACAACATTATATGTAGCATTTCAGAATGGTAGTTGACCAACAAAAGCTCAAGTGTTTGGGACCATAATTGTATCATGTACATGGCGATCACATGGCTCGCAAATTAACTTCAACTTACACCATCAAGACATTGCTGCTATCGTCACAAGTGATTTTTGACCAAGTGCATGGATTAACTTGATTCTGATTCCAATCAGAAAGTTGATCATTCGAAGCATTTAGTGAATTCTTCAATGCAAACAGTGCATCTCCTAATCAAAGGTCAGAAATTACAAAATAACGAATGTCACACTACTTTATGAGCAGAAGAAAAATCAAGTCAGCACAAGTAAAATGTGGATAGAATGAATGAAAGAAAATATAACCCATCAAAAAAAAATACGGGAAGGATAAAATAATCCAACCCCTCTAAATTTTTCTTTATACCTTTGAATAGATAAAAGAATAATTGCAAGTAAAAAATGGGAGAAGTGTATACCCTGAGGATCAGGTGAGACAAATGAGTAGAGACATGTAAATATCAGAATGACGGGGAACAGTTCCATATTGCAGTTGCTGTTCAATTCAATAGATCATGTAAGCTTGTTCCCCTTCATCACTGTAACATAAAGCACTATCTTCCTTGGTAATGACAGATGGCAGTTCTGCAAAATATATTAGAAAGATCAATACGAGCAAAATTAGTATAACCTCAAGGGCAACAGCGAAGCCTACTTAAACATGGAAAATAGATATCTGATGCAAGAGCAACAACAACGTACCCAGAGTAATCCCACAAATGGGAAGAGGGTAGAGTGTACGCACATTTTAGCCTAACCTTGTAGAGGTAGAGAAGTTGTTTCCAAAAGAGCCTCGGCTCAAGGAAAAGCATATCGAAAAAGAAACAACTGAAGTGAAGGGATCACAGCAAAATACTATAAAAAGCATGACAAAGCATTCTGGAAAAAGGAACAGCAACTACACCAAAAAAGGGTGATAATTGAAGTACAAGAGAACAAGAAGAAAAAGGTAGTGGTTGATGCTATAAATAAATCACATGAAAAGCATAATACGGCATTACATAATGCCCTCTATCAATAATGTAAAGCATGCAATCGGGTACTTTGAGCTGCAAACCTCACATAAGCAAACTGTAGTAGTATTGCAGAATGGTAAAAGTTATTAGGAGTTGAAAGAACAACTGAACACTTGTCTTCTCCATCCAAACAATTCTTCAGATACTATCAATAATGTCGACCATCCAAGGAAGAATTGATTCACAAATTTCAAACAATCGACAAACCTACTCTTTTCTTTCCTGAACAAAGAACAGATATTTTCAAGAGCAATTCTTCTGAATGTCTATTGGTTGTGTCTATCATATGAACCACAAGAATTTCATGATATGAAGCTATATCAAACCTGCTAGATAATTCCCCCATTCTCAAAATACAACAAGTGAGTAATGAACTATAACAAAAGCTTTCAGAAACTTGGAGAAAGACACAACTTCATAAGAAACTCCAACAAATGAAACAAGAAAAGTTGTTGTAGATAAAACTGACTATGTAAATATTCAAATTTCTTCTCAATCATTGTAATTCCTACAACTTAACCAGACTCACAAAAAACCCAAGTTTTACCTTCTTTCTTTTCTGTCCCTTGTGGGTCGATTTCTCACATGGTCACTCGAGTAATAGCTATATCTCATTAAGTCACCTTTCTTCTTGATTCCAATTTCTTTCAACAAAGAAAGTGACTTCCAGACATAATAACTATTAGTTCAGTAACCATCTGCAAAATCAACTATGCCCCTTGTCTATGCTTAACAATTAAATTTCCCTTCTCCTATTTCACCACATGTATCAGAAAAAACAAACAAGCAGCAACTCCCTTCTCCACCCAAAAAGAAAACAACCCCACATCCTCAATTCAACAAAATCCATCAAGAACATTTTTTTCCAATAAAAAGTTCACTTTTTGTCTTCCATAAGACGAGTCAAATCAGAAAAGACAAACCCACCATATCAAAAGCCAAAACACCATTCTCAATACACCTAACAAATAAAAACAAATGACAGAATCTGAAAAAAGAACAAGAACAAGAGCTGAGTAAGTTAAGTACCTTTAAGCAAGCACCATACTTTTTAGGCTGTGAAAGAAACAGCAGAGTTTGAACTAAAGATTGAATCTTTACTTTGGATTAAACCAAAAAAAGAGCTTTACAAAGTAAATCTTGGAGAAACAGCATAAAGAGAAGTGCTGTTAAAAAAAAAGTTGTCAATGGAGAAGAACTTGAAGAAAGCTTCTATCTTTTTGCATATGCTCTTTCTGCAATTATTACTACGTTTAAGTCTTCTCTTCTTGTCTCTCCCAACAGTATTTCTTAGTTACCCGCGACCCCTTTACCCCCCCCCCCCCCCATCACTCAATACAATTCCATGGTGGCTAACTGGAAGTGGATCCCACTCTTTTTTCTTTTCATTTTTTACTGGTAATTGTAAAGAGGGATATTAGTAAATGGAAAGATCTTTTTGTGTTTCCTAGTGAAACATAATGTGGTCGTGCTGTCGTGGGATGGTTGAGATATTTTTATTTTTTTCGTAAATTTTGAGTGAACTTATACTAGTTGGATTAGTCAACGTGAAAGAGGGTTCGTTTTTCATTAAAAGTATTTAGGTTATATATATAATAAAATTAAAAGAATAGTTAAGTATACTTATTACCTGATAAAAAAGATCTTGTATGTTAAAAAAAATGATGTTTTTCCTGTGTTTTGCTAGAGTGAATACCCTGAAATCTGAGCTTATGGTCTTAGGTTTCAGTCCAGTTTCAACAATGTACTTCTCGGCACATCATCAATATATAGGGGAAAATGTAACTACTTAGACGTTGTAAATCAAATCCAACGAGCTCAATTCTCAATTGACTCTCTATTATATTTTTATTTTTTGAATTTTCTTGGTGAAAATTCTTGCAATGCTAATTTTATATGTGTAACTCGGATATCAAATGGTAAAATAAAAATAAAAACAATAATGGGGGTTATAGTGAAAACAAAAAAGGTCTTTCTTAATGGAGGGTCCTTAATTTTAAGTTATTTCTATTAAAAAATTTCTTCCACTTCAAAAAAGGGAAAAAAGTTACATGAACTTTTTTTCTAAAGGAGCATCCAAAGTTTTGGTTAGTCAATTCATGTCTTATGGAATGAAGAATAAAACTCTTTGTACCCTAAAAAAAATATTTAAGAATGAAATTCTACTTTGAGTATTATTCCCTTCGTCGTATTTTAATTGAATTTATGAGATAATGCACACATATTAAGAAAAATATTCAAAGACACATTTTATATCATAATTTTCACTGTTGACCTTTGTGAAATCATAAATATGTCAATTATCTCCTAGAAAATATATAAAACTTCAATAAATGAAAAGTCAAATATGAAAAAATATTCAAATATTCATCTTAAACTTTGAACAACGAACAATTCAACTATTTTAAGCATTAAAAAAAATCTCAAAAATACAATTAATTTGAAACAGAGGGGTAATAGAAGTCTAAGTTGTATTAAATCAAAAAAGAGTACACCAACCTTATTGTAAAGTGGCAATGACCTTCAATATTAGAATTACAAATTCCAAAGTTGTAAAAGAAACTTAAAATTTTGGAAATGTCTTTTTCCATAAAACTTTTGAAGTTTGTAAAAGTCAATTGTACAACCCTTTTGCATTTTAAACATTTTTAGGTCAAGAAAATTATGTTGATTTAGATGGCAAGAGTATTTCTTGTTGTTTTTTTTTTTTTTAATTATAATAATAAACGAGAAAATGAGAATTCAAATTGCCCTTCTATTTCAGATATCTGTCATGATTCGTCTTTACACGCCTCTTAAGACTTATAATCACTTTCTCTATTCATTTTTACTTGTTATTATTTTTTTTTTTAAGTCAACTTGACTAAAATAAAAAATTTAGATGGTCGAAATCGATACGAAAAATGCTACAAGTTACAATTTTTGTCATATTAATTTGATGAAAAAATATATCTTAAAATGTTGGTCAAATTTTATGCAATTTGACCTCGATTAGTAAAATAGTCAAACGAGTAGATTATTATTTTACCCCCTTTAGTTATTTGAATAGTCCACCTATAATTGTTGCAGTATCCAAGGACAATACATGGTAGTAAGAGTGAAATAAAAAATAATTTAAAATTTTTAAAATAGTAAATAATTTAAAATAATTATTTTTAGAAATTAGATAATTTGGCACTTCAATTTTACTACCTAACTTAAAAAGAGGAGTGAGTTTGACTAGAAAATAAATTAAAAAAATTCCAAAATATTGACTGAATTAAATGTTTTGACCACTTTGACCAAATCATTATTAATTCATCTGACATTATATAATTATTTCATTTAACTTTCACAAGATAACTTAGAAAGCACTTGACTAGATTTTCCTCCCTTTTTTTAAGGAAAAAATTGAAAAAATATTTATTATCACAAGCAAAAGTAATAATGATAAATTTTTATAGTAAAAATTACGTGGATAAGCAAATAGATACTAGTTAATTGATTAACATAGTTATAGTTTGAATTAATTACTGTTCGCGATAAATATCTAGCTGTAATTACAATTAGAGTTTTGTATGGTTATACTAACGTTGTGTATGATTATACAAAAGTTGTGCGCGAATCAAATTGGATAACGAAATATGTGGACACTGTGAATTGTATGACGAATTATACAAATACTGTACACGAATTGTATAGCGAAATATACAAACGCTATGGAAAAACTGCGAATTATGCAAACATATACAAATGTTGTGCAAATTATACAAAAACACTGTTATAACTATAGTTACGAAATGTAATTACATAAACTATAGCTATGAAGCATAATTATGATATTTTTAAATAATTATATACGAAAATTTCTCTTCATAGAGAAAACGTGCATCTTACCTTGATTTATTATAAACACTTGATGCGAGTAAATATTTTAGGTAACTTATTAATATTGCTAATTAAGATCAAAATAAAATCCCAAAAAAATTGTTTAATATGGGCAAGTGGGTCCATAATGTCAACAAATAGAAAGAGCATTTGATTATAAAAATGTCTTCTTTTTTAAAATGCTACCTAACAAAAGAATGGATTATAATTATTTTTTTTACATAATAATAAATAATTATCCACTAGTTTCTTCATATACACTAAAGCAATCAATATAATTATGACAAAAAATTCTCCAACAATTTTTTAACCAATCAAATTGTCAAAAGAGCAAGCCATAATGTGCTAGTCAAAATTGTCATTTTCTAATTTTAATTTATTAAATTAAGTGATATTGTTTTCTTGCCAAAAATGACAATGATGTGCTTAACATTATCGAGGAGAAATTTCGCATATAATTACTCAAAAATATCTTGATTATACTCCATAGTTATAGTTAGGATAATTATATTACAAAATTATAGTTTATAGCAGCGTTTGTATAATTCGTGCAATATTTGTATAATTCACTGTACAATTCATAGTTTTTGTATAATGTTTGTATATTTCTCTATACAATTAGTACATAGTGTTTGTATAATTCGCTATACAATTTGCAATGCTTGTATATTTCGCTATACAGTTTGATTCGCTCACAATTTTTATATAATCACGTGCAGTGTTTGCATAAATCGTGCGAACGATGCAAAACTCAAACTATATTCGCATTTCGCGCACATGATTTGTATAAATCGCGCGAATTATACAAAAGTCAAATTATAATTACAGCTAAATGCTTGTTGCGAGCGTAATTGATTCAAACTATAGCTATGTTAGCTAATTAACTAATAAATATATGCTTTTCTTCCTTTTAATATTTTTATGGCTATAAATTATCCACTTTTCTTCTTTTGAATAAATTTAGTAATATGTCATTTTCAAGGAATAAGTAGTGTTTTAGTTTTCTTGATTTTTTGTATTATCAAGAAATTAAAGATTTTTTTCTATTCTCAACAAAATTATTATAATTATTGTTTGTCAATTTAAATTGCATCACAACTTTCCTTCGAACTCTATATACTAGAATTCTAAAAAATAAAATATTTAAAACTTGAAATGAATCGAAAAGAAAGTTATTTTCTACCACGTCAAAAAATAGGTTAAAAAGATATAGTTTTAATATTTAAAAAAATGAAATAATTAATATTTTATATTTATTAAGCAAACATCATAAATAAATTAAAAAATCACCTAATTTTTTTACAAAATTGTAAAGTATAAAACATTTTCTTTTGTACTATGTCTAGATTTAATGAATTTCATATTCTAATAGTCAAAGTTTTCTCATCCACTTATCTTTTTTTTTTCCACTGACAATATTCAGAACAATTAAATTAAATTAAATATTTAAAAGTCAGAAAAACAGTTCTCAACACGTGCTCAATAATTAAATTTTTTTTATTGTCAAAAATAAATTGCAATTGAACATTTTATGCTATTTTCTAGAAATAAAATTATTTCCCAAGTCTCAAATTATTTTTAAGATATAATTTTTCTTTTAAAAAATCTCTATCTATATATTTTAGTGTATAAAAATATTTATATTATTAGGGACATGGCATGCAGTCATGCAGACAGACCAATAATTCAAGTTCAGTATTAGATTACTTTTTTGTGGTCCATTTGTCCTTTCTAGATATTCTATGATTTATTATAACACCGATGGTCCGGTGGGATGGTAAGTACTCATTCGTTTTTAATTTTAGAGTTTGAGTGTAGGATTTTCTTTTTTTGGTTGTTTATTCGGTATCTGGTGCACGTACTAGAGTTTGACTACTCTGGATTCGCGCTTTGAGTTTAAGATTTTCTTGTTGTGCCAGCATTGAAGCCCGACTACTTTGGATTCGCGCCTTGCTCGTCCGGTATTTAGAGTCCGCATTTGGAGTCCAACTATTCTGGATTCGCGCCTTGAGTTTAAAGTTTTTTTTTATTGCCCATTCGGTATCTGGTGCCCGCATTGGAACCTAACTATTCCGGATCCGCGCATTGAGTTTAAGATTTTTTTTTGTTGCCCATCCGGTAACCGGTGTCCACATTGGAGCCCAACTACTCCGGATACGCGCCTTAAGCTTAAGATTTTTTTGTGGCCCATCCGGTATTTGGTGCCTTCATTGGAGCATGACTACTCCGAATTCGCGCTGTGTAGGGCTCATTCAGAGGAAGCGCTCCCTACCAAAGATTTTTCTACATTCAAGGCTCGAACCTGAGACCTCCGGTTAAGGGAGGAGCAAGCCCATCCACTGCACAACATATTTTTGATGGTGAGTTTAAGACATTATGAATATGATTATTATTGATAGCATGCGTTTTACCTTCTCGAAGTGAAATTTCTAGATGTGAACTCAAATTAATCAATCAAGCTTCAAAATAACTATCAAATACTGAGTGAAAAATGATTATGAGTATGTCTGATCATCCTCTACGTCCATTTTCGTTTGTCCATTATTTTTAAAATATTTTTTTTATTATTCGATATTTTTAACATATCAAGAAAAATAATCATTTTTTCCTTTTCTTACTCTTAATATTAAATTACTATTTCTTAAGAAACTGATAAAATTTAAAATGGACAAGTAAAAACGAACAGAATAACCTTAAAAGAACATCCTTAACAATATTATCACTTTAGAATCTTTAATCACATGGTTACAGCCTGGATGTTCTAATAACATTAGTTGTCTATATGTAATAATCATCTATCAATGACCTTAATTACATTTTTCATTTTATACTTTGTATTGTCCATTTCACAATTATATTTAGATTTTTTTTTAATCAAATTAAAAATAATTCACCTTTACCTAACATAATATTCCTTAAACAAAGAAGTCAAATTGGTCACCATTTTAGGTGTTTAATTAACATAATTCAAGAATATGATTTGTGATAGTGATTGGTATAATATAAGATAAGTGAACACTTAAAATGAATCATATAAAATTAATAAATTTTCGAATGGGGTTATCCCTCTTTAGTCAGATCTTTCGATTTTAAGTTCTAAGTATAGATAATTTTTGATAGAAATGATTTTTCTGAATAAGTCCTATGCGATAAGAATACAAGTTAATTAGAGTTCAATGAGAAATGGAACACCAGATGAAAAAATAATAAAAAAAGGAAGTTATTTGGATGAATTGTTTCGATATTCCATGTAAGATTTTGTTATTTGTACAGATTATCGATGCTAAATTAAATATATGTCATGTGGTTGTACGCATAAGGCATATCGAGGATTATAGCTCTATGAGTTAATGTTGAAGCTTTGTAAAAATATATTAATTTAACAAAAAGGGCTTTCTCTTAATAAGTTCTATGTGGTGAGAATATAAATTAGTTGGAATTCAATATAAATCGAGAACACATAAATCATTTTGATCAATTATTTTGGTGTTCCATGTAAGATTTAGTTATTTGTACATAGTGTTGGTGCTAAATTAAATATATGTCATGTGGTTGTACACATCAGGCAGATTTAGGATTACAGCTCTCTGAGTCAATGTTAAAGGTTCGTCAAAGGAATATTAATTTAGCAAAAAATGCTTCTTCTGGATAAGCTATACAATGAGCATACAAATTAGTTGGAATTCAATATGGATATCAAATAACAACATGCCCAGTGAAACCTCACAAGTGAGGTCTAGGAAGGGTAAAATGTACGCAGACCTTACCACTACCTCATAGAGATAGAGAATATGAATATCAAACATTGGATGGAAAAAATAATTAAAAAAGTAGTCATTTAGATGAATTGTTTCGATGTTTCACGTAAGATTTAGTTATTTGTACCGAATGTTGGTACTGAATTAAATATATGTTATGTGGTTGTACATATAAGGTACATCGAGGATTATAGCTCCACGAGTCAACGTTGAAGATTCGTAAAAAGAATAATATTAATCTAGCAAAAAAACATTCCGTTGCCGGGACTTGAACCCGGGTCTCTCGGGTGAGAGCCGAGTATCCTAACCAACTAGACTACAACGGATTTGTTGTAAATTACGCAGTCATTATAATAATTATATTTCTTTATTCAGGATAAAATATTAATTTGTCTAATATTATAATATTAATTAATAAATATATATATTTATATTTATATAAATAATAATCAATAACACGAATAACAGCTTGTTTGGATGGTGGTTTTTGATGGTATGGTATGGTATAGTTAGTACGAGAACCATGTTTGTTTTGATTGTTTCATTAATTATATGGTATGATATGGTTTAGTTTCATGGTTCTGTAACCATGAAAACCCTCACTTTTTGAAACCATCAATTTGGTGGTATCCCATGGTTTCCTTATTTTTTTTTTCAATTATACCCTTATTTAAATCCAAATAGTTCTAATTTATCCTTTATTTTTTATTAAACTTTACCCTAATATATATATTGTTTTTGTATTACTTATTTTTCTCCGCATCAACTTTTGAAACTTTTTTTCGTCTCCCGTTTTTTCTTTCACTTTTTTTTTGAGTTTTTTTTTAAGTTCTTACTTTTTTTTATTTTTTTACGTTGTTTGTATGGTTTGGAGATAAATTAGCTTGTATGTTTTCCCTCTTGATTCTATGTATTTATTTTTTTAAAAAAAAAAACTAAAAAGATATTGATAAATTTAATATTTATACTAATTAAGGACATTTTTGTAAATTTATAAGTTACGATACAATACCATACAGTCAAATCAAACAACAAATTATCATTAAACAGTAGCAACCCATACAGTCTATCCAAACATTGTATGGTATTGTACTGTACGATACCATACCATACCATACAGTACCATACATTATGAAACCATGGCAAACCACCATCCAAACAAGCTGTAACGGAATTTATTTTTTGATTCTACATTTTCGTGACTTAATAGGAGAGAAATATTCAGCTTCTAAGGAATGATTAAAACTATTTATTCGATTTTTTAGGGTGAGGATTAAAAAAGCCCAGCCAATTATTATTTCAAGTATGGTAATTCACCGGATTGAAAATATGAAAAAATAATCGTATGAAATTAGTAAAAGGGTTCGACGTGTCCAATATACGTAAAAAAAAATTATTTTAACTATGTATAAATAGTATAGTTTACTGTATATGTTTGTTCAATATTTGAATTTGTTACAGCCTGAAGTAATATGTGCTCACAAGCTGATCGATGAAATGCCTCAGTGAAAGAATCTTGAATTTTTTGTGCAGGTTCACTTTTTTGGCGTCCCATTTGTTGCTGCTTGTTTCAACTGCATCTACAATGGGAGTGCATAGGAGACTTATACCTCAAGCTAAGATTTTGACAGCGAACGCAATGAGGTTTTACCACTGTGATGAGCATTTGCCTCATGAATGGTACGTGAAAGCTTTCTCAAAATTAACAAATTTGAGCCACTTGCTGAAGAATGTGGACGTAGTTGATGGAAAGCTAGTAGATGTTAATGGTCACTCGAGAGTTTACGATGAAAGCTTGGAAGAACAGTTGTCTTCTTTTAAATCACTGGCTAGGTCCTTTATCGGGTGTCCATCAATGCAAGAGATGATGAAAAAGAATGTGGTGCAAGCATTAGGTGATGTACAATGTGACCAGCCTCTCTGTTTCAGTAAAGATAGTGAGAGGGAATCAATGACAGTTGATTCCCTCACAAAAGTGTCAAACTTCCTGAATCTCTCTGCACAACAAAGGAAGCTTGTTAGGCAATCAATATGTGCACAGGTCACAAAGTACCCCGTATGGACAGGGGCAATTGAGGAGATATTGAGTGGGGTGAAATCTAACATCGATTTTCTAAATTGTAGATGTCCGAGTAAAGAAATCAGAATGGCGCAACAAATAGTTACAACTTGTCAAAAGTTTTTAGAAAATGCCACTTCTTATGACCCTGAATCCACTTCATGGATGCGTGTTGCACCTGCAAAAGGCGTGGAATCACCTGCTTCTCACAAATGGGAAGGTGTTCTTGAAATGTTCAGCGACCTTATTGATTGCTTGAGTGAAGAGACGAAATTAACTTTGGAAGTAAAGAAGCTTGAGGTCATGAAAGAGGGGCTTCATCAGATTAAGGATGTTTTCATAGACAAAAACATTGGATATAAGGAAGCTTGCCATCAGGAGAGTTTAGTGCATAAAAAGTTGACGAAGACATTGGGCCACTCTTCACGATGTGTGTTCACACTTCTTCTTTATTATCTTTATGGCAGCATCTGGGATGTTGATGTTGAAGTACGTGGAGGACTTTATGCAGTTGGTCGTGGGGATAAGTTTCGTCTGTGCATGGGAAAGATCCTAACATCCGATGAGCAAAATATGCTGCAGAGTGGAGTAAAGCAGCTAAACAGAGCTCTGGGGCTTTTCAAGTTTGTATGGGAAACGGCAGGAATGAAAGGCGAACTAGAACTACAAGGCCATCTGTGGTGCATTGGTGCCAAGAATAAGTCATTTACCTATAGAAATAATATGTTCTTGCTGCATTCTATTAGACATTGAATGCTAGAAATGTGGAAGATGCATTCATCAATTAAAGTGTATGGTAGGTTAGTATGTAACAATATTTTGCTGTCATCAAAATGCATCTCTAGTCTCATATCATTTTCAATAATTACTTATGATGGAAAAACTTTCTGTCCAGTATGTTACAAATGGTCTAGTCAGACTTTTTATTTTATTTACTCTTTGCTATTCAAGTTGCTGCCACATAATCTCCCACAGAAATGCAGGCTACATGTGGTTGGGCACTTCCTCGGACCTCGTGTATAATGAGAACTTTAGTGTACCGAACTTGTTTTTTTATTTTTGGCTATTCAAGTTGTAACTTATTGGCATTTTGTGATTCCCATTTCCTCTTTTTGCTTCAATTGACTCATCGTACACTATGTTTAGAACTAAACTTCAAAATCTTCGCCACAAAATTAACATATTTCTCTCCATTAATGGCTACTCTTCAGACCTCAAATCCCTTCTTCAATCACACGCCTTCATAATCACAACTGGTCATACCCACAACGTGTACATAGCAGCAAAGCTTATCTCTCTTTACGCTTCGAACAAGGACCTCATTTCTTCGAGAAAAGTGTTTGATTTCATCAACTTTAAAGACCCTTTTCTTTGGAATTCGATTATCAAAGCTTATTTCTCCAATGGGAAATACACAGAATCGCTTGAGCTTTACTCCGGTATGCGGGGTTGTAATGCTCTGCCTAACCAATTTACGATACCGATGGTTGTTTCTGCTTGTGCGGAACTTGGGTTGGTTGGAATTGGGATGGGGGTTCATGGGTTGGTGTTAAAATTGAATCTTTTTGATGATAATAGTGCTGTTGGATCTTCGTTGGTTTATATGTACTCGAAATGTGGGGTTATGGGGTATGCGTCTGATGTGTTTGATGAAATTCCTGTGAGAGATGTGGTTTCTTGGACTGCGATTATAAAAGGGTGTGTAGAGAATGGGGAGAGTGGTAAAGGCTTGGAGTATTTTTGTTTGATGTGTAAGAATGGAGAAGGTGAGGCGAGGCCGAATTTTCGGACGTTGGAGGGTGGATTTCAAGCTTGTGGGAATTTGGGTGCATTGGTAGAAGGTAAATGTATTCATGGGTTGGCAATGAAATCTGGTTTTGGGGGTTATCAAGTTGTTCAGTCGTCTGTTTTGTTAATGTACTCGAAATGTGGTTCAATTAAAGAAACATATCGTTCGTTCTGTGAGGTTGATGAGAAGGATTTGTTTTCCTGGACGCCAATAATTGCCGTTTATGCAAAACATGAGTGTACAGGTGAATGTGTTAATATGTTCTTGAAAATGCAGGCTAGTGGGATATTCCCAGATGGGATGGTAATTAGTTGTGTGCTTTCTGGTCTAGGTAATGCCATGATGACTTCTGAAGCTAAGACTTTCCATGGATTCATCTTGAGAAGACACTATGATGAGGATCACATGGTTAGTAATGCCTTACTGGCCATGTACTGTAAGCTTAGACGCTTGAATTTGGCAGAGAAGATATTTAATGGAGGGAATGGACAAACCACAGAGGCTTGGAACGTGATGACGATTGGCTATTGGAAGGCAGGATCAGAAACCAAGTGCATTGATTTATACAGAAAGATGCAATACATGGGAATCGAATCTGATGTCAACAGCTTGATATCAGTAATTTCTTCTTGCTCCCGCCTGGAAAAATCTCGTTTAGGTCAATCTCTGCATTGTCATGTTATAAAAACTCTGATGCTTGGAAATGTTTCTATTGCCAATTCTCTAATAGATATGTATGGAAGAAGCAAGAATCTAACTTTATCATGGAGTCTCTTTTGTATGATGGCTGATAAGGATGTTGTTACGTGGAACACGCTGATGACTTCCTATATTAGTTGTGGAAAAATTGCAGAGGCTTTTGGTCTTTTTGATGAAATGAGAGCAGAAAGTTACAAGCCTAATATTGCAACACTGGTGATTTTGCTTTCTGCTTCTTCTCAAGTATCTTCCCTGGAGAAAGGAGAGAAAGTTCATCAATACATCAAGGAAGTTGGGTTCGGAAAGAATACTTTGCTTGATACTGCTTTGACTGATATGTATGCGAAATGTGGACAGCTAACAAAGTCCAGAGAAATATTTGATTCAATGGAAAAGAAAGATATCGTTTCTTGGAACGTACTGATCTCAGGCTATGCTATGTATGGAGAAGCAAATTATGCTATCGAGATGTTCAAAAAGATGGAACAGACAGAAATTAAGCCAAATGAACTGACTTTTCTTGCTGTGCTCTCGGCGTGTGCTCATGCAGGATTGGTTGAAGAAGGAAAGACCATATTTAGCAGGATGAAAGATTATTCCTTGATTCCCACACTGAAGCACTATTCTTGTATGGTTGATCTTCTAGGTCGTTCTGGTCGTCTAGATGATGCTGAAACCTTGGTTTTGTCCATGCCAATTGCTCCAGATGCAGCTATCTGGGGTTCTTTACTAAGTTCTTGTAAACTTCACTGCCAGGTTGAGCAGGGTATAAGAATTGCTAAACATGCTATTGAATCTGACCCCGAAAATGATGGATACTATATAGCAATCTCAGACCTATATAGTTCCGTTGGAATGTGGGAAGAAGTAGAAATGGTGAGGAAAACAATGAAGGACAGGAAAGTGAGGAAAGAGGCTGGCTGGAGTACAGTATAATTGACGCAGCTACTTGTCGTGAGTCTTTTAGCAACTCAAGTCATGGTAGTATTAAAGTGATGAAGATTTGGCACTAATAAACGTTTTTCTCTTGCCCCACTTATGGGATTCCATTGGGTATGTTGTTGTTGTAATCTGCTTTACCTGCCGAGTGCTGAGATAAAAATGGTCAATCTGTGGTTGCAGGGAGATGGTTTTCAGGTGATTTCCAGGTTATGGGCCTATCGTCTTTCTGGCTGATGATAGTAATCTGGTTTTGGCCTTGCATGATGAACAAAATGCAGTTTTCTCACCCTTTGACGTTCAACCCTTCAACAATGTATCTTACAACAACAATAAAATATCCAATGTAATCCCGAGAAGGATAGAAAGACTGTTTCTGATAAACGAGGAACTTTATGTTCTCTGTACTCCATTAGATGCACTGGAGATCATCAAGTGTTAATATGTTTGCACAATTGAGGAATGTCCATGGTTGTGCACAATTGAGGAATCTACTAGATTTCATGTGATGTCAACTTGTGCATGACTTAAATATAATGTAATGGCATTGCTGGTGTGTCGGAAATAGTCTCTCGTCCTTTCTAACAAAGGGATAAGGCTTGTGTATACACTACCAAATACTTTTTACAATTACCACACTTTTGAGTTTAAGGCGTTATTATTTACTCTCTCATAAGCAAGTTAATTTATAAAATCCTCAAAGACCGCAAATCGTGAAGTCCTAAAAAAACGTAACATTTCATGAAGATCTTAACAATCTTCGAAATTCAATAAAACCAATTGGATACGTAAAACTTGGACCATACAAGAACATCCTGAATAATCAACTCGTTTGTCAAGCATTGTCTCGGGAAATCTTTCCTCAAGACCGAACTTTGAAAAGTGTTAATATTCCCTTAGGAGTCCATTGGTAGCTAGTAAAGAAGCAACTTATTTATATATTGATTTACATACAAGTTATATAATATTTGACATCTAGTTAGATTACATAAAATCAATACAACATTTTGTTTGCAATTTAAAAACCAGCATAACTAAGTTAGGAGCAAAATACCAGATACTCGTATAATTCTAATCAGCTACCAAACGACCCATTACTTCTCCAAGACTTACTTAAACTTTATGAGCTTCAAGTATATCCCATAACAAAATCTCTTTTCGATTAAAATCTCATCGACGATTCGATTTAAAATATCACAATTACATGCAAAAAAAGGGACCAAAATTCCTTTCTTTCATTACCAACAAGAAATCACAAAACAACAAGGGTGAGCATAAATATCGAAAAATCGAAAAACCGAACCTACATTTGCCTATTTGCAGCTTCAGTAACAAAAGGCAAGTAAGGAGTTTTCCCAAGTATAGAAGATAAAAGCCCATAAACAAAACAGCCCACAACAAATACAAAAAGCCCATTATGCATCCAAATTGTAAATTTCAGCCCAATACCCGAATGACCCGGTGAGAAAATCCTCTGAATCAACATCGGAAGCACCAGTAGAACGTCGAGCACCACCGCCTGCAGGGCGTTGAACCGGGGGTACCGGTTCAGGCTCTCATTCCGAACAATACCTAAGTAGAGAGCAAAGAAAGTGATGAAGCTAGCGTACGGGAGAGAGCGGTAGAGGGAGAGAAGAGGAAGGATGGGTTCAAATGGAACAGCTAGGGCTGGGAATTGAGAGAAAAGGAAACGGCCGTAATGAAGACCGTTGAAGAAGGGGAGGAAGTAAGAGACGGCGGAGATAAGGCGGTCGGTGGCGGGTATTGGGTTGTAGGAGGCGGAGATGGAAACGGGTTTGGGTCGGACTTGAATTCGGGTTTGGGGAAAATTGATGGGTTTGAGGGGGTGGGGTAGAAGGCGAGGGGTATTGGGAGTGAAACGGAGAAGAGGAATGGAAGCCATTTTTGGGCGAAATGTCAGGTTTTTTGGTGCTTATAAAGATGGGTTTTTTTGGGTTTAGGTACAACTTGTAAAGCGGAAGGTACACTCATATAATGCAGTATTTTATTTAAAAATTAAAGGAAAAAGGAAAAATTCAAGGGATACAACAACGTACCCAGTGGAATCCCACAAGTAGGATCTGGGAAAGGCAGAATGTCCGCAGACCTTACCAGTACTTCGTAGAAGTAATTAGAGTAATTGTTATTGTTCTTTGAGATTTTCGTTCAAAATGCTTAAGGCTTTCTCTGACCTTCTAACACCGGGTAGCTCACCAACTATCTAATTAAACGCGAGTTTGTTTTCATTTTTGCCTTTCTTTGTGTGTTCTATCAAAAATATGTGTAAAACATAGAGTAGTGTAAATCCACAAATGGAATTCAAGAATGATGATGTGTACACAATCTTGCCCCTATCTTGTGAAGGCAGAGATGATGTGTTCGATAGACTCTCCGCTTATATGTAAAGCACCACATTTGAAGCATCACAATATGAGAAATTTGTCAGATAAAACTGCAAAACCAGCATTGTGGAATTTCCAAATCTACAATGTAACTCTCAGTGACTTTCCTCACATGAAACATTTGTGTGGCAATATACAAAACTGAAGTCAAGACTAGCTTACACTATATTGCCATAATGTAGGTCAATAATTTGAAAGAAGATATATCAACATATCTCAATATACTTTCCCCAGTTACACTTCCTATATTCGCGAGCCTTTATCGATGAGGCAACTTTTTGGAGTAGCCAAAAGCCACGTTCGTTGAGTAACAACTGCCTAAACGAAGACAATTTGTAGGGTGAAAGATCGATTATGATCTCTAGAAATCATTTGCCCGCCTCCTTAGTTCGTTCAATTCTTTCTCAATCTCTGAATCTTGAAATTGCAACGACGAGCTTGAACTGGAAACTGGTGTTCTCCCCGGTGGAAGATCTCCTTTCTGCTTAGTCAATAAAAGAAAAACATGAAACCAAAATACCTCAGCCCTAGTCTGGAGGTTATAAGGAAATGCTACATCAACAATGAAGCAGATTATGTTTTTTCTCCTGATAGTTGAGAAAATCTCCGAGGGCCAATTGGGGCATGGTTTGAAACTCGTAACGTGCCCATAGCCCACACATCACATGCTACACTCTTACCACTAGACCAAAGCCTGGGGGCACAGTAGAGCAAATGATGTGTCCTCAAGCAACAAGCAACAGGAAACTAGGATAACATTTAGATAACAAATCTCTACCTATAATCACCATAGGTATGTGAAACATCATGTTAGACTTCCTTTTTTTTTCGGATTGTTACTTGATTCATCATTGAAGGACACCTTCAGGTTCTAGTAATCCTGCTTCTTACTATGCTTGGTATAGTTAGCATACTTGGCCAAGCATAGCTCAATTTAGAAGAAAGATTTGATCTGTCCTCTAGGTGCCCATACTTCCATTAGTTTGTGCTTTCAACAATGAAGACACACCGAAAGATTCATATCCATTATTGGATATATCGAGTAGAAAGTACCTTTGCGCTTCCAGTCAATTCCTTTTTTAAGCTAGCAAGATCATCATCAACAGAAGAGGTCTCCAGTAACGCAAACTGTCAAAAGCAGAATGATCATTTAGGATAAAAGTTACAATCCCCTAAGAAGCACTAAATTCTCCCACAAAGGCTATGCATAATGGAAGTTAAAGCTTTGTTTGCAGCAACAGCACTGTGTCCTTTAGTGGGCATTTTGTGCTCACAAGAAAGAAGTACCCCAAAACAACATATGTTCACCAATTACGTATGTTGTAGAAGGTGAATATCTCCGATTTTTACAAAAATAATAAGAAAAAGTGCAACAAGAAGGTAGCCACATTTCCAAATAAGAATGATCAAGTCATCAAGAAAGTCAAAAGCAAGAACAAAATACAAATAAAAGAGAGAGAGAGAGAGAGAGAGAGAGAGAGATGAACAAAGAAGACCAAATGCAACTATTGCTTCAGGTTTCAACAAACAACGGCAAAGAGGAAAATAAGAGGTAAAATGGATAGTAACAAAACCAGAAAGTTTGAAAACTTAACAATTTGCAGAGTAAGATAGAGAGTTAGAGATAGACACCATAGGGGAGAGGAAAAAAAGATTTCAGGATTATTCGAAGAAAGCAACTCCCGGACTAATACAAAAGAGAATTACCAAAAGCACATGACCTAAAAAAAGGCAATGCAGTTCAGAAACATTAATTACCTTTCCTTCAAGCTCATCACTGGTTAACTGGTTAAGAGCATCAGCTTGAGACTCCATTGCCATAACTACAGAAAATCAAGAAAAAGTTAGACAATCATTTAATCAACTACAAATACTTTAGCATGTGACTGAGGTAGGTGATTCCATAGTTTCATCTGAACTATATCCAGGATAACCAATCTTATTTTTCAACACTCAGGGCGCATTCTAAGGGTGGGAGCAGAATAATTCTGTGACAAGAACATGTGTCTAAATAGCTGCGCAAAAATATGTGGGCTTTACAACAAAAGCATCACTCATACCAACATCCTTTGGCACACTTCAATTATTTATTTTAAGAAAAAAGGTGCCAACATTGCTCACTCAGCTTAGCATTCTAACGGGATCTTATCCTTATTTAAAAAATAGAAGGTGCCGACCTCTTGTTTATAGCATGTTTTTATCCCCAAGATTGCTGAATGATCTCTGACATGAGTACCTTATCATATTTTTTCTTTTTATAAGACTTATCATTTTCCTTCTAGTATTTATGTTTCTTTTATAAGCAATGACAGCTGGACTCAACAAATTATAAAAAATAACAGTCCATGCCCATGGCTGAGCTACTCCTGGATTCTAGCCAACCTTGAGAGATTTTTTTTTTCTCGGATGACGTCATTTCATATAATACACATCTAGAGTGTCAAACATTAGACACCGTGAAGATGTTAAAAGAAATAAATCATTTGAATCAGTAACTTGACATTTCTCTACAACAACATACTCATTGGAATTCCACAAGTGGGGTCTGGTGAGGGTAAAATGTACACAGACCTTATCAATTATGTTTTTTAAATTGATAGAAGGGAAATGCTGTGACAGGAACAGCATTCAGTCTTATTGTTTGTATACGGGCAAAAAATCAACCTCTTACAGCTATTACTACAAGACAAGAAATATCTAAAGTAGAAGCAAAGTAAGCATCTGAAATTGGAAGCAAAAGAAGAACCTTTTTCTTCCATTCTTTCAAAGGCTGAGAGAGCGCTGCTTGTATTTACATTCCCCAACATCTCGCTTACTTTGGTTGCAGTCCTAAATGATAAGCCTCATAGTCATTTTTTTGAAATGAAATTAATGGTGTGTGACAATTTTATATGCCACATATATTTTTATATTGATGTGATAATGTCACTGATAAGTTGGGGGAAATGCCCCTTACAAGAGGTATAACCAAAAGTGTGAGTCCTGGATATTTGTAATTCAGGATAAACATGAAACGATGAGAAGGCATGTAACTAACTTTGCTGATTGAGCACGTGCTTTCAGAGTATCCTTCTTCGATTTTGCTTCCTGTATCTTGCTCTCCAAAAGCTGTAGATGAGAGATGACAACAGTCAAAGTGAAAGGTTCCAATTCATTTTAACATAAAGTGCAACACCCAGATTTTGGTAAAATTTGTTCCTAGATGGAACTTAATAGATATCCCCAAAAATTACTCAGATTAAAGACTAAACTTCTCAATTTTTACTATGACCGAGAAATTCATTTGGGCCAAATCCTTAGAACCAATCACAGCCCTCAAATTTCGGGGATAATGGCCTCGCCCCTCTCCCTTCTCACATAAATACTAGATTTAGTTGATGGCCCAAGTCTCGAACCTGTGACCTAACTCACAAGTCCCCCAACCTTTGCCACTTAAACTAAGCCTTGGGACTTACAGAATAAACTTTTATCAAGTGAAAAAACACGTATATGTACTCACAAATCATAAATTGAGCAATCAAAGATCATATATTCCTTAGCTTTTTGGAAAAGAAGCTGTGCTCCAGAATAAAAGCATCTCTAATAAAAAAGAAAAGGTTAGGAACACACCCGTGTATTGCTGACCAAATTTTCAACCACAGCCTTCTGCTGATCAAGTTGAGTCTTTAATGCATTTGCATTATCCTGCACAGTTCAAACTTGAGTGGACGCGCAGTCGATATATAATAGCCATGATGTTCAATTCACTTCATTATCCTCTTAAGCAGACACTCTGTAAAACAATCAAGAAAATGATAGTGTGTGGCATTCTTTGTGCATTCTTGGTATGAAGATCGTCAAGTTCAAAATCTGGACAAGCTTTTCAACCCACCCCACCTTTTTACCTTATTCAAATATTTCTTTCTTTTCTCGGGAAACATGAAACCTGATGCCAAAACGTACTAGTCTTATACTAAGACAGACATCCACTTTGGCATATCAAGCTCAAAGAAGTAATCTACTGAGACATGGAGGAGAGAAGGACACCATGAGACTCTTCAATATGTGGAGTTAACCCATCTTCCTGTGTTACATAATTAGATTAAGCAGTCATGGAACCCAATTATAACTGAATTGTATCATTACTCAAATTCCACCTGAAGTCTGCCAATAACTAGTTTTGTGGTTGTGCTCATATTGCAATTATACATTCAACACAACACTCTTTAGATATTTTATGTCTGTTATTGGTGTTGCAACTATACACTTGGGAACAAAGTAATGAACCAAACAATGTCAGTCAAGAACCCTTATTTCTATTAAGACATGAAATTTTGCAGTATAATATATGACACCATTGGTGAAAATAATAACTGTAACAAATGATAATGCAAAAAATAGACATACAAATGTGGTATATAGTTTGGAGGTTACTGTACAAATACAACGTCACTGTTGCTCTTCTTTTCCGTTATGAAAACTTAAAGGACTTTCTTTTGTTATTTAAAGCGGTGTTCGAGCCAACTTGCACACACCTTGATTATTCTAGCTGGTACCTACCATCTCCCACCGGCACAATTACTGGGTAAGTCTATGCACTAAGGCTTAAGAAAATGAGAAAAAACACCTAGTGTGGTGTCTTTACTGGGGTTTGAACCTTGGTTTCCAAGGTTTGCCCCCAATTCATGGACCGCCACACCCTTGCGTGTTGACAGACTTTCTATTATATGTGAAGTTTTAAATAAAGGGATGTTGAGAATGTCAATCCCCCAGACCATTCCACCAGATCCAGAAAATAGATGTGCTATTATATTATAGACAAGCTAATGTAGTTCCACCAGAGGTTAGTTAGATTCAGTTGTCTATCTTAATTCCTATTGTAGAAGAACTTCCAATTTCTTGATGCACTTAACTATTTTCCAATCCAGTCGGCTTCATAAGATTTATCTTCTGAGATTTTCATCCATGCGGTATTAACTTTCATTCTGATTGGTTGGGAGAAGGTCAGGTGATAGGTTCTTAGACTAGATTTCACAGATAATAATAAAGTTTGAAAAGTAATTCAAGTCCTACATTACCAGCAAATGCATAAGTCATCCCTAAGAAAGTAACTCATCAAACCGAAGTTGACTCCTTGGTCTTATCTGCTCTATTCGTATAAGAGATTGAGGACATCCAAATATTATAAAGAAAATCAAAAGAGAGAATGCAATATAGAATTCCAGCAACCTAAATGACAAGATAACTTCCTATTCCACGAGAACTCCATTTTAAACACCATACTGAAATAAATGCTCTTGCAAATTTGCCAATAGAAAATTGCATTACAGCATAAGATTTTCTTCTTTTGAGAGCTTCACGAGCAAGGTCTTCATCCCCCTTTCCAAGAGCAAGCTGGGCTCTACGATACCTATGATTGAAGCAAAATTAAACCACAACTAATACAAACAAAACCAATTAAGCTTCTTTAGCACTTACCAATCTTCAGAAGCTTGTTGTGCAGCTTTATACTTATTTTCCAATTGTTTTTGTGAAGCCAAGACCTTCAGAGAAAAACATCAAACTTTTCACTTGCTTAACTATGATATCTCAGTCACCATAAAATGCAACTTGCTAAGGGCATACCTGTGCTGTAGCTTGCCGCAGCTTAATCAAATCATTATTCATTTCCAGCACAGTCTGTTCCAAGATCTTCTCTGGGTCTTCAAAGGTGCTTATAAGTGCATTTGCATATGACTAAATAACATAGAAGAGAAAATAACATCTGAGTTTAGAATGAGCAATAGGAGACTGATCGAAGGAGTACATGATCAAATGACAAACAACAAAGACCAGATAACCTTGACAACTCTAGCAAACCGATCAAATAGATTCATACGAGCACCAAGGGCACCCCCACCATGACTGTTACACCTGGATCTATTCAAACGGGTAAGCTGTAGCCCAGCAAATTTTACAGCTCCCACTGCAAGTAAATAGAACTCGTCAGCAAATTGATGCTTGGGAAGGGGCGGGAAGAGGATGGGAAGTCTGAGGAGAGAAAGATGGAGGGGAGGGTTTTTTCCAGCAGAGTAATGAAAGAAGATTAAATTGAGGAGGAACAAGCTAGTTTACAAGCAAACCTTGACTTACGACCCTGAACACTATGTAAACGAAAACTTGGTCTTGATTATACACCAAAACAATATACAATGAAAAACTTAAATATCTATTACCTCCCATTTATGTCTTTTGGTCAAATATGTGAGTATAAATTTCCCACTGTTGTATACATAGAACTCTCTAGAGTTAACCTTACATAAATTAAATTTATGGTTTTCATCAAACAGTAAAAGCATAAATAAAGCTTAAACACCAAGAGCAAGTACTGGTCGAAGGTAAGACCAAATTTGAAGGCAACAATTTGACCAACACATTATTTACTCCTTTGAACTGATGAAATCATACCAAAACAGTGGAGATGTTAACTAATTTGCTTCCATGTACCAAAAGATTAATGGAGCTATATCTACATATAGATAAAAGCCAAAGTTTCTTGTACAAAAGCTTAACCTAAGCATTTTTATAGCACAAGCAGAAACATGAGAAAGAAGGGACTTTACCACTAGCCATTACGGCACACTCGAAGAATTCCGAAAGCGCAAAAATTTCTAAACCATTATTAGACTGGCCAATCATGGTAAGAATTCAGATCGACAGACTTAATGAGAATGCATGGCGATGATACATCATCAATTATATATGTGGATTGAGCTGAATGGAATTTTGATTCATGTAGGTTGATTTGCCGTTATCCCACCTTACTTGCCTAGGGCACAAGTGTTGATCAGTAATGCATGCTGAGGTATTGAGTAGGTCATACATCTATATTCAAGATAAGGAATATGAGTAAAATATTTGATAGAGATGCAAGGGTACAAGTAACAAGAACGAAAGCAAGGATGTATCCATATGATATTGGACTATTTAATATTTCATTGATTTATTGAGTGATCACACTTTATAGGTTAAGATATGAAGTGGAGGGTTGGGTTAGTAGGATGAGTTGGCATTGAGTTAGTGCATCCCATAGTTATGTCTTTAATGATACATTATACCTGGGAAGATTCATCTTGAGACTTTCTTTGTTTTATAACCACGTTGTTTGGATCAGCTCGCGCACACTTCAACTAATTCCACAAGGTAACGGCTACTTCCTCCACCATAGATACTGGATAACTTTGTCCACCAGGGTTGGGGGATATGGAAAGAAATCACTTAGTATAAAAACCCCAAATGCCATTGAGTAATTGAGAGGCTTCCTTTAAGTCTCAAATTTGTCACTGTCAAACTTGCTGTTACTATAGTTCTATAACTTCATACACACCTAATGACCTATATCTATATCTACACGACTACACCATCCTACTGAAAGATGAAAAATACATTGATTCACATTCAAACACAAACTTTAACATTGATAAATTTTGTTGCACTATCCATTTTGGTGAATTATGACTAACCAACCGCAAGTGAAGATCAGTGCACAAGTCTTACCCACAAGAGGAAGTTTCAAGTATTATGGATCCATAATCCAAGAGATGGAGAGATTGATAATGATATTGCCCATCATATTGGAGCGGTGTGGGTGAAACAGAGGCTCACCTCCAGGGTATTGTGCGATAAGAACATATTGTCAAGGTTTAAAGGTATAGAGAGTGGTGGTTAGACAAACTTTATTGAATGGGGTAGAGCATTGGCTAGTCAAAAACACCACATTCAGAATATAAAGATAGCAGAGATGAGGATGCTTAGATGGAAGTGTGGACATAATAGGAAAGATATAATTAGGATGGAAGTTTACGAGGCAAGGTGGGCATGGCCTCCATGAAGGATAATACGAGGGAAGGCTGAGATGATTCATACAAGTGAACAGGAGGTGCTCGGATGCATCAGAAAGGAGGTGTGAGAGGTCGGTTGTGGCAAGAGATACGACAGGTAGAGGTAGGACATGATATGACACAACTTTAGCTTACTAAGGACATGCCCCTAGATAGAAACGTATGACAGTTAAGTATTATGATAGAAGGGACTAGGTAACCAAGCATCATCGCGCCTTATGTGGGAGGGTAAGGACTAAGGAGCTAGCCGCCTCCACTCGCTTCTCCATATTAGTAGCTTCTAACAATCTACATCTTCTAAGGGAACTGATTTACAGATACTAATCAACTCAAACACTAAAAAGCAGGAAAAGATACAAAATAAACTAAAAGGCTGCATATATACATTAACTGGATTGATAAACCCCATAATTTGAGATCAGAAACAAAAATTGGAAAAACAAGGCACAGTAACCAAAAGCTTAAAAACTAAAAAGGGCCTCACAGAAACAATAAACACCAAAGATTAACAAAACCCCAGTAAAGAATTAAACAGAAAGCTCAGAAATTTTCATAGATTAAATCCCAGACAAATAAAACCCAATTTCAGTAATTTCATAATAAACTGAAACATTACCTCCTTGACCAAAGAAAGAAGCTCTAAAAGGCGTGGCCTTTACAACGACCACCCTATTACAAGATGAAATTGAAGGTGCTGAAGCCATACTTATCCCTGTTATGGGTGTTCTTGCTGCCATTTCAGGCAAATGGGGTACCCAAAATTGGAACTTTTTGTATATACAAAACCAAGAAAATCAATTACTTTGCTATGTTTTCTGTTCTTTGATTTGGGTTTCCCTCAGTTTCCCCTCTTCTTGTTTGTGGTTCCAGGTGAAAGTTCGCAAAACGCCCAAACACTTCTCTTCAGTGTTTGGATATTTTCCCTTTTCCTTTTTTTTTTTTAATACAATTTTTTTTTAATTTTTAATATAGAAAAAATATTAGATCTCTTTCAATTAATTTATTCCCAACGAACATAGTCCTCTTTTATTTACATTAGAGAAAAGCTTAAAATCGTAGAAAATATATATAACTATACAATATAACGTGTCAAAAGTTAGACTATACAATGTAAATTACTTACACATGTGTCATACAGAATATACATTACGATACACTCAAAAACTGTAGAAAATATCCATGACTATACAATATAACTTGTCAAAAGTTAGACTATACAATGTATATTACTTATACATGAGCTATATACTAAACATACATTACGATACACTCAAAAACTGTAGAAAATGTACATGACTATACAATATAACTTGTCAAAAGTTAACTATAGATATAAATTATTTATACATGCGCTATACACTAAATATACATTATTATACACTCAAAAACTGAATATATTTTGATTATACATGAAATATACATTGACCTACATGCCTATACAGTGAATGACTATTTTTGTGGTATTTACTTTGGCCGAATGGTCGTGCACTGTAATTGTCCCTAAAAATTAAGCAAATGAGCAAACGCACACTAGTTGATTAGTTAACATAGTTATAATTTAGCTAATTTACAATTCGCCACTAACATTTAGCCTTAATTACAGTTTGAGTTTGTATAATCCACGCATTTATATAATTCAAATTTTGTAAACTTTTCGTATAATCTAATTTGTATAACTGCTTTGATTTTAGATGTTTGTGTTTGTATGAATTTATCTTTTTAAATCTATACAAAAATAGTTTAATTATACAGATGTACCCACAAATTACATAAACTCACCTACGAATTATATAAACTCACGAAATATACAAATGGTTGTATAAATTATGCACACAAATATTATAGCTATAATTATGAAATGTAATTATATAAACCGTAGTTATTTCAACTCTCATTATATATTGAATGATGTAATATGCAGTCTTAATTTATCTTTTTGCAAGAGGTGTTTGTGAGCAAAAAAATATCTCTCACTCAAAATTGTGCAATTAATAGATTCATTTTCAACATAAAATTATTGTATATATGCACCTATCATATGTAAAAATTATATCAAGAAATTGCTTGTTATTATTATTGTTGATTTTTTTATCAATTGATATTTATAGAATGACATATATTTGAAAGTTTATAATAATACTTAATCACAAATATTTATTTATAAAAAAAATATAAAGAATGTGCGATTTGTTAATTAATGCAGACTTTAGGAATATATAATCGATACTTTATTTATAAATTATGATTTGCTAATTTAAATTATGATTTTATAGGTATCAATACTTTGCTTGTTAGTCAAGTTTATTAAAAGCCAAAAAAAAAAAAATTGGTATTTTTCTTTGTTTTAGCTTGTTTATTATTTATAATTACAAAATGTCCTTTTTTGTGTGCATTATTTGTTTCTTGTGTGAAAAAATTCCCTTCCAAAAACATCTTAATATGAAATGTTGACTAAAATTTTTTGTGTTTAAGTTTGATTCATCTATTTGTTAACTGAATTTTACTGTAGTATTTTTTAGAATGATTTTTTCGATCTATATAAGATATTGGTTGAAGATGGAGATCTTAGATCAACACTTCAAGCTACAATGGAAGACAAGTTACAAAAATAGTTTATCTTTTAACACATAATGTAATAAATCGGGAGTTATTTTTCATTTTTCGACAATTGAAAGAGTTGATCAATCGTCAATATTTTTATGCCAAGCTTGTTTGTGTTTAATATCAAAATTTTGTTGGTGCAATTGATGAAAGACACTTAAAGTTTCTCAAAGTGAAGCAGCATAATACTGTGGGAGGAAAGATTATTCGACTTAAAATATACTCGTAATATGAAACTTCAATTTAAAATGCACATGTGTATTAGTTGGGTGAAAAAGTATAGAACATCTAACTCCAGTACGAAAGAACTATCAAATAAACAAGAGTCACCAAATGTTATATATATTTATTTAGACGTAAGTATATGTGGCGAAAAAAATAATTGATTCATTAACAAGTTGAACAAAGGACAAAGAAGAAGAATGGAAGGTATAAACCTTTGTCACTAATAAACACTTTTTGAGAATCATGCCATTTGATTCGATTGAAAAGATTCGTCTTAAAACAAGATTCGAAGATCAATACATTTAGAGATTTCGAAATATACTTAAATTAAGGAAGAGATTTTACGAATATCCTACGGTTATTTCCTCTTGAAAGTGAATATGCATGACTTTAATGAAAAAACAAAAATTAAAATAGAGTTTATCGTTGATTGATGTAATGATTCTATTTACAATAAACTTTTCGTAGTCTCAAAATCATCTTGATAAATAGTTTTATACTAATATTAGTTCACATGTTTATCAATATCTTAATAATATGTGATGAATCGTATATATATTTATATACTTTGATATGATACTCAGCTGTATTTCGATATTTTCTTTATAAAAAATGAATGCTGCATTAAATATATCAGATAAATAAAATACATATCCAATATTATAATATCAAAATTAGAATATTAAATTTTTAGTTGAAATATCATAATCGATATCTATCGTACCGTATTAACCTTTAATAATTTTTGAAAACATATTACACATCCATTGCTATATTTTTAGTTTTGACAAAATTGTTAACAAAATATTTTCTCTGAAAAAATATTTTGGAAAAGTTGTTGTGTTTAATTTTTCACATTTATTGTTTAGGTGGAATATCATTTTCAATGGGGCAAGTCATAAAATTGCAATTATTGCATATATATATATATATATATATATATGATTTTTTTTTATTATTTACTAACTAGCCTACAATTCACCACCAAAAAATAAAAAATAAAACTTCCCTACCAATTATTACAATTTTTTGATTTTATTTTTTTGTCCATAGAAAAAACACAAGGTATTAGTTATTAATTATCCTATTTTCTAGAAGTTTTTCTTTTTATAACTAAGTAGTATTAAAAAGAATCACTTCTATAATATTATTAAGAGCATAATTAAAAATATTTTTCAAGTTTAATCTTGAGTAAGCAATAATTATTTTAGATTAATTTTTTTAGCTAGAGAAATATTTAAAATGGGACAAAATAAATATTAAATAATGTTAAATAGAATTAAGTATTTTTTCATGTTCAATTTACTCATCATATTTTTTATATGATCTTATCTAAAAGAATAATTTGAACAAATCATCCTCATTTACTCTTTTGTCTCAATTTAATATTACTCTTTTTTTTCCCAATATCAATCATCCTATATTTATTGAGGTCTCATTTATTTATATTTAGTAAAAATTTGAATTTAAATGATTCAAATATTTTAACTATTAAACACATTTATATTTTTTAATTACCCTGAAAAATAAATTTTAATCACTAAAATTTAAAATAAAGTTTCAATATCACAAAAAAAAAATTTAGTGTGCGTAATATTCATCGTCATTCTGTCCACGATCACCCACTTCCATCTAATATATTACTCTCTTTATCCCATTTTACGTGATAGCTTTCTTTTTTTGTCCGTCCCAAAAAAATCTCATCTTGCTCTAACATCAATCATTGAAGAATAATGAGTAGAGGAAATAAATAAAATACTCTAAAAAAGACCAATAAATTAACTAGTGAACCATAGTCTGACAAGAACGAACATTAAAATCCTACTAGACATTCCCTATACAACACTTTGTTTTTTTCCTCTAAATTCTTTGTTTTGGCCATTAACATGATTCTCACATTTTATTTATGTTTATGGTGGTCATAGTTTCCAATAGTATATGGCCAATCCCAAGTGTTGCAGCTTCACTGCATCAAGAAACTGGTTATTCAAATACTCTTTTTCAAATTCAGGCTTAAAATCTTCCACCACAGATTTAGGTAATGGTACTATTATCCACTGTTGGATACCCAAAACCCACAAAGGAAAAAAGCCCTCTTTGCTACTCATTCATGGAATTGGAGCTAATGCTATGTGGCAGTGGAGTGAATTCATCACCCCCTTATCATCAAGATTCAATCTTTATGTTCCTGACTTGTTGTTTTTTGGTGAATCTTACACTTCCAGGCCTGAAAGAACTGAATCTTTTCAGGCTGAGTGTGTTATGAGGACTATGGAGGCTTATGGGGTTAAGAAAATGGCTGTTGTGGGGTTGAGTTATGGTGGTTTTGTGGGGTGTAGTATGGCTGCTCAGTTTCCTGAGGCAGTGGAGAAACTGGTTTTGGGGTGTTCTGGTATTTGTTTTGAGGAAAAAGATATGGAAAATGGTATGTTTCAAGTGAAGAGTGTTGATGAGGCTGTTTCAATTTTGTTGCCACAGACTCCTGAGAAATTGAGGCAGCTGATGAAATTGTCTTTTTACAAGCCTCCCAAGAATGTTCCTTCTTGTTTCCTCAATGATTTTATTGATGTAAGTCTTGGATTTACACTTTTTCTCACTTACTTTCTTAAGGCTAGTGTTGTAATCTATTCCATTTACATGACTATCTAACAAGTGTTAGTGCAGGTTAACTATTACATATAAAAATTGAATCTTGGTTGTTTACAGCAAAGGAAATTAATGTTTTCTGCCTTGAATTATTGGTGATTATTAGGATTCTTGAAGATTTTGAGGTCTTTATTGAATTTTTAGGAGTACTGCCCAAAATAGAAGAATTGAGGATTATAAATCAGTGTCATGTCTACTGTTCTTAAAAAAAGAAGCTTATGTATACCTCTTGTGAAGGTAGAGGATTAGGGTAAAAGGTAGGTTAGTGATCATTCCCTTTTCCCAGAGTTTAGTATTATTCATTTCTTTCCCTTATTTTTAGATTCCTATCACTACTTGTTGTTTCGACTTGATAACTGATTATCGTTTTTGTTTGTTGCTATTGCCTCCTTTTCATTATTAGGGGTAAGATCTGCACGCACTCTACCCTCCCCTGAACTAACTTGTGGAATTAAACTTCCTTTGTGGTTGTACCTCCTGCTACATTGAGGGTGTGGTTTATGACACTCTTCCTCCAGAAAGTTTCCTAAAAAAAATTATTGAAACAATAATTTTATCCCGACCTGCCAGATTTGAACGAGCAACCTAAGGATCTCTGAAAGGTTTACCCCTACTACAGTCCTCCGTTCTACCGACTGAACTAAGGTCTCGGTTATGTATAAACCCTGTCTAGTTGATGATATTATGAGGTGATCTATCTTATTAAATTTCAAGAATGTATATTCTCCATCCACCATTTCACAAAAATGAAGTTGTGGGATATAATCTTTTGGATTAATTATTTATGTATGCTTGGTGAGCTTCTGGCCTTTTGGCCTGATGAATGTTTGCTGTATTAATTATTTCAACTGGCTATAAAAATCATATTGTCCTCATGATATTCTTGTTCTGTATACCTTCTGCATTTCATTCACCTAATCCTTGCATTTCAAGATTAGCTGTCTATTTATCTCTTTTCAAACACCTTTTTTTCCGGTCTTTTATCCAATACCAGATAATTCAGTCTCAAAAGTTTGATCAATGTGTATTAGAAGATATTCACAACTGTTGGATCACGGTTGTCTTCATTATATTGCTCTATGAAAATCTGAATATCTGTCTTAGAAGATATTTGTGATAGTTTGATGGCGGTTTTCTTCCTTATATTGATGTACAAAAATCAGGAATTGTTGGTTTAACTTTGTTGACTAATCTACCTTTTGTCGTTGCATATATATTATTTCTTCGACCAGTTGTGGCTCCAAAGAAGCATAAACTGTCATGATCTATGTGCGTTGCAGCCTGCTCGTTTCTCTCATATTGTTCCTTTTGCATCATTACCTGTGCCTCTCACCCTACCCCACACTAGAGACAATTGGCAGCCTGTTGGTTCTTAGATTGGTATATAGAAGCTAGTTATTGTGGCTCCGGGTTTCTAACTGAAATTTTAAGCCTCTGCCTGGATTAAGAAATTGGAGATTGCAGGGAATCTCACACTACTGACACAAGTATATTTTTATAACCTTCTATTGCCAAAGAAATTGGTTATAAATTCTATTCGTGCAAACCCTTGTCAGAGTGAGAGTATAAAATATGATAACCCTCTCCTCTATTATAGAAATTATATAAAAAAAAAAAAATTAAAAATGAGAAAGAAGATGGCAAAAGAAAATCAAAATCCGACCTGCCGGATTCGAACCAGCGACCTAAGGATATCTGATAGGTTTTACATCCACTACAGTCCTCCGCTCTACCATCTGAGCTAAGGTCGGTTGCTATTGATTCTTTCCAATGCTGTTGTTTTTAAGAAATTGAAATGTCTATCTTGCCTTGTTCCAAGAATGAGTTTCCACTCAAAGCTACTGTTGAATGTTGTCCTCCAGTGTTGTAGAGTTATGCAAAGACCTTTATGATCCTTTTTTCCTTATCAAAGGAAGAAAAAATGTTGGGACCTCATGCTAATGCCTAAAATAGTTTTGGTTAATGATTGATCTTAGAGTCCTGATAACATTGTAAGGTGTTCTTACTTTGTGACTTCCAAGAATGAATTTTGTCTTCCATCTAATTCTTAAAATGTTCGGTGACTTATCTACCTTTTGGTATGAAGTGTACATTATTTCTTCTATCAGCTCTGCTCTAAAGAAGCCCCATATTGTCATGATCTATGTGCATTGCATCCTTCTAGTTATTTGCTCTTATGTTGTTCCATTTCCGCCTATAATTATTCTCTAGGCATTTCTTCTGCTTCTTGTGAGCTGAGGGTCTATCGGAAACAACCTCTCTACCTCACAAAGGTAGGGATAAGGTCTGTGTATATCCTACCTTTCCTAGACCCCATTGGGTATTGTTGTTTTTGTTGTTGCATTCTTTCTGCATTTTGACGCCTAAGTATCAGCTTAAAGTTCTGTCTATTTGTCTATATAAACTCTTGTCCTTCCCCTTCACCACCCTGGTGCCCCATTTCTTTTTATCAAATATTGTACATAGTTTATACTCGTGAAAATTGGTAAATGATTGGTATCTCAGGACATTGATGACAGTTGGATGCTTGTTTTTCTCCTACGTTGGTGTAGAGAAACCAGTTGTTATGGGTCTATGTTTCTCTCTGGAATTCAAGCCTCTGCCTGGATTAAAAAATTGGAATTTGCAGGGAATCAAACACTACTGACACAAGACTATTTTTTTATAAGTTGCTATCTCCAAAAATAATGATAATAAAGCCTTTTTAAGCACCTCTTGTCAGAGTGGGAGTATATTATATGCAAACCCCTCTTCCCTATATTTAAATAATTGTAAAAAGATGAAAAAAGAATCAATCCGACCTGCCGGATTCGAACCAGCGACCTAAGGATATCTGATAGGTTTACACCCTACTACAGTCCTCCGCTCTACCAACTGAGCTAAGGTCGGTTGCTATTGATACTTCAAAATGCTGTAGTTTTAAAACATAAAATGCCTATCTTTTTGTGTTCCAAGAATGAGTTGCTCACTTCAATAGATTATTTTTTAATCTTGCCTATACCTTAAACAACAACATACCTCGTGGAATCCCACAAGTGGGTTCTGGAGAGGGTAAAATGTACGCAAACCTTACCACTACCTCATAGAGATTGAGAGGTTGTACCTTGGAACCTTGAAACATTGGAAATGATCTTAGTGAGTTCCAATAATGATATTTTTTCCGTCCATCTCCAATTTCAAGTATATGTCGCTGAGAAAGAAAGTTTTCAAATTGTTTATAACATGAATGGTTGCTTGATTACCTTTTTGCCTGAACTTCACATTATTTGTTCCACCAGTTCTGCTGAAGTGTAAACTACCATGAACTATCTGCAAGCATCCTTCTAATTATTTGTTCTCATTTTGTTATTTTTCACCACTACGTTATCTCGAGGTATTGCATATGCATTGCCATGCATAGTATTGGTTTCAAATTTTTGTCTATGTAAACTCTTTCTTTCCCCACCATCCTTGTTCCCCTTCGTTTTTCAAATGTTATATTTACATTCTTGAAATTCGATAAATGATTGGTATTTCAAGATATTTGTGAAAGTTGAGTGCTTGTTTTCTGCCTGGATTATAAAAATTGGAGATTGCAGGGAATCTCACGCTACTGACACAGCAGTAAAATTATATAGGTTGCTAATGCTGAAGAAATGGTAATAAATACTGTTGTCAGAGTGAAACTATATTATATGGCAAAACCTCTTCTTCAGATTAAACTAATTATTTAGAAAAAAGAGACAAAGAACATGGAAAAAGAATAGATCCGACCTGCCGGATTCGAATCAGCGACCTAAGGATATCTGAAAGGTTTACACCCCACTACAGTCCTCCGCTCTACCAACTGAGCTAAGGTCGGTTGCTGTTGGTTCTTTCCAATGCTATGGTTTTGAAAACATTAAAGAATGTTTATTTTGTTTTGTTCCAAGAATGCATTCCCTCTCAAAGCTCTGCTGAATATTGTCCATCAGTGTTATCAAGAATGCCTATTGCATGAGCATGAGCATTTTTTTCACTTATCAGAAAATGGTAAAAGTCTGTATGAGGTAGTGGTAAGGTCTGCGTAAATTTTGCCCTCCCCAGACCCCACTTGTGGGATTTCAATGGGTATGTTGTTGTTTATCAGAAAAAGGTAAAAGAAGGGGACTCATGCTAATGCTTCCCTTGGCTGAGTCTTGATAACATTATACAGCGATCTTACTTTGTGCGTTCCAAGACTGAATTTTGTCTTCCATCTACAATTTTTATAAATATGAAGTTAATGAAGAAACTTTGAAGTTGTTTGCAAAAGGTTTGGTAACTTATCTACCTTTTGTATGGAAGTGTACATTATTTCTTCTACCAGTTCTACTTCATCAAAGCCCAAATTATCATGATCTATGTGCATTGCGTCCTTCAGGTCATTTGCTCTCGTGTTTTTCCTTTTGCACCACTACTTGTTCTCTAGGCATTCTTTCTGCATTTTCATGCCTAAGTATCAGTTTTATTTTCTTGCTGTCTGTTTGTCTATGTAAACTCTTCCCTCCACCACCCTTGTTCCCCTTTCTTTTTCAAATGTTATATGTCGTATATATTCTTGAAATTCGATGAACGGTTGGTATTTCAAGAGATTTGTGACAGTTTGAGTGCTTGTTTTCTTATATTGGTATTAGAGAAGAGAGTTATCTGTAAACAGTAAGAATATCTATCTTGTTTTGATTTAAGAATGAATTTCCTCTCAAAGCACTGAATATTGTCCATCAGTGATATGGAGTTAGACAATGACCTTTTTAAGGATTTTAGTTTTGGCTCTATTCTTTGAGCTGAGGGTCTATCGGAAACAACCTCTCTACCTCCAAAGTAATAGTAAGTTTTGCATACGCTCTACCCTTCCCAGAGCCTACTTTGTTGGATTACAATATGTTGTTTGGAGATGGAGTTTTTTCATAGATGTTAATAGTGAGGAAAAAGTTTTCTCATAGTATCGACTTGTGGAAGTGATAATCGGAAGTATGTACTATGGACTTCTGTACAATTACATATTGTGTGCACTTTCTCCACTAGTTTAATCAAGTGATTACTTCTAGCTTTTGAACGCGAGGAGTTTCAGTGAGATGAATTCTGACACATTCAGTTAGTAAAATTCTCACAGAATCTAGATGAGAATCCTGTCGACATCTAGCAAATTGCTCAGTTAAACTTTGATCCAGCTTCTAATTTACATCTATGTTTGGCTTCTCATTAGTACGAGAAGTTTGAATATATGTCACGATTGTCAACCTGATGTTGGTATTTATGTGTTTTCCCGCTTCTTGTGGCAGGTGATGTGCACAGTTAATCATCAAGAAAGAAAGGAGTTGATAGAAGCATTACACAATAACAGAAAGCTCTCCGATCTTCCTAAGATTACTCAGGTTCGTATAGTCTATAATCTCATCTCTGCACTTCTCAACGTTTAGCAATTATCGATTGTTATTAGTTCTCGTACTGATATGATATCCACTTCCTATTTGCAGCCCACATTGATAATATGGGGAGAACATGATCAGATATTCCCATTAGAATTGGCTCACAGATTAAAAAGGTCAATCTTACAAAAACGCGACTAGCTCAAAAACTAAACGACTAGCTTAGCGTTTTGTCTGAACTTACTTTGACGGTGCAGGCATTTAAATGAGAATGCGGAACTTGTTGTAATAAAGAATGCAGGACATGCAATTAACATGGAGAAACCAAAGGAGCTTTTCAAACACTTGAAGTCATTCCTTCTTGATTCACGCCCTCATACTAAGGACGACAGCAGTGGCAATAGCCACAAGCTAGATTAAAACGAGTGAAGACGACATTACATTGGAGGATTTTTCTTTTTCCTGGTAATTTGGCTGAATCTCTTGGTCATCTAACTTCATTTGCATTTATTTATCACTTGGTTCTTGCAATCTCTCGGTGTCCATTCATGAACACCTGCACAGAGTATTTGTTCTTTGAAGGTAGTTCCCTGAACGGAACAATATGATCCTAGATGTTCTCCTTTCCATCACTAACTTATTTAGGCTCAAAGTTTTAAGTTGCAAGGTCCTCTTCCCGAGTCAATTCAAAACCTTATGAACCTAACGCGACTTGATCTTTCATCAAGTAATTTTCATGGCAATGTGGATGTCAACTTCATTTCATGCCTTCCGTTTATATTGATTTTTCGTATAACACTACTTCATTGGCAAATGAGAACAGTAGAAGACTCTGCAATTGGTCAAAACTCGGTCTAAATAAGTTAGTGATGGAAGGGTGAACATCCAGGACGATATGTTCCATTCAGGAGTTCCCTTTAATGAACAAATACTCTGTGTGGGTGAGATTCGAAAGAGATTCAAGAATGGACCCTGAGAGATTGCAAGAATCAGGCGAGACATAATGCTATGAAGTTAGATAGCCAAGAGATTGAGGCAAGTTACCGGAAAAAAATTCATTCAAGATATTATACTTATTTCATTCTTGACTTATTTAGTACGCGTTTTGACTACATATTTTGTTTTTACTTTATCTGAAATTTTTGAAGTTGGAGTTGTGTTCGATTATAATTTTTTACTTAGACCATAATTATGTAATTACATATAGTTGTATAGCTGTCAAAGATTAAACTTTTCCCACCTTGTTAGGATCAATCGCTTATCATTATGTCAAAAGCTATAGCTAATAACAAAGGCGCAACTTTATTTCTTAACCAAGGAAACGTCATGTCCGATCATGACTTCGACCCGGTTTACCCCAGCTCCTCATGGGCCTTGCCATAGGCAGGATATTCGCATTGTTTATTTGTGTTTGTAACAACATTGATTCAATGTGAAATTGAGAAAATTATTAGGTGAGAAGACTTGCAAACCATAACCATGACTAGGGTGCAAAATTTGGTGGCAGTGGCGGAGCCAGAATTTTTTTTAAGGAAGTTTGTAATTTTAAGAAATAGTCACATGAATGAATCGAAGAAGGTTCATCATCTATTTAATAGTATAATTTTTCACTGAAGGGAAATCAGATGAACCCCTTATTATAATGTGGATCCGCCACTACTTGGTGGTAGCGCAAGACACATGCAATCAACACATCCAAAATTTAGCGTCAGTGGGTTCAGAATATAGTCATTTTATGTGTAAAATGGTTCGTTATGTAGGTAATGTCTTGCTCAGATATTCAAAAACTTTTGTGGTCGAACTCTCGGAATGCAAATGTTTTCGAAAAGAGAGGTTTGTCTCATAAAGTGAAATATTTTAATACAAATTTGAATTAGTCGAGCTTTAAAAGGTACCTTGTCTCATAAGGTGAAATATTTTAACGTAATTCGAATTAGTCGAGCTTCAAAAAGTACGACATCGTGTGAAAAATTAAATAAAAAGTCCGACCTGCCGGAATCGAACCAGCGACCTAAAGATTATCTGATAGGCTTTTTACACCAACTACAGTCTTCCGCTCTACCAACTGAGCTAAGGTCGGTTGTGTTATAGCTTTCAATAAAATATATTTATCTATAATATCATGATTATTATAGAGCTAGTTATGGATAATGTATTTGTGGAAATGTATATATAGCCAAAAATAGACCGTCCTTCAATTTTTGATGAAGTTATACTTGTTCAAGTTGATTCAATAGTGATACGATTAGCTACGATTTATTTGGCCACTCCAAAGCAATTGCTCATGGTCATTATGGGGAGATATAGAAAAAGCGAGATCTCGTGATAAAACACATGGTCCCTAAAAGTAGAACAAGTTTTAAAATTGTCAGCTTTTTGATTTCCAATCCGATATTTGATACGCGCATTGAGAATCGACTAATCGGAATCATGTACCTTGAATGACTTGAGTAATGAGAGAATGACAGTCAAAAGTACTTGGGAGTTGGGACTGAGAAATAAAATTACATTATATTGACACATACAAAGGATTTAAATACTATGAAATATGAATGCAATGTGATAACTGTTATTTTACACAAAATGAATAATTATGAACAGTTTATTTTAGAACAAAAACAATACAAACTTGCCAAAACTTCAATCTTCAGTTTCAGCTTCGAAACTTTGTATAATGGACCCGTCCCTCTACCCTATTTCGTAACTACAACATCTTGAAGAAGTGATTCTAAATCGTTAAACCTGCATGAAGGAACAAGTAAATGTAACTAGTCATAAATCATCATTCCTACAAGTTTGTTGAAGTGTTATACTGCAATGACCAAAATATGTGTTAATATTCATACCTAACATCACTCAAGTCAGGATAGATTGCTATGGCTTCTTTGAAATCCTGTGAAACATGATAACGTGCCCGATAATGATGTCAATTTACGTTAAGCATGGGAGTCGATGGTATTGAAATTTTCAAAGGAAGACCAGAATGATATGTGTTACCTGATCTGCAGTAGATGAAGTGTAGGTTATCACACACGACATTCCAGCTCCGACTGCAGCCTGAGATATTGGTTAAGTACAGAGTTTTGTCAAACAAAGGTGGTACGGAACAGCTATAATGAACACTGCAGTTTACATATCCGGACCCTAAGAATGTCATTTTGATCAGCTACATATACTTATTAAGAAGACGAAGTTAGTTTTGAGAGAAAAGACGACAATATTCTAATGAGGTCGAGTTACAAATAGGTATGTTATAAATAGTCATAGGAGCCTATGATGAAGATCAAATTGTTGCCCTCTAAAATTTTGAGGAAGTCTCTTGTCACATTTTATAAGATTCAAAATGACTACTTAGAACTTTAAAATATAAGCCCGTTACTGAAAGTTGGGAGATGAACCTGTAGCCCGATGACGCTATCCTCCACCACCAAACAATTGCTTTCTGAGACGCCAAGTTTCTGGCAAAAACCAAACCAAATGTCAAAAGAAGTACAGTAAACGTGCAAATATGTATAAGGCATAATACATAAATATGACTCTTAACTTGGATTCAGCTGGCAACTATGACCTCTAACTTTACTAGTGCACAAGTAGGCGGTTGAAATATCCAAAACTTGAATAAATAGACACATTCGTCCTACATGGCATCCTATGTGTATTATGCCGTGTAGGACATGTGTGTCTACTTGTTCAATTTTATATAAGTTTAAGTGTCTACTTGTGCACACCCAAAGTCGGAGGATATAGATGACAACTGAAGCCAAGTTAAAGGGCGTATTTCTGTATTTTGCCTATTTATACTAGTAATTACCTTGGCAGCTGTAATGTATATTGAAGGATCAGGCTTTTTTTCTTTCACATCATCACCTGGAAATTAAACAAATATATATTGCAATGTTCAATGAGTCCTGTGCCGATACATATCTAGCACATAAAGTAAATCTTCTACTAACTAAAATCATGTAATCTTATAAGATAGTACTAGTAGTTTCAAGATGTAATGGACCGAGTTCTATAGAATTGGTTTATAAGCAGCATTTCAATTTATGACAGCATAAATACGTGAAACTAGGAAAACTTCAATAGATTAAAGCTGAAGAAGCAACAATAAGCTTATCATGATCTATGCCTCTGTTATTGGTCTTTAACTACATAACTTTTGGAATGTCTTAGAAAATTCTCCATCTTCTTTTTATCAACAAAAAAATTGTCCCGCTTCCTGACCCACTTAACGGGTTTCATTTACTAACCTGCACTAGTAAAAGATACCTTGGAAACAGTATAATAGTACAGGCAAGCTTTGTTAACATCTTACAAGAGCTACGTGTAAGTAATTTCGTAGTTCTGTAGAAAATGATTAATTTGTGAAGTAGCATGTGATTTTACAGAAATGGGAAACCTCAAAAGAAGTCCAGATAAAGATACCTGCAAGGAAGCAATCAAGGCCATGGAACCGATCCTAAAAGAAGAAATATGGACAAACTATTAACCATGTTCTACCAGAAATAGAACGATAATGAAACAGGCTATCACTTACAAGTCCTATAAGATTCTCAAGACAAAGTATAACTGAGCTTTTGGTTGCAGCAGAGCATACAGCAAGCATCTTGCCCTGGAATACAGCGGAAAAGGCATTAATGCCACTAGACTTGGTATGACATTCTTTCTGAACAGATAACAAAAATGTAAAATACATGAAATCCACTTTAAATGATTATCATCCTAGCAGCTGCTCAAAGTTATCTTCTTAGGATAAAATAACAAAAATCAAGTGCCGTTATAGAGTAAGAACTGAAGTGTGAAGTAAATATTTATCTTAC
This sequence comes from Solanum rostratum, assembly GCA_029948455.1. Classification (NCBI taxonomy): domain Eukaryota; kingdom Viridiplantae; phylum Streptophyta; class Magnoliopsida; order Solanales; family Solanaceae; genus Solanum; species Solanum rostratum. The sequence goes on along the minus strand of CM057053.1, from coordinate 2,462,932 downwards.
AGAAGCCTTGGCCTCATCCATCAATCTTAAAACTCCTGGTCTCGGCTTAACCTACCAAAAGCAACACCAAATTGAGTGAAATAGGATATGCTACACAAGTCAGGTGATTTAAGCAGCAACAATGATGAACATAGATAATTTATCTTACAGTTCCAGATTTGATTATATCTTTGTACCTCTCAGTCTTCCAATCCTGCAAAAAAGGAAAAAATGGAAAGGTGCAAAGGGCATCATCACAGACAAGAAAATCATTGGAAAGAACTTCAATAAAAATGCAAAAAGAAACTATTAATAACAACAAAGCAAATAAAACAATTGCATCGTTTAGCCTTGAACTAATGACCCTCATCCATACCTTGTCATTCAAAAACCCAAGTATAAGACTTACTTGTTGATTAGACTATGGTGTCAAACCAAATCAATATGGTCTCATGGGAAACTCATTTATTATCTACCTTTGCAAGTTTAAGCTTAAACGTACTAAATAATTTCTTTGAGAAACATATGACTAAACAATCCGCCAATCTTCCCTTGCGTTTACATATTACTTTTTAAGCTATAACTAAACAAGAAACATCTCATTTCCAAGCCTGCAGGTCAGCCCTCAGAGTTCCATCTACCCCAGCTACCATCCCACTCGTGTTTTACTCCTATCACTTGCCCTCCCCACTATATTGATCTGGTCCCTTATAGTTCTTTTCTTTTTTGAGGTATATTGTTTTAAAAACATGTGAGTGTTTAGAGCTTCAAGAATCATTCTTGAAACTCTGATAAGATGTTAGTGGTTAAGATACAAAAGTTATATCCAAAACTAACAATGAAAAGGGTAAGAGTCACAAGCTAATGATAATGAGTAAATTGTACCATGTCAATAAACAGAACTTCAATACCTAAGACAATGATATATAACTTTTATAAGACTCAAATGTGGAATCAAGTAGGGAAATATAGTACTTGAAGGGTATCAATCAGCTTGGCTCTATCGCTGTCATCCTCTGGAGGATTCTGAAAGATTGTTGAAGTTGGCCATCCATGCTCCTTAAAATACCTATCGAGACAATTCGAAACACTTCATCAGTATATGATAATTTACAAAAGTGTGAACAAACCTCATTTAAAAAACCACTGGTATGGACATAGTTATGGACCTGGGGAAATAAAATTAGTGGACTGTGCCGTGGAGGTAATCTGGGCAAAGAAAAGGAGTCAAGTAGCCAATAAGGAAAAATTATCAATATTCATCTAGAAGATAAATATGGGACCTTGTGATTCCACTATAGTTTTTCTATTCAGAGATCCCCCCTCGTCTGCATTTTCAAATCGAGAGTTATTTGCAGACGAGAGATATTGTATCAGATACTGGCTAATAAGCATTAGCACATAACAAGGGAAAGTAGGTTGAAGGGGAACATGATGTTAAAAAGGATACTGGGCCGAACCCTCAGCGGTTGGCTTGGTGGTAATAGACTTGAGCCTTGGGGTTTGCTCCCTTTCAAAGTCTCAAGATCGAAACACACTGGGTGCAAACAATTTCTAAGGGTCATCGGACTGGGTAAAACCTGAATTAACCGTGGTGCACTTGCAGGAAACTCCTTGCCGAGGGCTATAGTGAAGAAAGAAACTAACTTTATCGGTAAGACTACCATCATTGCGAACCTAAAAGTATTTCATGTGATATATCACTATGATATCTCTTCTTATAAACTGACGCACTCCATATCATATGAAATTCAAGTCCACTGCTTAAACGATCAGTGAACTAATCGAAAATAAGTAAATGAAGTCACTTTTTCTTTCAATTGTAGCAAAAAATTCATCTTCAAATATCTGTTTCGCTATAGATTTTGGGAGAAATTTCACTTTTACATATTTTCACCACGTAAAATACATGTCCAAACACAACTTCAATAACTCAAATTTTGGAGTTTCATCAACTTCAAAATCAATGATCAAACAGAAGCTTAGTATTTGTTAATTAATCATTGAGAGAAAGATAGATAATACCATCGCATTTTGGGTTTTCCACCTCCAATTTGATTCTGCAGCACATCATAGAACTCAAGGCTCCAATTCAGCGGCTTATCATCATCGTTGGAAGGGCATCGCACATTGAAATGAGCGAAAGCATCGTTATACGCTTGGCGATGAAGATGCTCGGATTCCAAAATGACGCCATCGCAATCGAATATCAAAGCTTCTAATGCTCTCGTCGAAGAAGAAGCTGAAGCTGAAATTGATAGCGATTTCGAAGGAAGAGTTCTTCGAAGTGATGGAATTGAAGGAGAGAAGAAAAGTGAATTTCGAGAAGAGAATGAGTAGTGTGAATTTGGTGGAGAGATAAGCATGTTAATGGACGACGCCATTGTTGTAGCAGCAACTGGAGCTTTTTCGGTTATGGCGATTGGCGGGGGATTTGATTCCTGTGGTTGTTGGCAAATGAGGATTTTCTTTGAGATGTTTGCACAAGTAGCCCATTGTTGCACAAGTAGCCTATTTTTCACGTGTAGCCTCGTTGTAATACTCTTGAACTTGCCGTGATTTATTAGTTTTGTTTTTGAACAGTATAGTCTTCAAAACACTCTTCTATTTGGCTAACTATACGTAAATACACCTCCGATCTTGAAACATGAGTAAAATATACTCCTACCTTCTTACCAGGTTTAGAGTTATTTTCAACATTTTTTTTGGCTTTTTCTTAAGATCCTCATGTTCGTAGAAGAGTTTGAGATCACTTAATATGTCATGTGGTAGATTCGATATATATTTAAACCCAATTAATCAAATAGATTGATGTTTTTAATGCTATCAATAATTTAAAAATAAAACTAATAATTTTTACCAAGTTCGAATTGTTTCCAATACTTTATCTTATAAGGAATTTTCACATATAGCCACTCAAAAATACCTTAATTATGTTTCATAGTTATAGTTTGGGTAATTACCTTTCGTAACTATAGTTATAACAGCATTTATGTAATTTGCGCAACACTTATATATGTTTATATAATTTATTATATAATTTGTAATTTTTGTATAGTCTTTGTATATTTTGCTATAAAATTCGTGCACAACATTTGTATAATTCGCAGTGTTTGTATATTTCGCTATACGATTTACTTTGCACACAATTTTCGTATAATTACGCACAACGTTTGGATAACTCGCGCGAATTATACAAAACTTAAACTATAATTATAAATACATATTTATTATAAATCATAATTAATTCAAACTATAACTATATTAAATAATTTACTAATATATATTTGGTTATTCGCGTAATTTTTCTAAAATAACTATGTTGAATTATTAGACAAAGCCCATTGATATAAAAAAAAAAAATGCCCCTTAATTGGTATTGAATTTTTCTCTTTATTTTGAGCCACAAAAACAAAACCAATTTCACCCATTTCCAATTTCTCCCCAATTCTTCTCCACCTAGGTATACAGATTTAGGGCTAAACCTCTCAGTTAATCAAATTCGAAGTCTCGACCGAGAAGATGAACGGCGGAGATGAAGAAAAAGGTTTAATATGGAAGCTACCAGTAGTTAAATCGAAGCAATTAGGCAAAATCGGACCTGCTTTCGGACTCGGCGTTGGTTGTGGTTTCGGTATCGGAATCGGTCTTATCGGCGGCGCTGGTTTTGGTCCTGGAATTCCTGGGTTGCAGCTGGGTTTTGGAGTCGGCGCTGGTTGTGGGATTGGTCTGGGTTTTGGTTATGCAGTTGGGAGAGGCTATGCTTATGATGATGATCGTAGATACTCTAATGTCGGTAAGGTTTTCAATCGTCCTGCAAATTTTCCTAACCATGATGAAGTAGGTCAATTGGTTGATGAAATTGTTGAGAATACTAAAAAATTGATTAAAGCAACTTCACAAGAGTTGGATAAGTGGAGAAGGTTCTAATTTTGCTGTGCTTAAAAGATACTATCTTTAAAGTCGTTTGTATATAATTTAGATAAATATTATGAACGATGGGGTGGTGCAGAGCTATGTTGCTCAGACTCTTCAAAAAGTGTTTGAGAGTGCATGTATTTTCAAAATATTTAACATGAGTGCAACATTGAAAATGAAGAATCCGCGTAACTCAAGAAGGTACCGTAAGGATGGAGGCTATAGAACAAGGGTGAAGATAAAGTGTGTTGAATGGTTCGTCGGATGTAATCAATGTAGAATATCATTAGTGAACACTAACATCTTGTTTGAATGGTTGTTGCCCGTTCTATTGTATTGTTAGGTTTAATATAATGTTTGTTATAATTGTATTTAAGTTTTATGATATCATATCGTTTAAAATCATCATTAAATAGCGATGGAAAAAGTCTAATTTTGTGTAACAATGAATTTGGAGTGATTGCATCATTACCTGAATGTTTTTCTCTTTTTGTTTTTTCATATAATTATTTAATAGTTTTATTTCATTTTTTACTCTATTTTTTCATAATAGTTTTATTTTGTATCTTGCTTTTTTTCGTAGATGACATGTGACATAATGTTAATGATGAAAATAATAATAACATACCCAGTGAAATTTCACAAGTGAACATTCCTCAGCTACGTTGGCGTCACATGAGCTTGACCTGTCAGGTCCAAGGCGAGTGCTATCGTCGTGATGAAAAACAATATTTATGAGCTCGACCTATTAGGTCCAAGGCGAGTGCTATCGTCATGATGAAAAATAATATTATCTATGTAAATATTATATTTATTAAAATAATACAATATCGATACGATACGATACGATGGCTAACATATCCGGCATAAGTTCACAAAGGAGGCTATATATAGTACATATTTATTATCATAAAATTATGAAATTAAGAGCAAAATATAAATGTTGAATTTAAAATATGTTCAAATATGCATTATGAGAACTGTATTATTAGCTTTGAAGAAGGAAAAAGTAAGATAATACAGTTTTTAATAGATATCTTTCTTTAATATTTAATTATTATTTTTAAAAAAAAATCTGATGAAATATCATGTGAATTGACTACACAATCTTGTCTTTTCCATGCAGAATACTAGGGGTTTTCTTGTCATTTTCCTCACATGAAATTTGTAAGTTGTAACTTTGTGTTTTTTTCTTCTTTCAAAATTTTTTTTGGGTAACCGAAAGCGTCCTTGGGGTGATCTTGTAGTTCCTATGGCATAGAGATGATGGGGTCGGTTCATGAATTTTTCTTTTTGTCCTTTTGCCACATTTCGTTCAAAGGATTGAAGGGAGATAGTGCATCAAGCTGTTCACAAGGGCCAACTTGATCCTCTTTTTCAGAGATCTCTGAGGAAACCCTGGGAGAGCCGCCGACTGCAACTACCGTCCATGTACGATTCATACTAGATCTGACCAACTGCCCATCTTACCTCCTCTACTTTCTTGACAGCCCATCTTTATCTCAGTAGAGTCTTTCAATGGCACGTTTCGGTCCTCTTCCCCATTACTCAGAAAAAGTGAACCATCGATTCAAGTACAAGATACTATCATTACCGCCAGGACAATTAGACATTCAACCCATAATCGCAACGACTAATTCAAATTCACGTCATGAAAAAAACATTTCCTATTAAGAATTTTTTCATACTCAAAACTCAAATTCAACAACTCCAATTAACAAAATAGCAATCACATTCATCAAACATCCTGACAGAATTAATGAAAGGCAGTAATATAAAAAAACCCAAAAGAATAAGAAAGTACAACTACTACCAGAGGAAAATAAAAGAATTAAAGATCAGAATCCAAAAGCCTAGCTACCTTGTACTTTGTAACAATTTATTTGGTCTGTTTTAATTTAATAAAAAATTAAAAACATAAAAAAATATTTAATTCTTGCAACCTTAAATTAAAAATATAAAAAAAGTTATTTACAACATTAATACATTAATATCAAAATTTGTACACATCATATTAAATGCTTCTAACATCCTCATTAAATATGTCATGTCCCTAAAAAAAAAAATCCCACAAGGGACCAAACTTATTGATACCAAAAATAAATAAATCAAAATTCATAAGTTGATCTGAACATTACGATTATTTTCTCGACCCTATCTAAGGGTTATAAAAATGATCATTACATCTACATTTCCATTCAAGTGGCTTGTAATTGGAGTACCTATTGGCTCCATATTCCATGGGCATCTTTTTGACTCGATTTGAATTCGATTTAACTTGGTGGTGGCTTGGTGTCGTTGGCACTTGCGCCGCCATGCAAGGGTGGCATTGGTTACACTTGTTGTAACAATTTGGTGGCATCGATCCCAACCTCGTTTTCTCTTCCATTAACAAATCCTTAAAAAATTCAAAAAAAATAATTAATTAAAAATATAATTTCATATATTATTAATACAATATAACATAACATAACATAACAACCCCATACTAGTACATATTTACATGCAAGTCAACTTGTATTACTCTTACGAGAGACGAATCTAAGACGAGTTCTACATGTTCAATTAAATTATAATTGACTTATTATAATTTATAATTGTATAAATGAAAATAATTTTTTTTAAAAAGAGAGAATTTTACCTTTGTAGAATCTTGAAGATTATGTTTATGATATAAACAATAGGAAGGAGAAAAAAGGATAAGAAATAAGAAAAAAAAGGGAAAAAGTGTGGATTTTATAGAAAAAAATAATGAGAAAATTGAAATGTTACTCAAAATCATGGTAGCATTATTTTTTTTTTCTCTTAATATATATATAAATAACTTTTCATAAAATAAAAAAAGAAAAAATTCAAAGTTGTATTTAGAAGTAAAAAAAGGAAAGAGTAGGGAGAGAAAATGGGAAGAAATGAGAGATGGAAGAAAGAAAGAAGAGACTAAGATATAGTATATGAATTATTTTTTTTATATTTTTTTAAAATTATTATTTATTTATTTATTTATTTGAATGGGATTGTGGAAAAAAACAAAAAGAGTGAAAAGAACAAGTCAAGAAAAAAGGAGAGACAGAAATAGAGGGAGAATTGGTGGAGAAAAAAGGTGGAAAAGCTTTTTTATACCAATTGCTTTGGATGGTGATAGATAGATAACACAAGTCCGCGTCTTATCTGACATTCTACGTGTATTATATTATTTGATTGTACTGATTCAAAGTTGAAGGACGTAGATTAAAGTAAATACTAAGGTAAAGAGCATATTTATGCATTAATAAAAGTATTGAAAGTACTTGTGAACTTGATGTGAAGTGTTAGTTTCGTTCCCTGTAGTCTTAAGAATGCTCCTCTACTTGACTAACTAAACTAAAATAGTCGTTGAATTTACAACATAAGTGAAATACACCTTCTACATTCTCGCCAAATTTAGGAGTATTTTAAACACTTCTCTTGACTTTTTATTCATATTTCTACATGAGTTTGAGACCACTTGTTGTGTCATATGGTAGATCGGGGTGGATCGAAAGTGTAATTAATTTCAATTAGTCAAATAGAGGGGTATTTTTAAGACTATCAATAGATCAGGATTGAAATAAATAATTTTGGTCAATTTTATAATTGTTTTCAATTCTTCTCTCTTATGTATATATACTTGATATACTTTCATAAGTGGAATCTGAGATAAATAAAAACGAATTCTCATAAAATCTCGACCGAAGAACTTAACAATTAAAGTGCAAATATTTATCAATTTACCAAAAAAGAAAGTACAAAACAATAAAATGGAGAAAGTAAGTTTTAAAAGTCATTAATTTTTTGGCTTCTTTTAATTTTGGGATAATTTTAAATATATATAATAAACTAATTAATTTACAATAAGTATAGGCTTTTTTTATTTACATAAAACATAGCTCAAAATTATAGAAAATATACATAACTGTATAATATAACTTGTCAAAAGTCATAGAAAATATACATTAACAATACAATATAGATTACTTATACACATGTTATACACTAAATATACATTACGATACACTCAAAAACTAAATATACCTTGATTATACATAAAACATACATTAACTATACATATCCATACAATGAATAACTATTTTTTTTATAAGTATTTTAATCGAACGACCATACAATGTAATTATCTCTTTAATTTTTGGCATGAAAGAAAAATAGAAGGGTTTCAACACAAATGTTTTAAAAAATAGCACTTAATTATTGAGAGTTCCAATATTTGCAAATAGTGACCATAAAATAGTGACAGTTCAAAGAGAAGTGTCAACATCCCCTTCCCTAAAAAGGGATTTTGATCAGTCAATAAAGGGACTAGCTACTACAATTATTTTTTTTAATGTGGTCACTTTCTGCAAAATTACAGAGAATAGTACTTACCATTTTTAAAAAATGGTCCATCTATTATAGTAATCCAGGGAGGAGGGTGACTAATAATTAAAGATTATTAATTGACATATACTTTAACATGACTGAATGATTTGTGACATGCTGTAATGACCTAATTCTGAAAACCCTAAACCTAGTTTAATAGGAATCTATGAAAATTGTAGGCTTTGAGAGTGGTGTGTAAATTTTGACTTACACATATAGGGTTATCTTTTCAAGTTTCACATTGTTTGGTTATTTAGACTTTTTCATCAACAAAAATAATAGGTTGTTGTATAAAATTTGTTGACCTGACTAATTTAGATGCGTGTTGTATAGAATTTATTAAAAGGGAGTTGATTTTATTAGGATTTTTTCCATTCTCGAACGTCGTGGAACAACTCAATCAACCTTCGCCTGACTTAGGATTTGACTTATGATCGTCTGGTTTGACACCTGCCCCAACTTGGAATCGGATCTGATGCCTAATCGCACCCCCACTCCCAAATCGTCCTAAGACCTGACCATGAAATGCTACACACTCTCAACCTTAACCTAAGACTTGAAATCCAGTGGACACATGATCATTCTTCACCCTGACTCAAGAGTCGACTAAGTCAAGTGTAGGTGTTGGGGTCAAGTTTTGAAATTGAGTCTCTGGATCGAGGTCAGGTTTTAGAGTCGTGTCTAATGTTGGTGTTGGCTCTCGGGTAGAGGCTGAGTCAAGGTTGAATCTCGAGTCTCAAGGTTGGGATGTCAAACTCAAACTTGGTCCTTGGTTGGGGTTTTGGTCTCATATCGATGATGGGGTTGGATCTTAGGGTCAGGATTAAGCTCATCTCCTAGGTCAGTATTGGGTTTGATATCAGACTATGTTTGGGGTCCTACACTGGGTCAGGACATGGGTTCCATTTCAGAATTACTAGATTATACGTAAATGTTTTTGAGACAATATTTTCTCCTTTACTTACTCAACCGAAGAAATAACTAGAAAAATCATTTATTTTTTAGGAAAATATTATTTGTGAAATTTTTTTCTTTTGTACCGAGCATGTTATATTATATATACTAAAAAATATTAATAATTATATATAATAGAAATATATTAAAATAATCAAAAAAGTAAAATAGAGAGGGTAACAATAGTGTTCCAAATTTGGAGAACTACTATTCATCTCTCCATAAGTAAAGATCGACGAGTAATTAGAGTGTCGTTGAAGCCTACTATTTTATTTTACGTTTTAAACATAGAGAATAAAGAATAAAATAAAGTATGATCGGAAATACCCTGCGAAAAATTTCACATAGGTACAACCAAAGATATGCCAAATATAAATGACAAGACATGACATTGGCCTTAATAATTTGAATAAAGCTACGTTGTATGTATTTCATGTACATGTCATAATGCATATATTCCTATTCACCGTCTCTAGGTCAACTATGTCTCTGTAGAAATTACTTTGCTTGTTCCGTCACACGAGGGCGGATCAATAAGGATGGGTCAAAAAAAAAAAAAGATAGATGTGTCTAATATCTACAAAGGTAAAGTTATCGGAATACAGTATATCATAACGTTAAGCAATGTATTGGGATACATGTGTCTTTGTACCAATAAAGATAACTGGGACACGATATATCGAGACGTTGAGTGATGTATTCAAAATCGGAACGCGATATGCAGATGCCGAGTGATGTATCTGAAATCGGGACACAATCTATCAGGACATTGAGTGATGTATCCAAAATTCTTAAATTTTAAGAAAATTTTTGTACTTTTTTTTTTTTTTAGAAAAAGGACAATAAGTAATTTGTGTAAAATTACCTTGAAATTATATTCTAATTCTTTTTTGTCAATACTCAATATAAATCATTTGTGAAATGGTGGGCCAGATAATCTTTGGGCCTTCCTTAAACTTATGGGCTGATTTTTGGTAGACTGCTTTTGGGCCTCCAAATGGATCCATGTCCTTTAATGGGCCTAAAGAAATTTAGAGCCCAAATTATGAATGGGCCTATCATGTTCTTAATGGGCTAAAATTTGAGATATTTTGGCTTGAAACAAGAATTGTTGGTAAATTCGAACGGAGATATTTTAAGTCAAATTTGACAAGTAAATTCGAACGGAAATATTTCAAGTCAAACTTGATAATTAAATTCGAAAGGAGAAAGTATGAAACCACAAGTGCTGTAAACAACAACAACATACTCAGTGGAATCCCACAAGTGGGGTCTAGGGAGGGTAGAATGTACGCGGATCTTGCCACTACCTCATAGAGGTAGAGAGGCTGTTTCCTGGGGACCCTCGTCACAAGTGTGGTAAGGAGTGAAATAAATGAAAAATCCAAACACACTAAAATTTAAATAAAGTTTTAAATTTGGTATATTTCAAAAATTTAATATTAATGTGAATAATATAGTGTACCTATAAAACTTGAATTCAGCCAAAGTTAAATAGGTATGAATTAATTGGAATGGGGTTGTACCATAAAAGGACAGCCTAACAAAAGACTACAAGGAGTATTAAATTTTTTTGATGTATCATGTGTGATGTTTTTAGTAACACTTGTACTCTTTTTAAAATGTCCCTCGGGAGTTCGATATTTGTATTGAAATTTTTTAATTTTTATATTTCGAACTTATATTCAATGACTTTTATTGAAGATAGAAATCTTACATTCACTTATCACAATCTTAATTTGTAACATGTTCGCTTTTAAAATTTTTCTAAAAAAATAACAGAGTTTGTTGAGATTAAGGAATTTAAAAAGATGAGAAATGTATTAATTAATTTATAATTAAAAGAATATGTTTTATGTGCAAACATAATATCATATGTATTATCTGATATAATATGTTAGATATTTACTTACATCCCGATGTTCAGTGACGGAGCCACTCTATGGCTAGGGGGTTCATCTGAATCCCCTTTAACGAAAAATGATACTATTTACTCATAGTTAAATTCATTTTCAAATTTGATTTGAAATATTTTTATTTTTGAACAGAGAATTTATTGAAAATAACCTCTTTATCCATCATAAGGGGAGACTTGGAGTAACCGATAAAGTTATTGTCATGTGACCGGGGATCATGAATTCAAGCCTTGAAAATAGCCTTTGGCAAAAATGCAATGTAAGACTGCATACAATAGACCTTTGTGGTCGGACTCTTCCTCGAACCCTATGTATAACGAGAGCTTTAATGCATCGAAATTACTCTAAGATCTTTATCTGCCTTCATTTGATAAAGATAAAATATACATATATATCATACTTTTCATACCTAACTTATGAGAAATATCAATTGTGAGTAAATATTTACATTTAAAATAACCAAAAGGAGCTAACTGAGATATGTACTAGGTGGGGTGGGGTGGGGACACCGACATCCCCCCTCCCCCCTTCCCCCCCCCCCCCCCAAAAAAAAATAAATTATATATATATTTAGAAGTCGTTTAACGTGAGATATAAGGTGTAATTATTTCAAGATAAAATGTAAAATTATTTTGTTTGATATTTTAGTGAAGATATTAGACAATTCTTAAATTATTTATCCTATAATTTATATTTTATCGATAAAATAAATTATTCCATACATTATACTCCCTCTGTATTAAAAAAAAACCCTACTTTTCTATTTGATTTGTTTAAAAAAGAATAATCAACTTTTTTCTTTGATAAAATTTGAATTTCAACTTTTCACGTGACATTTTGAGACCACGAGATTAAATAACATTTTTGATAAATTTAACGTAACTTTAATTTAAGATCCCAAGATTGAATTTTTTTAAACTGCATGTTGTTATTGGCCGTCCTTTATTCTGCTATGTATATTGCATTTATGAGTTTTCAATTGCTTTATACTATAGTCATTTTCGTATCTAGTATTTCTGCTTTTTGGGCTGATATATTTGCGTTGAACGTCTTCTGAAAACAACCTCGCTATCTCAATGAAATAGTGGTAAGATCTGCGTATATTTTATTCTCTCTCCAGACTCTACTTTTGAGATTTCACTGAATAAGTTATTAAAATTTTGTGTCAAGTCTGATTAGATCATTCGTTTTCAAACGAACGGGTATTAATTTGAAAATATATTGTTCCAACCAAATGACTTTTTAGAGTCACAATCAATGTTTCAGCTTTATTAACAGTGGCCATAACTACTCTTTTTTCCATACAGTTTCTTAACTCACTTTCACACTCAATGCAGAAACCAAAACATAAAATTGAATAATTTCTTTTTTTTTTAAAAAAGACATGAAAATGCCCTCTAGTAATTAATGAAGTAAGAGGGAAAAAAAAGTTAAATCACATTTAATAAATAATTAAAATTAAATATAAAAAAGATAGATATAAGAACTTTCGATACGATGTTTGATATTTAGTTCGTTATTGTTAAAGTTTGAATTTGATATTAATAATACATACTGAATATCAAATTTTGAAAGTTTAGTTCAGTGTAGTAAATCAAACTTTAACATGATAACTTTCGATTTGTTTGATTTGGTTTGGTAATTCAATTTTATGCGATTTTATGATTGCTCTTAATCTTTCTATTCGTTTACTAGGAGAATTATCGACTTTTTTTTGAACTTTTTTAAAAATTACTATTTTAATATAAAATATTATGTATGTAATATTACTTCACCAAATTTAATTTATGTATCTTAATTTCATTTAATTTTGTAAATCAATTCTATATTCAATAATATTTTAATTTTAATATTTCATATCACATAATTAAGATGACAAATTCAACAAATACTTTGACACATCATACACCTACTTAAATTTAAGATTAAAAAAAAAAGAGAAAAAAATACCTAATCAAATTATTAAAATATATATTAGTAATTAATCCTTTTAGCTAACTAAAACTATTAAAATTACTGGATGCATGTGTTAAAATAAGATAAAAGTTGTCATAAAATAATTAAAGTACTTATAAAATCTGTCCAAATACAAAAAAAGACAAAAATAAAGGGAGGAAAAAGAATCTTTACTAAGTACTATAAACTTTTTACTTTCAAGCATGTTTTAATAATGTGATTCCAAAATAGTCCTTCCATTTTAAATTTATATAATATAATTTAAATAAATATAAAATCTTAAAAATATGAGAAGACTTCATAAGACTTTATATTAACAAGATGTTACTAATTATAATTGTTTTAAATTTATTCAAGTATGTAAGATCAATTTAAACATGATATTTTCTCGGCTTTTTTTTAGTTATCATGTTGTTCTTTTCGATAGTTAATTTAATTTATTTTTAAATTTAAATTAAATTATATTAATTTAATATTTTAAAATAAAAATTTAAATATTTAAAATCTATAGGAAAAGATATAACTATTGAATTACAATGTGTTTATTAGATCATCTAGGAGAAGTTAGAGGTGCCCTTTGTAGCACACAAGATGAGAGAAGCGAGACTACATTGGTTTGGATATGTGTAGAGAAGATGTGCTGACAAAACAGTTTTACGAGGTGCGATAGGTTGGATTTAGGGGTTATATGGAGGGGTAGAGGTAAAGTGAAAAAGTGTTTGGGGATGTGATTAGACAGGATACAACGCAACTCTGTATCACCGAGAAGATGACCTTAGATAAAAGTAGGGATAGGATGATGTCTGACTTTGTGTTATAGTAGGATTATTATTTGTTTTCTACTTCAATCGTTTTTTTCCCTTTTTTTTTTTAAATCTCTTTTGGGGTTAATATTTTTAAGATGAGACTCGTCTTTTCGAAACAACCTCTCTTTTTATCAAATTAATATAATTAAAAAATATATTTAAAAATATTTGTTAAAATTCATATTGTTTAAACAAGTAAAAAGAAACAAAAGAAATAATTACTTATGTAAAATTTAACAACTATCTAAGAACTTAGCTTATATTATATTTCCTCAATTTTTTTTTTCAAATTCACATTATTTATTTATTTTTATTTATTATTTGTGTCTGAATAATCAAAATCTTGTTCCCTTTTTGTTTCTCTTCTTGTTTCTTTCTTACATAACTCTTAGCTTCTCTCTTTCTTTCTCTCTAAACTTGCAACCCCACAAAAGCTAAAAAGGGAACTGAAACTGAAGCTCCTTATATTTACCCTTCATTTCAGGCGGATAAACCGGTGGTTTTTTAACAGATCCAAACTTTAGCTTATTTTTTCAAGGTCTTCTTTCTTTTTCTGACATGGGGTTTCTAATTTGTACATTGTCTTGAATGTTTGTGTTGTAAATGTTACATTTCAGCTGAGCTACAGCAAGATTATTGTTTTTTTCAAGAAGGGTGTTTGGGAGATTCTTTTGAAATGACTTGTCTTGAAAGATTTTACCTTTTGGGAAACTAATAATTGTTGTGCTGGTGTAAAGAACTTACTTTTCTTCATTTGTGTATTGAGATTTATATACTGTTGCTAGAATTTTTATATAAGGGTGTTTGGGAAGTTTTGGAAATGACCTTTCATGAAAGATTTTACCTTTTGGGAAACTTAATTGTTGTGCTGGTGTATGAAACTTGGCTTTATTGATTTGTGTATTGAGATTTGTATACTGCTGCTAGAATTTTCACAAGGGTGTTTGGGAAGTTTTGAAATGAAAGATTTTACCTTTTGGGGAACTTGATTGTTGTGCTGGTGGAAAAAAAGTTGCTTTCTTGATTTGTGTATTGGGATTTTTCAAAATGTATATATACTACTGCTAGAATTTTCATAAAGGGTGTTTGGGGAGTTCTGAAATGACTTTTGTTGAAAGAGTTTTACCTTTTTGGAGAGTCATCATAGCTGGTGTAGAAATTTTTTTCCTTTCTTAATTTGTGTATGTTGAGATTTCCAAAGTGTATTTGGTTTCTGGGGTTATTTAGATTCATCACAAGGGTGTTTGGGAAGTCTTGAAATGACTCTACTTGAAAGATTTTACCTTTTGGGAAAGTAAATTATTGTTGTTGTAAAACAAATTTCCTCTCTTAATCTGTGCATTATTACAAAGATTTCCATTATCTCTTTGATTTTTTGGTTTGACTTAGATGTTTATATCCTGATTTGAGCATTTACCTCAACAGGGTATTGGTTAGTGTTGAGTGATGCTGATCTGTGTAGCTCTTTGAATCTGTGAATTGTTTTGGTGGTGGCAATATGGTTGTGTAAAGGTAAGCTCTTTATCTTTGCCATTTTCTCTGCTCTTGATATTGTTTTTTCTTTCTTAAAGTTTGATTTTTTCCCATAATTACTATGTTTCTCTTGTAAAGATTGTGACTTTCTGTTGTTTGTGTTACCAATTTCCTTTCTTTGGAGATAATATCTTTTTTTGTGAGTATGGGGGGTGTTTTCTCTTTTCAAGATTTGATTTTTATGGTTATTTTTGGCTCACTGAGTTGATTTTCACTACTTTTTCATATTTTTGCTGTGTTGGGTAGATTTTGTGTGGATATTACTACTACAATCTTTTAGCTCCTGTTTGGGCATGATTTCGAAGTTGAAACTTGGAAATTTGAGTTGTTGAAGTTGTGATTTTTGGGATTTGAAGTTGTGTTTGGACATGCATTGTACTTGGAAAAAAAATTATTGTTTTGAGAATGGAAGTCCCAAAAGCCCAAACAATGTTCTGAGCTAGTTTTTGGGAACTTGAAAATATTTGAGATCAGATTTTGATCAAATTTCATGGCCAAACGCTAGCTTAGTAGCTAAATTCATAAACTTGCTTGAATTGTGGTATTAGTTTTTGGGCCAGTCTTTCAAATATGGAATAACATAAACTTGCTTGAATTGTAGTATTAGTTCTTGGTCCAGTCTTTCAAATATGGAAATTTGGAATAACATGGGTGAATTGTATCGAACTTTGTTCTTTTTCGTGAGCTGTCTATTCTAATGTTTTTCATTATTATAGCAGAGAAACAAGAATTCAAATGGAGGAAGGATTCGAGTTTAGGCCGTGGGATGAATTGTTACCCGATGCACTCGGGCTAATATTTAGAAACCTTTCTCTTCAAGAGGTGCTAACTGTAGTTCCAAGGGTTTGCAAGTCATGGGAAAAAGCAGTAAAAGGACCTTATTGTTGGCAAGAGATTGACATTGAGGAATGGAGTAAAAGTCGCTGCCCTGAAAACCTTGATCGGATGCTTCGCTTGCTTATTCCAAGAAGCTGTGGTTCCCTTCGTAAACTCTGTGTCTCTGGTCTCTCAGACAAATCAAGCTTCGAATTCATTGCGAACAAGTTAGTATATCTTCATCGTTATCTTCAATATTGCAGTTATCTAGTCATCATTGAATATAGAAATCAGCTTAAGATAATATGCCTCACGTAAATCGTATTACATAGAAGTTCAATTGTTTCCAACTCATTTTGTCTAAATTTTCCAGTATACTAAATATGAGTATCTATAAGGAAGCCAAATCTTTGGATGATAACAAAGAGTATATTTTGAAATTAAAGAAAAGAAGTAAAAATGGAAGTTATATTTCATTTGAGTTTGTTGCTGATCTAGTTGGAAATCGGTGGATGTCGTGTAGCAATAACGAACACGTCATTATGTTTTTTGTCGCCTTGTATATAAATATTTACTTGAAATGAACTTCTCTATTTTGGTTGCTAGTGCCAAATCTCTGCAGACGTTGCGGTTGCCAAAGTGTGAATTAAGCGACACCGTAGTGGAACAGGTTGCAGGAACATTTTCCAACATTACGTTTTTGGATGTAAGCTACTGCATAAAAATTGGTGCAAGGGCCCTGGAAGCCATAGGGAAGCACTGTAAATGTCTGACTGGTCTGCGTCGAACAATGCACCCCCTCGAGGTTATTGACAAGCTTTCACAAGATGATGAAGCCCTTGCTATATCTACGACGATGCCAAAGCTCAAACAACTGGAAATTGCTTACATGCTGGTTGGTACAATGAGCATATCGGAGGTTCTTCAGAACTGCAGGCAGCTCGAGCTGTTGGATGTAAGGGGTTGTTGGAATGTGAATCTTGATGAGAACTTTGTCAAGAAATTTAATAAGCTAAAGGTTGTTGGACCCCTTGTGGTGGATTGCTATGATAAGAACGGATGGGACAATTGCTCAGACTATTCAGGTTCTTCTGGTTATATACCATGGGACTTTGTGGCAGGCGACATTGATGATGACTTTGACGATGATGAGATGTCCGATGGGTACTGGGAAGACGAGGAACGTGTGGAGGATGTGGAAATGTGGTTTTACGATGACTTAAATGCTGTGGATGCTGGATATGATTGGCCTCAATCTCCTTAGTGGTTTGATGAACAAAGTTCTGATTTCAAATTCCAGAAGTTTTCGTATACTATATCTTCTGTCTGCTAATGACTCTGCTTATACTACTATCTGAATGAAAGTTTGCTTGCTTTCTAAGATGTAAATGTGATTTCTGCGTTTATATGTACTTCCTGGAATCATATATCAAAAG
Source organism: Solanum rostratum (assembly GCA_029948455.1). NCBI lineage: Eukaryota > Viridiplantae > Streptophyta > Magnoliopsida > Solanales > Solanaceae > Solanum > Solanum rostratum. The sequence continues at coordinate 2,445,226 of CM057053.1, read as the reverse complement.
TTGCCATTGTATCAACTGATCCAGTGTTCTCTTTGTTATGTTCCTTGATGAATCCATAACTTAACGCCTTAGCAGGGCGATCTTAGTTGAACACTGGTCAGCATTGTCTCGAGTTATTTCATATATTCTTCGTCTGGGAAGCAATCGTTAAACTCATGTTACTCTTTGATAAGGTGCAAGGTGCTCTGTTATCGATCTTTCTTTTACTCTTGTGTACATTGAATACACAATTTCAGCCATAGCTATGTTCATTGCCACAAGTCCAAGTTCTTTTTACCTATTTATAGTCAACCTCATCAATCTCTTGTGTTAGAAGTTGCATCCATTCTCATCAATGGTTACAAATATAGTAGAAGATGAAAAAGGAGCTTGATTTCTGGTCTCTTGTGTGGAATTCTCAACTTAGATTAGGCCAAACGCTACGTTGTTTGGACTCTTAAAAAATAAATACTGACATGCGCATGGCAGATCTTCCATAAATAATGCATTTTTGAGTGTTCATCATTGGTTCAACTAGTGGCGAAATCAGGAATTTAGTAAAGAGTTTTGCAAAACTAAATATTCATTCATAATAGTTAAACATTTGAACTTTGTACACTACATAATTTTCTGACGAAGAATGTGTACTAGATCACCTTTGCCTAATATGGCTTTGTCCATGTGCGCAAAAACATTTTTGGAGTGTCTGAACAACATCGGCCCAAAGGGGACCTTGCTTTGGAGACAAAAATCACAATGGCACTTAAGAGGAGGCTATTTTGAGTTGGTGAAAAGGAACAAAGGGAAAAAGTGGTTTCTCAACTAATCCCAATACCAAAAGGAAAACAAAGAGAAAGTTAAAATCTAACTTTGGTAGTGAAAGAAAGATTGCAAATGGAGACATGATTTTCCTCCCAATTCCACCAATTTGAAGGAAACAAAAGGGAAAAAAGCAAAAATTGACCAAAGTGAAAGAGTGAACTTAAAGCCAAAATCCCAACAAAATATTGATATCTTAAGTTATTTTCATGGGCCCTCAAATGAGATATCTAAGGACAAACATGAAAAATAATGAAATTGACTTTGTGTTAAAAAAAACATGTCTACTTTTTTTTTTTTTTTTTTTAATAATGTTTACTTAGTGGACCACAAAACATCTCTTACATCTTGTTGAAGTGTTGGCTTGACTTTTCTTACACTTTGGGACTCAATCATATGAGTCTTTGCATCAAATCTTTAATCATTTTATTATATTAAAAGAAACTTAAATTCGTCTAGAGCTGAATATAGTTTTCGAAATTTGAAAATGATGAATTCGAGCTTTACTTAAGTTATAAGACTTAGTTTGCTTGACACAGCTAAAATTTGTGACTTTAACTGTCTTATATGAGGAATGCTGTAATAAGTGGACGATCAACATAAATATAATTTAACTATGATTAGAGAAATAATGAATGCTTGATTAGTTTAGTAATAAGACATGGTTAATTATTGATTGATTAAATGATATTTTATTGTCAATCTTATAATATTAAGTGATTAATAGAAAGGGAATAAAAGAACAAATTGGATATTTTTTAGATGGAAAAAGGAATTTCCACATTTGGGAATCAAATGTAACTATCATATTATATCAATTTGATTCTTGGACTCACTTTATTCTCTTATTAATGCCACTTATCTCCTCTTTTTGGATCATTTGTGTCATTCTTTATTCCGGTCGCGTTCGGATCCATTTGCACACATTTTAATTATTTTGTTGAGTATATATATATTTTTTCACTAATACAAGTATTGGGTATGTCTATCTGTTAATGCTTAGGTATATTGGGAAGAAATCACCTAAGTCCCAGGTTGTACTTGTGAAAAGTAGCAGATATTCTATGAGATTAGTCAAGATACACGTACACTGAAACAAATATGGCATGATATTAACCATATTTCTAAAATATTAATATATTTTTGGAAAATATAGAATATAATAAAAATATAAAATGCCCTTGATGATTAATTGACATGGATGATTGATATATGATGGACAATGACATTATTTTTCTCATATTTTAATTTGAAAATCTTTTTAATCCATAATCTTTTACCATTGGTTTCATAAAAAGAAGGGAAAAAGAAAAAGAATGTAAATGCATTTACTATTTATTTTCATCAAGTATTTATAACTTATTTTATTTGTCGTTTGATGTGAATAATGTGTACGCAAAAGGTGGAATATTATTATTTTTAATAAATCTTCGATTCAAAGTAAACAAAATATGTTAATCTTGAAAAAACCCTTTTTTTAATCTCACATAAAAACAAGTTTTATATTAAATTAATAAGATATTAAGGAATTGTCTGATCATAAAATCAAAATTATTCATTCATGTCTTTTTCTGTTAAAAAAAGGAATCTTTGTGGTCCAATAAAATGAGGTGAATTATTCAAAAATCGAGATTGATTTGCTTCGTAGAAAAGAAATATCTAACAATTTCATAGAAAAAAAAGTTAATGTCATCACTAACGTTGAATATAAATAAATATCCTCCACTCCCTTCGCAACATAAATAGTAGAAAGTGCTTCAAGTCTCGAATTTGAATTCTAAATATGAAATCCCTTATATTTAAAATGCTTTACCCCATCGTGAAACTTTTTAACACGAATTAAAATTTGGTCGATCTGAAGAAGTGAATAAACCAATGTAAATGTGAAATCATAGTCAAAATGTGTGTGAATTATTCAAAAATCGATGTCGATTTGCTTCGTAGAAAATAAATATCAACTAATCTCATTAAAAAAAAACTTAATTTCATCACTAACATTGAATATAAATAAATATCTCTACCTCCTCTGCAACAAAATTATGACAAGTGCTTCAAGCCTCGAGTTTGAACCCTGAATATGATGTCACTTTTATTAAACAACGCTTTATCCCATTGTGAAACTTTTCGACACGAATTCAAATTTAGTAGACCTGAAGAAGTGAATAAACCAATGTAAATGTGAAACTATAGTCAAAATGTGTGTGAATTATTCAAAAATCAATGTCAATTTGCTACGTAGAAAAGAAATATCAACCAATCTCATGAAAAAAAATTCTTAATTTCATCACCAACATCGAATATAAATAAACACCATCCACCCCCTTCGCAACAAAATTGTAGAAAATGCTTCATGTTTCGAGTTCAAACCCTAAATATGAAATCACTTCTATTGAAAAAATGCCTTACCCCATCATAAAATTTTTCAACACTTTTCAACACGAATTCAAATTTAGTCGATGTGAAGAAGTTAATAACCAATATAAATATGAAATCATAGTCAAATGATAAAACTTTTCTACATGAATTCAAATTTAGTCGACCTGAAGAAGTGAATAAACCAATGTAAAAATATGAAACCATAGTCAAAATGTGTGTGCATTATTGTCATCACAAACAGAAGTCAAACAAAAAAACAGGAATTTTACAGAAATGTGTGGCCACCCATCTTAGAAAAAAGTGAAAAAAAGATTCCTTTTTATTGACTCATACTCAAGAAGAAGACAATAATTAAAAAAAAAGAAAAGGATTTGTATCAATACATTTGGTTTTTCTTTCTTGGCTTACTATTGTCTATTGCAGTGTAGCAGAAGCTGTAGAGTCTGAAGATGCTTTCTTGATAAAATGCCAATTCATGTCAGATCTTCAAAGAATATTTTCCATACAAACATAAATTTTACATCTTCAATCACATGTTGAGTGTCCTCATTTTCACACCAGCACCAGTGGATCATATCATTTGTTCCCAAATCCATATAATAAATAATGCACAACACCACTATATACAGCGTAGTCTCGTAAGAGGGGCCTGGAGAGAATAGAGTGTACACAGACCTTACCCTTACCTTGGGAGGTAGAGATGATGTCTCAGATAGACTCTCGACCTCAAGAAAAAGCATATCAAAGCAGGAAATAATGGGGTTTGAAGAAAATAGAATGTACACAAAACGTACCCTTACCTTGGAGGTAGAGATGATGTTTCCGATAGTCTCGACTCAAGAGAAAGCATATAAAAGCAGGAAATAAAGGAATTGAAGAAACCATGGTAACATAATATAGAAAGGTATTAACATAGTAACAAAAATCGAAGGACAGGGAGTTTTCTCCTAAGACTACTACTATGGAAGGATAAGTGACACAATGCTTTACTATCTACCAACTTTCTACCCTATCAGTGTCATCCACAACCGCCACTCGTTGGGAAATAAATAATGTACAGCAATACAAATTGTAGTATCAGTCACAAGAGGGTATAAGAAAACAACCATTAAAAGCAAAAATCTTCAAATTATCAATCCTAGTTTTAGAACATGAAGTAGCAATCTTATCACCTTCCTTGAGAAATAAATATAATTCTTTCCCGTGATGGTGGTGTCCACGCCAGCTTGTTGTGCATCTTGACTATTCTACCGGGTACTTTTTACCTTCCACTAGTACAAGTACTTGGTGACTCTGCCGCCAAGGCTTAGACAGAAGGGAGGAAGAAATCACCTGGTTTTATTTTTGTGGGGGTAAATAGTTGTAGAACATAAAGCCCCATCAATGGGATTACACTGGGCTTCTTGTTGTTTATTTGTAGAACTAAAGTAACAATCTTGAATAATACTACCCAACTGGCTAATCAGACACGAGCCCCTCTTCGAGCGGAACGAGGGATCAAGAGACAGATAGGAAGGCTTTTATGATGGTAGATTGGGAGGATCAGCTACCATTTTAGTGGTTTCTGGCAGGTAGGGCTCGACTGTTGTCAACAAAAAATTAGGAATGAGAAGAAATAAGTTGTGTAGTTAAAGCTTAGTGATAGCTCAGGTCTAAATTCTGGATGCAGTATTTTTTATTAGGTATCGCATTCTAGCGTAGTGGATGGCTTCGAATTCAAAACATCGGATCGATACAGTTCCTCATCTTCAATAACAGGAGGTATATTCCATGTTCCAAGAGATGGACCTGACGTCTTCCCGCCTAATTAAAAAAAAAAAAGAAGCTAGTTAATATTTGGATGAATTCTAAAGGAATAGAGCAAAACCTGATAATAAAGATCATAGGTGAAGGGTCAAACAGTTGAAGGACTCATTAAAAAATCAATGGGCGAAAATAATACCTTCTTTAGTAGCTTCTTCGCATCTCTTCTGATAGTTCAGAGAGAGCTCGGGATCGAGAGCTTTCAACAGACTATCATACTTTTCTTCAGCTTCAGTTATAACTTTTGCCTGGAAGTCACTTCAATTAGCTTCCACATCAAGAGAAAGAACAAATCCTGAACATTCTTTCTTTCACGTTTCAAGTACTTACTGCAGCCTTCTATGGCAGTATGGTTAAACCTAAACAGCTAGCATCCCCTTGAAAGATGACGTTTCTAAAACTAAATTGGTCAAATGTCCCCGACTCTCCTAAACGCTTCACAAGTATATGTTTTGATTGAAGCAAATACGAGAATATGTGATCTTCAATAACATCCCAAATGCACTCTTCCAAGACCAGTCATGCACACTAAAATCGCAACAAAAGGAACAGAAGCTCCGAGACGGATTTTTTATCCGAAGACTCAAGTCAGCCCGTGTTCAAAGCATTTATCAGAACAAACACAGTTACTTACTTACCAGCATGGAAGGTGCTGCAGAAGACCCATAAATTCCGTTGAACATGCGCAGAATATTGAAACTATTCTCTAACACATCGTCCTAAAGAAAAAGGAATAACTTCATCTTTATGCATAAATTCCTTAAGACCGCAAACAAATCATTGGGATTAAAAGATTCACCTCATAGTCAAACCTGGCATCATCCATTCATCCAGGTTTATCACATCAAAAAAAAAAACCCACATTAATTGGGAAGCACAGAAACTTTTCTCTATCAGAATAGAAGTAATTAACATTATTCACAAGATGCTTACAAGTCATCGGAAATCTCAACAAGGAACTCCGATACTGACAAAAACTCCATATGCATATCATTGACCTTCAGAACAGTTTCAAAAGAAATACATGAACACAAATCACAACATAAAATAATTAACGCATATGGCTAAAAGCATTGCCAACTAATCATTGAGAAAATTATATTGGGAAATAATACGCATGAAATCACAAATTACAACATAAAAAAACTGATTTACTGCATTACTCAGTAAGAAATTCTACTGGGAATGATATGCATGGAGTATTTCACAACTAGTAACTCTTCTTGCCTTGTTTTGTCATCTCAAGAACCAAAAGTTTGATACGAAAATGGTGAATTTATAAACAATTTTGGCACCTCTCAAACTTCAATTTATAGAGAGGGGAAATTATACTGAAGTTACATTTCAAAGATAAGGATACCAGAACGTTTCTAGTCAAAGCAAAATGTTAAGAAAACCAATGACCACTGCTTCCTAATGAAGTATACCTTTTCACCTCTCAGTTGATACAACAGGAGATTCAGCACCCTGTAATCAAAGGACTTCAGATGAATTGCCCTTGTGACATCTTCAACTGAAATCTGTTCGCAGAATCATTGATCAAAACCATCCATGGAAATAAAACAGGGGGCTCATAGAGGATATGAGTCACAATTTAAAGGAAGGTTTTAAGTCATAGCCAATCTTGCCACATAAAAACCAAATATACATGCATTTCAGGCACTACATAATCTAGTAACTGAAACTGCTTTTCTAAATTTCCTGAAACACATGAAAAGATCATGACTTCATTGTCTAATACACTTGTCAATACAAAATCTATCCCATAAATTTCTAGCTTTGGGTCAGATAGATCCTATATAGAACTTCACCGACAATATGCTAGAATGCATTAGGTATTTTATACAGCATAGATACGGCAAATGAGTCTGTGTATTGTATATGTCGTTCTAAGGATTGGCGCCCTAATTCCTGCATAGGTTAGGTTATTACTCTAATGAAAATCAAGTAAAGAAAAGACCACAACTTAATGACTCTAAGAGGTTCATGGCATTGGAATAATTAGATTCAAGAAGATTATCCCCCAGTAAATCTTGATCAGAAAGGAATAGTATATAAGAAACTTGTGAGAATTAGATCAATTTGTTCAGCATAAGGAATCGATACCTCTTGTTTACTTCCAAGTGCATGACACAGCTTTCTTTCCAGATGCCAATATTCTACTCCACTACTAAACTCTTCCCTTACCCTAAACAAAGTGAATAAACACTTAAATGACACAGCGTAAGAATCAACCCCCACTGGAAAGTTGACCAGCAAAGTATCTATAGAGTATTTTACCCTAAAAAGACTATCTTTAGCACAAAAAAACAGAAATCAAATTTCAAAGAGCATATACAAGAAACAAGGAGACAAAGAAAAAGGAAAGGAAAGAGGATGTCTTGTAAGACAGATTTTGCCCACTTTCTTTGTCATTCATGTGCAATCACCTTCTTCTAAACTTTCTTTAGGGAGGACTATGCGGGCTAGTAAGAAAGGTAAAACAAATTACTTACTAACTGATAAAAAAGAATGAAAAGGAAATGTAAACATAGCAATGGATGTAACAAAGGCAACGGTAAAAGAAAAAAGTCAGAAAGATATTCTATGTGCAAAATAGTCTCAAAAGATTTACTGGAGAAGTCATCAGTGAAAGTGTGTAATCAAAGTTATTAAAATGTTCCCAAGGAGAAAAATAATTCCAGCATGGTTTGAATCTTCACAAACAGGATGGAAAAGGATGAAAGGAAATAACTACATGAAGTTAGACCTGTCTGTCAAAAGTTCACGCTGCTGAAGTAAAATACAAAGAGGTCTAAATGGATCATTAGTCATCATTTGTTTTGCTTCCTGCACATAATGAAACACAAGTAAATAAGGAATTGGATTCAACCATAAGCAAGTAATAACTCAAATGCTTCTAAATATTATTAATGAGAATCTTATGTGTCTGTAGTACTACCACACTGTATTCACAATATGACGATCGATCTTTTCCCACTGATGGCTGCAGCAGTTTCTCATTTAAATTATCCAACTGCATCAAGAAAGATATACGAATTAGAAAGTGGTCGGGATGTTCTCCTTCTTAGCTACCCAAGGGGAAAGGAATAGATCATTATCCTGTAGTGTCCTTTTACCCAAGCAAAGCAAAGGGGGAGAAAACGGAGTGAGAAAGAAGTCCTAGTTGTTAATAAGGAAAGTATCTCTTGTTGATATCGACGTGTATCTTAAGGAAATTCCATGACGTGCACGTGCAACAAGCTTTTATAGAAATGCTTCAAACAAAAATAATCAGCAGCTTGTCAATCTCCTTACCTGATAAATGTAACTTTCAGTGAATGAAAGTAACGGTAGGTATCTGAACATAGATTGCGGCTGGTGAGTATCCATTTTGTGAAACATAAAATAAGACCTGCACTGGCACACGAAACCAACATCAGCTTATTATTTCTACAAGTTCCTACAACAATGAAAATAAAAATTAAAAATTAAAAATTAAATTTTTGTTGGCCAACATCAATAATTTGATGCATGGTGTTAGAGAGAAATTAACCAGTCTAGCAAGTCAGCATATATATGCATAATTTTCCAATATGATTTCAACGTAAGGGCAATAGCTGAATTCACAACAAGATGTTTGAGAAACTAAGCCAAAATGGACAACTAAAAGCAAAAGTTAAACCCAAATAACCTGGGATATTCTAAACAGCTGTCTTTATCAATCTTTGTCCCATTTTAACCAATATGAATGTAGGATCAATAGTAAGATGTTAACCTTCATCTAAAGTCTCATAAGCCATTTACCACAAATAGCACAAGTCTTTATTTGATGAAGACTCATTTGCTTAATCCTGTTCACCAACCTAACATGCACCACAATTAAAGCCACCAACCTTTTCATTTATCCACTTTTTATTACTAAAATGAGTTTGAAAACAACCAAACCACCCTATCTTAAGCACAATTGGCCAAGTCCTAAGCATCATAACTTGTTCACAGATGAGAACTACAATTGATATAACATCATAAGTAGTAGTGGAGTAATATGAATTGTAGATGCTACAACATGCAAGTTACTTAGTCCTTGATATGAGATATTCATTCTACAATTGAATGTCAACTTGCCGACAAGCTGATCATGATGATTCTCCCAACATACAAACAAGACAGCAAAATCAATGGCCAATTGTGAATTTTATCTTCAGAATCTTGGGTTGTTTGCCAGCAGTGTACAGAGACGTGCCCAGTGACCAAAAATGGTATTATAAACAGAAATCCTAAAGATCGTCAAGGAAAACAAATACTCACAAAATCTTCTAATGTAGAATTAGCTCGCTGCATAGCATCAAGTCCAATCATTGGCATATCTTCAGATCCCATTTTAGATGGAACAGGTACAATCTTATCATCACAATCATGTGGACTGGTATTTACCATTTGTTCAACACCTGCAAGAAAGTTGAAGGTGAAAACAAGCTAATTCCCTTTGCTCACTTAAAAAAGAAAACCAAGTTAATTCCAGGAAAAACAATACCCTCTCACATGAATATTGGGGAACTGGAAAATCTCATATATTTTTATTACTACCGAAATGCCTCCAGCTGATATGACTAGCTTGTGGTATTTTGGCTCATCAGATTTCAAAGTAAAGATTTGGTCAACCCCCCCACCCCCCACCCCCCACTACTTTTTCTCATTTGCGCTCATTTCATTAGTGAGTTATTAATGTAGGCTTATCATAAATCAACCAAGACAGTGACATCATGCTTCTGTAAGACATGACCTAACTTTTGAGAAATTATGGGGAGAAAGAGAGCAATAGATACAAATGTAAGGGGAAGGTCAAAGATTGAGTTATAGTAGTAGCACCTGTACTTGTAAACAGATAAAATAACAAACTAATCCCATATTTCAACAAGATATGTTTCATGTTTGTGTAGGAGATCACCAAGCAAAAGGCATCAGAAGCCCAACATATTTCCAGAGAAGTATATTTAGCAAGTAAGATGGGTACAAAACGATAGATCTTTTGAAATCTTTTTTTATTCTTTTTTGGATCAGTATTTTCAGGATCTAGGCAACAGGATTTTTTTTAATCAAAGTTCCAAGGAAATATCAATTACACAAATAAATAGAACAAAATCTCAAGGGACAAAACGAAGTGAAGAAGAAGCAGAGAAAATGTATTGTGCATGACTCTGTCATCGTTTCTGTAGAACACACCTTGCTCACTAGCGCACTGCAATGCTTCCTCAAAGAATGCATGTGAAAACTGTCAAAGAAACAATACGTATGTTCATCGCATCCTCTCACACAATTGAAAGAGCTTCTAAAATTCGATGCAAACCTTTGGCACATGGTCAATAATCAATTGGCACTTGGCACCAATGTCAAGTTCACAGCATTGCGATACCTTTATTGATATATGAATGACATTAGAAAGTGAGTAGAAAGTAGCGAACAACTCTTAGCATACATACTGATGTAGCAATAGCCATATGGTTACACAAGGAGAAACATACTAACCAACTTAAAAGCAGTAGAGAGGATCAAAGAAAAGAGAAACACAACCAATTGACTATACCGCCAAATAATCGGCCCTGAAATATATTTAAAGGCATTAAGATGAAGATGGCTTGTTGTTTAAGCCTTCTTTAGAGTTATAGGGCGAGAAATAACTACTTTCTCTCCTTCAGAGTCTTCATATTCCTCTTGCAGTCGACAGTTATCACTATCTATATCTTGAATTGGAGGGAGTATGTATCAGTTATGTTGTTCCATAATGATTTTGCAGTTTACAAACAGTGCACAGAAGCACTCTTCTTCAGAAAAGCTACAAAGTCATAATAATCAATCACAGATACCGGGTTAGCTACATTTGGGGGAAGAATATATAAGGTCACTCAACGTCCAGCTAGAATGGAACCCATAACCTCAATTGCTCTTCTTCTATGAAATGGCCTCAAATGGGCAGTAAGCTACGTAATGATCTTGTTTACTAGATAACTTTCTAGGTGAAGGAGAAAGAGTTTAACAAGCTAAGAAAGTCTCATTGAGAGCAGGAACTCAAATTGTGATGAAGATTTTCACTTGAAGGGCTGAAGCTATTGGAGGTCATTTAGTTGAAGCTTTAGACATGAGTTCCCTTTACAGGATATTAAATTAGTCAAGTGACACCTGGCTAAAGGAGCCTGCTTTGGTGATCCTGTGAGGAAATGTTGCATAAGTAACAATGATAAAATGGTTTTAACGAGAACTCTGAGAGGGTGCAAAAAAGATGGATTTAAGTTCAAATTTTCAACTCAGTACAAAATAACAAAGCTCCTTTCTTTATTCACTTTGCAACCTCCAGATTCCTGATTCAGTTTTCATTACTGTCACTAATTGTCAGCATGCATCAAAACACATCAATCATGAACCTAACAACAACAGCAGCAATAACACCTCAATCCCCAACTAATTCTCTACATCCATTCCACTTCATTTGGACAAGTTTCATGCTAATACAAGAAAACATATACTCCATATGTTTCAATTTGATTGTGTAGTTTTGACTTGGCACGAAGCTTGAAAAAGTAAAGAATACTTTTGAATCTTATGGTCTTAAACATGACCTGTATAAAAGTTGAAACTAAAGACTTGCAAAAAATAGAAAAAAGACTCATTCTTTTTCAAAACGAACGAAAAAGAAAAGTAAGACAATCAAATTGAAACGGAGACGGCGGAACTACATACACTGAAAAAAAATCCTGTTTCAGTTTTTCATTAGTGTCACTAATTTTCAACATACATCAAAACCCACATCAACCTTTATCCTAACAACAATAATAAAGCCTCAATCCCAAATTAATTGGGGTTGGCAATTTCAATTCTCTATATCCATTCCACTTCATTTTAGACAATTTTCACCCCCTACAAGAAAAGTACACACACATACTGAAAATTGAGCCTAAAAACTAATTCAAGAATCAAAATAAGTATGAAGAGTTACCAAAAGAAGGACTAAATCTGCAAGAAAACGAAGAGAGCTGGCATCATGGGTGTTGCTAGAAGAGCTAATGATACTGTGAGACTCCATTATTTGTATAATTTTCTGTAAATTTTCTAGCTTCCTCAGTCCATCCATTCTTGTCGAATTACTTAAGCTTTTGCTCTCTTCGTCTTCTCCTGGTTTAATAATGAATTTGTGTGTATTTATTTGTTGTTTTAAGTGACAAAAATGGCAAAAATGGTCCATTGTCTTAGGTACTAGGTTAATAATATGGAACAGTCACGTGGATATAGTTTTAATTAATTACGGCTCGCAGTAAATGATTGACTGTAATTAAATTTGAATTTTATATAATTCACGTAATTTATACAAAAGCTATGTGCGAATTAAATTACATACCGAATATACAAACACTGCGAATTGTATAGCAAATCATACAAATGTTGTGTACTAATTGTATAGCGAACTTGCGAATTGTATAGCAAATTATACAAATTTATATAAATATTGCGTGAATTATACAAATACTGATAAAACTATATTTACGAAATGTAATTACTCAAACTATAGCTATGGAGTACAATTAGGCTTTATACATTTGTCATTTATGAAATTTGTCACAATTTTTAAGTACTAATATATTTTTTATAAATAATTATATTTTATATATATATATATATGTGCTTCTTAGTTCTAAAATAAGTAATGTTAAGGACAAAAATGAAAAAAAATTGATAATTATTTAAATTGATAATTATTTTGATATAATTATTTTTAACATACCTGACAACTACAATGGAATAGAGGGAGTATCATTTGAGTATTTTTGTGTTTGTGTTTTTGTTTTGATGAGATTTTTTATGTTGTTATTTATGAGATTTCGAGAAATTTCTAGTGTTTTTGAGATGAGGATCTATCGATATCTCATATGATCAATTAGCCTGTGTCAAGAATTTACTGAAAATTATTTCTCTATCAAATAAAATTTGTGTACATACTGCTCAACCCTCACTCGTGAAATTTTGAAATTTCAATATCGGCATGTTATATAATCAAGTTAGCAAAATGCTTTCCATGTTTCCTGAAAAGAGTGCATTTTTGCTTTGAGCCATAGGCAGCCATTGATTGTTTTTATAAAAATTTTTCTTCAATAACAGGGTTCTAATTTCCTATTTGATGATATTATGCAAGCTATGCACTTCTCTTTTTCTTCATATTTGTTCTCCAGACTTTCATTATCACAACATTTCATAGTTGAAGCTGCTGAAATCAATCACAAAGATTAGAGAAATAAGCATGCCATAAGTGGAATCTAGAGAAGGTAGAGTTTACGCAAATCTTACCCCTATCTTGGGAGGTAGAAGTTATTTCTAATAGTCCCTCGACTCAAGTAAAAATATTTCAAAATAGTTCGAGGAAAAAGAACAAGAGTTAAGAAGCAACAAAACACTAACAGAAAACATATCAGAGCTTTCCTAGTATTGCATAAACAAAGAAAATAGACTTCAGAAGAAAATTTGACAACTAATGATCCTTAGCATCTGAACTGCAGGAGATAGAATGATCAATTGTGTTTTCTTAATACACAATGTTTCGTTGTCAAATAAATGTGAACAAGAACATCGAGTTTCACCTTCCTCCTCTCCGTCCCTACAGAGATATTGCACAAAAAAACTGGGAGAGAAGTATCTGCACAAGGATATATGATACCTCGAATATCTGTCAATCTTCAACCATGCAAGTGTGTAACCAGGCATATCACCCCTCGTCATTCAAAGAAATCTTACCGGTCTATACTGAAAGAAACTAGATTCTGTCATTATTGGTTTCTCGTTGTCCCTTCAAAGCTTGGACTTGATTCACTCCCAACTGTGGAAATCCATCCGCGGCTGTACTAGACACATCATTTGTGTTTTGATTTGGATCTTGACTGGGTCCTCGCTTGTTCTCAAATAACTTTCCAGTTTTCCCAATTGCGAGAATTAATTCAAGCTGTTTGTGTTGCTGGTCCTGGTATACCAAATAGCAATCAGGTGAAGACAACTTCTGAGTAAATCATAGATGTTTTAATATCTATATTAGCTCTATTTTTCATTACTATACTTTTACTGTCAAGATTCCATTTTAAATTTGGCAAGAGTATGCATATGCTCGATTAACACCAAATAAACAACAACAACATACCAGTGAAATCCCAAGTACGGTTTGGGAGGGTAAAGTGTACTAGACTTACCCCTACCTCTTGGAGGTCCAAAGGTTATTTCCAAAGGGCCCTCGGCTCAAATGTAGCAAAACAAAGTAGAAAATGAAAAGGAAAAGAACAGTGAACATGGTGAGTACTGACTACTGACTAACAGGAAAGCACTGCAAAGCAATCAGGAAAGGTTAAGTAACATCATCAAAATATGCAATCACCGAAACCTATTAAACAACATATGATAACAGATAACAAAAGCAAGAAATTACATGAATAAGGCTAATACGACGATGGACACGGTGCTCCAGACTACTGCCAAGCCTAATCCCATTGAAAAGCAAGACAACACTATACCGTCTGCTAATCTTCTACCCTAATCTGCGACCTCCATACCCTCCTATCTAAGGTTATGTCCTCGGGAAGCTTAAGTTGCGCCATGTCCATGGTTAAGATGCCATTTTAAAAAGCTATCAAGAACACAATTGAAAATTATGGTTTCCATGCCCAAGGCTTTGACCCTCTCCATCATGTTCAGTATCATATTTGAATTAGGTACTCAACTCTCCTTTTCCAAGTTCACTCACCTTCCCAACAATAACTACAAGAATAAAATAAACAAATATGAAACAACAAAGATAGAGAGGAGGAATAAACCAAGAACTATCTGAAAACTTATCTCATTTTTAATTTTACAACTGCAATGAACAGATATCTTATTGGTTGGCTATGCTAGATATATTCCCTTGCACCTTTGATATTCCTAATAAAAATAGCAACTTTTAATTCATAGTATCTTAGTAAACTTAAAGAAGGGGTGCAGAAATGAAAACTCTCTGCAATAGCGCTTGATTCTTCTTTTCTCGTTTACAATGAAAGACTTTTTCTAAGCTTATACAGAGATCAAATTATCAGAAAAAGCATGCAGGAACAGAAGGAAGATGGATAAGATAAGAGATTAGAGAAAAGGGATGCCAGTCGAATTACACTTTGCAAAACAATGAATAGAAAATCTTCCATTCCATTATTTTCCTACCAAATTGCATATCACACGACTTGAAATATATTATTCCATATTTTAAGCCAAACTATGAACAGATGACCTTTTCTGGTTTGGGTTGAGATTCTGCCTGCAATGGAAATCTACACCAGCTAAGGTGAGTCTCTGGAAGATCTTTGAGTAACTATAGAACTTCTCTTATATTTATCAAGTTTTCTTCATCTTTCATGTTTACTATGTCAAAGACGCACCTTCACTGTATAGGCATATATCAGTTCATTCAAGATCATAGTTACCAACCCAACATCTATAGAGTTCTGCTATTACTAAGACTCACGGTTGAGATATAATATTTATTAAGTAATTAAAAGTGTGCTCTCTCCAATAGCTTAAACTTTTAGATAAAATGGTCATAAACTTCAAGATGTACCAAAACAGAGAGAGGTCCCGGTTCCAAATCTCACCGCGACCCCAACACAAGGCAAGAAGAAAAATGTTTCACGACTTCGTCTCAGGAAAAAAGAATCAAGCCCTCGCATGAGGGGCGTGTAGACACATAATATTGATTAAGTAATTAAAAGAGGGCTTCCATTTTCAAAAAACTATTTCAAAGTGTACTCTTGCAAACAATTTCAACTTTAAGATGAGATGGTCACAAAATTTAATAGGTAAAGAAATGAACCTTGGCCTAACTCAATCCTAAAAGCTAGCTCATGAGGTGAGGACTTCCAAACACCAAATAGACCAAATCTACATTCCACAACCAATGTGGGACAACTTAACACCCTCACATGCCTATGATTGCCAACTAGAGCATGCACAACATAATATGGGGGGCTTAACACCGAGTAAATCAAGATTTGAAATGGGTCTGCCTTGATACCATGTAAAGAGATGGAGATTCGACCTAATTCAGCCCCAAAAGCTAGCTCATAAGGTGAGATTTTTCCAAGACCAAAATCCACATTTCAAAACCGATGCAGGACAACTTAACAATCATCATGCACAAAACTGTGTTGAACATATCATGAGTTGAAGTCTAAATGGGTTAACCTTTAGAAATAGCCAAAAATGGAGATGTAGAATGGACCTAAAAGTGAACCCTCACTTTGCATGCTAGACACAACCTAAAAAAAAGAATTGTCTGATGGGACGATTCTTTTATCATCTTGAAGGTGTAAATCCACCAAGGAAAATTTTCCTTTAAAGAAGAATGTCCCTTGGAAATTGGAATAAGTAAAAGTAGTTAAACAACAGTTTACCTGCATTGCCAGCAGAACCTTTTGTACTTCACCAAGCTCCTTCTCCAGACGCTCGCCTTGCAATGCCAATGCTCGAGTGGCCTCAGAGTTCTTTTGGGCCAATGTTGCAGCCTGGATAGAAAGAAGGCTAGAGTAAAAGATAACACACAAAGATAGTATCCGCAAGAATGACTTAGAAACGACAAGGCACTCGAGGCTTTAAGCAAAAATTGAGGGCAAACCCCATGTTTTTTCACGATGAAGTGCATAATTTACCAAATACAAGAAATACTTGTGAATTGTGAATTTATTACTATTAAAGTCAACTTGCAATCAAGATTCTGGATTCATTAATTTCAATTAATTAAGCATCAAAAAGAATCAATTTGAAGCTCAGAATCAAAGTGGCAAAAGAAAAGGAGAGCACCCATATACTAGAAGAAGAACAGTAGCTAAAAGATTAAAAAAATAAGAAGAAAGAAATAACCAAAGTAGCAGAGAAACATAATTGCAGAAGTAATTATGCACTGGCCTAGTGCAAGTTCATCCATAAAATATCTGATTACTTGTAACAAAAATAATAATAGATGAAAAGGCGTGACATATACTAGAAGAAAAAGATGGCATTGACGACAATAGAATGCTGAAATGTACATGGAAAGGAGTCTAAATATTCAAACAGAAAAAAGGCCCTATATATCCTCCACTCTTTTTCCCCCTTTTAAAGTTAGATTAGGAAAAAAGTGACCACTTCTTTACAGATCATTTTACACCTTCGCACCTCATCGTCTAAAGAGAGTATCTCTAAAGCACATCACTTCAACCGTCAAGGAAGGGACAAAACTTGCCCTTCTGAGGAAGTTTAATTTCTCTCTTAAATGCAAGGTGATCTTATTTAGGAATAACATCTGAGTGTAGTTTGGGATACCCCTTAATAAGTTGTCTGTACTTGGTTCATCTTTCCATAACTCAACTGGCTAAGGAGGACGCGGGGTTCAGAGGCAAGACCTCCATGTAAACTTGTTGCCAAGTCACTGTGTCAGTAATTTTCTCAGGTTTTAAGTTTTCCAAGTCCACTATGGTGTTCATGCAGTGTTGGTCCTACTTTATCAAAGTGAGACATACTAATATAAATGGTTGTTTCACCTAATAATCTGATGGTTTACAAGTAAGTTCAGCAAGCAAACAGCAATACATTACCTTTGCCAAGGAAAGTTTAGTAAATAAACAAACAGCAATACAAATGGTTTACAAGTAAGTTTCAATAGCAAACAGACAGAAAGATGATGAGGTCAACTTTTGATCCCTGTGGGAAAGATAATGGAGATTTCATCTTTTTGATGAGGTTATCACATCATCTAAGATCAAAGCAAAGAATAAAGTTAATCAGATTTTATGAATATATCAAATAGAATCATTGCAAATGTAGTTTTCTAAACTTTCTTTTGCAAATAATCTCCAATCAGCTAGCATGGTTTTTGATTCATTTTTCTACAAATATATATAATAGTCACTTCTAACATCTATAGATCCAACCAAAGCTTCCACCTTTAACCCAAGCATCCACAAACTTCTTTGCACTTCTCGACCAACCAAACTTAAGATTTACATGCTGCACTTAGTATATTACGTGTCAGTGCAGCAACATCAAAGACCAACAGCTAGTGGCAACCTAAATTCTGAAATTTCCTTTATTGATATATTGGGAATACATAGACATAGTTAAAAATGAAGCGACTGGTATTAGCAATAAATCATGAATCGAACATCTATTGATCATTCAAAATTCAAATAAGAACTTTCTAGCACACACACACAGTGCTTATTAGAGATGATATCAAGGAAACAGCATCAACATCCTCTATTTATACTACTGCATTCACAAGATTAAAATGTTTTACTGATTAACAGATAAGTGAAATTTGCTCCAAATCCATTTCACCTCGTCATATGCTTAAACTAACATTATTACCTCAGTAATAGGATCTCTGAGAGTCCTTCTAGTAACCCGAAATCGAATTCCCAGCTTCTCAAGCTGTCTAGATAGAACCCGAATAATTGTAGCTGAACTCCTCAAATCTTCCTCTACCTTCTCAATTCTTTCCAACAAGTTAACCCCTTTTAAACCACTCCCAGACCTCGAAAAATTATTCATACAAATCCTCTTCCACTGCCTTCTCCTAATCACAGAACCAATAATCACTCCACCAACCAACACAACACACTGTGCAGCTAATACCCTATTCCCCAACCACTTCTGAGACCCCAAAAACCAAGAATTCACAGCAAAACCAATAGCTACCACAGCTGAAGAAAACAAACTCAAAAACTCAAGAATCGAAAGAAACCCATCAAAGTTAAACTCATACTCAGCTGAAATGTGACCATTTACAGTTCCCTCTGAATCAAAAGCCTTAACTTTCCATTGATGACATTGCAAAAACTCAATTTTAGCCAAATGGGGTTTTTGTGTCCGGAAAATTAAAGGGGTTTTCAAGGGTTTTAGATGTAATGGGGTCGAAATTTTTGGGTTCTTATAGTAAAACGAATTGATACGAGAGTGTGGAGTTGTTAAAAGGTTCTGGGGTATGATTGACATTATTTGGAGTTTCAAGAACTTCCCAAAAACTGATTTTTTGTTAATATTTTGGTATTTTGACTTTCAAGATTGATGAATACATGGCTATGGAAGAACCCCAATCAAGAAAATTAACTAAATTCAGGTAGATGAGAAGACTACTCTGAGAAAACGAAGATGTTTATTCTATGCACTCCGCGCATGTTAGTTTTTATTAGTGTTTTTGAGAGGTTTAAAATGCGCCTGAAAGAAAAAATGTTACATTGTCATCCCAATTTTTGAAGTCAAAAGATAATATAGTACCTTTAATTTCTTAATAAGCCAAAATAATCCCCAAATTTCTGTTTTTGCATCATACAAAAATGTCCCAAAAATATATACTACTAAAATTTATAGGATGGGTTATACTTGGAGTGCAAATTCAGTATTGCGAGGGATGAAGTGGCCGGACATCGAAGTGAGGCTTTTCATTCAACCTATTTCCAAGAGAGAAAACTTTAAATATATTGGGTCCATCATTTAGAGTAATGGTGGTCGAATATAATGTCATCCATTGCATTGGGGCGGCATGGATGAAATGGTGGCCTGTCTTTGGAGTATAATGTATTAAGAAAATATCACCTAAACTTAAAAGGTAAGTTTTCAAAAGGATGGTTAGACCGTCTTTACTATATCGGGTGGAGTTGGCCGGTCAAAAACTCACAAGTTCAAAAAATGCAGGTTGCGGAGACGAGGATGTTAAGGTGCAGGTTGCGGTGCCACCCCATCTCCGCCGTACACGCGGCGGGGGAGCCGGTTAAGCTAGAAAAATGGAGTCTTGAAAGCTGGAAAAGCAAGAAGGCTCTGCAACTTCCTGAATACCCAAACGAAGAAAATCTTGAATCTGTGCTGAAGATTCTTGAATCAAACCCACCCCTTGTGTTTGCTGGTGAAGCAAGGAGTTTGGAAAAGAAGCTTGGTGATGCTGCATTGGGGAAAGCTTTTTTGTTACAAGGTGGAGATTGTGCTGAGAGTTTTAAGGAGTTTAATGCTAATACTATTCGTGATACTTTCAGGATTTTGCTTCAGATGAGTCTTGTTCTTATGTTTGGTGGTGAAGTTCCTGTCATTAAGGTAAAAAAGATTCAATTTTTATGAGCCTCATTTTCAAATTTTGTGTTTTGATGGGTTATATGTGTGTTCTGCTGTTTCTTAGTTCTCATTTTTTGTGTATCTGTGTGAATAACATGTATGTATATATATGTTTTGTGTGGCAGTGATTGTGAGTTAAGTGTATGAGAGAGAGCCATGAGGTCCCAAGGGAGACAAAACAGTAGGTGATCATTCCCATCTGTGTGAAAGGTGGCAGGTATCCCGTAGAATTAGTTGACCTGCGTGAAAGCTGGTGACACCATAGTCATAAAAAGATAAGTTTATTAGGGAGTTCTGTATATATATACATATATTTGCTTTACTCAAGTGTTTGAGTTGTAGAATATCTAGGATCTTGAATAGGTGGGATACACGTTGTATTATTATGAGCTTCTTGATTGAAAAAAGATCACTACTTTAAGCTTAAATTGTTACGTGGTTAATCATAGGTTAGAAGAATGGGGGTCAGTTTGCAAAACCAAGATCAGATCCATTTGAGGAGATAAATGGAGTGAAGTTACCAAGTTACAAGGGTGACAATATCAATGGTGATACTTTTGATGAGAAGTCAAGAATTCCAGATCCTCATAGGCTTATTAGGGCCTACATGCATGCAATCTGCTGCAACTCTTAATCTTTTTAGAGCTTTTGCTACTGGAGGTTATGCTGCAATGCAGAGGGTAACTGAATGGAATCTTGATTTTGTGGAGAACAGTCAGCAGGGCGATAGGTATGATATTGTAATCTTTCATGAAGTCGTATAGCAGATTCTATGTAGACGTTTGGACATAAAAATGTGATGTCCACAAAAGAGTTGAAAAAAGGTATTAGGATATTGACTTGAAAAAGGAAAGTCACTTGAAGATTTGGTCCCACAATTGGTCCAAAAGGGAAGTACCTTCCCCTCTAGGGTAGGAAAATATGGATCAGGGTAAATTGTTTTTAATTTTGAGACTTTTCCAATATAGAATTATTCGTTAGCATCCAACGGAAAGCTGCCGTTCATTCCCTTGTTTCATCGTGGCACACCCTGGCCTCGCCTGGCGCCATTTCTGTACCTAGCAGCAGATGGGCAGGCCATGCCTTTATTCAGACCGGACCAGACTCTTCTTTGTTTGAGCTGAAATCACTTTCTAACTTGAAACGTATGTTCAAAGTTTGCCATACAATGAGTTCACTGTATAACCAAACACCGGTTTGAATACATTTGTTTGAAAAAACAAGTGAACATTTTGCATGGACAAACAGGTCCTATGGCTTTTTAGGAGATGAAAAACTGGAAAGAGTTCCACAGTTATACTTGGTCAGTAGTACTTCCAACTTTATGTCATTTTAATGACTTCTCAATTGTACTTGGGCCTGAAGTCTCATGTTTTTGTCATTACAACTTCAAGTGTCAATGTCAGTTGCATATTCTGCCATGTAGTATTAGTGTAATATGTTGATATTGAGTAATGTTTTGCAGGTATCAAGAACTAGCTCACAGGGTTGATGAAGCCTTAGGATTCATGACTGCTGCTGGACTCACAGTTGACCACCCTATCATGTCGACTACTGATTTCTGGACATCTCATGAGAGCTTGCTTCTTCCTTATGAACAAGCACTTACAAGGGAGGATTCAATTTCTGGTCTTTACTATGATTGTTCTGCTCACATGGTTTGGGTTGGGGAACGAACCAGGCAACTAGACGGTGCTCATGTCGAGTTTTTGAAAGGAGTAGCAAACCCGCTTGGCATAAAGGTATGGATAGCTTAAATCAGTTTCAGTGCAATATGCTATAATGGAAGTATTACTGATGAGCTTATTGCAGTAGTCTGTTCGACTTACCTAACAATGAAGTAACAAGTAGTAAAGGAAAACAGAAATTTAGAACTTTGGCCTCTCCAATAATTCCATTGGTAATTGTATATGTATATTTACCATTATAAATGCATTTTCAACTCATTTGTGCTAATTTTGAGATCTTACCGAGTTGTCTTAGCCAATGTTGCTTATGTTAGTTGCCTAAAGATGGAAATTTTATTGCAGGTGAGCCAAAAGATGGATCCAAATGAGCTAATTAAGCTCATTGACATCTTAAACCCTGCCAATAAGCCTGGAAGAATAACTGTAATTGCAAGAATGGGTGCTGAGAGCATGAGAGTGAAACTTCTCCACTTGGTCAGGGCAGTATGGGGAGCTGGTCAGACGGTGACATGGGTTTGTGATCCAATGCACGGAAACACCATCAAGGCACCATGTGGACTCAAAACTTGTGCTTTCGATACAATCCTGGTATGTTTTATCTGTGCATTCACTTTATGATTCTGCGGTAAAAATCACTTTGGACGATGAAAGTTTTCTCAAGACTTGGGAGAGAATCTATAATGAAACAGATAGAAATGGCTGTTCTCCAAGAAAACCAGAGATGCTTTTGCTAGATATTGATCTGTTCAAAGACACCTAGTAGAAAGGATATATATTTGATTCCGTATAGTTTGAGGCTTAACATCACAATAAAACTGAAATTGATTTTATGTGGTTGAAACTTCAAAGTGTATTGTATTTTGGGCAGACTGAGATTTCAGTAGTTACTGTTTTTCCATCTGAAAGTTTAAAGCTTGTATCTGAATGTTATATTGTGAAAAACTGACAGGCTGAAGTCCAAGCTTTTCTTCAATGTGCATGAGCAAGAAGGGAGCCACCCTGGTGGTATTCATCTAGAAATGACAGGGCAAAATGTGACTGAATGCATTGGCGGCTCAAGAACAGTAAACTATGATGATTTGAGCTCTTGCTACCACACACATTGTAACCCGAGATTGAATGCTTCCCAGTCTCTTGAACTTTCCTTCATCGCAGCTGAACGACTTAGAAGACGAAGAATGACCACTCAACGCATGTAGGTGCTTAGTCTGCAGTCTTGATCTCTTTTATACGCGGCCTCTGGCCTCTGAGTATTCGAAATTTACTCTATTAATTCAGATTCACGCGGAGTATAATTTATAGAATATAAGAGTTCATCAGTATTCTCCATAGTAGTTTGAGTAGTGTTACTAGAAATGACAGAGATTATGAAGGGACTGAATAAATATAAGTGACTTTGGTTGATATTGTTCATACACTTGACTAATCTTTTTTACTTGGTAACTTGAAAAATACAATGAAGAATTATTACAACTTCATATTTTCCGCTTTATTCTTGTAACACTCAAGGCTAATTTTGCATATACAAAATATGGGAGATGTATTGAGTATAGGAAGCAAGCGACTCTAGTAATGCGTTTCAAAGTCGTGGCAAAACTAGGCATAAAATAGACACTATTCCGTGTGCAACCTTGAACGATGGCGGGAAATCATCCATGAGGACATCTAGTTCATCAGTGAGCGTATATAATATCTTAGTCGAATTTCACACAAAACACGAAAGAAATGTTGTATTTCACTTTTGTTTTGTTAAAGTTTAGAAGACACATAAGAAAATGACAGTGAAAAAAACTCATTTTATTCTTGAAATTCAAAATATGATACATTAAGATGGAAAAATGTGAGTGAACACCTAAGAATGTGGCCTAGTAATCAATGAAGTAAGTTGAGAACAACGAGATCTCAAGTTCAAATTTCATCAGATTGCAAAAAGATTAGGTAGTAGAATTATTTGGTATATATTATTTGTGATAGGTGAAAAATATATCGTAAAATTAATCGAGGAGCATACGAATTGAGCCAAATATATTAAGACCTTTTCAATGAAGTTGAGAACAACGAGATCTCAAGTTCAAATTCCATCAGATCGCAAAAAAAGTAAGTAACAGAATTATCTGATATATATTGTTTGTAATAAATGACAAATATATCATAAAATTAATCGAGAAGCATATAAATTGAGCCAAATATATTAAGACCTTTTCAATGATGGAAAGGCCAAATATTTTAATAGGGTGGTTGGATGAAAGATTCTTGGAATTATTCCAATTATGAGGACCATGATTCAACTGGTCCAAAAGACTTATAAACCACAAAGATACCTTATCAATCTTTATGATTTTATATATTAAAAAGGAAAATTTCTTGGCTTTAACCCAATATAATTTTTTATTAATAATATCAACTTATAATATAACATTGCCTTCAATGATTATACATTGGGGAAATTTTTCTGGCAGGTTCGATCAAATTTGAATTTATATTTCACAAATGAAAAATAAAATATTCTCTAACATAAATGACACTATATACTCAAAGCTCGAACATGAAATCTTTAACTATATAAAAGAATACTTATCACAATATTTTTTTGATAGAGAATAGCAAACGACTCTTTAGGAATAAAAGACAGCATACACTGTTAAACACACAAAAAACAAATTATTTTATATATTTAAAGAGTTTCATAATATAAATACAAGATTCGAATAGACGTGATTAAATTTTCAAAAATTCACACTTTGATATATTTGCCCCTACCTACCTTTACACAAAATTTATGGAATTAATTGTTACAACAATGCAATATATTAATCAATCAAATATTTTTAGCTAAAAAGTGGACATTATTATTTGTCCTCTCTGGCAAATAGGCAATGAAAAAGATAGGAGAAAAAGAAAAAGAAAAAATGGACATCAACCACACTTCCTTATCAAATTATTTTTCTTTGTTTTTTATGGTATTTCGTATTTATTTTTGATGTTCGATTATTTTGAATTTATTCAGAGAATTTTATTTTAAAAGATTAAATTTTTTTATTAAAAATAAAAATTACATAATAATATTTCTTATAAATGAAAAATTATTCAATTAACTAACTAATTTAAGACTGTGGTATATACCCATGTGGAATGAATGGGTTAGTACAATGAGGGAGACTAGAGATCGATTCTCGCTATCAAAACTTTTTCAAATCGAGTTGTCATATCAGATTTACTTTATGAGATTTAAATCTTTCGTATGATTTGAAAATTGTACATAAGCGAGTTTATCAAGTGCAGACATAAAATATATTAACTGTGGTCTTTCTAAGGGATCTCAAAAAAATAATACTTGACTGAATATTATTAGAATCCAAACTTATATCTATCCAAAGAGAAATTATTTGAAATATACATACATACATATATAATTCATTCGGTACTAAAGAGAATTGTTTTTATTTCATTTGGTGTTCGAAGCCTACGTTAAACTTCTGATTAATTTAAATTGAAAATTTATTCATCGATGCGATTAGAATGAAGCAATCCACCACCGTAATGTATGCTAGTGGAACAAAAATTATAGAACTATTTGAAAACTAGAAAGTTCAACAAAAATACCAATCCACTCCCTAACTTTTGTCTCTCTAATAACCTCTACCCCAATTTTACAACTTATTTACCAAAATGCTTCTCAACTACCAATTCCACACCTACTCACCATAATCTACCTCTTTTCTTTTTTTTTCATCGGTGCCCGGTGTTTGGTATCTGAATTGGTATCCGATTAAATTTAAATCCGCATTAGAAAGTCTCACATTTGGGGTAAAATGTTCCCTAACAAAAGTGATTCCATATCCAAGGGACTCAAATACGAGACCTATGATTAAGGATGAAAAAGTTCTTAGCACTTCACCACATTCTTTGATGGTCACCATAATTTACCTGTAACACGCAAAATACATTTTGGTGCGCTAAACTCTAATATTTTGTTATATATAGAGTTTAAAAAAAGCTAAAATTATAAGTATTTTAATCTTACTAATATTATTTTTATAGCTCGAAACAATGATCTCAAAATTATATAACATCAACTTTACCCGTTATGTCAAGACTTTCGGAAAAATGTATTCACTCATATTGCCCCCAAAAAATTAGGCATATAAATAATCCTAAAGAGCCTTCTTCAGATCTCCTCCATTGATCCTCTTCTCCTTTCTCTCTCTGTTAAAAGAAAAAGTTGTGATTTTTTTATTAGTGAGAGAAAAAGAGGATTCAAGAATCATCAAAGGAAGCAAAAAATGGCTTTATCAAACACCTTATCATTGTCATCATCAAAATCCCTTGTTCAATCTCACCTGCTTCATAACCCTGTACCCCAACCTCGTTTTTCCCTTTTTCCAACCACCCAACATGGGCGGCGCCACCCCATCTCCGCCGTACACGCGGCGGAGCCAGCCAAGACTGCAGTTAAGCCAGGAAAATGGAGTCTTGATAGCTGGAAAGCCAAGAAAGCTTTGCAACTTCCTGAATACCCAGATGAGAAAGAACTTGAATCTGTGCTTAAAACACTTGAAATGAATCCACCCTTGGTGTTTGCTGGTGAGGCAAGGAATTTGGAAGAGAAGCTTGGTGAGGCTGCATTGGGGAAAGCTTTTTTGTTACAAGGTGGAGATTGTGCTGAGAGTTTTAAGGAATTTAATGCCAATAATATTCGTGATACTTTCAGGATTTTGCTTCAGATGAGTGTTGTTCTTATGTTTGGTGGACAAGTTCCTGTGATTAAGGTAAGAAAGATTTGATTTTTATGAACCCCATTTCCAAATTCTGTATTTTGATGGGCTAGAATATGGTTTTTTGCTGTTTCTTAGTTTTCATTTTTATGGATCTGTGTGAAAATTGTGCTCCTGTGTTACTGCCAGGTTACCTTTTATGTTTGTCCTAGAGTAATTTCGTTTTGGGATTTTCCAAAATGTTTGATACTATATATTGTTGCTGGTGGGAGGTGGGAAATATCTTGTGGAATTAGTTGAAGTGCGCAAGTTTTGCTGGCTCGAACACCACGGTCATCAATAAAGTAAAATACTAATAATTTCACACAAATCTTTGTGTGTGTGTGCTGTTTGTGTATGTTCTCTGTCACTGTGTGTATATATGTTGTGGTGTGTTGAGTTATGTGTATAGTGCCTTATGTTTGGGCTCTCTAATATCCTTATCCTGTGCTTAACTAGTGTAGTTTTAGTCCAATTCCAATAGTGTTGTTAAAAGTTAACGAACCACCCATCCATGTGCTAGTCATATGATCCGTCCCGTAACAAAGAGCAACATCTGTGAGTATGCATTCTCTCATTATCTCGGAGACTTCCATTGTTGTCAAACTGATGAGGAATATGTAGCTGCTCACTAGTGGAGACTGAAAAAGTCAGCCACATTTATGAATACTAGATTTACGGCACGTGCGTTGCACGTGGTTCTCTTCACATATATGTATATAATATTCATAAATGTTCTTTAAAGCCATTATTATTGTGACCTTTTCCATGTTCATGTTTGTTGGTGTCATGGTAATTTGATTTCGTTTATATCAGATAAATGAACATTCTTCATTTAGTTAGTATTCTCCCGTTGTTATTTTGGCATGTATTACATTATTGTTGAATCCGTGGGAAATTATTTGTGAACCATTGCATATTTCATTTGACGGATCCAAATTCCTAAGTAGAATGATTGGCACATTTTCGTTAAGAATGAACTTGTGAAACAGAAGAGTATATGTAACTTTCTAATCATGTCTTATACACCTTTTATACATATATATTATTATATGTAAATCTCAAGTAATCGAGTAAGTAAAACGTAGTTTGGCGAAATAAATTTGACTTTGTATCTGTGTGGCAGTAGATCATTTGATATTTAATTATTCAAGTATTCTTCTTGATAGTAATTATTTGTTCATCTTATGCAGAGTTAAAAGTTATCAATTCTTGCTATCTCATGAAAATTTCTCTATCAATATCTAGTTTAGTTGGTCTACATATTCATTTCGACTCGTTAAGATCGCCCTTACTGTTATAAACTTGGCAGAAGTTGCATTTTGGTATAGTTATGGAGTTGGACTAGAACTTATTAGTTCTTTTCAAACTAAATCTGTACTAGTTTTGCATAGTATAAGGACTATTGGTGCTCCATATAATAGATGTTTTGAGCTATTGCTCTATATGTGTACACATTCACATAATATTTGTATGAATATACATATATTTGCTTTACTCAAGTGGATTGAGTTGTAGATTATCTAGGATGTTGAATAGATACAACACAGATCATTATAATGAGCTTCTTGATTGAAAAAAGATCATGACTTTAAGCTTAAATTGTTACATGGTTAATTGCAGGTTGGAAGAATGGCGGGTCAGTTTGCAAAACCAAGATCAGATCCATTTGAGGAGATTAATGGAGTGAAGCTACCAAGTTACAAGGGTGACAACATCAATGGTGATGCATTTGATGAGAAGTCAAGAATTCCAGATCCTCATAGACTTATTAGGGCATACATGCAATCTGCTGCGACTCTGAACCTTCTTAGAGCTTTTGCTACTGGAGGTTATGCTGCAATGCAGAGGGTTACCGAATGGAATCTTGATTTTGTGGAGAACAGTGAGCAGGGAGATAGGTAAAAATCACAATCTTTAATTAAGTTTTAGAGTAGATTATGCTTCATAGGGCAAGCTTGTTTTATGTAGCTGCCAAATGTTTTTTCCGGAGATGAAAGTTTGGAATGAGTTCCTAAGTTATGTTTGGTCTGTTGCACTTCAACTCTACTATATCATTTTAAAGACTTCCCAATTGTACTTGGGCCTGAAGTGCCCAGCTTTTTGTGATGAAATCAAGTGTCAATTTCAGTTGCATATTCTGCCATGCAGATTGGATTAATCAGACAATTTTAAGTCTAATATGTTTTATATTGGGGAATGGTTTGCAGGTATCAAGAACTAGCTCACAGGGTTGATGAAGCCTTAGGATTCATGGCTGCTGCTGGACTCACAGTTGACCACCCTATCATGTCAACAACTGATTTCTGGACATCCCATGAGTGCTTGCTTCTTCCTTATGAACAAGCACTTACAAGGGAGGATTCAACTTCTGGTCTTTTCTATGATTGTTCTGCTCACATGATTTGGGTTGGTGAACGAACCAGGCAACTAGATGGTGCTCATGTTGAGTTTTTGAGAGGAGTTGCTAACCCGCTTGGCATAAAGGTATGTATAGCTTAAAGCAGCTTATTCAATGCTCAGGCTGTAGGCTGTTCGAGTTAACTAACAATGAAGGAAAATCTTAGTTGAGGAAAACAGATTAGAATTTATGCATCTCCAATAATTCTGTTGTTATACTGATTTCCCCTTATTTACTTGGGGCATCCCTAGAGTTGAACTCACCAATTCTTTCACTCCAAGCAAGAACCATGCATTAAACCAAAATGAGACCCATTTCCATGCGTTGAAAATGTTACGAGTTAAATTTAAGTAATAAACTTAATCTTACTACTTTATGTTTTATAAAATTCTTAACTCTGCCTTGGACATCTATGGTGACTGAAAAATATAAGCTATGGCTATGATTTCTTCGGTGATGTCTGATCTATCTATCTAAGCACCATCCAATGCTTAACTCTTATAGTATTAATCAAAATGGATTTACCTGTTATTGTACATATGTATATTTATCATTATAAATGCATTTTCAGCTCCTTTTAACTCGTTTGTGCTAATTTTGAGATCTTACCCAGTTTTCTTAGACAATGCTGTTTACATTAGTTGCCTAAAGATGGAATTCTGTTGCAGGTGAGTCAAAAAATGGATCCAAATGAGCTAATTAAGCTCATTGACATCCTGAACCCTGCCAATAAGCCTGGAAGAATAACTGTAATTGTTAGAATGGGTGCTGAGAACATGAGAGTGAAACTTCCCCACTTGGTCAGGGCAGTACGCGGAGCTGGTCAGATTGTGACATGGGTTTGTGATCCAATGCACGGGAATACCATCAAGGCACCATGTGGACTCAAAACCCGTGCTTTTGATTCAATCCTGGTATGTTTCATTCGTGCCTCTTTTTTTTATGATTCTTAGAAGTTAAATGGATGGAGGTGGCTGCTTCCCCACGAAATGAGAGATGTTTCTGGTAGATATTGATCCGTTCATAGACTCTTACTAGAAAGTGTATATATATTTGCTTGCCTGGAGGTAGATTCTTTGAGCCTTAACACCGCAATAAAAAACTAAAAATAATTGTGTGGTAGAAAGCGTGTTGCAACGTTTTTTAGATAGGCTGAAATTTCAATAGTTTCTGTTTTTCAATCTGGAAGTGTAAAGGGTGTATCTGAATGTCATATTGTGTTAAACTGGCAGGCTGAGGTCCGAGCTTTCTTTGATGTGCATGAGCAAGAAGGGAGCCACCCTGGTGGTATTCATCTAGAAATGACAGGGCAAAATGTAACTGAATGCATTGGTGGATCACGAACGGTAACCTATGACGATTTGGGCTCTCGCTACCACACTCATTGTGATCCAAGATTGAATGCTTCTCAGTCTCTTGAACTTTCCTTCATCGTAGCTGAGCGACTAAGAAGACGAAGAATGACCACTCAACGTCTGTAGGCTTGTCTAAATTTACCTGTACTTTATGTTACACATGTTAATAAACATGGCAGAACAACTTGCCAGATGAGGTACATAGGTCTTCCTGCAGAGATCAAAGGGGAAATGAACATCCAAGTAAAATTAGTCGATTTGTCCAAGTACTTTAGTTTGAGATACTGGTTTTGCTGTTTTAGTCTAATGTGTTTCTCTACCTAGTCAAATTTTCTCATTTCACTGTGGCTAGATTATACTTCAGTTTTTCTTCCCTAATTGTTAATGGCCTGCTCAATTCATATTAATATCGGTTAAAGTTCATGTAGTTTGACCTCGATAAGCAAAACAATGACAAGTAAAAGTGAACGGAGAGAGTAATAGCCAACTCTTGAATCATTGATTTTGGCATAACAATATATGCAGATTTTACCACTAGATGAATGAATTCCACGTATGCATATTCAATCTCTTCTTCATCTCATCTAATTCAACCTTAACGGCGTCATCGTCTGCGGCGGCCATGTCCACGTCAGCACCATGAGGTTCCATGTAACCTTCCATGGGGATTTCAGCTCCATATACTTCATGCTCTTCTTCATCCATCTCAGAATTCCGGCAGAGCTGACTATACGGCGCCGTTTTATATGCTTTTTCCAAATCCATAATGGGCTTACCTTATTGGGCCCAATAGTTTGGGAGATTTTGCACAAATAGCATATTTAATTGCACTATTTAAGTTTTAGTCCAACGTTTTAAGATTTGAGACTATTTTCTTAATTAGATGATTGAATTTTAAAGGGAGGTAAATTAATTTGGAAGAATAATCAAATTGATTAGCATTGTAATTGGATTAAATTAGATAGAATTTAGAATTGATTAATATTTGTTTTGACTCGATCAATAATTGAATTATTACTGATAAGTTATCGGAGTTGATATTTCAGTTGTTACTGAATATGAAAGAAGTCAAAGAAAATGAAATCAAATCAATAAGATTAGATTTTTTTTTTAATGATAATTGAAGTGAACGAACGAAATTAAAGATTGATTTGATACTAGACGCTTCCATCTCTTTTTGCTTTATCGGTGACAATCACAACCTCAACGTTGAAAGTTGAGCTTGCTTACTATCCGAGCTACTTTATATTGTTTAAATGGTAAGCGATGTATTTTTTCAAAAAGAAGTTCAAAAAACGATTGTATCCATCCTCACTAAACAAGTTCAGTCTATCGTAAACAATCTCATAGACGACGACTCTGATTATTATTATCACTAACCAAATTTAGTTATTTTAAGTAAAAAAAAAGGCATATGTATACAAGTTATCCCATAAGTGGTTATTTTTAGGTAAACAACCTTTTACGTGCAGTCATAATTCAAAAATATTATTAATTATATATATTACTGAGTATTTTTCTGTTTTTCACTTTTACAAAGTACGAGGATTTTCCAATTTAATTATGTGCATTATATTTCATATATTTAATATACTAAATCACTTAATTATAACAATTTAAAGTGGATTTAACGTAAATATTTAGTATAAAAAGTCATCACGTTATCAAATCACATATAAAAGGACATCTACAAACTAATTAAATTTCCTTAAAATGTGAATTTTGAAATTCTTAGAGATGAGATTGCGGAGTTAGACTATGTACGTAAGATATTTTGTATAATTTTTAAGTATATCATCAAATATATGAAGGGGAGTCTTGGAGTAACTGATAAAATTGTTGTCACGTTCAATTCTTGAAAAACAGTCTTTTGCAGAAACGCAAGGTAAGGTTGCGTACAATAAACTCTTGTGGTCGGCTCCGCCCCCGAACCTTACACATAACGGAAGTGTTAGTGCACCAGACTTGCCCTTTTTTTAATCATCAAAATAGATATATCTTAGACATAACTTGCTTCCTTAAAATGTGAAATTTGTAATCTTAAAAATGATATTTGCGGAGTTAGACTATGTAAGTAAGATATTTTGTATAACTTTTAAGTATATCATCAAATATATAAAGGGGAGCCTTCGAGTAACTGGTAAAATTGTTGTCACGTTCAATTCTTGAAAAACAGTCTTTTGCAGAAACACAAAGTAAGATTACGTACAATAGACTCTTATGGTCGGGTCCGTCCCCGAACCTTGCACATAACGGGAATTTTAGTGCATCAGATTTGCCCTTTTTTTATCATCAAATAGATATATCTTAGACATAACTTGCTTCTTTCTCTAACCACTATTTTCTTCAAAATTTTCCTCCCTACCCCTCAACCCCCCAACATGTAATCACCAAAATATTATATATATAGTGTAATACACACATACTTTATTATAGTGTCAACACACACACACACACCAAAAGAAAACAATACCATGGATTCTCCTATTGATGAAGTTCCAAATAACATGTCAAAAAAGAAAGAAAGAGATCCATTAATGGCCACAAAAATTAATATTTCATCTAAAGAAGATGATGATGGAATTTACTTGACATGGAAGGATTTATGGGTAACTGTGCCAGACAAAAAAGTAGGAAGAAGGCCAATACTTGAAGGGGTTAGTGGATATGCTCAACCTGGTGAAGTTTTGGCTATTATGGGACCTAGTGGTTGTGGCAAATCAACACTTCTTGATGCGTTGGCAGGTAATTAACTAGTTTATGTTTGCATATCACGAGAAAATATTAGTAATTTTTATTGGTAGAACAGATTAGAATTCTCCTAAGTTATGTCGAGGTTTGTTTAGTGCGTTTTTTGAACTTGGTGAGTTGATAGTCTCATCGAATGACTTCTTTAAATGCTGATGTAGCAAAAAGTGTGAATGTACTTGCTTTTCGATGCGGAGGAGAAAAGAAATTTTTATTTGCATATCACAAGAAAATATAAGTAATTTAATTTAATTGGCAGAACAGATCGGAATTCTCCTAAAATTGTGGAGGTTTGTTTAGTGTGTATCTAAACTTTATATATGTTAAGTCAATTACTTTCTACTCCTTGATCAACTTGGTGATTTGTTAGTCTCATCAGTCAACTACTCTAAATGTTGATGTGGCAAAAAACGTGAATGTACTCGATTTAGACATGTAGGAGAAAAGAAATTTGTATTTGCGTATCACAAGAAGATATTAGTAATTTTATTGGTAGAATAGATTGGAATTCTTTTAAACTTGTCAAGGTTTGTTTAGTGTGTATCTAAAGTTATATATGTTGGTCAGTTATTCTCTACTCCTTGAACTTGGTGAGTTGATAGTCTCATCAATCGACTTCTCGAAATGTTGATGTGGCAAAAAGCGTGAATGTACTTGCTTTTAGACATGTAGGAGAAAAGAAATTCGTATTTGCATATCAATAAAAACTTTATATATGTTAGTCAAACTATCTATTCCTTGAACTTGACGAGTTGATAATATCATCAATCGACTTCTCTAAATGTTGATATGATAAAAAAAAAAACATGAATATACTCACTTTTAGGTGCATTAAAAAAAAAATTGCATTTGCATACCACAAAAAAATATTAGTAATTTTTATTGACAGAATAGATCGAAACCCTCCTAAACTTGTCGAGTTTTATTTAGTATATATCTCAACTTTATGTTGGTCAAGCTAGTCCCTATAATTGTATTTCCCTATAAATTTCTTAATAATGTTTTATTTTTATTTTTTTTACATGCTATAATTATTTGTTTCAACTATATATTTCGTTTCTTTTTGTGGATCTAAATTTACAATACTTCACTGAAATTTTATTTTGTTCAGCCAAATTAAGAGAATGTTTAGCCAAAATAATAAAGTTCTAACATGGTATTTTCTACAAAAAAAAGAAAAAAATATATTTAAAATAAATTAGAAAAAAGAAAGTGTCATTTAATTGGCACTAAATAACTAACTAACAAAAACAACCCTTTTTAAGGGATGATTTTTTTTCAATTTTTTAATTTAAGTATTTTGATAAGTCACGTTCTCTACTAAATTTTTAATAAATAATATATCTGAATTCATAATTTTAATAATATAATATACCATAGTTTATTTTTGAGAATCTTAAAAATTAAACTCATTATATTAAAATTCTGAAATGTGAAATATTCTTTTTTATTAATTTATGATGAGCTTGAACAGGGTTACAATAAGTGAGAATTAATTCATATAGTCAACAAGTGTAACTAAGCTCGGGATAGTTGTGTGAGTGACAGACTATTCTTATCCTAAGAGAGTCAATTGACACCCTTTTATCGAACAGATTAAACAACATATTTAGTTGAAATCAATTTGATTGTTTGTTTAGTTAAAATCGCGACTCCACCAGAAATTTTTATTTTAATGAATTTTTGGGGGAAGGGTAGAAATAATATTTGGTGAGCTAGTTATATGGTTGGTGACCAAAGTGTCTCACTTTTAAGATTTTACAAAAATATTTTAAGTGCATGTACTATGGTGTAAAATTAGTTGACAAATTTCCTAGTAAATATGAGGTGAAAAACTATATTTTATAATATAATTAGTGGGTGATATCATTTTTAGATTTTATTAATTAAAAGTACATTGTGTTAGTATACAAGTAGGTTAGAAGTGTATCCTCTTTAGTTTATTAGTCATTATTAAAGTAATTTAAGATAGTGATTGAATTGTTAAATACCAAATAAAACATGAATTACTAAATAAATTACATAGTTAAACAATAAATATATTCTTGATAATTAGAGTCGTTAATATGGGTTAGGCCCGTTGAGCTGGGCTGGCCTGGCCTAACCTATGATTTAGTAGGTTGGGCTAAAATTTTTTTGAGTCCATTTAAAAGATGAATTTTATAGCCCGACTCGAATAAGTCTGTTGATTTGTCGGATTTTTTGCCATATGTGTTAAGTCGACCCATGGGTCGAACTGAAAAATAATTAAAATAAAAATAAAATTTATTAAAAATAAGAGTTTAAATTCAAAGTTTATTTAAAAATTTTAAATGTTAAAATTTAGATACAAATGATTTTTTATAATAAGTAATAGTAACACTAATACCATGTAATATTGTCTTGTTGTTATTTATCTTAAATATTTTTAAATTATAATTTAATTCAAAATTTTATAAAAATAATATAATTGTAAAAATGTGGACTGACCTGGTAAGGCCTGCAATTCACGTACTGATGGACTGGACTAGCTGTTTTCTAGCCCACAAAAAAAAAGGACCAGCCTGGCCTGACCCGTCAAATTCCAACGCATGTATGGGCTCGTCCAGATGCGGTACTAGGCCAGCCTATATAGACAGCTCTATCGATAATCAATTAGTGGCGAGTTACCAAGGTTGAAAATATTATATTATACGTATCGACTAGGCATACATTGGTAAAAGCGTCTCTTTTGAGATAGTCTTAGTAAAAGTTTTAGTTATACCGCTGTTAAATTATAAAAACTAGCGATAAATTGTTAAAATTTTATTAGCTACGAGCTATTTAACTCTGATAAATTAAATTTTGTAGGAAGATTAGCATCAAACACAAGACAAAGTGGAGATATACTTGTCAATGGCCGCGAGCAAGCACTAGCCTTTGGAACTTCGGTATGATAATTTTTTATTAATTACATATATTAGACGATCAGTATAGTTCAATTTATTATATTATAAATAATTTATTCTGATTATATAATTATTTGTTTACATCGTCGATGCATATATAAACTTTGTTTACATGCCTATAACCATTTAATCTAGATTATTAGTTAAAGCTATTGGGATAGTTGTACTTTTAGTCCCTCAATTATTGATAAATATTAATTTTAGTTCTTGTAAAAAATTGATTAAACATATTTGATCTTCAATTTATTAAACAATGTGTTTTTTAACCCTTATATAAATAATATGTGATATTTAAACTATCTTTATAGTTATGTTATATCCTCAAACATAAAATGAAAATATAAAATTAACACAACGCTCGTAATTCATTAAATTTAAAAGGATTCACGATAAAGGATTATCGATATATAAATTCTGATTTTGATTCTTAATATATATAAAATCTTTAATTATCTAAAATGTATATATTTTTTTATCTCTATATCAGAAATAAATGATTTTTAAATTGTCCTTTTAAAACTATATTACCCTCAAATTATGGAGCAATGATAAAAATCAACACAACACATTAATAATTAAACATTTTAATACTTACTAGTTTTGTTCAATTTGAGAAGACCTTGAGTCAGATGGATTAAAAGTGCACATAATTAAAACAAAAGATCAAATGTGCTTAATGTAACCTGAAACTACAAGGATCAAATCAGTAATATTCTGATATTTGAGAGACTAAAATTGTTAATATTCCGAAGCTATCATAAAGAGTTACCTACAATAATCTTTCAATCACCTGAATAAGTTTTAATTCTTTAAATTATTATATTTTTACATCGCCAATGCATAAAATTTAGTGTTCTTTTTTTTTTCTTCCCCATAGGCCTATGTTACTCAGGGGCTTGTTCAATTTGAGAAGACCTAGAGTTAGATGGATTAAAAGTGCACATAATCGAAAATCTTTCCTATCTAGTGTCAGCTGCGGCGGTCCCCTGGACATAGTCCTTTCAGGCATTAAAACGAAAGATCAAATGTGCTTAATGTAACCCGAAACTATAAGGACCAAATCAGTAATATTCTGATATTTGAGGGACTAAAATTGTTAATATTCTGAAGCTATCATAAAGAGTTACCTACAATAATCTCTCAACCACGTGAATAAGTTTCGATTCTTTAAATTATTATATTTTTACATCGTCGATGCATAAAATTTAGTGTTCTTTTTTTCGTTTATTGCCCATAGGCCTATGTGACTCAAGATGACACACTAATGACAACATTGACAGTAAAAGAAACAGTATACTATTCAGCTCAATTGCAACTCCCAGAATCAATGCCATTACATGAAAAGAAAGAAAGGGCAGAAGAAACAATAAAAGAAATGGGATTACAAGAAGCAATGAACACAAGAATTGGTGGATGGAGTTTAAAAGGACTAAGTGGTGGACAAAAAAGAAGAGTTAGTATTTGTATTGAGATTTTAACAAGACCAAAATTATTGTTTCTTGATGAACCTACAAGTGGTTTGGATAGTGCAGCATCTTATCATGTCATGAATAGAATTATCAAGATTGCACAAGAAGATATGAGGACAATTGTGGCATCAATTCATCAACCTAGTAGTGAAGTTTTTGAGCTATTTGATAACCTTTGCCTTCTATCTTATGGTAAAACCATTTATTTTGGCTCAAGTTCCAAAGCAAATGAGGTATGTACAATAAATTAAAGTTAAAAAAGATCTTTAATCTTCGATATGTTTGGTACGACAGAAGTCATTATATTAGAAAAACGTTTTCATTCTGTTGTTTGGTTATCGACAAGTGTTTTTCATAGAAAGGGGAAAATGACTTTTTTCACTTATGGTCTGAGGGCGAAAGTCATTTTCGTTGTAACTATGTCTTAATTTTTAACTTTTCATTACTTGTTATAACGGTAAAGTATGTTATTACTGTATGATCTACAGATTATTGGTACAAGTCATAGAATCAGATGCTGATATTTGTGTCTGAATAGACTGACTGCATCATACACC
Source organism: Solanum rostratum (assembly GCA_029948455.1). Taxonomy (NCBI): domain Eukaryota; kingdom Viridiplantae; phylum Streptophyta; class Magnoliopsida; order Solanales; family Solanaceae; genus Solanum; species Solanum rostratum. The sequence continues at coordinate 2,407,233 of CM057053.1, read as the reverse complement.
TTTGGGGTGCGTCCTTTCTGTAGATCTTGCTTGAATGCAGGATGCTTCATGCAACTGATTGCATTTTTATTTATTTTTTTTACTCAAAGGTTTCATCAAGATATAATATTTTATTACTGCTCTTTTATTTGCCAATTATCAAATTATTTTTATGAAAAATGTCTTTTGTTGTATCAACTATAATTGTTTAATTTAATATAATATAATGGTACAATAATATTGAAGAATTTGCTAATGGATTTTCACCTCTTATGTTTTCTCTAGTTTTTTGCTGTGAATGGATTTCCTTGCCCTTATATGAGGAACCCTTCTGATCATTATCTTAGAACAATTAACAAGGATTTTGATGTAAGTTAATTAGATGTATTTAATTACAATCAATTATGTATTTTTAGTTAAATTTATACAAGTTTTATGTCTTAATCTTTGAAATATCTAATATTGTTTATTTGATTAATTTAGGACATTGAAGAAGGATTTGGCAAAAATATAATTAGCTCAGGCAAAGCAATTGACACTCTTGTTATGTCATATGAATCATCAGAAGCTTGCCTCAATGTTAGGCAAAGGGTACTCACCATTTGCCAGAAGGTAAAAGTGTCCTCGAAATTCATTGCTAAATAGCTTGTAGCAAAAAGAAATATTCCATAAAATCCATTGCCAAGCTATCGTAACCTTTAGATTTAGGAGGTTTAAGTCGTAGAATAAAATAATGATACTATCAAAATAAGTTGCATGTCTATATTCCTTACCCTACTCACCATTTTCCAAAAGGTAAAAGTGTCCTTGAAATTTATCGTTAAATAGCTTGTAGCAAAAAAATATTCCTTAAAATCTATTGTTAAGCAATCGTGACCTTTAGATTTAGGAGGTCCGAGTCATGGAATCAAATACTGATATGATATTATCAAAATAAGTTGTGTGCCTATATCCCTTACCCTACTCACCATTTGCCGAAGGATAAAAGTGTCCTTGAAATTCATCGCCTAAATAGCTTGTAGCAAAAATAATATCCCTTAAAATCCATTGCTAAGCAATCGTGACCTTTAGATTTAGGAGGTCCGAGTCGTAGAATTAAATACTGATATGATACTATCAAAATAAGTTGTGTGTCTATATCCCTTGCCCTACTCACTATTTGCCAAAAGGTAAAAGTGTACTTGAAATTCATCGCTAAATAGCTCATAGCAAAAAAATATTCCTTAAATCCATTGCTAAGCAATCATGATCTTTAGATTTAGGAGGTCCAAGTCGTAGAATCAAATACAGATACTATCAAAATAAGTTGTGTGCCTATATCCCTTACTCTAGTTTTATGTGACATGTTTCATCCATCATACTATTTTTTTTTAACATGTATTGAAATTAAAGTCGATTGTTATTTTGACTTGTTTTCACGTGTCCATGTAGTAGAAAGGACGATTGCTCGAAAATAAGGGAAGCCAAGCAGGGTTCATCACACAGTGCAGGGTTCTAACTCAAAGATCTTTTATCAATATGTATCGTGATTTAGGCTATTACTGGCTTCGATTTCTCATTTATCTTGCACTTTGCTTGTGCATTGGCACTGTCTTCCATGAAATTGCCTCTGATTATGGCTCAATTCAGGTATATTTATTTATGTTGTTAGTATATTTTAACTAGTTATAACAAGTAATTAAGCTAGTTATTTTTAAAAATACTACATTCTTTTAATCTATATATAAATGAATGAGCTGCTTCTTCCGTTTTAAAATACTTATCACATTTTATTTTTCGAGAATCAAACTATATGAACATTTTTTATCATCATATTGATATGAGAAAACATTACAACTTATAGTACTTCTCCTATACTTTATGATTCTTTTAAAATATTAAATTAATCCAATCTAATTTAGATCTGAAAATTAAGTTAACTCTCGAGAAGCGAAACATGACAACTATTTGAGGATGAAATGAGTAATTAAGAATCACATTTAGCACCAATAATTGTGGACCAAGAATCATGGTGAGATGAATATGATCCCATTCAATAATCTTAACCAGACGTCTTACATTCAAGCCTTAAAATGAAAAAAGTTCTGATAGAAAGTGTGTCTGCCACACTCTTTAATGTGCCTTACACGAGATTAATCTGAATTAATCGAGATCCAAATTATTAGTGGATACTAGACATCGAGTGAGGAAAAAAAACACCTGTTTCCAAGATTTGATGAACTTATAACATTATATAATTCTTTCCCTTTGCAGGCTAGAAGCTCAATGCTTGTATTTGTGGTTGGCTTCTTAACATTCATGGCAATTGGTGGATTCCCTTCCTTTGTGGAGGAAATGAAAGTAATATTTTTTTGTCCATTATTTTTTAAAACTATTATCATAACATAACATAATCTATTACAACATGTCAGTCGTTACGTTAATATTTATATCATAGTGATTTGATCGTGTAAATTTCAGCTCTTTACGCGAGAACGTCTAAATGGGCACTATGGTGTGAGTGCATTTGTCATTGGCAACACATTATCTTCAACACCATTCTTGTTGTTGATCTCTTTGGTTCCTGGAGCAGTGGCTTATTATCTTGCTGATGTTCAAAAAGGGATTGATAGATTTGCCTATTTTTCCCTATTGTTATTTGCTTGCATGATGCTAGTTGAGAGCCTAATGATGATTGTTGCAAGTATTGTCCCTGATTTCCTCATGGGAATTATAACAGGTAAAAGTCATAAGTGAGTCGAGTTAAATTTGAACGAGTAAAAAATCGCTATCAGAAAATCGCTAATTCCTAGTGGATTTGGCTAGTCGATAAAGGATTTTTGATAGACGATTCGTCAAAAATGTTATCGATCATGAAATTCACCAGGAATTAGTGATTTTCTGATAGTAAATATCTTGTGCAATAAAATCAAATGTTTAAAGAAAAGGATACAAAAAGCTATTTTGACATGTTCCGATTTATCAATACTTTATTGAATCGTTTCGGGTTCAATCTATTGAACAAAGTCAATAAACAAGTAATTATAATCTATATTGCTCGGATAGATTCTCCAAAACTACCATCACATAAATATCGACTTGATCCCTTCAAATATAATACACTTTTTGAGCACTCAACCCGAGCAATATAGGTCAAAATCACTATAAAAAAATCACTAATTCCTAGTGGATTTGGCTCGTCGATAATGAATTTTTGATAGAAGATTTGTCAAAAATATTATCAATCACGATATTCATCAGGAATATAGTGAATATTTTATGCAATAAAATCCAATGTTTAAAAAAAGGATACATAAGCTAATAGATTTTTCTCAACTTCCAAACCGCCATAACTTTTCCTTTTTGTTGGTATATATGGTTATTTGCTTGAATCTTGACTCGATTGTTTATACTATTTTGACATGTTTCGATTTATCAATTCTTTATTGAATCTTTGCGGGTTCAATCTATTGAACAAAGTCAATAAATAAGTACTTATAACCTATATTGCTCAGATAGACTCTCTAAATTAAATTACCACCACATTAATATCGACTTGATCCTTCAAATACAATTTACTATTTGAGAACTCAATCCGAGCAATATAGGTCATAACCAACCTCTTAAAATTCGAGCATATATATATTATACTAAATAGTTAATATATGAGCTGATTTTGTCATCTCTAAAATTTATAGGTGCCGGAATTCAAGGAATAATGATGCTAAATGGAGGCTTTTTTAGATTACCAAATCAACTTCCAATGCCAATTTGGAAATATCCAATCTACTATTTAGCCTTCCACAAATATGCAATCCAAGGTTTTTACAAAAATGAGTATGAAACTTTTACATATTTTACTAAGAGTGGATTGGCTATAATAGTTACTAGAGATGAAATATTAAGAGATATTTTTCAAATAGAATTAAATTATTCTAAGTGGGTAGATCTTGCTATTATTTTGGGGATGGTGATTTTATATAGGTTAATTTTTCTTAGTATTATTAAGGGGAAAGAAAAGTTTAAACCTATGGTAAGAGGTTTTAAATATTGTTGTACCACATAAAATAGAAATATTATATGGACATGTAATTGGTGATTTAATGTTGAAAGTTTGAATAAGTTTAATTTTTATTTTTGTTACTTTTTAATGAAAAATATTCAGATATATTTCGCTTGATATAAGTTTTATAAAAATTTGAAATCGCTTGACATGAGTTCTGTCTATGAAAATACTTATCAAAATATTAAAGCAAAAACATTACTACTCTTTCTCTCTTTTTTCTTTGTTATTTAACTTCTAATATATTATCTTTATTTTATAACAAGAATGATTTGCATAATCAAATACCAAGTAATACCAACAAATAAAATAAAATAGAAAATCAGAAAATTAATCTAATTAATAAAAATGTGGTTGTTAGTGCATTGAGAGGACCTTTCTCTAGTACGAGAGGATCGGGGAGGACGCACCTCTGGTGTACTAGTTATCATGCTCATGGTAAACGCTAGGTAGCCAAGTGCGGAGCGGATAACTGCTGAAGCATCTAAGTAGTAAGCCCACCCCAAGATGAGTGTTCTCTTATTCTGACTTTCTCAGAGCTTCCGATAGCACAGCCGAGACATCGACGAGTTCTATGTTCCTTTGGAAATGAAGCCACGAATTAATCAAGAATCAAATCAATTTAAAATCAGATTAAAGAAAAAAAAGTATAGTTGATAACTTGATAAGCTAGGCATTGAAGCAAAACTGTATTATACTTCATTGTTAACTTAATCCTAAAATCAATTAGTTGGTATTTTGGTAATAAAAGAATTCTAAATGTGAAAATAATTTACCTAATACTTGTTTATCTTATCTAAACATTACAAAAATGCTTATTAAAAGTTATTTAAACTTAGAAGTATATAAAATAGGTCAACTCAACCAGATTCTTAAGGATCGTTTGAAAATATTCTGAAATTATAGTTCTAAGATTATAACCCTGAATTTAATTTATTCTTTTGAAAAATGAGATAAAATAATTTTAAATATAACGAGATAAGATGAAATATTTGAAATTATCATTAAAATTGAATTCATGTTTATTTATCAATAAAATACACTCTAAATAAGATAATGATCGAAATGGTCCTTGATATATTAAGTTTGGTTTGTTTTGATCCTTCGTATATCCACTTGCCTGATATAGCCCTTGGCGTACGTAAAAATGATTAATTTGATTCAAATAGTCATGGCTAAGTTCCCAAAAAAAAAGGTGGTCCATGCGGAATTCTATTAGATTTAACGATCCTTTTTTGAAAATTATATTAGATTTTTGGACCAAATTGATCATTTTTTTTACGTACATCAAAGACTACATTTATTAAGTAAATATATGAAGGATCAAAATAAACTAAACTCAATAAATCAAGAACCATTTTGATTATTTTCTCCGTTATAAATATTATTTCAAACTTAATTCCGAAATATATGTGGCCCCACAAAAGGATACCTTAATGTATACTTAAAAATGATAATAATTATACAAAAGGACACCTTAGTGTATACTTAAATGATAATAATTGGAGATTTTATTCACACAATTACAAAAGTGACAGCATGAGTCTAGTTAAGATACAGCCAACATCTGTTCCCCACTGTTTTTTCTACTCTCTTTCCCCCTTTTCACTTTCTCATTTTTTCTTCCTTCCATTTTCAGCTTCAAAATTTTCTTTGAAGGGACAAAAGAATGGCTAGTGGGGGTGGGTATGGTGATGCAAGTCAGAAAATAGACTATGTTTTTAAGGTTGTTTTGATAGGTGATTCAGCTGTGGGGAAATCACAAATACTAGCTCGTTTTGCAAGAGATGAGTTTAGTCTTGATTCTAAAGCTACAATTGGTGTTGAATTCCAGACAAGAACACTTGTTATTCAGCATAAGTCTGTTAAAGCTCAGATCTGGGATACTGCTGGACAAGAAAGGTAAATGGGGTTTTTCTTTTTTGCTCAAAATTGAATCTTTTTTATAGTTTTGATTGGTTTGTTGTAAGTATTGTTAAAAGTACATAACTTTTTGATGACTAGAAATGAATTGAGGAAAGGGGTGTTTAAAGAAAAAAGTTGTGATGATTCTTTGCTAAAAAAAATTTGAATCTTTTTAGTTTTCTTGTTTTGCTTTCAAGTGTTGTTAAGTTCACAGCTTTTTGATGATTATAAATGAATGAGAAAATGGGTGTCAAAGAAAAATTTACTTTGATCTGCAAATATTAGTGCCATGTAAAATGCAAGAGTTTTTTTCTCTTGTGATGGGTTGTTTGTGCTCAAAAGGTGATTCTTTTTTAGTTCTCTTGTTTAGAAGTATTGTTAAAGTCATATGCTTTTGATGATAAGAAATGAATGAGTAAATGGGTGTCAAAGAATAAAAGTTGTTTTGATCTTCAAATATTAGTGCCATATAGAATGCAAGAAAGGGAATACATTTCTTTTTCACTTGTAATGGTTCTTTTTAGTTCTCTTGTTTTGAATTATTGTTAAAAGTCACAACTTTTGATCTGCTATTAGTGCCATAAAAATGCAATAAAGATATAGGGAGTACATTGGGGGTAGTTTTAAGTTGAGAAGTTTAATGGATTGTGTGTTTGTTGTTACTTAATGCTGTTTTCTTGCTTTGATCTGCCCTTTCTTGTTTTTTTGCTCTGTGTTTGAAGCTGCCGATATCATAAAAGATACTATTTCGTAATGTGATTGCCATATTAGCAAAACTGTATAGTGAGCTTGTCTTTGCTATCAATTTTTGTTGAATCACCTGAGTAAAAGTTTGATATTGGTGAATTTGTAAATTGAATTCATATACATTGCTTATCAGAGATTTAGTATTGTCCCTCTTACTGTAGAACTGAGAAATTCCCAAGTGCAGTGGTGCACGATTTGAAACTCGGTTGGGAATGGATCTGCCCATCTACACTTCACCACTCAAATACCTAGCTTTTTGCTACAGTTGGGTTTGAACCCATAACGTGTGGTAACTCACACATTCCTGCTGTGCTCTTACCACTAAACTAAAGCCCTGCGGGGAGCAAGTTGTGTTAATTTGTTTGCTTCAAGTCACTTCAGCTCTTTCCAAGCTAGATCTTAAGGGGTGGGTCATGTCCGATTTTCTGTCAGCTTTTCTGTGCTCCTTGGTTTACCTATCACATTCCAAAAATCCCTTTTAGCTCCGAGTCTATACAGCTTATACGTCACTTAATCATTGATTTGTTGTCATGAACAGATATAGAGCTGTCACGAGTGCG